>JASEVX010000003.1:101534327-101710165 GCA_031761405.1 Serripes groenlandicus
CTACTACTACTAATACTACTACTACTACTACTACTACTACTACTACTACAACTACTACTACTACTTCTACTATTATACTACTCCTACTACTTCAACTACTACTACTTCTACTACTACTACTACTACTACTACTACTACTACTATTATTATACTATTATTATACTACTACTACTACTACTACTACTACTATTATTATACTACTACTACTACTACTACTACTGCTACTACTACTATTAATATACTACTCCTACTACTACAATTACTACTACTACTGCTACAACTACTACTACTACTACTACTACTATTATTATACTACTCCTACTACTACAACTACTACTACTACTGCTACAACTACTACTACTACTACTAATACTTCTACTGCTACAACTACTACTACTACTACTATTATTATTATACTACTCCTACCACTACAACTACTACTACTACTTATAATAATAATACTTTTATTACTACTACTACTACAACTACTACTACTACTACTAATAATAATAATAATAATACGTTTACTACTACTACTACTACTACTACTTCTACTACTACTACTACTACTACTACTACTAATAATAATAATACGTTTACTACTAATACAACTACTACTACTACTACTACTACTACTACTACTACTACTACTAATAATAATAATAATAATACGTTTACTACTACTACTACTTCTAATACTAATAATGATAATGATAACAATAACAATGTTGTTGATACTAAGACGATGCTGCTGATCATAATCATCATCATGATTAAATTCTTTCAGAATAAGATGAGAGTAAATGTGTTCTACTTGTTGGTGCTGGTCAGTATGTGTGGTGCAGTCAATATCCTGTTTTATTCGTTTTCTAACAGCGTGATCAAACTTCCAGATAGGGTTCAACATGCATTAGGGTTTCAGTCTAAATGTAAGTAAATTATGTCTTTTTATTTGTTTTAATCCTTTCACTAATAAAACTGACAATTTATGAGGCCTTTGCAGCAGACGATTTTGAAGACATTGTGAAAATATGAAAAGAATTGCTCTGGATGAGCAATTTCTCTATTTGCCACAACGTTTTCAACTCTATTAAATAAGTATGCTGTAATTTAATAAAAATGTTCATATGTGTATAGATCTGTTTTCAAAACCGTCTGCTGCATATGTGTTGTATGGGGGGAAAGGGTTAAACATGTAACGGTGGTACTTTTCAAATGTTACTGAGTTGCCTTCAGAAATAGCGTACCCTTTCCCACATACAACAAATCTGCAGCAGACGACTTTGAAAATATTATGCTTGGAAACTCCCTTTAAATGAAAGTACAATAAATGAATAGAATTGTAAACTGGTGTCAAAAGGTGAAATTGCTAGTTTTGAGCAATTTTATCTTTTGTCGCCATGTTTTCAAAACGCCGTCTTCTGCAGAGGCGTCGGAAAGCGTCTTTATGAGGGAAAGGGTTAAGGGTTGTTGGTAAAAAAACATAACGTCTTACTTTAACCCTTTCCCTCATACGACAATTCTGCAGCAGACGACTTTGAACATATGTTGTCAAAACATAGAAAATCTCTATAATTGAATGGATAACCTATGACAAAAAGTGGAAAACATTGTGGCAAAAGGAGAAATTGCACGTTTTGTGCAATTTCTTCTTTTGTCACTATGTTTTCAAAAAGCTGTCTGCTGTATAGGCGTCAAAACGCGTCTATATGAGGGAAAGGGTTAAGGCAATCATGATGATCACTTCCACTGTTAAATCTTGAACAGTTTTACCTTATCATTTCATATTCCTATTATTTCGCTTAGGTATTTTTGAAATCGTCTGCTGCAGAATTTATGTGTGCGAGACCGTAAATGAAGAACGCCATGACTTTAAAATGAGTTTAACTGATTTTAATGTAGCAATATTTACCGATTACACATTCATGAATAGTCGAGAAAGCCATGTGCTAAACTGTTGCCTCATACGAGCAGTTCCACAAGAAAACCAACATTATGGCCCCTGCGTATTGTATCGACCCAGATCAGCCTACTCAGTCCGCGCAGACTGATCCGGGACGACACATTCCGTCTAAGGGGGATAACGGTATAGAGTAATGATTCCTGAAACAGAAAATACGCAGGATGCGAGAAGTGTCTATCCGGGTAAGCCTGTGCGGCATGCTTAGCCTGATCCGGGTCGATACTTCACGCAGAGTCCACCATGTTGGTTTTCTCGCGGGACGGCTCATATAATGTGAATATGAGAAATTTATCGTTAGGAGTAATTTGTACCTTTCCTATAATGTTTTCAGAATTCGTCTTCTGGACACGCCAGGTACGCCAAATGAAATTATATTTGTATTAGTATTACTAGTGTGTCCTGAAAATGCATGCATCAATGATGTGTCCATATTCCTGCAGATGTCAAGATAAAGCGGAGTTAACCCTTTCCCACGATCTTGAAAATATCCTAGTAAATATTTGGAAACTACCTGAGCAAGTAACGGTATTCACTGAACCGAGTTTTAAACTTCGTGGCGAAGGCGAAACTGTGAATTCCCATTTTGCCATAAATGTTTTCAAAAGAAATCTGCTGACGATGCGCTCGCTGAATTTCATATGAACCACGGAAAGGGTTAACTGGCATTAACCCCTTCCACCTTCCCCAACTATTTCGATCACTCCGATAACTCTCAAGATTATTATTCGACACAACTATGATGTTGTACGGAGTGAAATTGTCTTACAGAGTAATACCAACTTAAAACGGTTTGATTATGTAAGGATTAATAAAGAAGGACCTTAACCCTTTCCCTCATACGACAATTCTGCAGCAGACGACTTTGAAGGTATTTTGTCAAAACATACAAAATCTCCAAAATTGAATGGATAACCTATGACTAAAAGTGGAAAACATTGTGGCAAAAGGAGAAATTGCACGTTTTGTGCAATTTCTTCTTTTGTCAATATGTTTTCAAAAAGACATCTGCTGCAGAGGCTTCAGAAAGCGTCTATAGGAGGGAAAGGGTTGAACTTTGAAAAATACCCTCTTTATCTCAAACAATGTTTTTTTTTTTTAATTTATTTGTACAGTCGACACATCAAAGGTGAATGCTACTCCATACCAGACGGGCCTCTTACCCAACGTTCGGTCTACAGCAAGTTATAAACATCCGGTCAGACGACTCAAAAACATAGACAGAACACAAGATACGCTAACCAACAGAGCGCAGGACCGTGTATTCAAATTTAAGATTAACAACTACACGGCTTGTTCGCGGAACTCGAGTGACTTGATAATCATTGTGATCAGTGGGGTTGGTAACTTTCTGAGACGCCAAGCCATACGAAACACGTGGGCGTCAGTCGCTAAGGATGTCAACGCTACTGTGTTCTTTCTTTTAGGTACGAGTATGACGTCATCCATCCAGCCTCAAATTGAAACTGAGGCCATGTTGTATAATGACGTTATACAAGTTGATTTCGCCGATTCATACAAGAATTTAACTTTTAAGACGATGGCTATGGTACAGTGGCTGAACGATTATTGTTACGAGGCAAACTATTTTCTTAAAACCGATGATGATATGTATATACACATTGCAAATCTGTTTAAATCGATCATCTCATCGAATAAGAAACATCCGAGTAAACGGTTCTTTCTGTGTCACGTGTTTGTTAACGCTCCGCCAATCAGAGACGTTTCTTCAAAGTGGTACACACCGTATGAGGAATACAAGAGAATGTTTTTCCCGACATATTGTTCTGGGACTGCTTATATCTTTACGTCATCAATAGTCAGCGATTTATACCAATCCGCCATTAAAACCCAGTTCGTAACCATGGAGGACGTGTTCTTTACTGGACTAGCCGCCGAGAATCTCAGAATATCCCATATTCACGATGGCGGATTTTCATTCACAAAGCGGTCTCCGACAGGGTGTAATTACAAAGATGCAGTAACGGGTCATCAAGTGTCAATAAAGGAAATGCATGTGATATTCGCTCAGTTGTTTAACAATGAGATTGATTGTGAAACTAATGAAAATCTTGTCTTAAAGAAAGCTGAGGAATTTGATTGAGTACATATGACATATTAGTAAAGTGACCAATTGTTTTCATTTATTTACCCCGTATCCACGCTAGTGGGTGATAGGTAATGTTTCGTTCTTCAATGGGATCATATGATTGAATTAAACCCATTTCTTCGTTGGGTGCATCCGAAAACTGTGTGGCAAAGCAAGAAATTACTCACCAGGACCAATGATAGCTTCAATAAAAAATAAGTAAAAATAGCGTTCTGGCGTTTTTATTATCAAAAGTTAGTTTCATCATGTGACACTTGAAATTTGTCTTAGCATATTTTGAATAAAAGCAAAGCAATAGGGAAATAAATAACACTAGACTTCTCAGAATAAGTACACCTTTACATATCGAAAATAAAAAAAATTATATCGAATTTCACGTTTCTCACATACAGCCGCTTTCTGGAAAAATTGCATGATGTTAGAAAGATTAGACGTTCATGAAATGACTAAAATCGTATCCATGTTCATTAAAGCATTTTTAAGATCTACGTTGCACTCGTTGGCTTTGTGGTAGAGCATCCGCCGTATCTATGTTTTCAATTCAAAGGAAGTCGCTTTTACCAATGATGGACTCATTGATTGATGACCGAGACTGTTTATTAGTTCATAACGACTCTGTTACGACAAAAGCGTTTATTAACAGCGGTGTGATAAGACTCGGATACTTAGGCACATAGTTGATGATGTGTGAGGTCGCGGGTTCGATCCCGAGTCGGGTCATACCAAATACTTAAAACATGGAAGTAATGGATTCTCTTCCTAGAATATCAAGGTTAGAGGCTTAGCATAACGACTGATTCGTTGGTGTCAGGAATTGGGGAACAGTAGTCCGGGTAACTTACCCGGAAAATGCCGTGATACATTGTATAACTGAAAAAGCACCATACAAACAAACACATAAAACAAAAGTGTAACTTAACCCTTTCCCTCATACGACAATTCTGCAGCAGACGACTTTGAACATATTTTGTCAAAAAGTAGAAAATCTCTATAATTGAATGGATAACCTATGACTAAAGGTGGAAAACATTGTGGCAAAAGGAGAAATTGCTCGTTGCGAGCAATTTCTTCTTTTGTCACTATGTTTTTTAAAAAACCGTCTGCTGCAGAGGCGTCAGAAAGCGTCTATGTGAGGGAAAAGGTTAACGTCTAAGTCACAAGCTGCACCTACTGCCAACACTAAACATCCTAACGATGTGAAAACCATTCGTTATTTACTTGATATGCAGTTGGTTTCTTGTCACGGTAACATTTTAATTCAACACTTTCCCGACACACAACAAATCTGCAGCAGGCGACTTTGAAAACATCGGGACAAAAATAGGATAAACTTCTCAAAATGAAAGTGTAATTACTTTTAGAAGAGTTGAAAACAATGTAGCAAAAGGTAATTGCTCAAACAGAAGTCGTCAGAGAAAGCGTATGTATTTTTGAACGAGTTAATTTCGATATTAACCTTGTCCTATAAGCACGACTGCATAGTTTGTTTTATATTCTGCCTCAAAAGAAGGTCTTTTAGATATCAGTATTAACTCTCTGTGGTCGAGTGGTTAGCGTCGGGGATTTCGAAACCGGGTGTCCCGTGTTCGATCCCCAGTCGCGGCACTACGGTTATGGTGGAGTGCCCTTTGGCAAGGCACATTTTCTAGCCTAGTACTGGTTTGTTTACCCAGGGATCATGAATAAGTGAACTGTCGCCGTGATATAACTGAAATATTGTTGTAGGCGGCGTAAAACCCCAAGAAATAAATAAATTAACTCTCCGTGTGCTTGAACCGGCTGTGTAAAGCACGAGCAATAGTTCGATGTTAATAGTTATTTTAATCGAATAGCTTCCGGTTTGATACGACGAATACGTGACGTAACTCTGTCCGTGGCCAACGTCGGACACCTATGATTGTTCGACTCCGTACCGAGATACCAAGGACAATTTTATAGCAAACAACTGGTACTTATACGTAGTCTCTCCCTGGCCATCGGTTGTTGACTCAATACCGTGTGGCATGGAGCATAGGGGAGTCACCAACCATGGGTATCCGAACGATGGTCCCTGACTAAATTTGGGTCAAAATATACATAATAAGGACCAAGTATATTATTTATCTCCATCGTGTATATCTTAACCCTTTCGCTCCTGCAGACGCATTTTGACGAAATAACAGCAGACGACTTTTCAAAACATTGTGGCGAAAGGTGAAATTGCTCATGATGAGCAATTTCTCCTTTGGCCACAATGTTTTCAACTTTATTTAACAATTAACTATATTTAATGGAGATTTTTCAGGTTTTTCTCACCATGTTTTCAAAGTCGTCTGCTGCAGTTTTGTTGTATGTGGGAAAGGATTAAGGCCTGCTGCAGTTTTGTTGTATGTGGGACAGGTTTAATCATTTCCCAGATACAGACGCTTTCTGACGCTTCAGCAGCAGATGCATTTTAAAAATAGCGTGGTAAAAAAAGGACAAATTGCTCATAATGTTCAATCTTTTTCTATCTCTTTATAGAGATTTTTCACGTTGTTGCATAAATGTTTACATGGCCGCCTGCTGCTGCAGATTTGTTGCATGTGGGAATAGGTTCAGATAACATTTTAGACGCATATACTACCAGACCAAGAAATAAACAGATACATTATACATAAGCTACAATCACAAATTTAACGGAACTTGTATTCCATAGAAAATAAGCAGCATAAAAAGTCGCATTTAAAAGAATAGTTGTTTTGGATAATAAAGACAGTATTTCATAACCAACAACATAAAATAATAGCTGTAATAAAAACATATATTTCGACAAAACGAAAACAGTAAGCAATTAAATTAATTCCATAAGTATTATGGAGGCGTTTAGTCACTGTTGTTGTGAACCAGAACCATAAAATGACAAACACAATAAGCGGCTGAGATACAGGAACATATCAGCGTAATGAACCTCCGCTTCATGGCAACATAAAGGTATGAGAGGACTCGGTAATTTCCGTACGAGGTCGGTATATATGCTCGGCGATACAGAAATTGCCGAGCCCAATACAAATCTATAACCTTTAGGTCAAAGGGAAGTAAATCATTTTCCATAGGCGACCATTATAGCGTTATGGGTTATGGTTCGTTACTAGCAAATGAATTAACACATATTCCTATATCAAACTAAAGTTCATTCTTAGAACTACCAAAAAAGCAAAACAAACCCACATGGTTTTTTTTCTTCGTTGGGTGCATCCGAAAACTTTGTGGCAAAGCAAGAAATTACTCACCAGGACCAATGATAGCTTCAATAAAAAATAAGTAAAAATAGCGTTCTGGCGTTTTTATTATCAAAAGTTAGTTTCATCATGTGACACTTGAAATTTGTCTTAGCATATGTTGAATAAAAGCAAAGCAATAGGGAAATAAATAACACTAGACTTCTCAGAATAAGTACACCTTTACATATCGAAAATAAAAAAAATTATATCGAATTTCACGTTTCTCACATACAGCCGCTTTCTGGAGAAATTGCATGATGTTAGAAAGATTAGACGTTCATGAAATGACTAAAATCGTATCCATGTTCATTAAAGCATTTTTAAGATCTACGTTGCACTCGTTGGCGTTGTGGTAGAGCATCCGCCGTATCTATGTTTTCAATTCAAAGGAAGTCGCTTTTACCAATGATGGACTCATTGATTGATGACCGAGACTGTTTATTAGTTCATAACGACTCTGTTACGACAAAAGCGTTTATTAACAGCGGTGTGATAAGACTCGGATACTTAGGCACATAGTTGATGATGTGTGAGGTCGCGGGTTCGATCCCGAGTCGGGTCATACCACATACTTAAAACATGGAAGTAATGGATTCCCTTCCTAGAATATCAAGGTTAGAGGCTTAGCATAACGACTGATTCGTTGGTGTCAGGAATTGGGGAACAGTAGTCCGGGTAACTTACCCGGAAAATGCCGTGATACATTGTATAACTGAAAAAGCACCATACAAACAAACACATAAAACAAAAGTGTAACTTAACCCTTTCCCTCATACGACAATTCTGCAGCAGACGACTTTGAACATATTTTGTCAAAAAGTAGAAAATCTCTATAATTGAATGGATAACCTATGGCTAAAGGTGGAAAACATTGTGGCAAAAGGAGAAATTGCTCGTTGCGAGCAATTTCTTCTTTTGTCACTATGTTTTTTAAAAAACCGTCTGCTGCAGAGGCGTCAGAAAGCGTCTATGTGAGGGAAAAGGTTAACGTCTAAGTCACAAGCTGCACCTACTGCCAACACTAAACATCCTAACGATGTGAAAACCATTCGTTATTTACTTGATATGCAGTTGGTTTCTTGTCACGGTAACATTTTAATTCAACACTTTCCCTACACACAACAAATCTGCAGCAGGCGACTTTGAAACATCGGGACAAAAGTAGGATAAACTTCTAAAAATGAAAGCGTAATTACTTTTAGAAGAGTTGAAAACAATGTAGCAAAAGGTAATTGCTCAAACAGAAGTTGTCTGTTACAGAGGCGTCAGAGAAAGCGTATGTATTTTTGAACGAGTTAATTTCGATATTAACCTTGTCCTATAAGCACGACTGCATAGTTTGTTTTATATTCTGCCTCAAAAGAAGGTCATTTAGATATCAGTATTAACTCTCTGTGGTCGAGTGGTTAGCGTCGGGGATTTCGAAACCGGGTGTCCCGGGTTCGATCCCCAGTCGCGGCACTACGGTTATGGTGGAGTGCCCTTTGGCAAGGCACATTTTCTAGCCTAGTACTGGTTTGTTTACCCAGGGATCATGAATAAGTGAACTGTCGCCGTGATATAACTGAAATATTGTTGAAAGCGGCGTAAAACCCCAATAAATAAATAAATTAACTCTCCGTGTGCTTGAACCGGCTGTGTAAAGCACGAGCAATAGTTCGATGTTAATAGTTATTTTAATCGAATAGCTTCCGGTTTGATACGACGAATACGTGACGTAACTCTGTCCGTGGCCAACGTCGGACACCTATGATTGTTCGACTCCGTACCGAGATACCAAGGAACATTTTATAGCAAACAACTGGTACTTATACGTAGTCTCTCCCTGGCCATCGGTTGTTGACTCAATACCGTGTGGCATGGAGCATAGGGGAGTCACCAACCATGGGTATCCGAACGATGGTCCCTGACTAAATTTGGGTCAAAATATACATAATAAGGACCAAGTATATTATTTATCTCCATCGTGTATATCTTAACCCTTTCGCTCCTGCAGACGCATTTTGACGAAATAACAGCAGACGACTTTTCAAAACATTGTGGCGAAAGGTGAAATTGCTCATGATGAGCAATTTCTCCTTTGGCCACAATGTTTTCAACTTTATTTAACAATTAACTATATTTAATGGAGATTTTTCAGGTTTTTCTCACCATGTTTTCAAAGTCGTCTGCTGCAGTTTTGTTGTATGTGGGAAAGGATTAAGGCCTGCTGCAGTTTTGTTGTATGTGGGACAGGTTTAATCCTTTCCCAGATACAGACGCTTTCTGACGCTTCAGCAGCAGATGAATGTTAAAAATAGCGTGGTAAAAAAAAGGACAAATTGCTCATAATGTTCAATCTTTTTCTATCTCTTTATAGAGATTTTTCACGTTGTTGCATAAATGTTTACATGGCCGCCTGCTGCTGCAGATTTGTTGCATGTGGGAATAGGTTCAGATAACATTTTAGACGCATATACCACCAGACCAAGAAATAAACAGATAAATTATACATAAGCTACAATCACAAATTTAACGGAACTTGTATTCCATAGAAAATAAGCAGCATAAAAAGTAGCATTTAAAAAAATAGCTGTTTTGAATAATAAAGACAGTATTTCATAACCAACAACATAAAATAATAGCTGTAATAAAAACATATATTTCGACAAAACGAAAACAGTAAGCAATTAAATTAATTCCATAAGTATTATGGAGGCGTTTAGTCACTGTTGTTGTGAACCAGAACCATAAAATGACAAACACAATAAGCGGCTGAGATACAGGAACAATATCAGCGTAATGAACCTCCGCTTCATGGCAACATAAAGGTATGAGAGGACTCGGTAATTTCCGTACGAGGTCGGTATATATGTTCGGCGATACAGAAATTGCCGAGCCCAATACAAATCTATAACCTTTAGGTCAAAGGGAAGTAAATCATTTTCCATAGGTGATTGATGACCGAGACTGTTTATTAGTTCATAACGACTCTGTTACGACAAAAGCGTTTATTAACAGCGGTGTGATAAGACTCGGATACTTAGGCACATAGTTGATGATGTGTGAGGTCGCGGGTTCGATCCCGAGTCGGGTCATACCAAATACTTAAAACATGGAAGTAATGGATTCCCTTCCTAGAATATCAAGGTTAGAGGCTTAGCATAACGACTGATTCGTTGGTGTCAGGAATTGGGGAACAGTAGTCCGGGTAACTTACCCGGAAAATGCCGTGATACATTGTATAACTGAAAAAGCACCATACAAACAAACACATAAAACAAAAGTGTAACTTAACCCTTTCCCTCATACGACAATTCTGCAGCAGACGACTTTGAACATATTTTGTCAAAAAGTAGAAAATCTCTATAATTGAATGGATAACCTATGACTAAAGGTGGAAAACATTGTGGCAAAAGGAGAAATTGCTCGTTGCGAGCAATTTCTTCTTTTGTCACTATGTTTTTTAAAAAACCGTCTGCTGCAGAGGCGTCAGAAAGCGTCTATGTGAGGGAAAAGGTTAACGTCTAAGTCACAAGCTGCACCTACTGCCAACACTAAACATCCTAACGATGTGAAAACCATTCGTTATTTACTTGATATGCAGTTGGTTTCTTGTCACGGTAAAATTTTAATTCAACACTTTCCCGACACACAACAAATCTGCAGCAGGCGACTTTGAAAACATCGGGACAAAAATAGGATAAACTTCTAAAAATGAAAGTGTAATTACTTTTAGAAGAGTTGAAAACAATGTAGCAAAAGGTAATTGCTCAAACAGAAGTTGTCTGTTACAGAGGCGTCAGAGAAAGCGTATGTATTTTTGAACGAGTTAATTTCGATATTAACCTTGTCCTATAAGCACGACTGCATAGTTTGTTTTATATTCTGCCTCAAAAGAAGGTCATTTAGATATCAGTATTAACTCTCTGTGGTCGAGTGGTTAGCGTCGGGGATTTCGAAACCGGGTGTCCCGGGTTCGATCCCCAGTCGCGGCACTACGGTTATGGTGGAGTGCACTTTGGCAAGGCACATTTTCTAGCCTGGTACTGGTTTGTTTACCCAGGGATCATGAATAAGTGAACTGTCGCCGTGATATAACTGAAATATTGTTGAAAGCGGCGTAAAAAACCCAAGAAATAAATAAATTAACTCTCCGTGTGCTTGAACCGGCTGTGTAAAGCACGAGCAATAGTTCGATGTTAATAGTTATTTTAATCGAGTAGCTTCCGGTTTGATACGACGAATACGTGACGTAACTCTGTCCGTGGCCAACGTCGGACACCTATGATTGTTCGACTCCGTACCGAGATACCAAGGAACATTTTATAGCAAACAACTGGTACTTATACGTAGTCTCTCCCTGGCCATCGGTTGTTGACTCAATACCGTGTGGCATGGAGCATATGGGAGTCACCAACCATGGGTATCCGAACGATGGTCCCTGACTAAATTTGGGTCAAAATATACATAATAAGGACCAAGTATATTATTTATCTCCATCGTGTATATCTTAACCCTTTCGCTCCTGCAGACGCATTTTGACGAAATAACAGCAGACGACTTTTCAAAACATTGTGGCGAAAGGTGAAATTGCTCATGATGAGCAATTTCTCCTTTGGCCACAATGTTTTCAACTTTATTTAACAATTAACTATATTTAATGGAGATTTTTCAGGTTTTTCTCACCATGTTTTCAAAGTCGTCTGCTGCAGTTTTGTTGTATGTGGGAAAGGATTAAGGCCTGCTGCAGTTTTGTTGTATGTGGGACAGGTTTAATCCTTTCCCAGATACAGACGCTTTCTGACGCTTCAGCAGCAGATGAATTTTAAAAATAGCGTGGTAAAAAAAAGGACAAATTGCTCATAATGTTCAATCTTTTTCTATCTCTTTATAGAGATTTTTCGCGTTGTTGCATAAATGTTTACATGGCCGCCTGCTGCTGCAGATTTGTTGCATGTGGGAATAGGTTCAGATAACATTTTAGACGCATATACCACCAGACCAAGAAATAAACAGATAAATTATACATAAGCTACAATCACAAATTTAACGGAACTTGTATTCCATAGAAAATAAGCAGCATAAAAAGTAGCATTTAAAAAAATAGCTGTTTTGAATAATAAAGACAGTATTTCATAACCAACAACATAAAATAATAGCTGTAATAAAAACATATATTTCGACAAAACGAAAACAGTAAGCAATTAAATTAATTCCATAAGTATTATGGAGGCGTTTAGTCACTGTTGTTGTGAACCAGAACCATAAAATGACAAACACAATAAGCGGCTGAGATACAGGAACAATATCAGCGTAATGAACCTCCGCTTCATGGCAACATAAAGGTATGAGAGGACTCGGTAATTTCCGTACGAGGTCGGTATATATGTTCGGCGATACAGAAATTGCCGAGCCCAATACAAATCTATAACCTTTAGGTCAAAGGGAAGTAAATCATTTTCCATAGGTGATTGATGACCGAGACTGTTTATTAGTTCATAACGACTCTGTTACAACAAAAGCGTTTATTAACAGCGGTGTGATAAGACTCGGATACTTAGGCACATAGTTGATGATGTGTGAGGTCGCGGGTTCGATCCCGAGTCGGGTCATACCAAATACTTAAAACATGGAAGTAATGGATTCCCTTCCTAGAATATCAAGGTTAGAGGCTTAGCATAACGACTGATTCGTTGGTGTCAGGAATTGGGGAACAGTAGTCCGGGTAACTTACCCGGAAAATGCCGTGATACATTGTATAACTGAAAAAGCACCATACAAACAAACACATAAAACAAAAGTGTAACTTAACCCTTTCCCTCATACGACAATTCTGCAGCAGACGACTTTGAACATATTTTGTCAAAAATTAGAAAATCTCTATAATTGAATGGATAACCTATGACTAAAGGTGGAAAACATTGTGGCAAAAGGAGAAATTGCTCGTTGCGAGCAATTTCTTCTTTTGTCACTATGTTTTTTAAAAAACCGTCTGCTGCAGAGGCGTCAGAAAGCGTCTATGTGAGGGAAAAGGTTAACGTCTAAGTCACAAGCTGCACCTACTGCCAACACTAAACATCCTAACGATGTGAAAACCATTCGTTATTTACTTGATATGCAGTTGGTTTCTTGTCACGGTAAAATTTTAATTCAACACTTTCCCTACACACAACAAATCTGCAGCAGGCGACTTTGAAACATCGGGACAAAAGTAGGATAAACTTCTAAAAATGAAAGTGTAATTACTTTTAGAAGAGTTGAAAACAATGTAGCAAAAGGTAATTGCTCAAACAGAAGTTGTCTGTTACAGAGGCGTCAGAGAAAGCGTATGTATTTTTGAACGAGTTAATTTCGATATTAACCTTGTCCTATAAGCACGACTGCATAGTTTGTTTTATATTCTGCCTCAAAAGAAGGTCATTTAGATATCAGTATTAACTCTCTGTGGTCGAGTGGTTAGCGTCGGGGATTTCGAAACCGGGTGTCCCGGGTTCGATCCCCAGTCGCGGCACTACGGTTATGGTGGAGTGCACTTTGGCAAGGCACATTTTCTAGCCTAGTACTGGTTTGTTTACCCAGGGATCATGAATAAGTGAACTGTCGCCGTGATATAACTGAAATATTGTTGAAAGCGGCGTAAAAAAACCAAGAAATAAATAAATTAACTCTCCGTGTGCTTGAACCGGCTGTGTAAAGCACGAGCAATAGTTCGATGTTAATAGTTATTTTAATCCAGTAGCTTCCGGTTTGATACGACGAATACGTGACGTAACTCTGTCCGTGGCCAACGTCGGACACCTATGATTGTTCGACTCCGTACCGAGATACCAAGGAACATTTTATAGCAAACAACTGGTACTTATACGTAGTCTCTCCCTGGCCATCGGTTGTTGACTCAATACCGTGTGGCATGGAGCATAGGGGAGTCACCAACCATGGGTATCCGAACGATGGTCCCTGACTAAATTTGGGTCAAAATATACATAATAAGGACCAAGTATATTATTTATCTCCATCGTGTATATCTTAACCCTTTCGCTCCTGCAGATGCATTTTGACGAAATAACAGCAGACGACTTTTCAAAACATTGTGGCGAAAGGTGAAATTGCTCATGATGAGCAATTTCTCCTTTGGCCACAATGTTTTCAACTTTATTTAACAATTAACTATATTTAATGGAGATTTTTCAGGTTTTTCTCACCATGTTTTCAAAGTCGTCTGCTGCAGTTTTGTTGTATGTGGGAAAGGATTAAGGCCTGCTGCAGTTTTGTTGTATGTGGGACAGGTTTAATCCTTTCCCAGATACAGACGCTTTCTGACGCTTCAGCAGCAGATGAATTTTAAAAATAGCGTGGTAAAAAAAAGGACAAATTGCTCATAATGTTCAATCTTTTTCTATCTCTTTATAGAGATTTTTCACGTTGTTGCATAAATGTTTACATGGCCGCCTGCTGCTGCAGATTTGTTGCATGTGGGAATAGGTTCAGATAACATTTTAGACGCATATACTACCAGACCAAGAAATAAACAGATAAATTATACATAAGCTACAATCACAAATTTAACGGAACTTGTATTCCATAGAAAATAAGCAGCATAAAAAGTAGCATTTAAAAAAAATAGCTGTTTTGAATAATAAAGACAGTATTTCATAACCAACAACATAAAATAATAGCTGTAATAAAAACATATATTTCGACAAAACGAAAACAGTAAGCAATTAAATTAATTCCATAAGTATTATGGAGGCGTTTAGTCACTGTTGTTGTGAACCAGAACCATAAAATGACAAACACAATAAGCGGCTGAGATACAGGAACAATATCAGCGTAATGAACCTCCGCTTCATGGCAACATAAAGGTATGAGAGGACTCGGTAATTTCCGTACGAGGTCGGTATATATGCTCGGCGATACAGAAATTGCCGAGCCCAATACAAATCTATAACCTTTAGGTCAAAGGGAAGTAAATCATTTTCCATAGGCGACCATTATAGCGTTATGGGTTATGGTTCGTTACTAGCAAATGAATTAACACATATTCCTATATCAAACTAAAGTTCATTCTTAGAACTACCAAAAAAGCAAAACAAACCCACATGGTTTTTTTTCTTCGTTGGGTGCATCCGAAAACTTTGTGGCAAAGCAAGAAATTACTCACCAGGACCAATGATAGCTTCAATAAAAAATAAGTAAAAATAGCGTTCTGGCGTTTTTATTATCAAAAGTTAGTTTCATCATGTGACACTTGAAATTTGTCTTAGCATATGTTGAATAAAAGCAAAGCAATAGGGAAATAAATAACACTAGACTTCTCAGAATAAGTACACCTTTACATATCGAAAATAAAAAAAATTATATCGAATTTCACGTTTCTCACCTACAGCCGCTTTCTGGAGAAATTGCATGATGTTAGAAAGATTAGACGTTCATGAAATGACTAAAATCGTATCCATGTTCATTAAAGCATTTTTAAGATCTACGTTGCACTCGTTGGCGTTGTGGTAGAGCATCCGCCGTATCTATGTTTTCAATTCAAAGGAAGTCGCTTTTACCAATGATGGACTCATTGATTGATGACCGAGACTGTTTATTAGTTCATAACGACTCTGTTACGACAAAAGCGTTTATTAACAGCGGTGTGATAAGACTCGGATACTTAGGCACATAGTTGATGATGTGTGAGGTCGCGGGTTCGATCCCAAGTCGGGTCATACCAAATACTTAAAACATGGAAGTAATGGATTCCCTTCCTAGAATATCAAAGTTAGAGGCTTAGCATAACGACTGATTCTTTGGTGTCAGGAATTGGGGAACAGTAGTCCGGGTAACTTACCCGGAAAATGCCGTGATACATTGTATAACTGAAAAAGCACCATACAAACAAACACATAAAACAAAAGTGTAACTTAACCCTTTCCCTCATACGACAATTCTGCAGCAGACGACTTTGAACATATTTTGTCAAAAAGTAGAAAATCTCAATAATTGAATGGATAACCTATGACTAAAGGTGGAAAACATTGTGGCAAAAGGAGAAATTGCTCGTTGCGAGCAATTTCTTCTTTTGTCACTATGTTTTTTAAAAAACCGTCTGCTGCAGAGGCGTCAGAAAGCGTCTATGTGAGGGAAAAGGTTAACGTCTAAGTCACAAGCTGCACCTACTGCCAACACTAAACATCCTAACGATGTGAAAACCATTCGTTATTTACTTGATATGCAGTTGGTTTCTTGTCACGGTAAAATTTTAATTCAACACTTTCCCGACACACAACAAATCTGCAGCAGGCGACTTTGAAAACATCGGGACAAAAATAGGATAAACTTCTAAAAATGAAAGTGTAATTACTTTTAGAAGAGTTGAAAACAATGTAGCAAAAGGTAATTGCTCAAACAGAAGTTGTCTGTTACAGAGGCGTCAGAGAAAGCGTATGTATTTTTGAACGAGTTAATTTCGATATTAACCTTGTCCTATAAGCACGACTGCATAGTTTGTTTTATATTCTGCCTCAAAAGAAGGTCATTTAGATATCAGTATTAACTCTCTGTGGTCGAGTGGTTAGCGTCGGGGATTTCGAAACCGGGTGTCCCGGGTTCGATCCCCAGTCGCGGCACTACGGTTATGGTGGAGTGCCCTTTGGCAAGGCACATTTTCTAGCCTAGTACTGGTTTGTTTACCCAGGGATCATGAATAAGTGAACTGTCGCCGTGATATAACTGAAATATTGTTGAAAGCGGCGTAAAACCCCAAGAAATAAATAAATTAACTCTCCGTGTGCTTGAACCGGCTGTGTAAAGCACGAGCAATAGTTCGATGTTAATAGTTATTTTAATCGAATAGCTTCCGGTTTGATACGACGAATACGTGACGTAACTCTGTCCGTGGCCAACGTCGGACACCTATGATTGTTCGACTCCGTACCGAGATACCAAGGAACATTTAATAGCAAACAACTGGTACTTATACGTAGTCTCTCCCTGGCCATCGGTTGTTGACTCAATACCGTGTGGCATGGAGCATAGGGGAGTCACCAACCATGGGTATCCGAACGATGGTCCCTGACTAAATTTGGGTCAAAATATACATAATAAGGACCAAGTATATTATTTATCTCCATCGTGTATATCTTAACCCTTTCGCTCCTGCAGACGCATTTTGACGAAATAACAGCAGACGACTTTTCAAAACATTGTGGCGAAAGGTGAAATTGCTCATGATGAGCAATTTCTCCTTTGGCCACAATGTTTTCAACTTTATTTAACAATTAACTATATTTAATGGAGATTTTTCAGGTTTTTCTCACCATGTTTTCAAAGTCGTCTGCTGCAGTTTTGTTGTATGTGGGAAAGGATTAAGGCCTGCTGCAGTTTTGTTGTATGTGGGACAGGTTTAATCCTTTCCCAGATACAGACGCTTTCTGACGCTTCAGCAGCAGATGAATTTTAAAAATAGCGTGTTAAAAAAAAGGACAAATTGCTCATAATGTTCAATCTTTTTCTATCTCTTTATAGAGATTTTTCACGTTGTTGCATAAATGTTTACATGGCCGCCTGCTGCTGCAGATTTGTTGCATGTGGGAATAGGTTCAGATAACATTTTAGACGCATATACCACCAGACCAAGAAATAAACAGATAAATTATACATAAGCTACAATCACAAATTTAACGGAACTTGTATTCCATAGAAAATAAGCAGCATAAAAAGTAGCATTTAAAAAAATAGCTGTTTTGAATAATAAAGACAGTATTTCATAACCAACAACATAAAATAATAGCTGTAATAAAAACATATATTTCGACAAAACGAAAACAGTAAGCAATTAAATTAATTCCATAAGTATTATGGAGGCGTTTAGTCACTGTTGTTGTGAACCAGAACCATAAAATGACAAACACAATAAGCGGCTGAGATACAGGAACAATATCAGCGTAATGAACCTCCGCTTCATGGCAACATAAAGGTATGAGAGGACTCGGTAATTTCCGTACGAGGTCGGTATATTATATGCTCGGCGATACAGAAATTGCCGAGCCCAATACAAATCTATAACCTTTAGGTCAAAGGGAAGTAAATCATTTTCCATAGGCGACCATTATAGCGTTATGGGTTATGGTTCGTTACTAGCAAATGAATTAACACATATTCCTATATCAAACTAAAGTTCATTCTTAGAACTACCAAAAAAGCAAAACAAACCCACATGTTCACCGTTTTTTGACAGAGCTAGGAGGTCAAATCAAAGGTCACCCTTATCCCGCACTGAATTTTACTTTCAATTTCAGAAAATACAGCATGTTCTGAAAATGGCTATTAGAGTGTCAACATAGCTAAAAGCAAACACTATTTTGGTTATAAATCAGTCAGAGGTTATTCAACTTTATGAACATTGTAATCTCTTGAAACTGGATACAGAAGAAGTAAGTCCGCAGAGGTTATTATATTTAATATAGAACGGTGTAAGCATCAAGAGTACAAAAGTAAAAACTGAAACTGCTATGAAAGAGGCCTGTGTATAAAACAATATACTACATGTAACTTGATACGCTGGAGGACTGTAGTGGAAATACTACATTATCCTTTCTTTAAAAAGAAATGTTTAGACCTAACATTTTAATACATATTTCAGAATATAGAAATTGAGAAAAGATTATTAATCTCAAATTAATAATTACAAAAATCATTTCTAAGTTACTGTCTCTGTTTTGTATCCAAATGATATAAAGGAAACACTTCAGATAAATGGCCTGATAAATGTCTAATTCGGCACGTCATATCTCTCTAAACTTATCAGCACCTAATTAGTTAACAAGTATCATGACATTTATAAGGTCAACCTATCAGGCGGTTTTCGAACACGTGTGGGATAACGCCTGATTAACAGTTCATTGTTAATTGCTGGTGTTGAATTTCGTATATCTCCATTCGTGGGAATTTGTGAATTTCCAGGTGGTATGTATTCTGATGTATTCTGTTTGTCCTGACTTGACCCATAGTTTTCCCTTCCCTCTTCACAGGGTAATTGCGGCACCGTAAAAGGCAGTTCAATGTTTGTTTGTTCGTAATTTTCAGGAAACATTGCCTCATTTTTCCGCAAGTGATCAGCATGACAGTAACGAATCTTTGTGTCAACCTTTACCAAGTATGTTACTGGCCCTTTGATTTTATGTATAATCCCCGGTATCCATTTCCACTTTTTCCCTCCAGGTAAAATGGTTTTTACCAGAACGGTGTCCCCGTTTACGAATGCACGATAAGTCGTATGTCTTTTATCGTGACTGTCCTTCATAGACTCTTGCTTTTTTATCAATGTCAGTTGCTTTATTCGGTTTGAGAACAGTTAAACGCGTTCTTAACTGCCTTTTCAAGAATAAAACTGCAGGAGACTCCTTGGTAGTCGAATGAGGTGTGTTTCTGTAGTGTAACAGAAATTTTGACAAACGAAATTGTACAGAGTCATGATGTCCCCTGTGCACTTTATCAAAAAGCTGTTTCTTTAACGCTTTTTTAAGCACCTGAACAGCCCGTTCCGCTGCTCCGTTCGAACTTGGGTGATACGCAGGAACCAATGTATGCTTAATGGCATTGCCCTCCATAAATTCCTTGAATTCATGTGAAGTGAAACGCGGATCATTGTCACTGACTAATTCCTCCGGTAAACCCCAAGAACTAAACAGTTGGCGCAATTTCACCATGGTTTTCGCCGATGTCGTCGATTTCATAGGAATGACCTCTAGCCACTTGGAATAAGAGTCAATCACCACCAAAAAATTCTGTTGTTTAAATTCAGCAAAGTCAATATGAATTCGCTGCCATGGTCGTGTTGACCATTTCCAGGGATGTAACGGCGCTGTAGGCGGAGAATTTTGTACCGACATACATGTTGCACACGATTTCACCATACGTTCGATATCAGCATCGATGTTTGGCCACCACACGTAACTTCTAGCCAACGCTTTCATACGACATATCCCGATATGCTCCTCATGAAGCTCGCCCAAAATTCGTTCTGTGAATCCGTCCGGTATTACGACGCGTAAACCCCACAGTATAACACCATTGTCCGTTGACAACTCATTTCTACGGCTAAAATATGGTTTCAAACAGTCCCTTGACACGTGACTTGGCCATCCATTCATTGTATATTCATACACTTTGCTAAGAATCGGATGTTTTCGCGTGTTTTCAGCTATATCCCTTGCTGAAATCGGAATGTCCTCAATGAAGGAAACGGTTTCTTCCTCCTCTTCCCGTGCTATCGAATTATCTTTAATCGGTAATCGCGATAAGAAGTCACAATTAGCATGGTCCCCAGATTTCCTATAGACTATATTGTAGTCATACGCCGATAATGTAACTGCCCAACGCTGCAATCGCGCCGCTGCCATTGTTGGTACTCCTTTCTTTGGACCTAGAATCGTCGTTAAACTTTTATGGTCTGTTATTAGCGTAAACTTTCGACCATACAAGTATTTGTGAAACTTCGATACACCAAATATTATGGAAAGAGCTTCTTTATGTATTTGACTGTAGTTCTTTTCACTGTCCGTCAGTGTTCTAGAAGCAAACGCAATCGGTCTCTCCCGACCATCATCCATAATATGTGAAAGTACGGCCCCTAAACCGTAAGAAGACGAATCACACGCTAGAGTTACTGGCTTTTTCATGTCATAATGAACCGATAAACCACTGTTTATTACCAGTTCCCTACTCCTGTTGAACGATTCTTCGCACTCGTCTGTCCAAGTCCATATCTCTCCCTTTTTCAAGAGATTATGGAGTGGGTATAAAACCGTAGCAAGATTTGGCAAAAACGATCTGTAATATCCAATCAAACCCAGATAGGACCTTAACTGACTAACATTTTCAGGGTTTTGACAGTTTTTGACTGCATCGATTTTGTCTTGCGTTGCCTGAAGTCCATGTTTGTTCACAAAATGTCCCATATAAATCACTTCATCTTGCATCCAAGAACATTTCTCTAATTTTAACTGTATGTTATGTTCACTCAAACGTTTGAGTACTTCGTGTAGATTAGACAAATGTGTTTTATCGTTTTGTCCTGTGATCAAAGTGTCATCTATTCTACAAACACGTTTGGTATTCCAGTCAATATTTTGTCCATCACCGCTTGAAAAATCGCCGGACTCGAACTTACGCCATATACAAGTCTCCTATAACGAAACAGACCCATGTGTGTATTTACCGTCAACAGTTCCTCGGACTCTGTGTCGAGTTCCAATTGCAAATACGCTTGTGACAAATCTAGTTTTGTGAACTTTTGACCCCCAGCCAAAGTTGCGAACAAATCCTCTGTATTAGGGATCGGGTATTGCTCTTCGCTGATTTCTCGATTGACCGTTACCTTATAGTCCCCGCAAAGTCTCACACTATTTTTGTCGGGTTTTGGAACCACCACCAGTGGCGTTGCCCATTCACTGTGTTTTACCCGGTAAACAATCCCTTCTTTTTCCATACGTTCAAAACCCTTCTCCACCAATTCTTTGATCGCATAAGGCACTGGCCTAGCCTTGCAGAAAATAGGTGTTGCCCCATCTTTCATTCGGATTTTCGCTTTGAATCCTTTAATTGGTGATGATAGCTGTGAATCGTCAATTTTCCAGAGATCCTTGAACTCATTTTTGACACTTTCCAACGAAATTTCACGAGCTACCTTTTGAACGCTGAAAATTTCACTCCAGTTGAGTGGGATTTTTACCAACCAGTTCCTACCGAAAAGCGCTGGTCGTTTACCCTTGGCAACATATAATGGAAGATTATGATACTTCTCACCGTTTAACTCCACAGGAATTTGACACTTTCCACAAACATTAATTTTATTCCCGGAATATGATTTAAGATTGATATCCGTTTTAATTAATGGATAGTCGGACAGACACTCATCGTAAGACTCTTCCGAGATGATGGAAACAGCACTTCCCGTATCCAGCTCCATCGGAATCACACTTTTTCCCACAACCGGTTGTAGAATTATTTTTTGTGATTTCCCTTTCGTCGAAGTAATGAAAACTCCATTCATTTCGCTGTCATCCGACGATTCGTCTAGATACCGTGTTTGTTTCTCTCTTTTGGTAGACATGCACACCTTTGCAATATGTCCGACCTTTTTGCACGTAAAGCACTTCGAATTCTTGAAATGACATGTGCCAGGAGTATGGTCTTCCCCACATCGAAAGCAGGGTTTTGACTCTCCCTTGTTGGAGTTTTTCTCTCTCTTGTAATATACTTTCTTGCCCGATTTCCCTTTATGCACGACGTTTACCTCGGACACACGTCCTTGCGGTTGAAAACTTGCTGTGTCTTTTTCTGCCATTTCTATGGCACATGCTATTTGGCACGCCTTTTCCGGAAAGTAAGTCCGTCCTCGGACAATAACTTGCGTTGGATTACTTCCGATCGTAATCCACACACCAATCTGTCCCGTAAAGCGTCGTTCAGAAAGGCGTTGAATTCGCAATACGTGGCTAACTTCTTTAACACAACTACATAGTCCATGATTCGTTCACCATCACGTTGATTACGTTTGTTGAACTTATATCGTTCTGAAATAACCAATGGTTTCGGCATGTAGTGGTCCGTCAGCGTCTTCACCAGATCGGCATACGATTTATCCTTTGGTAAATCGGGTTGCACCAAATTACGCAAAACACCATATGACTCTGCACCAATGACAGACAAAAGCATAGGCACTCTTTTTTCATCTCTAGTCCCGTTTGCACTAAAGAACTGTTCCAGTCTCTCGATATCATTTGAAATACTTTCTTTTTCCCCATTGTATTCCCCAAGTTTTCCAAAACTCGCCATTTCTAAAATGCAGTGTACATTTAGAAATAAATAATGTCCTTGAAATAATCAAATCCAAATTATCCTCGTCGCCAGATGTAATATCTTGAAACTGGATACAGAAGAAGTAAGTCCGCAGAGGTTATTATATTTAATATAGAACGGTGTAAGCATCAAGAGTACAAAAGTAAAAACTGAAACTGCTATGAAAGAGGCCTGTGTATAAAACAATATACTACATGTAACTTGATACGCTGGAGGACTGTAGTGGAAATACTACAAAAATCACTTTCAACTTTCAACAAAATCATTATTGTCCAATGGGAGCCAACCTCAGTCTTATATATTCATCTGAAATTCCCTGGACAAAATTGTCTGCCCGGCAAGCCGATCCGATTTACTTCCCTTTGACCTCTAAACGACATCGTTATTTACGTCATCAAAATTTCGAGGATCTAAAACATATGTCATTTATTATTTGTAAACCTTTGGTCCCATGGAATAGATGTTCTATGTTGTTGCTGTTAAAAGTTACATAGAGTTATTTCGGGTACAGTCCACTCATCATGCGCATTTTCAGCCAATCAAAATTGACGGATTAAGCTATTAAGTAAAAGTATGGTACTCGTTCTTTCAGATAACTACACAGTCTTAGGACTTCCTCGGGGGTATTTTCGTTCTGCTCAGATAAGAATCAATCTGGCATGTAAATTGATTTGCACGGCGTTTATCAAATGACCATTACCTCTCCCCATGGTGCTATAAGTAACGGTACACAAATAACATCTCCACTAGTGGACAGAATATAGTTTGGGTCAGGTCACAAAGTGAAAACTCTTCTGTGTTTTAAAAGATGTCTAGCTACCTTTATTTCAGACAAGAGAATACATGATTGTTATTCCTTTATCTGTGGAAATACATTTGAAATACATTAAACTTTTCCCACATACAACAAATCTGCAGTAGACGACTTTGAAAAACAGCTTAGCAAAAATATGGAAAATCTCTTGTGAATGATAGTATAATACCTGCATAGGGTAGAAAACAGTGTGTCAAAAGGAGAATTTCTAATAATGAGAAAATTCTCTATTTTTCACAATGTTTTCAAAGATTTTCCGCATCATATAATCTGAAACTGTTTGATGGAAGGGTTTATCCCTTTCCTTTATTTAGACGCTTTCTGACGCCTCTGCGCAGACGGCTTTTTGGAATCATAGTGACAAAAGAAGAACTTGCTCAAAACGAGCAATTTCTTCTTTTGCCACAATGTTTTCCACTTTTAGTCATAGGTTATCCATTTAATTATAGAGATTTTCTCTTTCTTGACAAAATATGTTCAAAGTCGTCTGCTGCAGAATTGTCGTATGAGGGAAAGGGTTAAATAAGTCAGATAAGTATATAAAGATAAAAACAAGATGAAAAAAAGAAAAGTTAACCATTTCTCTGATACATATAGCATTTGACACCTCTAGAGCAAAAATAAACATTTGCAAATATTTTAGGAAATGGCTCATAATGTATTTTGTCTTCTTTTCTCAAAGTTTTTTCAACTTTGATTCTGAACTGTACTTCCATATGTGTTTGAAAATATTTTAGGAAATAGCTCATTATGTATTTTTTCTTCTTTTCTCAAAGTTTCTTCAACTTTGATTCTCAACAGTACTTCCATATTTTTTGGAAAATATTTTAGGAAATAGCTCATAATGTATTTTTTATTCTTTTCTCATTTTTTTTTCAAATTTGATTCTCAACAGTACTTCCATATTTGTTCATGTTTCATAGTTTTGCTAATATGTTTTCACAGCAGACATGTAACTCTGAAAACAGCAAATCAATTGAAAGGTAAATTCATGTAATTTTAAACCCCTGCGAAATTGTCTAGAACTGTTCAAGAAATATCCATGAACTGTTCTTGAATTACAGTTCAATAACAGTTCTAAATCAGTGCAAGAACAATTCAGGAACTGTTCTCGAAAGTTCAAGAACCAGTAGGTTCTAGAACTGTTCAAGAACCAGTAGGTTCTAGAACTGTTCAAGAACCAGTAAGTTCGGGAACTGTTCAAGAACAGTTCTAGAACCACTCCTGCAAAATTTTCTAGAACGGTTCAAGAAGTATCCACAAACTGTTCTTGAATTATAGTTCAAGAACAGTTCCGAATCAGTTCAAGAACAATTCAGGAACTGTTCTCGAAACGTTAAATGGCCGAAAGTTGATTGTTCAAGAACAGTTCTAGAACTATTGAACATAAGAACTATTCTTAAGAAAAAAAGTAAACTCACAGAAACTACAATCAGATGTTTGCATTTATTACATGTCTAAGATAGATGTTGTAAGTTTTTTCTATCTGCTTTTATCATTAGAATGAGAAAAAAAGTTATTTACAAATCACTATGTACATAATATTTGATGAAAATCCGTTATAACAGAGTGTTTTGTGAAAATATTGCCAGAATTTTAACATGTCACATTGTCATCCATTTTGAAAATTTAAAATCTCAACTTCCTGTTGTTGTTGTTGTTGCAATTATTTAAAAAAAAATGGTTCTATAAGTGTCTTTAATAAATGTTGTAGTGATATATTTGTTTAACTTGGCAATTTATCAAAACTTTGTTCAGTCCAAATAAAACCATTAATATTTAAAACAAATTGTTATAAAGCTCTTGCAGTGTAACAGCAGATACAGAACACATTAGGGATATTAAATGTCGTTCTGACATCTCTTTATTCTTTGCAATGCTCTGGAGCTATTAAGAACAATCACATTCTAGAACTGTTCTGAAAATGTTTTAAGAACTGTTCTGGAACATATTAGGAACAAAAATATTCTAGGAAATTTTCAGGGACATATTTGGAACAGAAATGTTCTTGAACTGTTCTTAAAATGGTCTAAGAACTGTTCTAGAACTTATTAGGAACAGACAATGTTCTTGAACTGTTCTTAAAATGTTCTAAGAACTGTTTAAGAGCACAAGTTCTAGAACAATGGCTTGATTTCTTTCGGGAACTGTTCAAGAACAGTTCCTGATGTTCAAGAACTGGACAAGAACTGTTCCTGACTACAAGAACCGAGTTTCGCAGGGTTAGAACTATCTCTCATTCCTAGTATAATTGTCAGATATATTTTGAGATGGTAATGGTTGTTAACAGAATATTACATGAGGAAAAAGGTTGTGGTCCATTTTCAATATATTCAATGAGTTGACCCAGTAACTACACAATATTTGAACTATGCATGATCTTTATAAAAAAGACTTTCACCACGTTAACCTGGTTACGAAAATTACGAAAAAAAAGCGTATATTTGACAGTTTTAAAAAGGTATGAGTACAATTGTTAACTCTTCTCTGTAATGGTTCCAATTGGCAGTGTACATTTGTCTTTATAAACTTGTTATTATATAAGGACACAATTCCGCTAATCTTTGTTTAACTTTTCATGCACAATAAATATTTGGGGCTACACGTTAAGCTTTTACAGATTATGTGAATGTGTGTAATATGAATAAACTTGTCTGAAGCTTTACAGTGTCCATAAACAAGAAGACCCCTTCTCTTTTGATACAGATGACAATGCTATACCATGCAGTGATACTGTATTAGCTTGCAAAATTAACCTGATTCGGACTTTTGTGCATACAGTTTCATCTTTATTTACAATGCGTGACATTTATCCAACAATGTGTTTTGCATAAAACAAATAACAAAGTTTATGAAAATACATGCATGTTGTATTCCATTATATATATTTGGACACTGGTGAAGAGAGAGGTAAATGTTGAAACTAAGTGATAACTGGACATTCTGGGGTAGACAATAAATTCCATCCTTCATCTGTAATCTTGTTGTCTTTCATCTAAAAAGATAGTAATGTTTATTACCAAATAGCTGAAACTTAATTTAGAATATGTAATCACATTTGAAAAACACAAATAACATTTTTTTCTAATTTAGCCGTTTAATCTTTAGGGTTCAACACTAAAGAGAAGAAATGTTAAATACATGAAACAAATAAATTATATCTTTTGTTTTACATTTAATGCAGCCAGTTCATCTAATCATGCATTTCCTGGCTTGCTCACACCAGTACTCCACACAATATACTTTCCAAGCAAGTGGCTGCTTTTCCACATAGACTGTTATCCCATTGGTGAAAACCCAATGACGCATCTCACAGTGACTTTTGTCAAACATTCGAAAAAAAGGTTGGCCGAGCCTGGATTCAAACTCAAAACCCCTGGATTGCCAACTCGCGTCCCTACCGACTGAGCTACCAGGGCTCGGCTTTCTTTCCTATATACGCCAATTTTGCAGCAGACGCACATCTAGGCAAAGCTAGGTAAAATTTCTGTAACTTAAAGAGTATAATTGTTGAAAAGAGACAAACACATTAGGACAAAAGGAACAATTTCCCCTTTTGCAACAATGTTTTCAAAAGTCGTTGGCTGCAGAGATGTACAGCAGATGTGTTTATTTCTCACCAAAACACTTCTCCACTTGTCCCCATAAAAAGTCTAAATTTTAGACATGGCTTATCAGTCTTGGTAATCAGCTGTATTAATTAATTTGCCATTAACAGGGATTCCCTACTGGGCTACAGTCCCCCATTAGTTATCTCTGTCCGATTCATGACACCATCACAACATTTGCATTGTTTGGCAGTAACATTGCACTGTAGCTTTATCATTGCATTCAGTGTAATATAAAAGCGAAGTCATATTTGTGATTGCTGTTTCTTTTAGGAGCTTTTGAATAACACTTATAAAGAAGTAAAGATGACTTAATAAAATGTAATAGATTTTGTTTACATTATGACTATTATTTGTTTAACCATTTCCATCATACGACAATTCTGCAGTAGACGCATTTAAACATATTTTGTCAAAATATAGAAAATCTCAATAGTTGAATGACTTAAAGTGAATAACATTGTGGTAAAAGGAGAAATTGCTCGTTTTGTGCAATTTCTTCTTTTATCACTATTTTTCAAAAAACCTGTCTGCTGCAGAGGCATCAGAAAGCTGTGAGTTATACAAATATTCCAAAAATCCTATAACATGAAAAGAGAGTCATCCGAGTTCGAACATGGAAGAGTCTACTTTAAACAATTCGGCGGTGAAAGAGTTAATTGCTTTGAACGCTTTCCTACATACAACGCATCTGCGACAGACGACCTACAGAACACTTACTAGGCAAAGGCTTCAACTGAATATATAATCATAGAATTTGTAAAACATCTGGTCACTATAATGGAAGTCCTCTAAAAATGTCGAATTATATTCAAGAGTTGAACACATTGTGGCAAGAGGAGAAATTGCCAACTTCTCCGTTTGCAACAATTTTTTCAAAGTTCGTCTGCTTGAGAGACGTCGGGAAGCTTCTCCCTATTAATGTAAAACAAAATACACCTTTGAAGGTTCGGCTTTTGAATGACGTGAATAATGTTACCTCTTTCCTGAGCAGGGATCGCGGTGGAGGTACCTGGTAACCAGGATTACAAACAGTGGGGTTCTCCTTCAGAACGTTCGCCTCCGAGTGGTATTCGTACTGATATAAATAGTTCGGGTCCAAATAGTGGTTTCGTGTCTGAGCCTGTCAAATGTAAAGGTCATGTTAGACCGATTAAATTCCCTTCTTTTGTTTCCATGTAATTTAACCGTTTCCCTCATACGGCAATTCTGCAGCAGACGACTTTGAACGTATTTTGTCAAAAAATAGAAAATCTCCATAATTGAATGGATAACCTATGACAAAAAGTGGAAAACATTGTGGCAAAAGGAGAAATTGCACGTTTTGTGCAATTTCTTGTGTCACTATGTTTTCAAAAAGCCGTCTGCTGCAGAGGCGTCAGAAAGCGTCTATATGAGGCAAAGGGTTAATAAAAAGTTTCAACCCTCATTTGTCACACTTTCTAAACGTTTTACACGTTGATCATCCTATTTCATTAATAAAGTTATCTCTAAGTTTTAAACTAATCCAAAGAAAATTGGGGGTTATGTATTATGCAAGTTTGAATTCACCTCGCGAAGGTGGTCACCATCATTTTGAAAACAAATCGGGCTGGGACGAAACTGGTTTTTCACATTCTCTAAAAATAATAAAAATTATCAAATCAAACATTTATTGTGCATCTCATACATATTTACAATGAATTTAAACTCAATGTCATTTATTCAATGCATTCTTGTGAAGGCATACACTCATTTGTACTTAAACAAAGCGTTATGTAGTGACTATTTGACTCTAGATCAGCATGGCTGTAGATGTATTTGTCGGAATTTTGGCTTGACGGAAAAGAAATACTGTATGAATATTATGAATTTTATGAAATTTAGATGGTAAGTTTAAATTATCACAGGGAAGAGTTCGTTTTACATATTAAGGAAGTACTGAACTGAAAAGTGAATTTTTCATAATATTTAACTTTTGTTGTAATCTTGGTTTTTTGAAAGTTGGATATATGTTAAATTAAAAAAAAAAAAAAGGTATGGTAGTGGGCTTTTTTTTTGGCTAGATCAATTTATAAAAGCCTTTTGCTATTTCAGCCAATGAACACATAAGTTTTCACGCAAATTGCCGATATTTGAAAGATGATATGCTAATTGTTTATCTTCTTGTGGTTTTAATCTCATTCTGAAGGTATTTTATCCATATCATTGGAAGTTCATGCGATACATTGTAGTTAAAGCTAAAACATAGACACTATTTGACACTAATGAAAATCCATATTTGTCAGATTTAAGAATAGACAATTTCAAAACTTTGAAATAAGGTAAAAACATATTTGTAATATTTAACTTTTTCTGAAACTTTTGAAGTTATTTCAATTACTATCATTTATCAGATTTTAATAAGAAAAGTATGTGTCATTGGGCAATATTTTCAGTTTTTCTTCTTTGAATGGCTAAAAAATGTTAAAATATGAATATATATTTATTAATTTTTCAACCATATCTTCAAATGTCAAAAAAGTTTTCCAATATTTTCTACTTTTTTTCAAAACAATATGATACTATACAAGTTCTAGATTAAAATTTATATACATGGACTTTAATATGTTCTTTTTGCCCAGTTTTATTGTTTAATCAAACACGGCAACTGGACAGCGTCTCACGAACAAATTGAAGGCTCATGAAAAAAATAGGCCCTTTATCTGAAGCAAATTTTATCCACTTTTTTTTAAATTTTGAAGAATTATAAAAAGGTATAATGACTAAACAGGTTTTAATTGACAACAAAATAAGAAGATTTAATAAGAAAGTAAAAAAAGAAAAAATAATTTCTTTTAATTTCAAAACCTCAGTTCAGTACATCCTTAACTGCATGCAAGTTATATTAGAAAAACAGTAAATGATAATAAATAAAATCCTTAAATATTAAATCTTGAAACTTGCTGTGTCTACATCCGGGGTGTTTTCAGATTTACCTAACATAAATGTTGTTAGGAGTTTGTTAGACGAATGCACCAATCAAATAACCAATAGTTTACCTAGCACACGACCGAGTGCTTGGTGTGTTCGGTCAACCTGAATACACACAATAGATTGATGGATAGGGGTTTAACGCCGCCTTCAACATTGCTTCAGCCTTATCGCGGCGGACAGTTCGACTACTCATGTGTCTGGCTTTGCTCACACCAGTACTCACACACTAAAGTCTTTCCAGACAAGTAGCTGCTTTTCCACAGGGGACTACAAGTCCATTGGTGGAAGATGAATGACGCTTGTCACAGTGACATTTGTTCAAACGTCGGAAAGAGTGTTAGCCGAGCGATGCTTCCGACAGCGGTACCGGGGCCCGGCGAATACACATCATCTGTGGGCAATCAATACGTTTAACTCTTTCAGCGCCGAATTGTTTAAAGTGGACTCATCCATGTTCAAATTCGGCCGACTCTATGTAATAAGAATGTTGGATTTTTTTATAATTAAAAGGCAAACAATGCTGTGTTCAGGTGAGACAGCTCGTTACGAGCTGACTCACCTGAATCCGCATTGTTTTCTCGAGGGACGGCTCATTGTCTGATGCACTTGCTGATATACGCATTGTTTCATTTCGCCCCAATGTTTCCACCCAGTGATTGACTGTATGGTTGATGTATGGTTGATGTATGGTTGCTGTATGGTTGTTGTATGGTTGTTGTTTATGACATATTTCTTATAATATATATATTATATACTTTCGATCAGTCCTTAGTTTTACGCTACGTTCCTCGATGTTTGTGATATCACGGTATTTCCTGGGTAAGTTACCAGTACTACTGGTCCTTTTATCCTGACACCAGTCAGTCGTAATGCTAACCCTACAATTCTGAGCGTCTAGGAGGGAAACTCATAACTATTTTAAAGTACAATTTGTATTTGGTATGACCTTGGCGGGGATCATATCCGCGACCTACCGCACCCTAGGCGGACACCCTACCACTACACCACCGAGACGGGCACGATTAGTACGTACTGTCTTATTAGACATGTTTGAAACCCAGATAGTTAGATTCTCAATGCTTTAACAGCAGGCTTATATACATGACTTACAGCAATGGCCTGTTTCTTGCGTCGCCAGTAGCATAAGAATCCCAAGATAATCAGTATAATAAACGCAAGTATACCCATCGACACACCGACAGCAGTCGCCACGGAGGAGTGTTTCACGATGGTCACATCGCCTACATCTGTCAATAATAAAAAGAGGTACGTCTGACGATTTGGGGTCTTAATGACACTCATGTTTGGTATTAGTTAACCCTTTCACACATACAACACATCTGCAGGTGACGACACTGAAATCAGCCGGAGAAACATATCGAAGATTTCTTTGTTCAAAAAGTTTAGATCTATCAAAGAAATGAAAACATTAGGGCATAAGGAGACATTCTTCTTTTGCCACAGTGTTTTCATAAGTCGTTTGCTCTAGAAGCGTCAGAAAGCGTTTGTTTGTGGGAAAGGTTTTAACCCTTTCCCTCATATAGACGCTTTCTGACGCCTCCGCAGCAGAAAGCTGTTTGAAAACATAGTGACAAAAGAAGAAATTGCTCAAAACGAGCAATTTCTTCTTTTGTCACAATGTTTTCCTCTTTTAGTCATAGGTTATCCATTCAATTATAGAGATTTTCTATTTTTTGACAAAATATGTTCAAAGTCGTCTGCTGCAGAATTGTCGTATGAGGGAAAGGGTTAAAGGTATACTGCCTTGGGACTTCACTTCTATTTTGTTATTTTTTAAACATGTACACTTAGGTCTTTATAACATATATACGGACTATGAAGTCTCGTCCGAGTCTTCACTGTGCGTATCCCCGCTAGCCAAGGCTGATTTGTCGATCCTATTACCATAATGGCAACATCGATCTGCGTATCACATTGCCTTAGCACTGACTGTCAAGAGTTTGAAGCAAGCAGTTTACAAGCTCGAACGACGACTTTGCGATTTGGGGTCTTTTGAGTACCTCAATTGAGTATTTTTGCATGTGCAGAACCTCACACCATAAGAGTCTTCACTGTCTGTAAGTATTAAGTATAGAGCCAATTGTAGCCTGGCGTCAAACACTAAAAGTATAGTTTCACGGATGTTACTACCCCATCCTTTACTTTCCGTTACGTAGTTGCAAGAACACTTCATACATAATCCCTTCCACGAGAAAACCAACAGTATGGGCCTTGCGTAATGTTTCGACCCAGATAAGCCTGCGCGACACATTCCGTCTCAGGGGATAAAGGTAAAAAGTAATGATTCCTGAAATAAACAAAAAAACACAGAAAGCGAAAAGCGTCTATTCTTGTTGGCCTGCCTGGCATGATTAGGCTGATCCGGGTCTATACTTTACGCAGAGTCTACAATGTTTTTTTTTTTTCGTGGAACGGCCCATATATCGACATTGTCATAACAAGCTTTCTCCTTTTGCAACAATATTTTCAACTATATTCAATGATTACACTTCCAATAAATGTGATTTTCTGTATCTTTGCTCAGATGTTTTTTAATTCGTCTGCTGCAGAGTTTTTATATTGTGGGGTGGGTTGTGATTTGTTAAAGGGCAAGCAGGATTTGGAATTGAGTGTTGCACTTATCCTAATGAAACACTCGCCTGCCTGTGCATGTTTTAGCTTAACTTAACTTGTTAAGGTTCTTAGTCATCTGTTAGTAATCAACTCTATGAACGAAATAATCGCGTCAAAATCTTGAATCGCGTCAAAATCATAACGAACAAACTGTCAAAATCTAATTTTGAACTGTGTAATACAAATTTAGAATAAAAGGATGAATCAGTTATGTTGTAACAACCAATATCCGCGGGTCATTTACCTGATTTTGGCCGAAAGAAATGATCGTTATTCGTTATTCGTTCTGCCTATTATAATCAAAGTATTCTAAACACTTTATAAACAAGTGATTTAAAGCGCTCAAATCATTTGATGAAATTTGTTTCTTTAGACGCGGACCTTGTCGAAAGCACCTATCCAAAATGCAAGTCATCGTTAATCGTTGTCGAAGGAATAGATGGACTGAGAGAAAGAGAAAGAAAAGGCTTAGCAATGCATACTATCTTTATGAATAAGGACATGAACGAATATGTATGGACTAGCGCCTAGAATTTCGTACTAGCCGATCCTTCATTCCACTCGCTTATGCTAGCGGGCGAGTGGATGTTTACATCTCTGCCGAGAGGGAAAAGAGGGTTACAATTTACAAAGGGTAATTGCGCGGTGCAGTGCTATATTGGCGTAGTGATATCTAAATAATTGTGTACACTTTAAATATGATATTTACACTTACAAGACTTGTTATTTTCTATTATAAGCTTGAATAATCGGATTTTTTTTCGTTACTCTATGTTTGCTTTTGTGAGCATTCGTAAATTAGTCAAACCAAAAATTGCACTTAATTGTTGGTGGTGAAGGGCATATACATCACGTGACTTCAAACTCACTATGACTATGGCAGCCTCTGCGCATGCGCAAGTCTACCAAAAATTGTGACAAAAGGAGAAAATCCCCATGATGAGCAATTTCTCCCCCTACCACATTGTGTTCAACTCTTTTTAAATGTGTTTCATTTATACCTTCGTGAAGTTCATTCCCTATTCCATATTCCCTATTCCTTATTCAAATGTGAAGTTGATTACTTGTTCCTTGTTCCTTATTCCTTATTCAAATATGAAGTTGGCTACTTATTCCTTATCAAATGTGAAGATGGCTACTTGTTCTTTGTTCCTCATCGTTACTTTTTTCAGATTTGATCAAAGGTACTGTGTTGATGTTGCCAACAACATTGTTGATGAAGTTGTTGTTGTTGTAGATGATGAGAGAGACCAATTGGTACATTTTTAATAACCCGTTACTTATTCAAAATCTGGTTACTTATTCAAAAAAACTGTTACTTATTAGCTACTTATTCAACAAATCCATTCAAACTGCATACGTTAATGTTGCCAAAAGCAAATGTGATGTTGTTGTTGTAGTATATGCTGACGGAGATCTATAAGTACCTTTAAAATAACCTGTTACTTATTCAAAAACCCTGTTACTCGGCCGTTTTCATGAAAAGAAGCCTTTTCTATCCAATACATTACTGAAACTGCATATGTTGATGTTGAAAATCACAATGTTGATGTTGTTGTTGATGTAGATGATAACAGAAAACCATTCGTACATTTTAAATCACCTGTTACTTATTCAAGCACCTGTTACTTATTCAAGCACCTGTTACTTATTCAAGCACCTGTTACTTATTCAAAAACCTGTTACTTATTCGACCGTGAAAAGAAGCCATTGCTGTCCCAAATATAACTCAAAATGCATTTGTTTATGTTGCCAACAACAATCTTGAGGTTGTTGTTCTTGTAAATGATGAAAGTGAGCTACTGGTATAAATTAAATTATTTGTTACTTATTCAAAAATCTGTTACTTATTCGGCCGATCCCTAGCTGTTCCTTGATCCTTATTCCTTATTCGAATGTGAAGTTTGTTAGTTGTTCTTGTTCTTTATTCAAATGTTAAGTTGGTTATATGTTCATTGTTCCTTATTTGTTACTTAATCAGATTTGATCTGAGGTACTGCATATGTTGATGTTGCCAACAACACTGTTGATGATGTTGTTGTTGTTGTTGTTGTTGTTGTTGTTGTTGTAGATGATGAGAGAGAGACCAATCGATACATTTTAAACTTATTCGGGTTTTATTTAAAAAAAGAAGCATTTGCTATCACAAATACCATTCGAATTGCATATGTTGATGTTGCCAACCACTATTGCGATGTTTTTGTTTTTGTAGATGCTGTCGGAGACCCATTAGTATATTTCAAATAAACTGTTACTTATTCAAAAAAAACTGTTACTTATTCGTTACTTATTCAGAAAATCCATTGCAACTGCATACATTGATGTTGCCAACAGCATATGTGATGTTGTTGTTGTTGTAGATGCTGACGGAGATCTATAAGTACCTTTAAAATGACCTGTAATTTATTCGGCCGTTTTCATGGAAAGACGAATTTTCTATCCAAAACATTACTGAAACTGCATATGTTGATGTTGAAAATCACAATGTTGATTCTGTTTTTGTCAACATCAACATATGCAGGAATCCGCTGTGGTCGAGTGGTTGGCGTCGGGGATTTCGAAACCGGGTGTCCCGGGTTCGATCCCCAGTCACGGCACTACGGTCATGGTGGAGTGCCCTTGGGCAAGGCACATTTTCTAGCCTAGTACTGGTTTGTTTACCCAGGGATCATGAATAATTAAATTTAATTGCGCGCTAAATGATCTTAGCTGTCGATGCGCCATAAAACAATATACATTCATTCATTCAACATATGCAGTACCTTAGATCAAATCTTAAAAGTAACGAATAAGGAACAAGGAACAAGTAACCAACTTCACATTCGAATAAGAAATAAGGAACAAGGAACAGGGAAGGACCGAATAAGAAACAGGGTTTTGAATAAGTAACAGCTGATTTAATATATACCAGTAGCTCACGTTCATCATTTACAACAACATCATCCTCAGAATTGTAAATATAAATGGTCTTAATCCCGTAATGCCTCTTTTGCTATATGGAGAGATACGTGCTGCTGCGGTGGTCTCAGGGTCATCCTAGGGCGTATCCCTATTTTGACAAACCGTAGGGGAGTTATACCTTTTTTTCATTTCTAGGTTAGCCGTAGCAATATGACACGCCGTAGCCATGCCGTAGCCATGCCGTAGAACGTTCCACGGCGACCATACGTCTGGCGTACGGTGGCCTTACGTTTGCCGTGTAGCTGTCCTAGGGTCTTATGGATTATAATTGACAAGTGCATACTCCCAACACATTGCGGTGGCCGCAGGAATTATACGGGCACCCTATGGCAGCCTTAAAGCGGCCCTTCTGTGCCCGTACGGTGGCCTTGCGCTACGCGGCATGTGGACAACGCTTGACCCACGCACGGCTACCGTACGATCGTTGCATGCCGTACGGTCCCCGTGGCAGTCTGTGCCTGGAGCAGGTATATATACCAGTTATATACCTTGCGGCTACCTTGGATCTGCCTTGGTATTTGTCAAAAACCTACGGTCGTTTCAGGGACGCCCTAAGGCCCTAAGTGTTTCATCACTTCAAAGATCGTACGGCAGCTGCATGTTTTCTGTCTCCACACATTTAAAATACGCCGTGCAGCTACCCTAACATATGTGACTGCAATTGGCCGTATATAGTTTAGGCCGTTGTGGCAAATGTGACTGAGATATAACTAGTTATAAGCTTACTAATCAATTGTTATCCCGAGAGCTCTTTTCGGATGTGAATTACTACAGTCTCTTTCTGGTCTGGATATTTTGACCATAAAGAGATCGCACAGACTTTATCTAAAGCAACTCCAGGGTTCAGAGATTAGATCAAGAAGAATTATTGTCCTTGGTCTTATTTGTACTTACTCTGCCTATCATGGCTGAAATAGAGAAGAGAAACCTCACATTTCTTGGTCAACTTTGTTGCTCTGAGATTATGTCTATGTTCTTTTGATAATGGTAACCCTGATTTCGGATTTGTTTCAGATTGTGTATGTATTCTACGCACATTTGACAATTATAATGTTTTACGTGACTACAATGACAATGAGGTTTCCCCAAGTGAACATATATGGAAACATTGTATTGATATGAAATTTCAAATCATATTGTTGGAGAATGGAATATAACAACATCTTCATCGCAATGTGTCTTATATAGATAATTACAACAATGATTCACATTTAGTTCGGTATGGGATAACGCTGCACGCAATTCGGATATGTAACGTGCGTGTTCTTTTTTTTTCAACCGCTCAGCTCATTGCGCATACAGCTTATACCAATTGTTCTCAATGCACACGATGTGGTTGTAGAGATATAATAACAAAGTCTTACGGAACATATCCTGATTAACTGTCAACGTGTACACTCATGTACTATCTCTTTTCAACAAAGAGTTTTATTCAAATTTTGTAGAACTGTTTTCTATTTAGTAGTATCGTTTAAAGGCAATGACTATGTTCTTGCTCTTTTTGGTTTGAACCCAATCTTAGATAATATAGTGCAAGGCACATATGATTCCTTCTATTAGGAAGTGTTATAAGTATTTTATAAATTATAAAGAAGATGTAGAACTTTCAATGAACGTGTTGTGTTTGTATATATGCACTGCTATCATACTATACATGTTCAGATGAATGCATGAGTGCATGTGTCTATTGTGCATTATCCATCCTTTTCCTCATTGATTGCTTTTTATTTCACTTCGTTTAAGTGCTCTATTGTTGGTACTGTATGTACATAGTTACTCCTCTACAAAAGGCTGTCACAGATTTATGTCTGATATGCCAGTGCCATCTATTTAATAATTAATACTTTTGAGCATTTAGACAGGTAGTTGTGCATAAGGTACAATGTTTTATGTACTTTAAAGGTACGTGATATAACATCCACACATGTAACTATCTATTTTTGTGAAGTTGTACCAAACTGTGTTTTCTGTATTGTTGTATTATACATGTGATCTTCTTCATTGGAGGAAATAAAGGATAATAAATAAATTAATTAATGTATATAATTGGGCATCGGCGGTCGTTTGGCGATCTCCGTTTTTGACATAAAGGAAGTAAGTAAGTAGTATGTAAATAATTTATTAAAGTGACATGTGTATAACATATAATTAAACATAATGCAAAGTTTGTTGGAAAAACACCCGGCCCCATGGGCCTATATGTCACCATATATAAAGGTTATGTTTAAGCACGTAAGTTCATGTATTCTTTTCAGTTGGTGTTTCGTCGAGTCTTTATACATATATACACATATATATATATAATTGTATCGATGGTCTCGTTCGAAGAGGCCGAACCTACAGCTTGTACAAGATGAAGCTATGGCATCCCCGAACGAAGCCATAACTATTTCAGAGTTGCTATGAACTACAGGAGCTATGATGTACTTTTGAATGTAACGTGATATAGCATATAAGAATTCTACTATTGCATTTTAATAGAACGATTATCCCTAACTGTACTGACATAAGTCTAACTACAATTACAGATCGACAGTCCGATAAGCGCTCTATTCTCTTTTTGTCTTTATATAAGGAAATCGATATTTCTTATGTAAAGGTCAATGATTGCCCAAAACAAGTGGGTTTACGTTTTCATCTTACAGAATTAGCATTCAGGTCTATATCCGTTTTGGCATCATATAAATTGGCATAAAACGAGTGGGGATACGCTTCTAGTCCTTGTTATGATATTTATTTTGGTTTATACAATTCATAGACGGACAGAGAAGGCAGCGGATAGACTGTGCATATACACAGGCTAACCTGAGTCTTCACTGTACGCATAGTATGTAACAAGATCTCTGGTCACCTGAAGCGGCACAAATTTATGTAATTTAAATGTCATTGCCATTTAATCAAAATCTCTCCAAGGCCGGTTAACATATTACATGGCGCACTTATGAGACGATATTAGTTTTTCAGTTCTGTTTAGGTTTTATGATTCCACATTCGTTATACAGATAGTCCAATTGGCCGCAGCTGAACCAGTCAACACTATTTACACTCGATCGGAACGCGTCGGACCCGAGTGCAGGCCCCGACGGTCAACATTATCCACTCTCATTCGGAACACATCTGACCTAAAGTGCAGGCCTTGATAGTCAACTTTATCATACTCTTTTGGAACACTTCGGACCTAATAACATGGCCCGATGATCATATTCACAACTGTTCTAATACGTTGCTTGTGCACAGAATCCGTTTTCTAATACTCATGTTGGCGGTTCTTTATTAGTTCCATTCTTGCTTCTAGTCCTGCTCCCAGTATTACTTCCAGTCCGGCTTCCGGTCTTGCTCCCAGTCTTATTTCAACTCTTGCTTTCAGTCTTATTTCCAGTCTTTCTACCGGTCTTGCTTCCAGTCTGGCTTCCAGTCTTGCTTCAAGTCACAACTGTTCTAATACGTTACGTGTGAACGGAATCCGTTTTCTAATACGCATGTTGGCGGTCCTTTCTTACTTCCATTCTTGCTTCTGGTCTTGCTTCTAGTCTTGCTTCCAGTCTGGCTTCCAGTCTTATCTCACATCTTGCGTAGCCATATCTTAATCGGGTTTCAAGTTTTCACCATTTGTTCTATCAAACTGAAAGAGAAATGACATCTGAAACTCTGGCTACATGTTTATTCCAATGTAAGTGCATCGAAAAACAAAAACGATTTCAGTGCTTATTTAGATACAAAAATATATAATTTAACATAATTATTTCTCTAATGTAAGATTTGTAATACGAAAACGATGTTCGGGACATTGCGATCAGTAAAGATCAAAGCCTCGAAACTATACCACTTTAAAACGTTCTCTGTGCACATAAATGAACTCTTTCCTCCAGTTAAGACGGTGGACTGGTCAAATTCGAGAAAGCTTTTTATTTTTGACAAATCCTATACTGGAGGACAAATTCTAAACATAGAGTATAGTTTTATAGTTTTGGGGCCAACGGATCTTTTCTAGACACGAAAGTCTCTGGACAAAGGTAATAGTCGACTTCACTTAGTATATACATCATATCAGTTTAACATTTTCTGAAGGTTCGTTTTGATATATCGTGGCCATTAAAGGTGAACGGTATTTTGTTATATACCCTTTTCCTTTCAAATAACAAATATGTGAGCCGTTCCACGCGTAAAGTATCGACCCGGATCAGCATAAGCATGCCGCACAGGCTTATTCGGACAGGCACGAGAAAACCAACATGGTGGACTCTGCGTTATGTATCGATCCAGATCAGCATGCGCAGTTCGTTCAGGCTAATCCGGGCCGACATATGCCGTATCTGGGGGATATAGGTATATAGTAATGAGTCTTGACAGAGAAAACTACAAGAGGCGAACAGTGTCTGTACGGGTTAGCCTGCGCGGGATGCTGAGGCTGACCCGGATAGACACTGTTCGCCTCCTGTAGGTTTTCTGTTTCAGGAATCATTACTCTATACTTCTATCCCTTCGAGACGGAATGTGTCGGCTCGGATTCGACTGCACAGCCTGATCTGGTTCGATACATTACGCAGAGTTAATAATGTTGGTTTTCTCGTGCAACGGCTCATGTAGTGAAAACAAGAGGAACAAGGGAAAAAAAGAAAATGAAAACTGTATGAGAGAAATAGAAATATTGAGGAAAGGGGAAATGGAATGGGCAGTTGTTCCCATTTTCCCAATAAATTCGATAAACCGTTTATAGACTCTCTTTCACCACAATGTTTTCACAAATCGTCTGCTGCAGATACGTCAAAAAGCTTCTGTAAATGGGAAATGTCTACAGACTCAAGTTCAGAAAGGTCGATTCTACAGGGTACTCTGTTACGATGTAGTGTGTTAATCATTTCCAATATATACAACACATGTACAGTAGCAAGACTTTGAAAACATCCAGGTAAATAATTTTAAACTATCTTAAGTTAAAAATAATTTTCATAAGAGTTGGAAACGGATTGACACAAGGAAAAAGTGCTCAATTTCTCCTTTTTACCACAATGTTTTCACAAATCGTCTGCTGCAGATACGTCAAAATACGTCTGTACATGGGAAAGGAGGTAAATACATGTCCGTCGCAGAGCTCTAGATAAGGGGCGTTTTGCATGTTTTAAAAACCTTATTTGACCCTATAACCTAATGTTGTTGCTCAAAAGAATTGACTCAGTGATACAATTATTTTGAGTACCAACAATATTGGGTTAATTGGATAGTAAGAAAGATAGTGTGCGGAAAAGAGCTGTTTACCCCCTTCTTATCTGGACCTCTGTCCATCGACCGTGTAACCGGAATGTGCGATAAGAGGAGGTAGTTTAAATCAGCTCTAAATATAACCAGGGACACTATATTACTATACTATAGTGTCCCTGATATAACCCATGCGGACATTTGTAGTAAAACATAAACAAACATTTGAAATTAAACAGATGTGCAAACAAAACATATCATTTACATATTAGAGTGGTTTAGGCAGCCAATTCGGGATCGGGAGGTCGGAGGTTCAAATTCCGGTGTCGACATTTGGGTTTCTTTTTTACTTAAACCGATTGGTGAATCGCGAACCAGTAATATTTGAGTCGGTAAATCCCAAAGGCACAACCCGCCCATCACGGGGATCGAATCCAGAACCTTTGGTACGAGAGGCAGACTCTCTACAACTGTACCACTGACTTCCAACAACTAGTTTAGTTGCTCATTCGTCAGAAATTGCGAGAACTTGCAATAGGGCTGACACTATCGCTGATGAATCACAGAAAGTAATTTTCAAACATCGATTTGTGTTCGAACATCAATTAAGATTGGATCTTATCAATTATAAATCAGAAACAAAAAAATTCTTACCTCGAAGCTTTCATATGAAATAAACCCAGTTATTCAACACAATCTTGAATCCAGCCAGGAATATCATCCATGCTCCATTTCTAGTCGATTTACTTTTTTTCAAATCCAGTCTATCATAATCCATACTGTCTCCAACCGATTTTAAACTGTTGACAAAGTTTGTCACATTTTCCCTGTGGTTATCTGCAAAATACTCGTCCATTTTATCTCTAAGTGTGTTCGCTGTAAAGTTAAATGTAGTTGACATTGTTTGATATCTGGAACTAGTGTATACTGTCAGTCTCTTGAACTTTATATTTATATGTTTTTACAGCAGAAAGTCCCAAACACAGAATAAGTCTGATTCATTCACAAAATGAAGTAATATGTTTTATTTTAATGTTATTGATATAAAAATAGATTAGGGTTTTCTATTATTGGGCTACAAAAATGCTTATTTCACCTCTTGTCTAAAATTAGTTTTAAACTTGCATCGAAATATCTAAAGATCGACGTTAATCCATGTCTTGTTAATAAGGCATTTCCCTTAATCCAACGTGTTTTGAAGCCGTTTGAGCAGCCGTTTTAAAACTTTGTGAGAAAAATAGAAAATGTCAACAAGACATTTGCGTAGAGACATGCAAAAAGACGCCTTGATGTTTATGCAAACAGCTAAGCTTTACTAATTAGTAATTTGTTGATTGGAACGTTTAACCCCGTTTTCAACTGTATACATAACCATGCGTTTCCTGACATTCTCGAGATTTGAACTCCCCACCTAGCTTTTGAGCCTCAAAAAATACCAGGTCTCATCAGAGCATTTACTCACATCATACACGTGGTATATAACATGACATAACATACAGTTTATTGGCATTACTTATATCTAGATGTGATAAGTTCCTGTTTGTATACATCCTCGCATATATGTTATGAATGGCCTGGGTACAAAGGATAGTTTGTATAGTGTTAAACGCCGCTTTCAACAGGGTTTGTTCTCAGTTATATCAAGGCGTGTCCCTAGTAATATACCAGAAATACTGATACGTTTCTCAAGACCCCAGCGAGATAGTCATAATGCTTATCCACAATCCTAAGCCATTACTAGCATTGATAAGGAATATTGTCTGACCGGGTATCGAACCAGCCAAATCCCGACTCCGAGGCAGATGCTCTACCATAACACCACCGAGACAGACGCTCTACCATAACATCTGCGAGGCAGACGCTCTACCATTACACCACCGAGACAGACGCTCTACCATTACACCACCGAGGCAGACGCTCTACCATTACACCACCGAGGCAGACGCTCTACAATAACACCACCGAGGCAGACGCTCTACCATTACACCACCGAGACAGACGCTCTACCATTACACCACCGAGACAGACGCTCTACCATTACACCACCGAGGCAGACGCTCTACCATTACACCACCGAGGCAGACGCTCTACCATTACACCACCGAGGCAGACGCTCTACCATTACACCACCGAGGCAGACGCTCTACCATTACACCACCGAGGCAGACGCTCTACCATAACAACATCGAGGCAGACGCTCTACCATTACACCACCGAGGCAGACGCTCTACCATAACACCACCGAGGCAGACGCTCTACAATAACACCACCGAGGCAGACGCTCTACCATTACACCACCGAGGCAGACGCTCTACCACAACAACATCGAGGCAGACGCTCTACCATTACACCACCGAGGCAGACGCTCTACCATTACACCATCGAGGCAGACGCTCTACCATAACACCATCGAGGCAGACGCTCTATCATAACACCACCGAGACAGACGCTCTACCATATCACCACCGAGGCAGACGCTCTACCATTACACCACCGAGACAGACGCTCTACCATTACACCACCGAGGCAGACGCTCTACCATAACACCACCGAGACAGACGCTCTACCATAACACTACCGAGGCAGACGCTCTACCATAACACTACCGAGGCAGACGCTCTACCATAACACTACCTTGGCAGACGCTCTACCATAACACCATCGAGACAGACGCTCTACCATTACACCATCGAGACAGACGCTCTACCATAACACCATCGAGGCAGACGCTCTACCATAACACTACCGAGACAGACGCTCTACCATAACACCATCGAGGCAGACGCTCTACCATAACACTACCGAGGCAGACGCTCTACCATAACACCATCGAGACAGACGCTCTACCATTACACCACCGAGACAGACGCTCTACCATAACACTACCGAGACAGACGCTCTACCATAACACTACCGAGACAGACGCTCTACCATAACACTACCGAGGCAGACGCTCTACCATTACACTACCGAGACAGACGCTCTACCATAACACTACCGAGGCAGACGCTCTACCATAACACTACCGAGGCAGACGCTCTACCATTACACTACCGAGACAGACGCTCTACCATAACACTACCGAGGCAGACGCTCTACCATTACACTACCGAGACAGACGCTCTACCATAACACTACCGAGGCAGACGCTCTACCATAACACTACCGAGGCAGACGCTCTACCATAACACTACCGAGGCAGACGCTCTACCATTACACTACCGAGACAGACGCTCTACCATTACACTACCGAGACAGACGCTCTACCATAACACTACCGAGGCAGACGCTCTACCATTACACTACCGAGACAGACGCTCTACCATAACACTACCGAGGCAGACGCTCTACCATAACACTACCGAGGCAGACGCTCTACCATAACACTACCGAGGCAGACGCTCTACCATAACACTACCGAGGCAGACGCTCTACCATAACACTACCGAGGCAGACGCTCTACCATTACACTACCGAGACAGACGCTCTACCATAACACTACCGAGGCAGACGCTCTACCATAACACTACCGAGGCAGACGCTCTACCATTACACCACCGAGACAAACGCTCTACCATAACACTACCGAGACAGACGCTCTACCATAACACTACCGAGACAGACGCTCTACCATAACACTACCGAGACAGACGCTCTACCATAACACTACCGAGGCAGACGCTCTACCATAACACCACCGAGACAGACGCTCTACCATAACACTACCGAGACAGACGCTCTACCATAACACTACCGAGACAGATGCTCTACCATAACACTACCGAGACAGACGCTCTACCATAACACTACCGAGGCAGACGCTCTACCATAACACTACCGAGGCAGACGCTCTACCATTACACCACCGAGACAGACGCTCTACCATAACACTACCGAGGCAGACGCTCTACCATTACACCACCGAGGCAGACGCTCTACTATATCACCACCGAGGCAGACGCTCTACCATTACACCACCGAGGCAGACGCTCTACCATTACACCACCGAGACAGACGCTCTACCATAACACTACCGAGGCAGACGCTCTACCATTACACCACCGAGGCAGACGCTCTACCATAACACCACCGAGACAGACGCTCTACCATTACACCACCGAGACAGACGCTCTACCATTACACCACCGAGGCAGACGCTCTACCATAACACCACCGAGGCAGACGCTATACCATATGACCACCGAGGCAGACGCTCTACCATAACACCATCGAGGCAGACGCTCTACCATAACACTACCGAGGCAGACGCTCTACCATAACACCACCGAGACAGACGCTCTACCATTACACCACCGAGACAGACGCTCTACCATTACACCACCGAGACAGACGCTCTACCATAACACCACCGAGGCAGACGCTCTACCATAACACTACCGAGGCAGACGCTCTACCATATGACCACCGAGGCAGACGCTCTACCATATGACCACCGAGGCAGACGCTCTACCATAACACTACCGAGACAGACGCTCTACCATAACACTACAGAGACAGACGCTCTACCATTACACCACCGAGGCAGACGCTCTACCATAACACCACCGAGACAGACGCTCTACCATTACACCACCGAGACAGACGCTCTACCATTACACCACCGAGGCAGACGCTCTACCATTACACCACCGAGGCAGACGCTCTACCATAACACTACCGAGGCAGACGCTCTACCATTACACTACCGAGACAGACGCTCTACCATTACACTACCGAGACAGACGCTCTACCATAACACTACCGAGGCAGACGCTCTACCATTACACTACCGAGACAGACGCTCTACCATAACACTACCGAGGCAGACGCTCTACCATAACACTACCGAGGCAGACGCTCTACCATAACACTACCGAGGCAGACGCTCTACCATAACACTACCGAGGCAGACGCTCTACCATAACACTACCGAGGCAGACGCTCTACCATTACACTACCGAGACAGACGCTCTACCATAACACTACCGAGGCAGACGCTCTACCATAACACTACCGAGGCAGACGCTCTACCATTACACCACCGAGACAAACGCTCTACCATAACACTACCGAGACAGACGCTCTACCATAACACTACCGAGACAGACGCTCTACCATAACACTACCGAGACAGACGCTCTACCATAACACTACCGAGGCAGACGCTCTACCATAACACCACCGAGACAGACGCTCTACCATAACACTACCGAGACAGACGCTCTACCATAACACTACCGAGACAGATGCTCTACCATAACACTACCGAGACAGACGCTCTACCATAACACTACCGAGGCAGACGCTCTACCATAACACTACCGAGGCAGACGCTCTACCATTACACCACCGAGACAGACGCTCTACCATAACACTACCGAGGCAGACGCTCTACCATTACACCACCGAGGCAGACGCTCTACTATATCACCACCGAGGCAGACGCTCTACCATTACACCACCGAGGCAGACGCTCTACCATTACACCACCGAGACAGACGCTCTACCATAACACTACCGAGGCAGACGCTCTACCATTACACCACCGAGGCAGACGCTCTACCATAACACCACCGAGACAGACGCTCTACCATTACACCACCGAGACAGACGCTCTACCATTACACCACCGAGGCAGACGCTCTACCATAACACCACCGAGGCAGACGCTATACCATATGACCACCGAGGCAGACGCTCTACCATAACACCATCGAGGCAGACGCTCTACCATAACACTACCGAGGCAGACGCTCTACCATAACACCACCGAGACAGACGCTCTACCATTACACCACCGAGACAGACGCTCTACCATTACACCACCGAGACAGACGCTCTACCATAACACCACCGAGGCAGACGCTCTACCATAACACTACCGAGGCAGACGCTCTACCATATGACCACCGAGGCAGACGCTCTACCATATGACCACCGAGGCAGACGCTCTACCATAACACTACCGAGACAGACGCTCTACCATAACACTACAGAGACAGACGCTCTACCATTACACCACCGAGGCAGACGCTCTACCATAACACCACCGAGACAGACGCTCTACCATTACACCACCGAGACAGACGCTCTACCATTACACCACCGAGGCAGACGCTCTACCATTACACCACCGAGACAGACGCTCTACCATAACACTACCGAGACAGACGCTCTACCATAACACTACCGAGACAGACGCTCTACCATTACACTACCGAGACAGACGCTCTACCATAACACTACCGAGACAGACGCTCTACCATAACACTACCGAGACAGACGCTCTACCATAACACTACCGAGACAGACGCTCTACCATTACACTACCGAGACAGACGCTCTACCATAACACTACCGAGACAGACGCTCTACCATAACACTAGCGAGACAGACGCTCTACCATAACACCACCGAGACAGACGCTCTACCATAACACTACCGAGGCAGACGCTCTACCATTACACCACCGAGGCAGACGCTCTACCATAACACTACCGAGGCAGACGCTCTACCATAACACCACCGAGACAGACGCTCTACCATTACACCACCGAGACAGACGCTCTACCATAACACTACCGAGGCAGACGCTCTACCATTACACCACCGAGGCAGACGCTCTACCATATCACCACCGAGGCAGACGCTCTACCATTACACCACCGAGGCAGACGCTCTACCATTACACCACCGAGACAGACGCTCTACCATAACACTACCGAGGCAGACGCTCTACCATAACACTACCGAGGCAGACGCTCTACCATATGACCACCGAGGCAGACGCTCTACCATAACACTACCGAGGTGGTCTAGATAGTGTGCCAATAAAGGCGGGGGACGCCCTATTACATGTATTTCTTGTCCAAAAAGAGATACGACCAGAAACCGTTTCGCATGATGGTATACAAAACAATCCCCCTTTTTATTGAATAAAATCTCTCGTGATGCCTTTATCTTGGAACGTTATAATACTACGCAAATCACGATTGACTCTTTCCCACATACAACACGTCTGCAGCAGACGAATTTTAAAGCATTTAAATAATAATATAGAACATCTGGAGGAACGGAAAACCTATATAAAGTACAACTATTGAAAAGAATGACAAAATAGAGTCAACTGGATATATTGCTCACTGTGAGTAATTTCTCCTTTTGTCTTAATGTTTTGAAAAGTCATCTGCTTGATGATGCATCTACAAGTTTGAAACGGTAAATAGGTAAAATACAAACAGTCTTAACTTTCGTCTTTGTCATCGGTTCACGTATTTCTGTGAATCACGCCATACAAAATAGGTCATCCTGAGCGAGATTACCGTAAACGGTCATTGATAACATAATAGGGAAATGGGATATGGTAAAAACAAACAATTTCTCATTCTTCCACACTATTTTTAACTCATGAAAATGACGTCATGTTAACATTGTGCGCGTGTGTCTGTGGGGTGGAGGGTGAGACATGTTGTAGGGACACATTATGTCATCACATTCAATAGATCGATCGTATTTCACCGACAGATCATTATCATGTGAATAAACAAGGAAATACCCGACACCATTTTTAAGTCGCAATAGTAAAGCCATATGACCCTACGCGTAATGCGAAAACGAGGTTTTGTTTTACTTCCCCGTATCATAATAAATCAACGAATACATCAACGAATAAACCAACGAATAAACCAACGAATAAACCAACGGTATAAATGCAAGGAACAAAAGGGGTATTAATTCTATCTTTTTTTCGGAAGTAATATTTAGACATCATCGTAGGAGGACATTGGCTAGACAGTGTGTTAGAGTTTGCTTGCAATGCAATACGTCTGCATTGCTTCAAATTGCAGTAATACCCTTTTTTGATCCGACGCAACATGTTCTTATTTGTATGTTCTTACATAACAAATATCAGGAAATCATTGATTTGTTTTGAAATAAAAAAGGAAGTAAAACCAAAATTTAAGTATTCACTAATATCCTTCACTGAATATCACTTGTCAGCATGTTCAGCAGCGAAAAGAAGAAAAAACAGTAGATAATGTTAATTGTTTTGTTTTTTAACATTTTGAACTTCCTGACACATGATTGCTGTTATTACCTTTACAACTGTCATTCGCCATGTATGGCAATATAGTCGTTAACATGATTGATTGAAAATACTGTCTGACCGAGATATACAGTTTTGCATTGTAGATTTAGAAAAAGGTGTTAAGGGTAATTCTAAACACAGGTCTGCTATCTATTACATAAAGTACACAATTATTTATGGGTCATTTAATCAAACATGGCCTTGAATGAGGTAACCTTAGTTTATAATTAGGTTTTACCCGTTCGCAAATAAAGCTTAATCTGCAACATACGACTTTGAAAACATCATGACAAAAACGTGAAAAATCCCCACAAATGAGGTTTGAATTCTTGAATAGAGTTGAAATGTTTTTGCAACAGGTGGATTCATTCATTGTTTGGTGTTTAGCGACGTTTTCAACATTGTTTCAATTATATCACGGCATTAACGGGGTAAGTTACCAGTACCACTGGTCCATTTATCCTAACACCAGACAATCAGTCGTTATACAAACCCCGGAACCCTGAGCGCCAAGGAATGCTGCTAGTACTACCATTTTTAAAGTCTTTGGTATGTCCCGACTTCGGATCAAACCCGCGACCTCTCGCACGCTAGGCTGACGGTCTACCACTGCGCCACGGTGGCGGTTTTTGCAAAAGGTGAAATTGCTTATAATGAGCTATTTCTTCTTTTGCCTCAATGTTTTCAGACGTCATTTGCTGCAGCGCTTTAAAAAAGGCGTCTGTATGTGGGAAAGGGTTAAATGCAGGTTAATGAGCTACTAATGTTGTCAGATACTACCGGGTCGTGTACATAGTAACACACATAATGTTATCAGTAGATCTAATTTGGTGACGTGTTCTATTCTGTTCAGTATATCTACTTGTGTAGTGAATGGTAATTAAAGTGTAAATATTGATTGATTGATTGATTGATTGATTGATTGATTGATTGATTGATTGATTGTTGATTGATTGGTGGGTTTTAACGTTCTTTTAAAGATAAAATCAGTCATATTACGGCGGCCAGTTCACCACACAACATTCTTTCCAAGCAACTGGCTGATTTTCTACATAGACTGTTAGCTCATCGATGGAAGACAAATGACATTTGTCTCAGTGAATTTTGTCAACGTCGGAAAGAATGTTGGCCTAGCTGGGGTTCGAACTCACAGCCCCTGGATTGATAGCTCGTGTCGCTACCGTGGCTCAGCTAATATAGTGTGAAGACCTATTGGTGCTAAACATGTAAAATCACACTTCATCAGAATCAAGAAAATTGCATTAATCTCTTGTTCAATTTATTCCCAACATACAACCCACCTGCAGCAGACGACTTTGAAAACAACTTGGAAACACTTTTAAAATTCTTTGCAAACGATATACGTAGTATAACACTTGAATATAATTGAAAACGTTCTGTCAAAAGGAGAAATTGCTCATTATGAGCAATATTCTCCGTTTGTCACAATGTTTTTATAAGTCGTCTGCAGCAGAAGCGTCAAAATGCGTCTGTATGTGGGAAAGGGTTAAACTACAATGTCAGTTGTTATAAGAATATGAACAGCCTTTGGAGATTGACTCTCCGGTGTGACGTAATCAAAAGTAACATCGGTGTATACCCAGTGGGGCTGCGCTTCTATGTTTATACCAGATGATGCATTTATTATCTATATGGCATATAAACTAACAGTGGAGATTCTGAATAGACTGTGTGCATGTACGGGCACATCTTATTTTTTTACTGTACATTCTTGGCCTGGAATAGTTCCAATCTTGAGCTACAACCCACGTGAACAGAGAAAGGAAACCGAAAGTAAAGTAAAGGACTACGCTCATTTCCCATTTACAGTAGACCAACATTGACTGATAATAAACAAGGTGTTATTGCATAACAAACAAATATGACCTGTATAACTATGTCCTACTATAAGCAGACCTATATCCTTGCATATTGAACCGTCGGATGTTGATTTCATTAAACAGCTATATAGACTGAATCGGTCACGTGATCAGGATGGGTCAAAGTGCAGGAGGAATACCCCACTGGCACTCTTGGTGAAAGCCCAGGTTCCCTGCATTGTGACCTAGGCTCAAGTTTTTATACTTATCCTGTCCGCTTTCTGTCATCGATCTTGACATTGCCGTCTCGCGAGAAAACCAACATTGTGGACTCGAAAAGTATCGACCCGGATCAGCCGAAGTATGTCGAGCAGGCTTACGCGGATAGACACTTTTCGCCACCTGCGGATTTTCTGTTTCAGGATTCATTTTTCTATACCTATATCCCCATGAGACGGAATGTATCGGCCCGGATCAGTCTGCGCGAACTTTGCAGGCTGATTTGAGTCGATACATTACGCAGAGGCCGTAATGTTGGTTTTCTCGCGGGACGGCTCATATTTTGTTTGCGATTCAGTTATAATGCTAAACTTACAATCTTAAACGCCAAGGAAGAAAAGCAATCGCTACCGTCTTTGAAGTCGTTGGTATAATTCGGCAGTGGATCGTACCGGCAGCCTTCAGCGACCGAGGCAGACGCTTTACCACTGTAACAGCGAAGCGGTGCAGATGCTTTACTACTGTAACAGCAAGGCGGTTTCTTGACAAGAACCGGACAATATCTTCTGACAAAACTATGGAAGTATAGACCCACTAGTTCAATACCAATATGAGCCTTTCCACGAGAAAACAAACCAACATTATGGCATCTGCGTAATGTATCGACCCATATAAGGCTAATCCGGGCCGACACATTCCGTCTCAGGGGGATAGAGGTATAGAGTAATGATTCCTGAATCAGAAAATACACAGTAGGCGAAAAATGTCTGTCCGGATAAGCCTGCGCGGCATGCTTTGGCTAATCCGGGTCGATACTTTACGCAGATGCCATAACGTTGGTTATTTCTTGGAACGGCTCATATATCTTCAATGATGTCAAAACGGAGTGTCATTTAGACCCAAAAGCACTCGACGCGGCCCACATGCTATCCGTGTTAATTGAACTAGTTCAGGATGATTAAATAACAAGGTCAGTTTATTAATCATTTTGTCTATGTCAGCTGACCTCGTTAAACATTCATCATAGGGCAGTAAGATGGCTTTCCCTCATTGTTGTTCATGATTGTGGGGCTAGCATAACGACTGGCTCGCTGGTTTCAAACTACGCCCGAACGTGTCAAGCAATCCTGACAATTTGCATAACTACAAACAAAATCAGGACCGTCTTTGTTGTGTATTGGTCCATCTCGGGTGCGAATTACGGTCATACCAATGTCTTTTGAAAAGTGGTTTCCGTCCTTGGTGCTCATGATTGTGTGGTAAGCAATATAAATTACTCACTGGTATCAGGATAAATGGGCCAGAAAAACTGGTAAAATTACACAGAAAACACTGTCATATATCTGACAAAGAGGGCCATGGTTTCCTTGAACCGCTCACATGAGTTATGATCAGTGATTTGTCTTGTCAACCACAAAGTCAACGGAACCCATTTAACAGTCAAGTAAGCTAATACAGTATACCTAGGAGGACCATTATAGCTCCACTGAGAAATAACAAAACGCAATGGTGTCCGTCTTTTGTCAAATGAATATGACTTTAGGAAACTGATTAAAGGTCACAAAAGAAATGTTTTTATACTAGTTAATATTTCAAAGTCCTACATTTTTTTCTTAAGAGATAATTTTCTTAATTTTACACTCTATAAATGAATGTTGCCAATGTAGATGGTCAGATAAGGAACGTGTCTACAAATTAATTTTAAAATCGGTCTGATACTTTCAGGTGAGAAGTTTTTAAAAGCTTTAATCATATTATATATGAGGCAAGAGAGCCCCGCCCTCTGGTGATTTTTTGGTTTGAGAAATCAGAATGGCTTGAATGCGTCTGAGAGAGATTCACAGAGGGAACATTTCTACAAAACTATTTGAAAATCGGAGTAGAAGATTTTTAAAACTTTCCCTATAGCCAAATAAGGCAAAACAGCCCCGCTCCAGACGCCACGATGTTCCACCAATCAACATGGCTTGAAGGAATCTGATAGAATGTCATCTAATGAACATTTCTACAAAGACATTTTGGAAATCGGCCAGCAAGTTCGGGAGGAAAATAACCATAAAGGTTTTTTTTCTTCAGTTGCCATGGAATCGAGGATTTGCATGGATTCAAAGATTCTGACAATACAGTTGAGAAGATGCTTCCTGTGATGTCTCATTCCAAGTTGCTCCACTTATTACAAAGGAAAACTGTTGACAGAAGCACGATGCACGATGCACGACGCACGTTGGAGGCCGGACAAAGGGAAATCACCATAGCTAAACTTGAGCTCTTCTTGCCCAGATGAGCTAAACAGTGTTGAAAGCGACGTTAAATACCATAAAAACAAACAAACAAATCACACGACTGTTCAATTTACACAAACGATTGATTTAAATCATGATCGAATGACAATTATCTATCAGCTTTAAGATTAATTCTTAATCACATGTCACATGGGTTTTAACATGTAATCATAGAACTTTCCCGCGACTCTTTTTCTAAATCTTGGGAATCTATGAACGCTGAGTCGCTTTAGTTCTGTTCTTTTGGAAAGCCAATGTTGCGAACGTGATCAATTGCTTTCCACGTGACCTTACGTGTCGAGTCCTATTTTTCGAAGCTCTGAGAAAAGGAAAATATCACTGCAAAAGCACCAAGTGTAAATGTACTACGACGTTGAGGTTTGATCTCTCGTAATTGTGGGTGTTTTCCCACTCGTTTTTAGTAGGTAAATGTGCAGTATATAGAGTTTGTCTTTTGAAATTTAATCAGTTAGATCGGCCAAGCTGGGCTGCGTAAAAAAGACGTCGCCGTTAAGGTCAAAGGGAAGCAATACGTTTCGGCTTGAATTATTATGATTTTAATCCTTTCAAACTATTGATTGATTGATTGATTGATTGGGGTTTAACGCCATTTTTAACAATATCTCAGTTATATCACGGCGGCCAGTTCACCTACTCATGCATTTCCCGGTTTTCTCACACCAGTTTTCCACACAACAACTTTCCCAAGCAACTGGCTGCTTTTCCACATAGACTTAGCCCATTGGTGGAAGACGAATGACGCATGTCGCATTGACTTTTGTCAATCGTCGGAAAGAAAGTTGGCCGAACCGGGATTCGAACTCACAACCCCTGGATTGACAGCCCGCGTCGCTACCGACTAAGCAACCGGCGCTCGGCCCTTTCAAACTAAGAGACGGTTTTTGCGCCTCTGCAGAAAAATACACTATTATCATGAATTTAACCCTTTTTAACATGTAAAAAACAGAGGCGCTTTCTGGCGCCTCTGCAGCAGAATATGAATCCATTAGGATAGTTACATTTTACATTTTTAATTTGATTTAGAAAGATATTTAGAAGTGTTGGTAATGGACACCCTAGTACGAAATCCCGGTTTATCCTTTACACTGGAAACAATTTACCGCTGACACATACTTTTCATAGATCTATTAATGGTAACATGTCTTGCAATATTACGTTTTTATAGACTTAGATCTTTCAACATGTATAGGTTTATAAAGAACTTTGAACCCAGTATTGTGCGGTTAGCATTACGACTGAATCGCTGGTGTCCGGTTTAATTGAACATATGTACTGGTAACGTACACAGGGAACGCCTATATATAACTGAAAAATTGTTGAAAGCGGCTAAACAAAACATACAAACAAATAAGTGAATATATTTAATCGACGGCACTATATTACCTGTAATGTAATAGTGGCTTGGGTTCTTTATACACGCGAATAACATACTATAAGCAAACCGTTTGGCAGTTAGCATTTTCCTTGAAATGATAGTTACAGTCATATTATGCCAGATTATTACATCACTTTATTCAAAAGATTCAAATGTTTTATTTAAATATTTAGGCCACCGGCCCATAATATAAACAATACATATATAGTTTTAATACAATTTATGTGTACTGGTCTTTCCCTCTAATTGGTATGTAACAAACTATATAAGATGGATAGGAACTCGTATAGTTAATGGTCATACTAAACCGTTCTTATATGCTAAGGGACCTGTGAAACATGGAGAGAAAAAATGCTCACAAAGAGCATTTCTTCCTTTTTTTACAAAGTTTTCTATACTTTTTTTTTATAATGGTACTTTCAGTTATAGACTTATAGTCCATAAATATATATTTTTGTCTAGATGTTTCAAAATTCAAGATTCAAATATTTAGGCCACCGGCCCCTATTAAACAACTATACATAATTGAGCCGTTCCACGAGAAAACCAACATTATTGAATCTGCGTAATGTAGCGACCCAGATCAGCCTGCGCAGTCTGCGCAGTCTATTCCGGGCCGACATATTCCGTCTCAGGGGGATAGAGGTATACAGTAATGATTCCTGTAAATGCAAATATTTATAGATTTACTTTATTTGTTGTTTAACTTAAATTAAAATGAATAGCAATGTTTAAACCAATATTTCGTAGGAGGTCATAATAAAGCAAAACAATAGTCTTCTTTTGTATTCAAATCATATTTATGATTTTCAGGTTTTTTGGGGGATATTTTGTTTGTCTAAAAGACACGTGTTTTTATTAAACAGGTAACGTAAACTTATATAATCTTCATGTACTTTATTATGACCCCATGCTTTGACACGAAACTGCACTAATACTTGGCAAGACCTCTGTCATTTTGTTAACTTTACCTTAATCAACATTTACGTTTGACGTAAATAATCATTATTCTATACCTGTATCCCCCTGAGACGGAATATATCGTCACAGATCACAGGCTGATCTGGTTCGATACATTGTGTCAAATTACAATACTTGGCAAGATTTCTGTCAACTGTTAACCGTTATCCCGCTTTAAACGACCATAATCAACATTTACGTATGTCGCTAAACATAACTTAAAATCACATATGCCTCGGGTGTAGACCAAAATCACTCAGCACAACCTTGCAGTCTAATCTTGGTCCCGATTATTTTCTACGTATATATCTTTATGTAGCATGAGGGAAAGAGGGAATCCACGTTACTATTCGACTAGTGGCCGTATAGCCTTATTTGAATTGTGAAATACTCAATGGTAGGAAAACAGAGCTGCCGTATTATGCTACCATTAAAAATCCAAATCCGACTGTACTTCCGTGCTGTGCTCTCTAACAAGGATCGCTTCAATTCCTATTCAGTCTTTAATATCATTTAAGCCGTTCCACGGGAAAATCAACACTGTGTACTCTACGTAGGGTATCGACCCGGATCAACCTAAGTCTGCCATGCAGGCTAACCCGGACAGAAACTTTAAGGCTCCTGTGGGTTTTCAGTTTCAGGAATCATTACTCTATACATGTATCCCCCTGAGGCCGAACGTATCGGCCCGGATAAGCCTACGCGGACTGTGCAGGCTGATCTGGGTCGATACATTACGAAGATTCCATAATCTTGGTTTTATCGTGGAACGGCTCTTTTCCCAATCGCGGCGGCCATGTTAGAGTGTCTTTAGGCAAGGTACATTTCTTAGCCTGGTACTAGTTTGTTTACACGGATCATGTATAGATGACCGTAATATAACTGAACTAATAATAAAATGGCATAACAAATCAGTTAAACAAAAGCGAAAATAGACAAATCTCAACATCATAATATAAGAGAAAGTTTCAAGTCATTGTATACAGCCGGTTCCATCTACATGGCATGTGGTATAACTAAGCTTTTATCAGACAGAGAAAGTATATAAAGTCCCCCATTCCTTCTTATTCACATTGACGGTCGTTCACATTTGCTGTCAAAAATGGTCTAGAACAAATTTGTTTTTATTCACAATCGAAGTCCAATTTAATCTGTATTTAAATTGTTGTAATCGTATTCGCAGTCTGCAACTTCTTCACCACCTCTCCCGTTTTGATCTGGCATTCCACGTCAGTAAATATAGATTTCTGCATACACATGACCTGTATAAACGTTTGCTGTTTGGTCCGGCAGTATTATGTTGATCTTAAGTCGTTAATTTACAAACCACTAACGTCTGAGAAATTCAGTTCAACATACCCTGCAAATATATCCAAATATACATGTAAATGCTGCATAAATGTTCCAGTTTGCATTGTTTATAGTTTGCGTTTCTCTCTTTCTGATATGGATACGACTTTAAAACAAAGAGACTGAATCAATGAATTGAATTGAGTGTACGCTTTACCGTTTAACACTCCACGTTGACACGAATGACGAATGAACTAGAACAGTGACAGAGGAATATGATACCAGGAAAGACGTAAATGATTATGCATTGTCATATAGTTAAAGCATGCATTTCCTGTTTGTTTCTCTATCCCTTATGTTTGAAAATTGCAAGTTTATAATAACCCAAAAAGTGATTGATTACAATATTGCCGTCGGATTGGAATCATGATTTATTTCACATACCTTAAACTTCAGGATTCTGTAAGAGAAAATACTGATTCCTTGACAAACTCCTCTAAAACATCTTAATGTCTTGGTACGACTTGTTCTCTTGTTATAGGATGTCCTTTCTTCATAAACCAGATCGGCTAAATACTTAATAGATTGAACAACATAGTTCATCGCGAGTCTTTGTTCATACATTTCCATTTTCAAATGAAAATTGTAATAGTTTTTATTTAATGTACTGCTTTGCAATGAATTTTTAAATGAATAATACATATTGATCGGTTTCTTTAAATACTATTAAAGCGAAGAAACAGGGGATTTCCTAAACTAGCTACTATATTCTATATTTAGTTTAGTATATGCTTATTCGCATGTTTATCATTATATATCAACTTCTCTTATGACATCATTTGGTGATTGTCTGTCTGTACACCATTCAGTAGACGGATTTTCAAAACAGAGTTATATCTATATATTTACTCAATATGTTAAACATCTCGTTCAGTTAATTACTTATATCTTTTTAAGTTCGAGGTTAACCACACTTCATACATACATCCATCTCATTGCAATGCGCAGTAACAATTTCACAATAAGCAATATCTAATATGTCCGTGATAGGTTTTGATTCTTTGTTAGGTTTAACAAAATGATAATGAATAAAAACCCTATTTAGACTGTGGCACAAAAAAGACCTTCGTGACTTTACGTCACCTAGTCGTGTAAGCATACTTGCAACATCTGGGGGAACAGTTAAGACCAAAGCATGAATAGTTTAAACATAATTGAGACGTCCCGCGAGAAAACCAACATTGTGGACTCTGCGTAAAATATCGAACCGGATCAGCTAGAGCCTCCTGTGGATATTCTATTTCAGGAAAATGTTTGTTTTTCCCAGTGCATTAGTCGTTTTTTGTTTGTTTGTTTGGAGTTTAACGCCGCTTTCAACAGCTTTGGTCATATCACGGCGGTCAGTGCACCTACCCATGTTTTCCTGGCTTTCCCACACCAGTACTTACACAACATTCTTTCGAAGCCACTGACTACTTTCTCACATAGATCAGAGGTGAGAGGCAATGGAAAACATCGCCCGAAAGAATGTCGCCGCAACCGGGTATCGAACCCGTGACCTCCAGATCACGAGTCAGATACGCTACCAATTGAGCTACCCGGCCGGGTCTGCATTAGTCGTAATACTATGTATAACCCTTTCCCACATACAACAATTCTGCTGGAGAGGACATTGAAAAATATAGAAATTCTCTATAATAGAAACTTTCATATTCAAATTAAGTTGAAAATATTGTGGGAAAAAGGTAAAGATGCTCATTATGAATAATGTTTCCTTTTGTTTTTAAATATCGTCGTCTGCAGCTGAGGAGTTTGAAAGCGTTCAAATGTCTGCGTCTTGGTTTCATATAGTATGACGGATAATATTTCATTTGATTTCAAACTTAATTTCGACTTAAACTAGAAGTATTGCAGATTGTATTAACTCTTTCAGCGCCAAAGGCAATATTGAGCTTTTTGCAAACAATGCAGATTCAGGTGAGTCACGAGCTGTCTCACCTGAAATCTGCATTGTTTGGCTGTGAGTTAAAAAAGTATTCCAAAAATCCTATAACATGAAAAAAGAGTCGTCCGAGTTTGAACATGGAAGAGTCTACTTTAAACAATTCGGCGCTGAAAGGGTTAACGCGTTCAGGTCACGCGTCAGTTTAAATATGATATGGATCTTATTGTTTAAATTAAGTCAATTTCAATGCATTGCTTCTTCTACGTATTCGATTTATTGTTCAAGGTTTACCATAATACACTTAACTACCACAGTGTATTAGGTAATATATCTATATGAAAGTCTATGTCACATAGCATATGTAACCTAATATAATTTTGCAATACGTGTCCTTTTATAATTGGGGGACATTACGACTTAGTCATACAGTCGTACATATTTATGTTTCCGTATTTAAATTCTATAAATAAAAATCGATGATGGTAGGTAGCATTATCAAACGCATTATCTTCAGTATAAAACACAAACATTTTGTATTAATTGAATGAAAGTATTGACAAATGCCAATAACTCATTCTCCTTTTCCCATGTTGTTATGATAAAGTTGATATTATACGCCTGACTGACCAACACTGTTTATTTTAATGGTATGATAATGCAAGCAAAGGCAAATGTTATGTTTATTAAACAAAGATACGGAGTCTCGGTTTATATATAAATCTGATGATTTGTTTATACGCGGTCAATAATCATAATACCTCATTTCTGATATTTATATCATATATCTACGGGATTTCATTTATATCGAGGTAGATAACCGGGTTTACCTGTCACCGATTCATCAGTCGTAACGCTAGTCAAAACAGTCCCCCCAGAAACCTTAGATCGAGCTTGTGTGACTCATTGTTCAAAGAGGAAAGATCCTGACCATATTGTACTGAATGAGCAGCTGTTCTGAATTTATACTTGACCTAGAGCCCTGAGGTTGTCTTTTTCGTATGCCTATCGGGTTATACCAAATACTTGGTAATAATGACTTTCCCTCCTTGGTGCTCAGGGTTATGGTATTATCATTACGACTGACTGGCTAGTGTCAGGATAAAAGGACCAGTAGTACCTGTAGCTTACACAAGCAATGTCGAGATATAACTGGAAAAATATCGGTGTAAAACACATTGTAAAATGACGTAGCCGAAAATGGCAATGCTACCAGGATGAATACCGATGGTCTATCGTGTTTTTAATTTACGCAAACCAATACTCTAGCAGATACTCGTGTGACCTTCATCAGTTTACAAACTCCCCAATAAAACATTGAAGTTGCAGAAGGACATTGAACATCTACAACACGGTTCAACATACATCAATTCTGCAGTAGACGACTTTTAAAATATCTAGGCAATTAAGGACAATTTGGAAAAGGTTAAGGCTATCGCTGGGTCAGTTTGTATATCTATAAATGCACGTGGCGTCGTTCCGACATTGAATAATGTTTTATTGGGGTTTTATGCCATTTTCAACATTATTTTAACTATATCTCGGGCTCAGTTGATTTTATCATGACTCCTGGTAGAATTCCAATCTTACTTAGCGCTCAGTAATACTTTTAACAATTCTTGAAAGCATATTTCATCATTTTTGATTTCCTACTAAAAATACCAAAATATTTCATTTCTTAACAAGTATTATTAATCAGAAAGGTAACTTTTTATGTCAACTTAGTCATTTACCTAATAACATTCCTCCATTGTTGTCTTACACAATATTAGGTAAACAAAAATACTTTAGAATATTTAAGTATTACTTAGCGCTAAGTAAGATTGATGTAATTGGACCAAGTACTAGGCTATGAAATGTGCACTCCATCATGACCGATTTGACTGAACCCAGGACACCTTGTTTCAAATCGCCGATGCTAACCTCTCGGCCCCGGCGGATTCTCCCAACATTAAACAAAGAAACATCAAGAAGGGGCTATATTCATGTGAAGGTGAGTCATGCACCCGTGATTTATGTAATTGATATACTTTTTAACTTCCGCCTTTTACCTATCAATACAACTGTCTATCTTTGAAAGCAATGTACTAGTTTCTGCTATACGTTGCTCATGTCCATGAATTGTGTAATTTACTGTTTCATTCCGAAATTTCTTGTTTCTTGTTATTCATGACAATTGTACAAACTGTTAAAAATCATGCAACAACAGATTTGGATTATTTTGAAAAATAAATGGCAATCAATACTGAGATAGTTCGTTAAGGGCTGTTTCACCTGACTCAGTATCATTTGTAAAAATAAATCAATATTGTCATTGGTACTGAGACGGTTTTTTTTCATATTCATGAAATAAAATAGTAATAGACCAACTAGTAAGACACATTTCAATTGTGATTCCTTTTACTCAGCTCAAATATTTAGGAATTCCAAAGGTCTTAAATAATACATCGTCACTGTCGCACCAATAACCTGTTCCAAATGAGAAAATGTGTCATTTGATTGGTGATTGCTTAGATTTATTAGGTTGTATTTGGGGTTCTACGCATTATTTCAGATATATGACAAGCATATAACCCTTGTTCATGATCCTTTGTAAAACAAACCAGTACTTGGCTAGGCATTTTGTGGGTTGGTGACACATCCATGCTTGTTAACACGGATGCCTTTATATGAATTGTGGTTCGCAACTCACTATTGGGTTTTTTTAAAATGCAATTTCCTAAATGTGGTGCTATTTCTTTCATAAAAAGATAAAAACATGAAATATAACCATACATTATGAGAAGCCTAAATGCATGAGAAGGTGAACTGGCCGCCGTGGTATAACTGAGAAATTGTTAAAAACGGCGTTAAACCCCAATCAATCAATCACTTCCCATGGGTTGTTTTTAAACACAGATTTGATTGTACTTGGATATCAATATGTATCCGACTTTCCATTGTGAGGGCAATGTCTGACTCAGGAGTGCCAAAGTCAATTTTGATTTGAGCTTCAGAAGAAAAACTGACGTCTGGCATGCTAAAGGTCAGACATTTACCTCTATGAGATGCGTATATCGATTTCGGGTATAAATGCCAATACAAGTTTAACCCTTTCCCACATATATACACTTTCTGACGTATACAGCAGACGACTTTTGAAAACATTGTGACAAAAGGAGAAATTGCCCAAAAACGAGCTTTATCCCCTTTTGCCACTATGTTTTCAATTCTTTTCAGTAATTTTACTTTTATTTATAGAGAATTTCCATGTTTTTGCATGCTAGTTTTCAAAGTCGTCTGCTGCAGATTTGTTGTATGTGGGAAAGGGTTAATTGATGTCAAAACGGAGTTTCATAAAGATCCCAAAGCACTTGACCTTCATTTTCCTTCTTATTATTTCTTTTAAACTTTTCCTTTTATAGACGCATTTCGACGCATCTGCAGCAGGTGACTCTATAAAACATCGTTGCAAAGGGAAAGATTGCTCGTAATGAGCTATATCTCCATTTGCAACAATGTTTTCAACTGTAATTGTTCTTCCAATTGAAGCCATTTTCCCAAAGTTGGTTTCTGCAAAGTCGTCTGCTGCAGATATGTCGTATCTGATGGTTAAAGTACAAACTCTCTTGGCACAAGATTTTCAACTGGACTCAATAATTGAGCCGTCTCGCGAGAAAACCAAAATTGTGGACTCTGCGTAAAGTATCGACCCGGATCAGCCTAAGCATGTCGCGCAGGCTAACACGGGAGAAACACTTTTGGCCTCCTGTGGATTTTCTGTTTCTAGAGGAATCATTACTCTATACCTATATCCCCTTGACACGTAATGGGTTGACCTGGATCAGTCTCCGCGGATTGCGGCAGGCTGATATGGGTCGATACATTACGCAGAGTCCAAAATGTTGGTTTTCTTTCTCGCGGGACGACGGCTTAATTGTGCTTTTCAATTTTTAGGGATTTTCAGTAGTATTGCCTAAAAGATTTCAATGTCGTCTGCTGCAGACTTGTTGTTTTTGAGAACAGGTTAAATAATTAAACTCAGACGCGGCACGACGGACATGGTGGAGTGCCCTTGGAAAAGGCACATTTTCTAGCCTAGTACTGGGTTGTTTACCACGGGATCATGAGTAAGTGAACTGTAGCCGTGATATAAGAGAAATAATGTTGAAAACGTCGTAAAACCCGAATAAAAAAAAAGAAAGAATTAAAACATTTATGATTCTTTTCCACGTGATGAACCCTACACGACGATGTTAACAGCTATATGTACTACGTACAGAGATAAACACGATACATTGGAAACACGTGAACAGCTTGTTCTAAATCACATATCATATTTTACAGTTTGCTCGAAAAGCTATATTTAGCACAATACGCCACGATAATTAATGCATGTGTATTACATTGTTGCTGTTTACGAATATTGAGCCGAGCCCCAGTAGCTCAGCGGGCTGTAAATCCGGGCGTTGTGAGTTCGAATCCCAGCTCGGCCAACTTTCTTTCGTTTGACAAAAAGTAAATGACACATGAGTAATTCGTCTTCCACCAATGGGCTAAGTAAGTCTATGTGGAAAAGCAGCCAGTAGCTTGGGAAGATTGGTGTGAGAAAACCAGGAAACACATGAGTAGGTGAACTGGCCGCCGTGATATGACTTAGAAATTGTTAAAAACGGCGTTTAACACCAATCAATCAATTACGAATATTGACCGCTAATGTACAAATCAAAGTAATAATAAATAGACAATACATGTCATAATTACCGCCGTTTTCAGTCATACCACGGCGACCAGTTCATCTACCCATGTGATTCCTGACCTTTCTCACACCAGTAATCCACACAACAGTCTTTCCAAACAACTGGCTGATTTTTACACATAGTCTGTAAGCCCGTTGGTGGAAGACGCGTGACCGCATGTCGCATTTTCTTTTATCAAACGTCGGAAAGAATGTTAGCCGAGCTGGGATTCGAACTGACAACCCCTGGATTGACTGCTCGCGTCGCTACCGATTGAGTTTCTGGTGCTCGGCCAATACAAGTTTATACAAGTGGGGCAGCAATACTAGAACAGAACGCAAATTTATGTTGACACACATATACCTTATATCCAAATCAGATTACATAGTAACAAAATGGTATATACATTTCTTTATTCAGAGCTCTAGATAAGGGGTATTATCCATGTAATCATATTACTTTTTTGTCATTCAAATCCTATGTTGTGGGTACTCAAAAGAATCGTCTCAGTGAGACGATTCTTTTGAGCACCCACAACATAGGATTTGGTGGAGTAATACGAGAAATATGTGTGGGTCTTTCACTCCCTCTTATCTAGTCCTCTGCTTTATAATCATACGATACTCTGTGAACATACATTATTTAATTTCAATTTATATATAATTTTATATATTTATGTTATAATGAAAATCTTTACGACTAGATAACCTTAAGGAGATTGCTCTTTGGACCGTAGGTAGGTGCATTTCATGAGTTGACTGTTTAAATAACGAACCAATCCGTCAATGGAAAGGAAATCTAAGCGCTATGTTATATTCTCCTCATGCGAGCATATCCTATACTCTGTCCATGATTGCCATCCCCGTCTGAAGCCCCAGTCACACCGATCTCCTGGACTGTCCCGGAACTTCCCGGACTAAAATTCGGCCGATCCGAGGTCAGATCCGTATTGGATCCGCGTTGGGTCCGGATTTATCCGGGACAGTCCGAGACTGTCCAAAATAGTCCTGGAAGGTCCGTCATGGTCCGGGACCGTTTAAAATTGCCGGGGTCATTCGGGACCGTCCGGGAGGATTTTTCAATCCGGGGTAGTCCGGAACGGTCCATGTAGCGACCGTATTGGCTCCGGGAAGGTCTGTAGTGGTACCGTGTTGATCCTGTGCGTCCGGGACAGTCCGGTGTCATCCTTGTTGACACCGTGCTGGATCAGAGATTGTCTGGGTTATTCCGGGACGTTCCGTGGCACTGCCGTGGTGGTACTGGGGTCAGATCCGTATTAGCTCCGTGTTGATCCATGTTCATCCGTTGTGGTGCCGTGTTAGGTCCGGGCTGGTCCGGGAAAAACGATGTTTTGCGACCGTGGAAGGATTCAATTTCACCCCGGATCACCCCGGATCAAGATATCTCCTGATCATGGGTGTTCCGTGTTAATCCGGGGTGCTTCGTGTTTGGTCCGGCTTCGGTGTGACTGTAGCTGAAAACGGAGAGCACATTTTTTTCCGTTTCTAGAAATGCATTCAATATATGAATAGAGCTACTTTTGTATTCAATAATCAGTGTTGGACACATAGCAATTCAACATATCAAGGCGGAATGCATTATTTCAATATGGAAGTGAGCCCGCTATGCTGCCACATTCAATTATCCTTATCTAGTCGATATAAAGGTTATCCTATAATTGTGTTTCTATTTCTGAATTTTCTAAAATATCTTGTCATTTACGTTGAAACCGTGACACTTTCTAAAAATATAAATTGCCTATGACAGCGTTGCCCTTGTTTGTCACGCTGGCCCAAATTTCGGAGAAAGTAGATAACTACTCTCAAATTGTTTAATATTCTCGACACCGAAAACGCGACCGTATTAAAGAACAAACACGATTGAACTTTTAGGGCGATGTCGTGAGTAGGTTTTCAGATAGGGCAATTTGGAAAGACGAACGCGTGTGAACTTTGAACGGAATGTAATTAGTGTTGCTAAAATATGAGGATAGATGTCCTTAACTCTTTCAGCGCCAAAGGCAATATTGAGCTTTTTGCAAACAATGCAGATTCAGGTGAGTCAGCTCGTAACGAGCTGTTTCACCTGAAATCTGCATTGTTTGGCTGAGAGTTATAAAAATATTCCAAAAATCATATAACATGAAAATAGAGTCGTCCGAGTTTGAACATCGAAGAGTCTACTTGAAAAAATTCGGCGCTGAAAGGGTTAAAGAGAAATGTCTCCCTTTTCCACAACTATGTCAGAAAATAGTACCGCGTTATAATAATACAGTTTTGGTATGTGGTGAACATCGGTTTTGCCCTTTGTGTCTTAGACCATTTATTTTGGTCAGTTCCTGGGCCCAGAAAACTCTGGTACACAGTTTTGAGGAACCAGCCCCATGTGTGATTATAACATGGCCAAGTTGGACCAAGGCGGCTAAGAAAGACAGGCGTGTTTTGTCTTAGACTGATGAATGAGCCCCAGTAGCTCAGTCGGTAGCCACGCGGGCTGTCAATCCAGGGGTTGTGAGTTCGAATCCCGACTCGGCCAACTTTTCTTTCCGACGACTGACAAAAGTCACTTCGACATGCATCATTCGTCTTCCACCAATGAGCCGCCGTGATATAACTGAGAAATTGTTAAAAACGGCGTTAAACTCCAATTAATCAATCAATAAGACCAAGCAAATGATAACATAATGAATGTTATACTGTTAGCTACGGTTGAGTGGACAGAACAGGTACATGAGCGAATTATATCATGGCTGAATGAAGGTCATGACCTTTGACCAGTACGGTACATTGAAAAAAAAACCATCCTTAACCCTTTACACAACATACACGCCTTCTGACGCATCTTCAACAGACGGCTTTCGAAAACAGTGTTTTACAAAGATGTCAAACTGATCCATTTACATTAGCCAATTTCTCTTTAAGTCCCGAAGTTTTTAACTCTTTAACCCTTTCAGCGCCGAATTGTTTAAAGTAGACTCTTCCACGTTCAAACTCGGACGACTCTATTTTCATGTTATAGGATTTTTGGAATATATTTTATAGCTCACAGCCAGACAATGCAGATTTCAGGTGAGACAGCTCGTTACGAGCTGACTCACCTGAATCTGCATAGTATGCAAAAAGCTCAATATTGCCTTTGGCCCTGAAAGAGTTAAAGAAATTATACTTTCATTTAAGAACAGAACAGAACAGAACATACCCTTTATTACACCCAAGTATACAATATACAATATGGGGTTATAAATACAAATAATATGCTTAACAAATGATTCCGGTGTAATGTTAATGTTTATGAATTAAATGTTCAGTTATAAACATGAATACATTTTTGTAGTATCCAAATGTCCAGTTCATTGCGTTGTGCGTTATGGGGGAAACGCTTGATTGTCGATACACAAACACTCAAATACTATAATCACAAAACTCATAATGTTCAATGAGACACATTCCATAGTAAATAGCGTACTACATTGTGCTACGTCGTTGAATAGAGCACGTGCTAATCATGAGTACAGATGTTCAATTTGTCGATTCACGTGACTTCATACTGATAATAGTATTGTGCACATTCCATAGTAAAGCATACTTTGGATTACCTCAATGAATACAGCAAGAGCCAAAAAACTGGTTCAATATCAATGAACTTAATATTCGCTGGAATTGTAAAGAGTAGTGACATGTGTTTACAAATACATATCAAGTTCAAATGGATTATATAAACATTCATGCATTTGGTAAGTAAAAGTTAAGTATGATAATGGTCGCTATTTAATGATGTATACTTAATGGTAGAATATATAGGAATAACAATTTAAATTAAATGTTTAAATTTTAACGGTTCACTGTGAGCGTTTTCGGCTAATGCAATCTAGTTACTCGAGTAGAAAATCTGGACATGCGCAGTACACGACACGAGTAACCATTCACGAACGCCTAACCCCAGTCTTGTGTTGTTTACAAATGGCGGCCTTCTGTGCATCAGCCGTCGCCATCTTGGATCTCGTGTACCCGTCAAATAGTGGGGATCGCTCGAGTCGAGTAGATTAGTGATTAAGTGCATGCGCAGTTCGCTTACTCGATATGTTAGACTTTCAACTCCAGCTACTCTCGTTACGCGAGTAAACAAGTTGAAAACGCTCTGTAAGGTAAGATGAATTTAAATACAGCCGGTCGGCATTGGTATTTGTTAACGGAAAGATTTTAAAACTACCTTTAGAAATGCGGAAATTGGTTTTAAAACGTGTTCGGAATTTGAACAAAGTAGTTGTTTAAAGCATAGTTCATTTTCTGTCAGGATAAGATTATTAAGATATAAGTTACGCGGTTGAAGAAAGTATTCACAGCTGAGCAAATAATGGCGTTCAGAACCGATTTCGTAGCGGTTACATCAAGTTTAGTTAAGATCAGTCAAAGGATGTTAAGTGTAGAGTGGAATAAAAGTACCATTCCAACGTCCGATTTCAATAGGCAGGCAGTTTAAAATTTGAGCTTCTGAATTTAAAAAGGAGTAAGCTTTCCTTTAGTGATAATAACTTAAAATATGGTTCAAATTCAAGCGCAGTTTTAAAACTTTGATATATCAAACCCTTATTAGATTGCGTTAGCTGTGCATTCCACGACTGTTTATACTGGTCTACTAGGCATTGCTTTATGTTTTTATGTATTTTTTTTTGTGTGATTTCATGTTGATTTAGCCATAAATCTGTACGTCCGACAGAATTTAAAATATCTTTTATTTTGTTAACCCATTTGTATTCCAAGTTATTTTGATTGAGCATGTATTTATATATTTGAAATGATAGTTTTTGTTCTTTACATATGAGAAGTCGATTCCAGAAAGCGATCATGTTGCTATATATATTTATAGATAATGGGTTTCTTCCTAACTCGCCGTAGATCATATACATTGGTGTACTTTTCCTCGCTTTTGTTATTCTTCTAAGAAAGTTATTATGAACCTTTTCTATGATATCAATATTCTCAAATCCAAATATTTCGGACCCATACGTAAGTATAGGGAGGACTGTGTGGTCAACTAATTTGATAGTCAAATCTATTGGTAGATCTGCATTGCAAGATTTGTTAAATAGAAGGTACATGGCTTTTGTTGCCTGTTGTACAACATGTTTCCTAGCATTAAGAAAAGAGCCGTTGCTAGAAAACGTAACTCCAAGGTAATGATATCGGTCGGTTATTTCAATGTTTTCTTCACCTAATGTAAAATAATAATTGCTGGTGTTTCTCGCGCCAAATATAATTATTTTTGTCTTATTCATATTCACTTTTAATTTCCACTCATTACAATTATCGTTAAATAAATTAAGTGAATTTTGGAAGTCTATTGGTGAATCAGATACAATAATGGTATCATCCGCATAGAGTAAAAGCAGAAGTTTAAGCCATATAGTTTCATTTAAGAGATCACCTAACTATATGCCAACGTAACCATTACTTTGCTTTCTGCGCCTGTAAATCATTTAAGTATATAGAAAAAAGTATAGTAGAAAGATTTTCACCTTGTCTAACCCCGCATTCAGACAAAAATTGGGCTGATAAATTGCCATTATGTGAAACACGAGACTTAATACTGTTATACATGTTAAAGATAACTTTAAACAGCTTTCCATTTATGTCAATTTGTAAAAGTTTTGTCCACAGACCAAATCTCCAGATTTTATCAAATGCACCGGAAAAATCTATAAAGGCAACGTAGAGTTTCTGTTTTCTTCTTTTTAATATATTTATTAGCGCATGTAGCGTAAATATATGATCAGAGCAAGAATAATGTTTTCGGAAACCAGCTTGATTTTCATTAAGAATATTATTTTCCTCTAAAAATGTTGTCAATCTATTATTTAATATTGATGTAAAGATTTTACCTAAACAACTTAAAATAGTTATAGGCCGGTAATTATTAGGGTCTTTGGGGTCCCCCTTATTTTTATAAATTGGAATTATAGTGCCTTCAAGCCATGTGTCTGGAATAAATCCTGTGTCAAGAACACTATTAAACAGTTTCAAATACAATGGTAATAGTAAACTTTTTGTACTTTTTATATTTTCATTTAAAATATTATCTGTTTGGCTTGGCGTTTTTGAATTTTGTAAATTCATGATGCATTTATTTATTTCCGATTCTGTGATAGGCATGTTAAGGGGCTCGTTCCAGTTATTTAATTGCTCTGTATTTAATTCTAGGTCGTTTTCAATGTATGAATTTGAATTTGCATTTTTAAAATGTTCATAAAATTCGTCTATGGAGGGGGAGGGTGCCTCTTTAGTTTTAGGTTTTAGGCTATTTAAAAAATTCCAGTATTTCTTAGGATTATTTGTACTAAGACGTCGTAATACTTTTTCATTGTTTTCTTTGTTTTTCATAATAAAGTAATTCATTGTTCTTTTATATTGTTTACTTGCATTTTTTAATAGTATTTTATTGTCTAGAGAAGGTGTGCGATGATAGGTAAGAAATGATCCGTGTTTCTGCCTAGATATTTTCAAAGTCGTCTGCTGCAGATTTGTTGTATGTTGGTTAAAGATGCATACCCATGATATTTCTAGATAAAGATATGCCTTTGTTAACTTATCGAAATGAACAATTCATCCGACATTATTTGTAAAGCGTCCGTCTCGGGTGCGGGAGGTCGTGGGGTCGATCCCCGGATTGGTCATACCAAAGACTTTAAACATGGTAGTAATGGCTACTCTCCAAGGCGCTCAAGGTTGCGGGGTTAGCATTACGGCTGACTCCAAAGCGCTCAAGGTTGCGGGGTTAGCATTACGGCTGACGCCAAGGCGCTCAGGGTTGCGGGGTTAGCATTACGGCTGACGCCAAGGCGCTCAAGGTTGCGGGGTTAGCATTACGGCTGACTCCAAAGCGCTCAAGGTTGCGGGGTTAGCATTACGACTGACTCCAAGGCGCTCAGGGTTGCGGGGTTAGCATTACGGCTGACTCCAAGGCGCTCAGGGTTGCGGGGTTAGCATTACGACTGACTCCAAGGCGCTTAAGGTTGCGGGGTTAGCATTACGGCTGACTCCAAGGCGCTCAAGGTTGCGGGGTTAGCATTACGACTGACTCCAAGGCGCTCAGGGTTGCGGGGTTAGCATTACGACTGACTCCAAGGCGCTCAAGGTTGCGGGGTTAGCATTACGGCTGACTCCAAGGCGCTCAAGGTTGCGGGGTTAGCATTACGGCTGACTCCAAGGCGCTCAGGGTTGCGGGGTTAGCATTACGGCTGACTCCAAGGCGCTCAGGGTTGCGGGGTTAGCATTACGACTGACTGGCTGATGTCAGAATAAATGGATCAGTAGTACTGGTAAGATACCCAGGAAATGCCGTGATATAACTGTTAAATTGTTAAACACCAAACAGTCAATCTGACATTATTTGACACCTTTTGTGACTGAATCGGTAAACAAGATACCCGGATCCCAGAACACCCCACATGATTTGTTTTCGTGCAGCTCAACCTATTTGCATTCTTAATTAAACCTACCAATATGTTTGGGGTTTTACGCCGCTTTCAACAATTTAACAGTTATATCACGGCGTTTCCTGGGTAAGTTACCAGTACTACTGAACCACGTATTTAGTATGACGAGGCCGAGAATCGAACCCGCGACCTCTTGCTCCTGAGGCGGATTCTTTATTATTACACAACTACACCTCTGAGGTGGTCACATTGTTAGTGAAATAGTAGGTCCGAATTTCCAGATGCGACATTTCTTTCCAACGATGTCCCCCCAAAGCGGACGAATCAAACCAGGTATGAGATATGTTACGACGACTCATGTTTGTCAACTAAATAACAAATTCATACAACTGTACCGTCTAATCTGTTTATATACGTAAGTGGAACGTGCTACTTTAAACATATCCCTCTCATTCAGCTGGAAAATACAAAGATCAATATGTAACCTTTCTTGATATATCCGTTACCCTGGCAACAGAATTTTCTTGACAGAATCAGAAAACAAATAATTATATATAATTTGTATTTTACATTTCGAATCGCGGCATACGATAATATACCCCATGGATATGTATCATCAACTCAGATTAAAGCTGTTCATGGGCTAAGAAAGAGCATCACATTAGAAGCCTTTATTAATTAACTATTTCCATCATGCATCAAATCAGCAGTAGACGACTTTGAAAACATCACGGCAAAACTGTGGAAAATCGTTATAATTGAAAGTATACTTATTCAAAGGGACAACGCAAATACATTCTGGCAAAAGTAGAATTAGGATACATTTCTCCTTTTGCCACAACATTAACAAAAATCGGTTACTGCAGCTGCGTCAAAAGGAGTGGTTCAGATCAAATAAGTACTGACCATCCAAAGCCATAATAGTTTTCCACAATAATGATCTTACTGAGTAGATAATTGAGCCATCCCGCGAGAAAACCAACATTGTGGACTCTGTGTAAAGTATCGACCCGGATCAGCCGAAGCATGCCGCGCAGGCTTACCCGGTTGGACACTATTCGCCTCCTGTGGGTATTCTGTTTCAGGAATCATTACCCTATACCTCTATCCCCATGACACGGAATGTGTCGGCCCGGATCAGTCTGCGCGGACTGCGCAGGCTGATCTGGGTCGATACATTACGCAGATGCCATCATGTTTGTTTTCTCTCTGGACGGCCGAATTGAGTAACCTCTACATGGGGTTGCATTTAGTAATAAGAGATGCATTATATAGCAAGGGCATGTGTATTGATCTGTGTCTAGTCCCTTGTCAATGTGTTCCATTCTGTGTGTCAAATATTTTAAGAAAGTGTTGCAAAATATAAATAGTATCATGACATCTCACGATGATCAGATTTTTTATAGAAATAATTTTATTTTGATGTGTATTACGCGTCAAGTGTGGATTCCAAATATTTTACAATTCAAAACAATTAGATATTCGGATAAAATCTGATTGATTGAAACGAATTGTTAGAAAAAACCACTCAATGCATATTAAAACCAAAGGCTTCTTTTCCCACAACAATTTTTGTCAAGAGCTACAATATCTAAAGAGGCAACATGTTAGGGTGTTTATCTAGTATGCATGAGTTCGATTTTACCATACCAATTCAGGAAAAGTGATGTTCACATCTTTCTCCTTTCCCCCGGTAAATCAGTCGGTAGCGGGCTGTCAATACAGCAGTTGTGAGTTCGAATCGAAGCTCGGCCATCATTCTTTCCGTCAATGTGACAAGCGTCATTCATCTTTCACCAATGGGCTAACAGTCTATTTGGAAAAGAAGCCAGTTGCTTGGAAAGTATGTTGTGTGGATTACTTGTGTGAGAAAGTCAGACAACACATGATTAGGTGAACTGGCCGCCGTCATGTGACTGAACAATTGTTGTAAACGGCGTTAAAGTCCAATCAATCAATCCTTTTTATATAATCATTCTGTAATTTTCCATTTAAAATGCCCCCCTAATCCCCTAATATATATTTAGTCGAGTAGTCGTTCGGGGGGAAACACAACATTCGTGAATTACCAGCTAACTAACACTTCTCCCTAGCACACAACTATTGACAACATTGTGACAAAACATAAGCAATTTATCCCAGGACTACAAATGTTGCGTCTGCAAGTATGTAATGCATTTAACTATTTTCAAGGAAAATATGTGTTTAAAAAATTATGAGGTAAATATTAGAAACCTGCAGCAGACGATTTTGAAAATATCTGAGAGGGATTTTTTCCTTTTTTCCCACAACTTTTCAATTAGTAAATATATATATACATATATAATATATATAAATGATGTAAAAACATATATAATATATATAAATGATGTAAAAACATATAAATGAATATACTAGAGGAAATATAAAGAATATAACTGAAGTCGTAATAAAGGATAGATTAGCATATTTTGGGGAAACTACCCATTGTACTCAATTACTCTTTATCCAACAATGTTTTTATGAAATTTTATGAAATTTGCAGCAGTTTAGAAAACATTTCGAATCCATTACTGAAAGTACTAATTTAGGATAGCTATTTATTTGAAAAAATATACATCTAATCATTCAATGGTGTGTTGGTGTTTTTACCGTTGATTTCGTTCCTTCATTATCATTTTAAATTGAAATTTACGCTTTGATTTGTCCCCGCATTTTCCCTACTGAAATATTACTGGCATTAACAGCAATGTAAATTAACCCTTTCCCCAAATGCAACAAGTCTGCAGCGGATGAGTTTGAAAACATATGGACAAAATTATGGAAAATCGTTCATCAAACAATTGGTTTATACAAATAATGTATACGTGTATGTACGACATTGTCGAAATGCGTATAGGCAGTGGTACGAAACATCTGGCACGTAGAATTCGTAGAATTCAAATACTTCATTTTAGATCTAAAAAATGATGCTGTTTACACATTGAATTATATAACTTTATATAAATAATATATAATTTGCTATCTCTACGAAATGTCGATTTGTTCTATGTTATTAAGTCGACGATACGGTCAGTCCTCGAATTGACCTAGTTCGTGTATGTTATATCTGATCCGGTGTATCGGTGTTGTTCACAAAAGCGTGGCGCGTAGGAATATACATAGTAATGTGTTTACTGCAGAAATATTTGTATTTCTTAAAATAAAATCCCTTTTAAAAGACGCAAATACATTTTCAGTTTGAAAATGAAGTATAAACTCTATATTCTTCATACAACTGATTGTAAATAAAAAGACTATTAGGGAGAGTTTACTTTGAATTCATCGCACTATATTGATTAGCGTATGTATAAAAAGTTCCTGTAGAATTAAATGTAATAGAGCATATTCCGTTTGGGTCAGCAGGCACTCGCATAAGAAGAAGATTATTACATAATAATCACCTTCCAAAAATGAGTTGAAGCAATACGACCCAGAAAACTGTGTCCACCCTTGTTATTATCTATGCATAGAGTAGGTCATATCTATTTTTAGAGAAGCAAGTCCCTGTGATTGATCCTGCTGACACATTCATATAACTGATCCAAATTGATCCTGCTGACACATTCATGCAAATGATCCAAATCGATCCTGCTTAACAGATTAATTAAAACAAAAACAAACAAATCAGAATAACATGAATATATTTCTAGACACTGAAAACTTAAAGGATTTTTCATATTGTGCAAATCCATGCATTGAGGATTTAATTGTCCATGGCTGGTCTTATTGAACACGAATACTAGTAATGCAACCATTTTACTAAATGCACAAATGTTTTGAAGAAAGTGTTACAATCCATTACTCGATGCAAACGACATTTAAACGCCTTTGCAGCAAATGACTTTTGAAAATATTGCGACAAAATGGGATATTACAAATAATGATAATGTTTTAAACATTACACGAATAAAACAATACTTGAATCGGTATTATTACAACTGTTTGAGAGCAGACGACATATCAATTTTATCTGAGGGAAGCGGTAAAACACAGTGATGCACGTTTTAAAACATTTCAATTCACTATTCCAACGGTGGCTAAACAAGCCTGCCTAAATGATCTTTACCTTCTCCCAATTAACTCTAACTTTTAGATCTACTTAACCGCAGACCACCGAGCGGAGACCTATATAACATAACCAAGGACACCTTGTCCGTGAGTGATTTTAATGTCACCTCATATTCAATCTCCGCCACAAAATGAAGCGTTGTATTATAGATGTGTTTGTAAACGAACGACTTTTATTAGTATAGCCCTTAGGAATATATCTGTCTGTCTCTCTGTCTCTCTGTCTGTCTCTCTGTCTCTCTCTGTGTGTCTCTTTCTCTGTCTCCCTCTCTGTCTCTCTCTCTGTCTCTGAGTCTGTCTCTGAGTCTGTCTCTGTGTCTGTCTCTCGCTCTGTCCCTCTCTTTGTATCTGAGTCTGTCTCTGAGTGAGTCTCAGAGACTGAATCACTCAGAGACTGAATCACTCAGAGGATGACTCACTCGGAGCCTGACTCACTCAGAGACTGACTCACTCAGAGACTGACTAACGCATAGACTGACTCACTCAGAGACTGACTCACTCATAGACTGACTCACCCAGAGACTGACTGGCTAAGAGAATGACTCACTCGGAGACTCACTCAATCAGAGACTCACTCAGAGACTCACTCAGAGACAGACTCAGATACAGAGAGAGAGAGACAGAGAGACAGACATACTCAGAGACAGACTCAGAGACATACTCAGAGACAGAGGGAGAGAGAGAGAGGGAGACAGAGAAAGAGACAGAGAGAGAGAGACAGAGAGACAGACAGCAAAACAGAGAGACAGACATATATATTCTTAAGGGCTATACTAATAAAAGTCGTTCGTTTACAAACACATCTATAATATATCGCTTCATTTTGTGGCGGAGATTGAATATGAGGTGACATTAAAATCACTCCCGGACAAGGTGTCCTTGGTTATGTTATATAGGTCTCCGCTCGGTGGTCTGCGGTTGAGTAGATCTAAAAGTTAAAGTTAATTGGGAGAAGGTAAAGATCATTTAGGCAGGCTTGTTTAGCCACCGTTGGAATAGTGAATTGAAATGTTTTAAAACGTGCATCACTGTTTTACCGCTTCCCTCAGATAAAATTGATATGTCGTCTGCTCTAAAACAGTTGAAATAATAACGATTCAAGTATTGTTTTATTCGTGTAATGTTTAAAACATTATCATTATTTGTAATATCCCATTTTTGTCGCAATATTTTCAAAAGTCATTTGCTGCAAAGGCGTTTAAATGTCGTTTGCATCGAGTAATGGATTATAACACTTTCTTCAAAACATTTGTGCATTTAGTAAAATGGTTGCATTACTAGTATTCGTGTTGAATAAGACCAGCCATGGACAATTAAAACCCCAATGCATGGATTTGCACAATATGAAAAGTCACATCTCCTTTAATGATGACCTTGCTTTAATGATGACATTGCTTTTAAGCAGTATATGCTACAGAGGTTGAACTCGTCGTTCTGCCTTCGTTTTGTGTCAGAAATGATAAAACATGTAATGAAAAACCGTAATTCTAGTTAACAATTTGATTCGAAATATACATATAGGTTTCACAGAAGTTTAATCCTTAATTAGGGCTAAAGCAAATATAAAGTCTTGCCAAGAAAAAATATCGGTTGTTATATTTGTATTCCGTCATGTTGCTGTTCATAAGAGAAAACTATCGACAGATTTTTGAGAATTTAAAGACAAAAAAAGAATTGCACTTAAATGATGTTCTTTTTGCATCGAGTTATAGCCCCTCTTTTTTCAATGGCCCGTATATCTTATACTAATATAGCAAGAACGATCAAAGTCATGTTTTCTTAAAGTCTAGTGTATGTTCTTTGATTCCCTATAGTCAAATGTTGTTTTAACAACTGAAATGACTTCTGTGATATCTCAAACAATAAGGCGAACTGAATACGGTCGCCTTAAGATACTTTCGCCTTAATGTATGTTTTTTTAGCACGGATGTTCGCCTTAATGTAGGATCCATACTTCTAATATGAAAGAGAATTACAATTATATTTAGGTAATGTTTAGTGAGATTAATTTCTAAACGTTTAAATTAGCAAATTATATTTTAGTTAGTACATAATGGCCCTGTCACACTATTGCATATCTCAATACAATAATCTCAATACAATAATGCTGCAATGTGGAAAGGCTGCAGCTTATATGTGCACTTTCTCACGTGATAGCGGGACGCTGGACATGCGCAGTTCGTACGCTATTTCGCTAGCCATACGCAGACTACGCTGGTAATACGCTAGACATACGCTGGCAATACGCTACTCATACGCTATTCATAGGTTCAATAAGATAGGTATACAAACAATTCTGTATTTTCAAGGGCTTTTTGTGCGTATCGAAATTAATTTATGAATTTCCATACACAACTAATACGTTTCTGTCATACGCAACAGTGTGACAAGGACATTACACTACATTATTTTCTATACTCGGATGCCTTTGAAATATAATTTGCAATATTAATTTACACGTTTTTACTTTTTGAAGAAAATAAGTTTATAAATCCTGTACGAATGTTTCTATAGCTCGAAATAACAAGAAGATAATGATATTCAGCTCCTACGTTTTGTCAAAAAAAAAAATACCTCTGACTGTGTTGTGTTGTAGCATGACTGTGGAATGGTTAACACAGATTGGTCCTTGATGCCATTCGAGTAGCCGAAGTAGCCAATGTTCATCAGCGTGTACACTGAAATACAAAGGGTTGATAAACAACGTTATGCAGATGGCCTTTTAACACCTCTGTATCAGACTACTATTGAACATAGTGTAGGAAAACGAAAACTTGCTCCTGATAGGCATTTTCTCTTTTTCTTCTATAATGGTGTATACTCTACCTCAACACTCATCCTATTGTTTATTTAAACTTTTGGTTGGAAGGTTGGCGTGCGCGAATAGGCAATACGTTTGTTGTTTTGAGGTTTTAGGTATGTTTCACATTAGTTCAGTTATATCACATTAGTTCAGTTATATCACATGTGTATCACAATAGTTCAGTTATATCACATTAGTTCAGTTATATCACATTATGCAAGCTATATCACAAGTGTATCACATTAGTTCAGTTATATCACATTAGTGCAGTTATATCACATTGGTTCAGTTATATCACAGTAGTACAGCTATATCACATTAGCACAGTTGTATCACATTAGTTCAGCTATATCACATTAGTCCAGTTATATCACATGTGCATCACAATAGCTCAGTTATGTCACATTATTACAGTTATATCACATTATTACTGTTATATCACATTAGTTCAGTTATATCACATCAGTCAGCCTATATCACAAGTGTATCACATTAGTTCAGTTATATCACATTGGTTCATTTATATCACATATTACAGTTATATCACATTAGTTCAGTTATATCACATTAGTTCAGTTATATCACATTAGTTCGAGTTATATCACATATTACAGTTATATCACATAGTACAGTTATATCACATTAGTTCAGTTATATCACATTAGTTCAGTTATATCACATGTTACAGTTATATCACATTAGTTCAGTTATATCACATTAGTTCAGTTATATCACATTAGTTCAGTTATATCACATTAGTTCGAGTTATATCACGGCGACAGTTCACGTATCATTGATCCCTGGATAAACAAACCAGTACTAGGATAAGAAATGTGATTTGGCCAATTTTGAAAGGTGGTGCACCATTTGGCGATGATCCAGGAAAACTTGGCTATACAAACAATTCTGTATTTTCTAGTGCTAAGTGTTATACAACACTTGAGGGAAAATACTTGCCTACGCTTCATTATTAATGGAGTCAAATGGACTCCGTTTCTTGAACCCCTACTATGACTCATTAGCGACAAACCACAACTGGGCAAGGAAATGCGCCTTGTCCAAGGGTACTCTACCATAATCGCCGCGACTAGGGAAAGAACCCTGGTCCAGAATACCCGTCGGTATCCACTCGGTGGAATCCTACAGGCAGTTATTACAGTTCCTGATCATTAGTGTTAACAGCACCGCCTCTTTATAAAATAAAAAAAAACCACACAATATAATGTGCCCTTTGATTAGTTTAAATTATTTATTGTACATTGATTGCGACATTAGCTTCGAGGTTATCTTAATCAGGCGTAGGTATGAGTTATCAAGTAAAAATCGTAAATCAATTCAATCAACACTTTCCAACAAACATACGCTTTCTGACGACTACTTTTGAAAACAATATGACAAAGGAACACAATTGCCCATAATGAGCAATGCCTTTTGGCACAAGTATTTTCAACTCTTTGCAATAATTAACATCAGCGTTATTGACCTACCATTAAGATGGTTGTTAGAGCGTTGGCTTTCAGAATTGGAGACCAATGTTCGATTATATAACTGTCATACCAAAAACAATTTCAAATTGAAGAAGTGCCGCTCATTGTTCCGGGGAAAGTAATACGACTGTCGATGTGCAATGATATTTTAACCACACATCAATATATAATCTATATTGAACATTTAATTGATTGACCAACATTCTTTCCGACGTTCGACAAAAGCCAATGCAACATGCGCCATTTGTCTTCCATCAATGTGCTAACAGTGGAAGTTCAGTAATTTCATTGGACACGCTGTTATGATGACAACATGTGAGCGAAAGTCTGGGGACACATGCTTAGGTGAACTGGCCGCTTTGGAATGATTCATTTTGTTTTCGTTGCAGTAATTGTCAGTGATATTGCGATTAATTTTCCAAGAATTTGGTCATGCCCGGGAAAATAATCGCAATATCACTGACAATTACCGCGACGAAAAAAACCGTGCTATTCCGAGATGTCGATAGCAGGTACTTTCGTTTTTGGTCCAGGTTGTTGCCGTTTTTGCGAATTCGCGAATATATTAAAGGAATTAACATACGTAGGGAGAACAAATTCACGTTATTTTGGTATAGTTCGGTAGAGAAAAGTATTATTGATCGATTCCGTAGTTCAAATTCATATATTTGTTCGAATACTTTGAAAATCAAAGTACTGACAGTACTGCTGGAAAGTGATTTTAGAGTGATGTCACACAGGTGCAGATGGGATAATGAATTGTATGCAAGGTACATGTATAAACAGATCACGGATAGGAACAAACGAGAGCAAATATGTTGGAAAATAAATGAATGAAAGAATTTAAGTCTTTAAAACTTCTTTATTCTGCTGCAGTTTCGGAATAGGTAAAATTGTATAAAAAGAATAAATCAAACAAATATAATTAAACACAAACACTTGTTGTTCAGTTTATACGGTTATACTATATAATATCGTAAGAACGCTTTCATCATTATAATACAATAATAAAGAAAGAATACAAACTTCAAAATTGTTGACAGCTAGACATTATATTATATTCACATTAGTTAGCAAAAACTGTCAAGAAGTGAGGAGTATTGCATACATACAATTCACTTCTTGACAGTTTTTGCATTGAAACAAAATATATTTTTGGTAAAAAATATAGAAATAATATTTTGTAAAACATATAGAAAGCATTTTTGGTAGAGCTGCGCATGCGCGGCTTTGCCATAGTTTACATATTGGATTTTGAAGGCACGTGATGTATATGCCGTTCACCGCCAAATAGTGCAAATTTGTTTGACTAATTAACGAATACTTACAAAAGCAAACATGGAGTAATTAAGAAAAAAATTATTCGATTATTCAAGCCTGTCATTTAAAATAACAAGTATTATTGTAAATATCATATTTGAATGTATATTGTCTTGGAATATTCTTACTCAAATCAACCTAAAATCAGAGAACGCCTCGTATCAAGTTTGAACCCTTTCTTCAACGAAGAACCGTTTGATTGATTTTGTTGAGAACGTAATCAATGGTCTTTTAATGCGAATGGCATAGCCTCTTTAAACATATTTTACTGCGTGTATAGTACCGCACGTAAACGTTCTGCTTGACTCGCATGTGGATTTTCGATACAAGCTCTATATGATGCGAAACCTTCTTTAACATGTAGTTCAATGTCATGATAAAGACAGGGTTTGTTTATCAGAATAGAATTCATGAATATGCATACGGTTAACCGGATTATAAACATAGTAAGCGTTTTGCTAGACTTGCATTTGGCTTTTCATATACGTTCTATTTTGATGCGAAAATCAGCTGTAACGCAGTTAAAGGCCATGTTTAAGATGGGTTTCTTTATCTGACCTATTTAAAAAAAGAGCAGAATTTATGAATATTCATTATCTATGGTGGCCCTGGAAATGAAATAAATTCACTTATTCTAGGTATCCAAATAAAATTACAAAGTTTCTTAATGTGTAAACATCATATTTAAGTGTACACAATTATTTAGATATCACTACGCCAATATAGCACTTCACTGCGCAATTACCCTTTGTAAATTGTAACCCTTCCTTCACTCTCGGCAGAGATGTAAACATTCACTCGCCCGCTAACATAAGCGAGTGGAATACAGCATCGAGCTAGTACAACATTCTAGGCGCTAGTCCATATTCATCATGATAATATGCATTGCTGTAGCCTTTTCATTCTCTTTCTCTCAGTCCATCTATCCCTTCGACAAAGTTGCGTGTAGAACATGTGCTCGTTTCTAGTAACAAAGCCCATCAAAGTCGTTTTAGTTATGCATTCGTTTTCAAAAGGTCATTTTCCTTTCACATATATACCACAAGCAGGTTTCCGCAAAAACATGAGTTCAATCGACAATAAGTCAACGATTAACGATGATTTTTGCATTTTGGATAGGTGCTTTCGACAAGGTCCGCGTCGGAACTCCCGACTTCTAATAAAGAGATTTCATCAAATAATTTGAGCGCTTTAAATTACGACGATTGCGAGCAATCTCCTTCGCAAAGTTGTCATTCCTTACACTCACCATACATGAATGGAATGAGTCGATAGTGTTAGAGAATGGATTGCGAGTTCTAAACGCTTGTTTATAAATCGTTTAGAATACATTGATAGGGAGAACGAATAAGGAACGAATAAATCTTGCAAGAAATCGATCATTTCTTTCGGCCAAATTCAGGTAAATGACCCGCGGATATTGGTTGTTACAACATAACTAATTCATCCTTTTAGTCTAAATTTGTATAACACAGTTCCACATTTGATGTTGATGCAATTCAAGATTTTGACGCGATTATTTCGTTCATAGAGTTGATTACTAACATATGACTGAGTTGGTGATGTAAAGAATATTAAAAATTAAGTTAAGCTAAAACATGCACAGGCAGGCGTGTGTTTCATTAGGATAAGTGCAACACTTAATTCCCAATCCTGCTTGCCCTTTAACAAATCACAACCCACCCCACAATATAAAAACTCTGCAGCAGACGAATTTAAAAAGAAATCTGAGCAAAGATACAGAAAATCACCTTTATTGGAAGTGTAATCATTGAATAAAGTTGAAAACATGTTGCAAAAGAAGAATTTGCTAGTCATGAGCAATTTCTTATTCTGCATCAATGTTTTCAAAAGTACGTATGCAGATGGGAAAGGTTATTTTTAATAAGAAACACTTTTTTAAAATGATAGTCAGTTGGCTATAGTTTATAATGTCCGTCTCAAATAATAATGACAAAACAATTTAATTGAAAATATATTTAATCAATGTTGTGAAAGTATAGTTGTCCCTTTCCGTGCTTTTTAGCTCGCCAGTACGAAGTACAGGAGAGCTTATGTGTTACCCCCGGCGTCGGCACCGTCGGCACCGTCGGCACCGTCGGCACCGTCGGCGGTGGCGTAGACACCTAGGTTTAAGGTTTGTGTTTAAGGTTTTCATTTGGGTTTTAAGGGTTTATACCTTTAGGAACCATTTGTCATCCATCTACGCACACCACTACACCCGTCCTGACCCTGGGTGAAGGTCAAGATAATTTCTACTTGGTTCTACTTGGTTCAGTTACAAGGTTTAAGGTTTGCGTTTAACGTTTAACATATCACTCTGCATTCACTATTATGACATTGATTGCTTTCATATTTAGTTTATACATTTAGGAACTATTGGTCATCCATCTACGCACACCACTACACCCGTTCTGACCCTGGGTCAAGGTCAAGGTCATTTCTACTTGGTTCAGTTACAAGGTTTAAGGTTTGCGTTTAACGTTTAACATATCACTCTGCAGTCACTATTATGACATTGATTGCTTTCATATTTAGTTTATACATTTAGGAACTATTGGTCCATCTACGCACCCCACTACACCCGTCCTGACCCTGGGTCAAGGTCAAGTTATATCAGAGTTATTGCCCCTTTTCTGTCAAAAAATCTAACTTTTTCGTCACGTTTTCAAATAACTTTTTTTCTACTCAAAGGATTAGATTGAAACTTCTGACAAATGTTTATATCAATGTGTGTGATTGGTTCACAAAAGGGAGATAATCCAAATAATTTTATATCAGAGTTATTGCCCCTTTTCTGTCAAAAAATTAAATTTTCAAATAACTTTTTTTCTACCCAAAGGATTGGATTGAAACTTCTGACAAATGTTACTTTTTTCTTATTCGACGTCTGTCTGTCTATTTTTTTTTTTATCCGGCGTCTGTCTGTCTGTCTGTCCGTCACACTTTTTTCGTCACGTTTTCAAATAACTTTTGTTCTACTCAAAGGATTAGATTGAAACTTCTGACAAATGTTTTTATCAATGTGTGTGATGGGTTCACAAAAGGGCGATAATCCAAATAATTTTATATCAGAGTTATTGCCCCTTTTCTGTCAAAAATTTAAATTTTCAAATAACTTTTTTTTTACTCAAAGGATTGGATTGAAACTTCTGACAAATGTTTATATCAATGTGTATGATGGGTTCACAAAAAGGGGGATAATCCAAATATTTTTATATCAGAGTTATTGGCCCTTTTCTGTCAAAAATTTAATCTACTCAAAGGATTGGATTGAAACTTCTGACAAATGTTTATATCAATGTGTATGATGGGTTCACAAAAGGGGGATAATCCAAATATTTTTATATCAGAGTTATTGCCCCTTTTCTGTCAAATATTCAAATTACTTTTTTTCTGCTCAAAGGATTGGATTGAAACTTCTGACAAATGTTTATATCAATTTTTGAACTTGAACTTAGAATTTTTGTCAAAAGTATTGAAAAGGTGTATTATCTTGCAATAGGTGATACTGTGCGACTTTACCTAATACTTTAACTGTTCTGAAGTAGGCCCTGATATACGATGGCCCTGATAGGCGAGCTATATTGTCCTCCGACAACTCTTGTTCTATGAGAGTTAGCAGCATCAAATCACAGGAAAAACTTATGGGAAAGAGTTGACAAATAACACATTGACCACAATATCAGATTTAGGCTTTGTTTCTGTCAAACTGCTGAAGAAGACAACGCTGAGACACACATTGTGATTAAAAGTTTATTTAAAAAACCGATCGCAATTCTACCTTCAGTACTATCAGTACTTTGATTTCATATTTAGACAGAAATATACTGGAAATAATGAAATTCGGTCATATCTGTCAATAGCTATAGCTATCTTTCTATGCGTCAGTATAAGGACAAAGATATATAGATAGATATTCTTTATTTCCTCCAAATTTGAAGAGCAAGTACATTTCATATTAAACATTACAAAAGTGAGAACATAAATATATAAGTATAATGTTAAGCAAACTCTAAACCAAATAGTTTCAGGACAAAACTTGACTTTTCACGACTAAACTTCACATGCTGAATATCACATAGATCGCAGCATATAAAATGTCTATCACAACGTCAAAATTGACCCTTTCTGCTCTTGGTAACCTTTTATTATAGGCTATGGTAGCCAGTTGAGCAATGAAGGCACATCTTGGTCTTCTTTTTTTAAAATAAATAGACATTTGGCCTTCTTGTTCGAAATATTTACATCACGCTGTTAAAACGTTATTTAAATGTAGTGAACTGCATCTGCTTCCTTTAAGTCATGCTTCAAAATCATGCGCGGCGTCTTTGAAGCTTTGCATTAAATTTCGTCTTCTACATTTATAGTATGATGAAACTCGTTACGACTAGATAACCTTAAGGAGATTGCTCTTTGGACCGTAGGTAGGTGCATTTCATGAGTTGACTGTTTAAATAACGAACCAATCCGTCAATGGAAAGGAAATCAAAGCGCTATGTTATATTCTCCTCATGCGAGCATGTCCTATACTCTGTCCATGATTGCCATCCCCGTCTGAAGCCCAAGTCACACCGACCTCCTGGACCGTCCCGGAGCGTCCCTGACTAACATTTGGCCGATCCGTGGGCAGATCCATGTTGGATCCGCGTTGTTTCCGGGCTTATCCGGTACAGTCCTGGATGGTCCGTCATGGTCCGGGACCGTTTAAAATTGCCATGGTCATTCAGGACCGTCAGGGGGGAATTTTTTCTTTCAATCCGGGGTTTTCCGGAACGGTCTCAATATCGACCGTGTTGACTCCAGGAATGTCCATAGTGGCACCGTGTTGATCCTGTGCGTCCAGGACGGTCCGGTGTCATCATGTTTGACACCGTGTTGGGTCCGGGATGGTCCGGGTCTTGCAAGACGGTCCGTGGCACCGCCGTGATGGTATTGGGGTCAGATCCATATTGGCTCCGTATTGATCCATCTTAATCCGCTGTGGTGCCGTGTTGTGTCCGGGGTGACGATGTTTTGCGACTGTCGAAGGATTCAATTTCACCCCGGATCACACCGGATCAAGATATCTCCTGATCATGGGTGTTCCGTGTTAATCCGGGGTGCTTCGTTTTGGGTCCGGCTTCGGTGTGACTGTAGCTCTGTAATTTCTCATTCAGTCCCAAAGTATTTAACTCTTTTCAATAATTATACTTTAATTTAAAGAAATGATCCGTATTTCTGCCTATGTGTTTTCAAAGTCGTCTGCTGCAGGTTTGTCGTATGTTGGTAAGGGTTAAAGATGCACACCCATTATATTTTTAGATAAAGATATGCCTTTGTAAACTTATCGAAAACAACAATTTATCAGACATTTTTTGAAGCTCTCGGTGATGTAGTGGTAAACCGTGCGCCTCGGGCACGGGAGGTCGCGGGTTCGATCCCCGGTTGGGTCATACCAAAGACTTGGGAAATAGCAGAAATGGAAGTCCGCCGACCGCCATTTCGTTCAGGGTTGCGGGGTTAGCATTACGACTGACAAATGAACCAGTAGTACTTGAAACTTACCAAAGAAACGCCGTGATATAACTGAACAATTGTTCAAAGCGTAGTAAAACACCAAGCAATCAATCAGACATTATTTAACACCATCCATGACTGAATCGGTAAACAAGATACCCGGATCCCAGAAAACCCCACATGATTTGTTTTCGTGCAGCTCAACCTATTTGCACTCTTAATTAAACCTACCAACATGTTTGGGGTTTTACGCCGCTTTCAACAATTTTACAATTATATCACGGCGTTTCCTGGGTAAGTTACCAGTACTACTGAACCAAGTATTTAGTATAACGCGGCCGAGAATCGAACCCGCGACCTCTTGCTTCTGAGGCGCGGACTCTTTATTATTACACCACTACATCTCTGAGGTGGTCACATTGTTAGTGAAATAGTAGGTCCGAATTTCCAGATGCGACATTTCTTTCCAACGATGTCCCCCCAAAGCGGACGAATCAAACCAGGTATGAGATATGTTACGACGACTCATGTTTGTCAACTAAATAACGAATTCATACAACCGTCTAATTTGTTTATATACGTAAGTGGAACGTGCTACTTAAAACATATCCCTCGCATTCAGCTGGAAAATCCAAAGATCAATATGTAACCTTTCTTGATATATCCGTTACCCTGGCAACACAATTTTCTTGACATAATCAGAAAACAAATAATTATGTATAATTTGTATTTTACATTTTGAGTCGCGGCATACGATAATGTACCCCCTGGATATGTACATGTATCATCAACTCGGATTAACACTGTTCATGGGCTAAGAAAGAGCATCACATTAGAAGCCTTTATCATGTAAACATTGGGGCAAAAGAACACGTTGCTCATCATGAGTAGTTTTGTCTTCTGTCAAACAGTTTTCAAAATGCGACTGCTGCAGATATTTAAGAATGAGTCTATATGTTAAGAATAAACTATCTGTTTTTATATGGTGTTTTTCGCCGCTTTCAACAATTGTTCAGTATTTCCTCTGGATTTTCTTGGCAAGAAATAAAAAAGGAGTAAGATCATATTATGGTGTACTTTTAGAGTCAGTGTATTTTTGTCATTACCATTTTCTAAAAACCATCAGGATTGTTTAAGCGAAAGATGCGATTAGAGGGTGAATTTAGAAAATTATGATACGTCTGGAACGACTTGCAGGCTGTTTCATGACTACAGAAGGTCGGTTTTAGTGTGACGTAAATCCTAGGTTGTAATGCGTGATCGAAAAACGTCGACCGACCTTGTAAATTAACCCTTTCCCTCCCATAGACGCTTTCTGATGCCTCTGCAGCAGACGGCAATTTGAAAACATAGTGACAAAAGAAGAAATTGCTCAAAACGAGCAATTTCTCCTTTTGTCACAATGTTTTCCACTTTTAGTCATAGGTTATCCATTTAATTAAAGAGATTTTTTTATTTTTTGACAAAATAGCTTCAAAGTCGTCTGCTGCAGAAGTGTCGTATGAGGGAAAGGGTTAACGCTACCTGCCTTGAGCTAAAGACCACATTCGTATTGCAATTATCTATAGCAACCGCACTTACTCATTTTCTGCATACATGACCATGCAATGAAATACCACCTGTGAACAAAGACCATGTGGTTCTCTTCCCATCGGTGGGTGATCTTTAAACACAGATTTGCCTGTATTTGGATATAAATATGTATTCGACTTTCCATTTTGAGGGCAATAAGTCGTCTGCTGCAGAAGTGTCGTATGAGGGAAAGGGTTAACGCTACCTGCCTTGAGCTAAAGACCACATTCGTATTGCAATTATCTATAGCAACCGCACTTACTCATTTTCTGCATACATGACCATGCAATGAAATACCACCTGTGAACAAAGACCATGTGGTTCTCTTCCCATGGGTGGGTGATCTTTAAACACAGATTTGCCTGTATTTGGATATAAATATGTATTCGACTTTCCATTTTGAGGGCAATGTCTGACGCAGGAGAGCCAAACTCAATTTTTTGTATTTGAGCTTGAGACAGAAATTGACGTCTGACATGCTAGAGGTCAGACATTCCCCTCTATGAGATGCGTCTATCGATTTCGTGGCTAAATACCAATACAACTTTAACCCTTTCCCACATACATACACTTTCTGTAGCATATGCAGCAGGCGACTTTTGAAAAACAGTTTGACAAAAGGAGAAATTGCCCAAAACGAGCATTATCACCTTTTGCCACTATGTTTTCAACTTTTTTCAGTAATTTTACTTTTATTTATAGAGAATTTCCATGTTTTTGCACGAACGTCTTCAAAGTCGTCTGCTGCCGATTTGTTGTATGTGGGAAAGGGTTAATTGATGTCAAAACGAAGTTTCATAAACGTCGTCTGCTGCAGATTCGTTGTATCTGATGGTTAAAATGCAAACTCTCTAGACACAAGGTTTACAACTGGATTCAATAATTGAGCCGTCCAGCATGAAAACCAACATTGTGGATTCTGATCGACCCGGATCAGCCTAAGCATGCCGCGCAGGCTAACCCGGGCAAACCCGGGAGAGACACTCTTGGCCTCCTGTAGATTTTTCTGTTTCCGGAATCATTACTCTATACCTGTATCCCCCTGAGACGGAATGGGTCGGTCTGGATCAGTCTGCGCGGACTGCGCAGGCTGATCTGGGTCGATACATTACGCAGAGACCATAATGTTGGTTCAATTGTGCTTTTCAATTTTTAGGGATTTTCAGTAGTATTGCCTAAAAGATTTTAAATTCGTCTTCTGCATATTTGTTGTATTCGGGAACGGGTTAGATATTTAAAACATTTATGATTCTTTTCCACGTGATAAACCCTACATCACGATGTTAACAGCTATATATGTTACATACATCTTCACTTCTAGCTAAGCACGATACATTGGAAACACGTTAACACAGTTTGTTCTAAATCACATATTATATTTTACTGTGATCTTTGATCGAAAATCTACATTAGCCACAACAATTATTGAGTGCCTTTTACATTGTGTTTACCATTAAGACGCTGTTTATGAATATTGACCGGTTATGTACAAATCAAATTAATAATAAATAGACAATACGCTTCATACTAAACGCCGTTTTCAACATTTGTTCAGTCATATCACGGCGACCGGTTTACCTACCAATGTTCTTCCTGGTTTTCTCTCACACCAGTACTCCACACAATTGGTCCTTCCAAACAACTGGCTACTTTTTCCACATAGACTGTTAACCCGTTAGTGGAAGACGCTTGACCCTTGTCGCTTTTTTTTTTTATCAAACGTCGGAAAGAATGTTGACCGAGCTTGGGTTCGAACTCACAATCCCTGGATTGACGACCTGCGTCGCTACTGACTGAGCTACTTTTGCTCGGCTCATACTTATACAAGTCGGGCAACAATGCTAGAACAGAACGCAAATTCATGTTATAGACCGACAGACATATACATATACCTTATTTCCAAACAAGATTAAATAGTAACAAAATAGTAACATAATGGTATATACATACTTTATTCAGAGAATTTTTCATGTTCTAAATTCCTTATTTGACAGTCAAACCCTATGTTGTGGGTATTCAAAAGAATCGTCTCAGTGACTCTTAAAAACAGTAAACATTTCAGAGACCTATTTATACATATAGGCCTGATTTCTGTAAATCTGTTTTATACAACTTCTGAAAACATTGTGGATTATTGAGGAAATCCTGTTTAGCAGTCCACCTTTAATATTTGTATATATTTTAAGAATCGTCCGTGTAGACATTTTGTACGATATTGTTAAGGACTATGTCATGGCCGAAATAAGAAAATGAGTGGGTGGGGTATACAAGTTAATATTGTCAAAACGTGGAGGACTTTGGGCCATGTTACTATTATAACCTGGTCAGATAATCTTTTTTAAATGTATCTGAATGAAAGAAAATAATTGAAAGGGTTAGGTTAGTAATTTATATGCAAATTAAGTGACCATTTTTCGACTCAGCTTTGCACATTTATAAGTTAGTTATCTAATATATAAATAAAATACCTGTAATAGTTAGGTTAAGTATCATTGTAGATGCAACGAGCCTTCAATATCCAAGTAAATGCCTATATGTCTTCCAGAGAACTGAATTTGTAGTTTTCTGTTTAAGACAAACTGCTATGAAGACGTTCTAACATTCCATTCTTCTGTAGAGTAGTTACGAACCATGTTTCCAAGAATATCTACTAGGATAATCAGTGCTTTAGGAATAACAACAGATTTATAGATAATATAGCTAGTTAAGGGATTAGGCCCATTTACGTGCAGCCCTTCCTTGATAACCCCTTATTTTCCTATCAATATGTTTAGTAAGTATCGACTAGTCTGCATATGTATTATATATATATGTATGTACTATTCCCAAATGATTATATTCCTCTTTTTCATAAATAATTTCATTACCTATGACCCATGACCCATGAACGAGAAATGCGTTTATATGCATGCTTTGACTCATTAAAAGTGGCAACTGCACACTTGTTGGAGTTATACTGGTATGTCCATAAACACGAGTATTTGTAACACATATCAATTATAGTTTTTAAAGATGTATTGGATGAAGAGAGAAGGGCCGTGTCGTCTGCAAAAGACGGGGCACACACATGGAGTCCTTCAAAATGAAATCCTAAAAGAGTTTTTCGAATAACTACCTGTCATTCTCTTTAGAAAATCTTACACTTTCATGAAGAATAACGGATGTCAAAGGACTACCCATATTGGACAGAAACCGACCCTGGAGAGGATGTAAAGGTTTATACACATCTCCTTTAATGATGACCTTGCTTTAATGATGACATTGCTTTTAAGCAGTGTATGCTACATAGGTTGAAATCGTCGTTCTGCCTTTGTTTTGTGTCAGAAATGATAAAACATGTAATGAAAAACCGTAATTCTAGTTAACAATTTGATTCGAAATATACATATAGGTTTCACAGAAGTTTAATCCTTAATTAGGGCTAAAGCAAATATAAAGTCTTGCCAAGAAAAATTATCGGTTGTTATATTTGTATTCCGTCATGTTGCTGTTTATAAGAGAAAACAATCGACAGATTTTTGAGAATTTAAAGACAAAAAAAGAATTGCACTTAAATGATGTTTTTTTTCCATCGAGTTATAGCTCCTCTTTTTTCAATGGCCCGTATATCTTATACTTATATAGCAAGAACGATCAAAGTCATGTTTTCTTAAAGTATATTGTATGTTCTTTGATTCCCTATAGTCAAATGTTGTTTTAACAACTGAAATGACTTCTGTGACATCTCAAACAATAAGGCGAACTGAATACGGTCGTCTTAAGATACTTTCGCCTTAATGTATGTTTTTTTAGCACGGATGTTCGCCTTAATGTAGGACCCATACTTCTAATATAAAAGAGAATTACAATTATATTTAGGTAATGTTTTGTAAGATTAATTCCTAAACGTTTAAATTAGCAAATTATATTTTAGTTAGTACATAATGGCCCTGTCACACTATTGCGTATCTCAATACAATAATGCTGCAATGTGGAAAGACTGCAGCTTATATTATAGGTTATTGACCCTGTACTGTGAAATCATCGTCGGACCGAGTTCTTTGGTTGACGTTGCCGAGCTTGCGAGGCTACGTTCGCCAAAGAACGAGGTCCAACGATGATTTCACAGTACAGGGTCAATAACCTTTTTATTGCATACTTTCATATTGTAAACTATTTGCTTTACGTTGTGGAGCTTTTTTTTATTATCTAGAATTGATAAATCTGCTTCCGAATTAGAAACAAACTGTTTGTTTACATAAGTAGTAATTTTTGTGCAAATGCCGTTTGAATTATAACGGTGACGTAATTATTTTAAATGACGTCATGCACGTGCATAACCAACATTTTAGACGCGCGTTTTAGACTGTTTTCATGTCAAAAACGTACTTTTAGCATGAGACAGTAAGAAATTGTCCATGATCAATATATGAGAATTTAACATTACAAAGTCCCGTGAGGTTTAACAATGATATTTAGTTCAGCTATGTTTGTTAACATAACAAAAGTAGTCCCTAGCATGTTAATAGCTATTCTCTGTAAGCATTTAAACTTTTTCGGCACGCATAGTCACGGATATTGCTTAAACTTATTCCACATGTTGCCATCAGTGAACTATTCAGAAAAATAGTATTAGAAATTCCAAATATTGCCCTGTTGCCATGGAAACAGTGTGCAAAGTTGAGTTTTTGATGAAAAACGCAATATTTACCACTTATTTAAAAAAAAAATGCAGCCATCTCCAATTAAGTGAATTACATAAATAGATAGATGAACATTTGCTTAATCAAACGCAAGAAAAAAGCTACGGGGAACATATGATCGTTTTTGCATAAATAAGATTTTAAATACCTCATCACCAAAAAATACAAATTACCTCCCTTAGTTATTTAGAAAAATAAAAAAAACATGAATTACTTCCCTTGGAATTTTAGATTTTTGTTTTATCGGGGTTTTGAGCCGTTTTAACATTATTTCAGTAATATCACAGCATCAATTCACTTGTTTGTGATCCCTGGGCAAACAAACCAGTACTATGCAAGGAAATGTACCTTGCCCAAGGGTACTCCACCATAATTGGTGCGGGGCACTTTTGGATCGAACCTGTGACTCTAGGTTCATAATCACTGACGCTGAACATTCGAACCTACATGAACAGATAATTATCAGATGTATAACCAAGGACTTTCCTAATACCATTTGTCAAAATATGGTCAAAGTCGTCTGCTGCATAATTGTCGTATGAGGGAAAGGGTTAAACCCTTCAATTTTTTTGCATACTTTTGCTGTACCTGTACCTGTTTTTATTGGCTAAAAACGAATGCTTTTTTTCCAATAGTATTTCATAAATAAGTTGTCTATCGGGGTTTATGATAGTGTATTCGTGTTTTTTCTTAAAAATATATTATACATTAATACAAATAATGATGAACATTACTTTCACGTATAAAATGCGTCACCCAACTTGACATGTAAAATAATATAATTCTTTATTTGAATCATAACAACTAATGATAACACTTTGTTTGAAGATTACAATTTTCCATGTTTTATATCACTAACTAATCCTTCTATTTTGATTTTTAGCTCGTCTGATTTTTTTGTTATCACTAACTAATCCTTCTATTTTGATTTTCAGCTCGTCTGATTTTTTGGGGAAAGAAAGACGAGCTATTGTCGTCACTTGATCGTCGTAGTCGTCGTCGGCGGCGTTGGTTAAGTTTTGCGTTTAGGTCTAGGTCACTTACATGAAAACTATCAAACCTAACACTTTGAAACTTGGAAAACTTGTTCATCTAATACTCTTCTTCACATTGTATGCTGAAGATGCTAAGCGTAGCCTTTTTTGGGGTAAAAAACATCATTTTTGATGTATTTTTGTCGATTTTGAGAATTGGACATAGTTGGTTAAGTTTTACGTTTAGGTCACTTACATGGAAACTATCAAACCTAATTCTTTGAAACTTGTTCGTCTAATACCTTTCTTCACATTGTATGCTAAAGATGCTGAGTGTTGTCTGTTTTTTTATGTAAAAAACATAAATTTTGATGAATTTTGGTTGATTTTGAGAATTGGCGGTGTTGGTTAATTTTTGCGTTTAGGTCACTTACATGGAAACTATCAAACCTATTACTTTAAAATAAGGAAAACTTGTGCATCTAATAACCTTCTTCACATTGAATGATAAAGAGGCTGAGCGGGCCTGTTTTGTAAATGTTGATGTATTTTGGTTATTTATGAAAATTCAACATAGTTTCTTCACTTTTTCCAACATTGAATTCAAATTTTCCCCAAGTAATAAAAACATGATGTATTTCAAACGTATTATGAATATCTTCAATCAGATTGCGTTTTTGGGGTCAAGGTCACTGTTACAAAAAATAGAGGCACTGTTCCCCATAGCTTTTTTAGATCACCTGAGCCGAAGGCTCAAGGTGAGCTATTCTGATCACTTTTTTCCCGGCGTCCGTCGTCCGTCCGGCGTTAACTTTTAGCTTTAAACATCATCTCCTCCCAAACTCCAAGGACAATTTCCGTGAAACATCACAGGACTGTTCCTCTGGTTGACCTCTTTCAAAATTGTTCAAAGATTTAAATTCCATTGAGAACTTTGGTTGCTGCGGCATCAGAAAAGGGACAAAATCTGCTTGTCAGATTCAAATATAATTTGGTAGAAATGTTCCTTGGGTGACCTTCTATAGAAATTGTTCAAGCCATACTGATTGGGCGAAAAACATGGCAGTCAGGCGGCATCAAAAAAGGGGCAAAATGACAAAATTTGAAAATTCCATTTTTATGAAAGTGCTTGTCTGATTTTAAGAGAATATAATACGAATCTTACTGTAATGATCCTCTATTTAATTTGTTTAAGCCGTTTTGATAGGTTACACAATCATAGCAACCAGGCGTCATCACAAATGGGGTAAATTGAACTTTTAGCTACAAATGACAACCAACTCCTACCATTCCAATAGACCAATTTCCACAAAACATCACAGGAATGTTCCTTTGGTGGTCCTCTTTCAAAATTGTTCAAAAATTAAAATTCCAATGAGAACTTTGGTTGCTGCATCATCAGAAAGGGGACAAAATGTTCAAACTTTAAAAATCTTCTCCTCCGAATCTGCCTGTCAGATTCAAATATAATTTGGTAGAAATGTTCCTTGGGTGACCCTCTATAACAATTGTTCAAGCCATACTGATTGGGCGAAAAACATGGCAGTCAGGCGGCATCAAAAAAGGGGCAAAATGAAAAAAAATTGAAAATTCCATTTTTATGAAAGTGCTTGTCTGATTTTAAGAAAATATAATATGAATCTTACTGTAATGATCCTCTATTTAATTTGATTAAGCCGTTTTGATTGGTTACACAATCATAGCAACCAGGCGTCATCACAAAAGGGGTAAATTGAACTTTTAGCTACAAATGACAACCAACTCCTACCATTCCAATAGACCAATTTCCACAAAACATCACAATAATGTTCCTTTGGTGGTCCTCTTTCAAAATTGTTCAAAGATTTAAATTCCATTGATAACTTTGGTTGCTGCGGCATCAGAAAGTGAGAAAAATACCCAAATTTTAAAATCCTTTTCCTCCATAATCTACTTGTGCGATTGCAAGATAATTTGGTAGAAATGTTCCTAAAGTGACCCTCTAAATAAACTGTTGAAGCCATATTGATTTCGTTGAAAAACAGGGCAGCAAGGCGGCATCAGGAAAGGTGCAAAATGACAAAAACTTTATAATTCCATTCTTATTAAAGTTCTTGTTAGATTTCAAGATATAAATGGCCTTTACTGATAAGCTGTTTCTTGAGAAGTGTCCACTCCTTTGCAGTTTCATTTGCACTCCCTGATACAATTTTCCCAGATATTTGCTACTAATTTACTATCAATTAGGTGATCGATTTAGGGCCATCTTGGCCCTCTTGTTTCATTTCTTGTGAGAAGAGATGTTGACCTTCATGCATCCATTGTTCATTTGTATTCATATGAACGCATTAAATTTTTATAACCATTCAAAAAATGGCAAAAAAGTGTTCTTTTTTCCCGTAAAAAACTTTCATCAAGTTGAGAAAATGTGTGAAGTTTGAACAAAATCCGTGACCATGCGTGCCACACTCCCTATATGAGAGTGCAAATGCTTACAGAGAATGGCTATTAATTATGCAGAATTTTCGCACGTCCTTATCTACGGTCATGATCACTCCTTGACAGCGGTCATGATCGAAAGATCATGACCACTTTCTTCAATGCAAAGTAAACGGGACAATATGAAAGTATGCAATAAGGGCACTTTCTCACGAGCGGGACGCTGGACATGCGCAGTTCGTACGCTATTCATTTGCTAGCCATACGCAGACTACGCTGGTGATACGCTAGACATACGCTGACAATACGCTACTCATACGCTATTCATAGGTTCAATACGATAAGTATACAAACAATTCTGTATTTTCAAGGGCTTTTTGTGCGTATCGAAATTAATTTATGAATTTCCATACGCAACTAATACGTTTCTGTCATACGCAACAGTGTGACTAGGACATTACACTACATTATTCTCTATACTCGGATGCCTTTGCAATATTAATTTATACGTTTTTACTTTTGAAGATAATAAGTTTATAAATCCTGTACGTATGTTTCTATAGCTCGAAATAACAAGAAGATAATGATATTCAGCTCCTACGTGTTGTCAACAACAAAATACCTATTACCTCTGACTGTGTTGTGTTGTAGCATGCCTGTGGAATGGTAAACACAGATTGGTCCTTGATGCCATCCGAGTATCCGAAGTAGCCAATGTTCATCAGCGTGTACACTAAAATACAAAGGGTTGATAAACAACATTATGCAGATGGCCTTTTAACACCTCTGTATCAGACTACTATTGAACATAGTGTAAGAAAACGAAAACTTGCTCCTGATAGGCATTTTCTCTTTTTCTTCTATACTGGTGTATACTCTACCTCAACACTCATCCTGTTGTTTATTTAAACTTTTGGTTGGAAGGTTGGCGTGCGCGGATAGGCAATACGTTTGTTGTTTTGAGGTTTTACGCATGTTTCACATTAGTTCAGTTATATCACAGGCGTATCACAATAGTTCAGTTATATCACATTAGTTCAGTTATATCACATTAGTACAGTTATATCACATTAGTTCAGTTACATCATATTAGTACAGTTATATCACATTTGTTCAGTTGTATCACATTAGTTCAGTTGTATCACATTAGTTCAGTTATATCACATTCGTGCAGTTATATCACATTAGTTCAGTTATATCACGGCGACAGTTCACGTATCAATGATCCCTGTATAAACAAACCAGTACTAGGATAAGAAATGTGATTTGCCCAATTTTGAAAGGTGGTGCACCATTTGGCGATGATCCAGGAATACTTGGCTATACAAATAATTCTGTATTTTCAAGGGCTTTTTGTGCGTATCGAAATTAATTTATGAATTTTCATACGCAACTAATACGTTTCTCTAATACGCAATAGTGTGACAAGGACATTACACTACATTATTCTCTATACTCGGATGCCTTTGGAATATAATTTGCAATATTAATTTATACGTTTTTACTTTTTTGAAGATAATAAGTTTATAAATCCTGTATGTATGTTTCTATAGCTTGAAATAACAGGAAGATAATGATATTCAGCTCCTACGTTTTGTCAACAAAAAATACCTATTACCTCTGACTGTGTTGTGTTGTAGCATGCCTGTGGAATGGTAAACACAGATTGGTCTTGCTGCCATCCGAGTAGCCGAAGTAGCCAAGGTTCATCAGCGTGTACACTGAAATGCAAAGGGTTGATAAACAACATTCTGCAGATGGCCTTTTTACACCTCTGTATCAGACTGTGTATTTAGTAAAATGGTTGCATTACTAGTATTCGTGTTGAATAAGACCAGCCATGGACAATTAAAACCCCAATGCATGGATTTGCACAATATGAAAAGTCACATCTCCTTTAATGATGACCTTGTTTTAAAGCAGTGTATGCTACATAGGTTGTAATCGTCGTTCTGCCTTCGTTTTGTGTCAGAAATGATAAAACATGTAATGAAAAACCGTAATTCCAGTTAACAATTTGATTCGAAATATACATATAGGTTTCACAGAAGTTTAATCCTTAATTAGGGCTAAAGCAAATATAAAGTCTTGCCAAGAAAAAATATCGGTTGTTATATTTGTATTCCGTCATGCTGCTGTTCATAAGAGAAAAACTATCGACAGATTTTTGAGAAATTAAAGACTAAAAAAAAAAGAATTGCACTTAAATAATGTTTTTTTTTGCATCGAATTATAGGCCCTCTTTTTTCAATGGCCCATATATCTTATACTAATATAGCAAGAACGATCAAAGTCATGTTTTCTTAAAGTCTATTGTATGATTGTTGATTCCCTATAGTCAGATGTTGTTTTAAGAACTGAAATGACTTCTGCGACATCTCAAACAATAAGGCGAACTGAATACGTTCGCCTTAAGATACTTTCGCCTTAATGTAGGATCCATACTTATATATATATATATACAAACACACTATGCTATGAATGAAAATATGAAAACATGATTTAATTTTACATTTGCAGCAATGTTCGATAAACTGTGTCTGAATGAGGAAAAAACGTAGAACGTAATGTTTTCTCCTTGCATGAAAGCATAATTAAGTATAAGTGTGCCCTGAATTTAAATCAATTCTAACATAACAAGAACATTAAGAAAGTGTTGCAAAATATAAATAGTATCATGACATCTCACGATGATCAGATTTTTATAGAAATAATTTTATTTTGATGTGTATTACGCGTCAAGTGTGGAGTCAAACATTTCCAAATATTTTACAATTCAAAACAATTAGATATTTGTAAGTTCGAATCGAAGCTCGGCCATCATTCTTTCCGTCAATGAGAAAAGCGTCATTCATCTTTCACCAATGGGCTAACAGTCTATTTGGAAAAGAAGCCAGTTGCTTGGAAAGTATGTTGTGTGGATTACTTGTGTGAGAAAGTCAGACAACACATGATTAGGTGAACTGGCCGCCGTCATATGACTTAACAATTGTTGTAAACGGCGTTAAAGTCCAATCAATCAATCCTTTTTATATAATCATTCTGTAATTTTCCATTTAGAATGCCCCCCTAATCCCCTAATACATATTTAGTCGAGTAGTCGTTCGGGGGAAACACAACATTCGTGAATTACCAGCTAACTAACACTTCTCCCTAGCACACAACTATTGACAACATTGTGACAAAACATAAGAAATTTTTCCCAGGACTACAAATGTTGCGTCTGCAAGTATGTAATGCATTTAACTATTTTCAAGGAAAATATGTGTTTAAAATATTATGAGGTAAATATTAGAAACCTGCAGCAGACGATTTTGAAAATATCTGAGAGGGATTTTTTCCTTTTTTCCCACAACTTTTCAATTAGTAAATATATATATACATATATAATATATATAAATGATGTAAAAACATATAAATGAATATACTAGAGGAAATATAAAGAATATAACTGAAAGTCGTAATTAAGGATAGATTAGCATATTTTGGGGGAAACTACCCATTGTACTCAATTACTCTTTATCCAACAATGTTTTTATGAAATTTTATGAAATGTGCAGCAGTTAAGAAAACATTTCGAATCCATTACTGAAAGTACTAATTTAGGATAGCTATTTATTTGAAAAAATATACATCTAATCATTCAATGGTGTGTTGGTGTTTTTACCGTTGATTTCGTTCCTTCATTATCATTTTAAATTGAAATTTACGCTTTGATTTGTCCCCGCATTTTCCCTACTGAAATATTACTGGCATTAACAGCAATGTAAATTAACCCTTTTCCCAAATGCAACAAGTCTGCAGCGGATGAGTTTGAAAACATATGGACAAAATTATGGAAAATCGTTCATTAAATAATTGATTTATACAAATAATGTATACATGTATGTACGACATTGTCGAAATGCGTATAGGCAGTGGTACGAAACATCTGGAACGTAGAATTCGTAGAATTCAAATACTTCATTATAGATCTAAACAATGATGCTGTTTACACATTGAATTATATAACTTTATATAAATAATATATAATTTGCTTTCTCTACGAAATGTCGATTTGTTCTATGTTATTAAGTCGACGACACGGTCAGTCCTCGAATTGACCTAGTTCGTGTATGTTATATCTGATCCGGTGTATCGGTGTTGTTCACAAAAGCGTGGCGCGTAGGAATATACATAGTAATGTTTACTGCAGAAATATTTGTATTTCTTAAAATAAAATCCCTTTCAAAAGACGCAAATACATTTTCAGTTTGAAAATGAAGTATAAACTCTATATTCTTCATTCAACTGATTGTAAATGAAAAGACTATTAGGTAGAGTTTACTTTGAAATATTTACATTCGCCTAGTCCTTTGTATAGATCAAACTGACGTTCATTTTGCATGAACCGGTCGACCTTTCATGACCTCTGTAGGGAGTATGACGTCATTGTTTATTTCAATAGCGGCGTCGTCATTTAACCAATGATATACGACGTTACCAATATCAGCTATTTATTTAAACAAACGTATGTTGTCGGTTACATTTCTCTATTGTTATTAAAGACTTGTTTGCGAACATTTTTAGGTCGAACAAAATAAAGTAATGAAAGAGGAAAAATGTAAATATAAGGATTGACTGTTATTTTTCGTGCGTTCATGCAGTATGAACGCTCGGCCGCGATTTTGCAAATTTTCCAAGAAGCGCTAGCGCGCTTCATGGATTTGCTAAATGGCGGCCGAGCGTTCATACTGCATGAACGCACGAAAAAGAACAGTCAATCCTTAATTAATCGCACTATATTGATTAGCGTATGTATAACAAGTTGCTGTAGAATTAAATGTTATAGGGCATATTTCGTTTGGGTCAGCAGGCACTCGCATAAGAAGAAGATTATTACATAATAATCACCTTCCAAAAATGAGTTGAAGCGAGACGACCCAGAAAACTGTGTCCACCCTTGTTATTATCTATGCATAGAGTAGGTCATATCTATTTTTAGAGAAGCAAGTCCCTATGATTGATCCTGCTGACACATTCATATAACTGATCCAAATTGATCCTGCTGACACATTCATGCAAATGATCCAAATCGATCCTGCTTAACAGATTAATTAAAACAAAAACAAACAAATCAGAATAACATGAATATATTTCTAGACACTGAAAACTTAAAGGATTTTTCATATTGTGCAAATCCATGCATTGAGGATTTAATTGTCCATGGCTGGTCTTATTGAACACGAATACTAGTAATGCAACCATTTTACTAAATGCACAAATGTTTTGAAGAAAGTGTTACAATCCATTACTCGATGCAAACGACATTTAAACGCCTTTGCAGCAAATGACTTTTGAAAATATGACTTTTTGAGAAGGTAAAGATCATTTAGGCAGGCTTGTTTAGCCACCGTTGGAATAGTGAATTGAAATGTTTTAAAACGTGCATCACTGTTTTACCGCTTCCCTCAGATAAAATTGATATGTCGTCTGCTCTCAAACAGTTGAAATAATAACGATTCAAGTATTGTTTTATTCGTGTAATGTTTAAAACATTATCATTATTTGTAACATCCCATTTTTGTCGCAATATTTTCAAAAGTTATTTGCTGCAAAGGCGTTTAAATGTCGTTTGCATCGAGTAATGGATTGTAACACTTTCTTCCAAACATTTGTGCATTTAGTAAAATGGTTGCATTACTAGTATTCGTGTTGAATAAGACCAGCCATGGACAATTAAAACCCCAATGCATGGATTTGCACAATATGAAAAGTCACATCTTCTTTAATGATGACCTTGCTTTAATGATGACATTGCTTTTAAGCAGTATATGCTACAGAGGTTGAAATCGTCGTTCTGCCTTCGTTTTGTGTCAGAAATGATAAAACATGTAATGAAAAACCGTAATTCTAGTTAACAATTTGATTCGAAATATACATATAAGTTTCACAGAAGTTTAATCCTTAATTAGGGCTAAAGCAAATATAAAGTCTTGCCAAGAAAAAATATCGGTTGTTATATTTGTATTCCGTCATGTTGCTGTTCATAAGAGAAAACTATCGACAGATTTTTGAGAATTTAAAGACAAAAAAAGAATTGCACTTAAATGATGTTTTTTTTGCATCGAGTTATAGCCCCTCCTTTTTCAATGGCCCGTATATCTTATACTAATATAGCAAGAACGATCAAAGTCATGTTTTCTTAAAGTCTAGTGTATGTTCTTTGATTCCCTATAGTCAAATGTTGTTTTAACAACTGAAATGACTTCTGTGACATCTCAAACAATAAGGCGAACTGAATACGGTCGCCTTAAGATACTTTCGCCTTAATGTATGTTTTTTTTAGCACGGATGTTCGCCTTAATGTAGGATCCATACTTCTAATATGAAAGAGAATTACAATTATATTTAGGTAATGTTTAGTGAGATTAATTTCTAAACGTTTAAATTAGCAAATTATATTTTAGTTAGTACATAATGGCCCTGTCACACTATTGCGTATCTCAATACAATAATCTCAATACAATAATGCTGCAATGTGGAAAGGCTGCAGCTTATATGTGCACTTTCTCACGTGATAGCGGGACGCTGGACATGCGCAGTTTGTACGCTATTTCGCTAGCCATACGCAGACTACGCTGGTAATACGCTAGACATACGCTGGCAATTCGCTACTCATACGCTTTTCATAGGTTCAATACGATAAGTATACAAACAATTCTGTATTTTCAAGGGCTTTTTGTGCGTATCGAAATTAATTTATGAATTTCCATACGCAACTAATACGTTTCTGTCATACGCAACAGTGTGACAAGGACATTACACTACATTATTCTCTATACTCGGATGCCTTTGAAATATAATTTGCAATATTAATTTACACGTTTTTAGCTCGACTATTCGAAGAATATGAGAGCTATACTACTCACCCTGGCGTCGGCGTCGGCGTCGGCGTCGCCGTCGGCGTCGGCGTCCACGTCACACTTTGGTTAAGGTTTTGCATGCAAGTTCTTAAATACTACATGTATTGCATTGAAACTTTCTACAACCCTACCAAACTATCACACCAATGTAGATTATCAAGTTAGATAACTCTATCCTGCATTTTATGCAAGTTATGGCCCTTTTTTACTTAGAAATTCTGGTTAAAGTTTTGCGTGCAACTAAAGTAAGAGTCCATATCTCAGTATTTAATTGATGCATTGCATTGAAACTTTATACAGCACTACCCAACTATCACACCTATGTAGATTATCAAGTTAGATAACTCTATCCTGCATTTTATGCAAGTTATGGCCCTTTTTTTACTTAGAAATTCTGGTTAAAGTTTTGCGTGCAACTAAATTAAGAGTCCATATCTCAGTATTTACTTGATGCATTGCATTAAAACTTTCTACAACCCTACCCAACTATCACACCTGTGTAGATTATCATCTAAGATAACTCTATCCTGCATTTTATGCAAGTTATGGCCCTTTTTTTACTTAGAAATTCTGGTTAAAGTTTTGCATGCAACTAAATTAAGAGTCCATATCTCAGTATATACTTGATGCATTGCATTGAACCTTTATACAACCCTACCCAACTATTACACCTATGTAGATTAACAAGTTAGATAACTCTATCCTGCATTTTAGGCAAGTTATGGCACTTTTTTTTACTTAGAAATTCTGGTTAAAGTTTTGCGTGCTACTAAATTAAGAGTCCATATCTCAGTATTTACTTGCTGCATTGCATTGAAACTTTCTACAACCCTACCCAACTATTACACCTGTGTAGATTATCAAGTATGATAGCTCTATTCTGCATTTTATGCAAGTTATGGCCCTTTTTTTACTTAGAAATACTGGTTAAAGTTTTGCGTGCAACTAAATTAAGAGTCCACGTCTCAGTATATACTTGATGCATTGCATTGAACCTTTATACAACCCTACCCAACTATCACACCTATGTAGATTATCAAGTATGATAACTCTATCCTGCATTTTATGCAAGTTATGGCCTTTTTGGACTTATAAATTCTGGTTAAAGTTTTGCATGCAACTACATAAAGAGACCATCTCTTAGTAACTACTTGATGCATTGCATTGAAACGTTATACAGCCCTTACCAACCAGCATTTTATGCAAGTTATGGACCTTTTTGGACTTAGAAATTCTGGTTAAAGTTTTGCAACTACATTTAGAGCGTAATCTCAGTAACAACTTGAACAATTGTATTGAAACTTTATACAACCTTTCCCAATTGTACAACTATAAACACAACCAATTAAGATAACTCTATCCTGTATATGGTGCAAATTGTTGCCCTTTTTTTACTTAGAAATTATGGTTAAAGGTTTGCGTGCAACTACATTAAGAGTCCATATCTTAGTAACTACTTGATGCATTCCATTGAAAGGTTATACAACCCTATCTAACCATCAAACCTATGAAAATAATCATGTTAAATAACACTATCCTGCATATAATGCAAATTATCACCCACTAAGAAATTGTGGTTAATGTTTTGCATGCAACTACATTAGAGTCCATTATCTCGGTAACTTAAATAAGCGGTGGAATAGTCGAGCGCGCTGTCCTCCGACAGCTCTTGTTACTTTTTGAAGAAAATAAGTTTATAAATCCTGTACGTATGTTTCTATAGCTCGAAATAACAAGAAGATAATGATATTCAGCTCCTACCTTTTGTCAACAACAAAATACCTATTACCTCTAACTGTGTTGTGTTGTAGCATGCCTGTTGAATGGAATGAATGAATGTATATTGTTTTACGGCGCATCGACAGCTAAGGTCATTTAGCGCGCATTTAAATTGAATTATTCATGATCCCTGGGTAAACAAACCAGTACTAGGCTAGAAAATGTGCCTTGCCCAAGGGCACTCCACCATGACCGTAGTGCCGCGACTGGGGATCGAACCCGGACACCCGGTTTCGAAATCCCCGACGCTAACTACTCGACTTGATGCCATCCGAGTATCCGAAGTAGCCAATGTTCATCAGCGTGTACACTGAAATACAAAGGGTTGATAAACAACATTATGCAGATGGCCTTTTAACACCTCTGTATCAGACTACTATTGACAATAGTGTAAGAAAGCGAAAACTTGCTCCTGATAGGCATTTTCTCTTTTTCTTCTATAATGGTGTATACTCTACCTCAACACTCATCCTATTGTTTATTTAAACTTTTGGTTGGAAGGTTGGCGTGCGCGGATAGGCAATACGTTTGTTGTTTTGAGGTTTTACGCATGTTTCACATTAGTTCAGTTATATCACAGGTGTATCACAATAGTTCAGTTATATCACATTAGTTCAGTTATATCACATTAGTACAGTTATATCACAGGTGTATCACAATAGTTCAGTTAAATCACATTAGTTCAATTATATCACAGGCGTATCACATTAGTTCAGTTATATCACATTAGTATAGTTATATCACATTAGTTCAGTTATATCGCATATTACAGTTATATCACATTAGTTCAGTTATATCACATTAGTGCAGTTATATCACATTAGTTCAGTATATCACGGCGACAGTTCACGTATCAATGATCCCTGGATAAACAAACCAGTACAAGAATAAGAAATGTGATTTGCCCAATTTTGAAAGGTGGTGCACCATTTGGCGATGATCCAGGAAATCTTGGCTATACAAACAATTCTGTATTTTCTAGGGCTTTTTGTGCGTATCGAAATTAATTTATGAATTTTCATACGCAACTAATACGTTTCTCTCATACGCAACCGTGTGACAAGGACATTACACTACATTATTCTCTATACTCGGATGCCTTTGGAATATAATTTCAATATTAATTTATACGTTTTTACTTTTTTGAAGATAATAAGTTTGTAAATCCTGTACGTATGTTTCTATAGCTCGAAATAACAGGAAGATAATGATATTCAGCTCCTACGTTTTGTCAACAAAAAATACCTATTACCTCTGACTGTGTTGTGTTGTAGCATGCCTGTGGAATGGTAAACACAGATTGGTCCTTGATGCCATTCGAGTAGCCGAAGTAGCCATTGTTCATCAGCGTGTACACTGAAATGCAAAGGGTTGATAAACAACATTATGCAGATGGCCTTTTAACACCTCTGTATCAGACTACTATTGAACATAGTGTAAGAAAACGAAAACTTGCTCCTGATAGGCATTTTCTCCTTTTCTTCTGTAATGGTGTATACTCTACCTCAACACTCATCCTATTGTTTATTTAAACTTTTGGTTGGAAGGTTGGCGTGCGCGGATAGGCAATACGTTTGTTGTTTTGAGGTTTTATGCATGTAGCACAATAGTTCATTTATATCACAGGTGTATCACAATAATTCATTTATATCACAGGTGTATCACAATAGTTCAGGTATATCACAATAGTTCAGGTATATCACATTATTTCAGTTATATCACACTAGTTCAGTTATATCACATTAGTTCAGTTATATCACATTTAGGACAGTTATATCACATTAGTTCAGTTGTATCACATTAATTCAGTTATATCACATTATGTTAGTTATATCACAATAGTTCAGTTATATCACATTAGTTCAGTTTTAACACATTAGTACAGTTTTATCACATAGTTCAGTAGTATCACATTATGAAGCTATATCACATTATGAAGTTATATCACATTAGTTCAGTTGTATCACATTAGTTAAGTTATATCACATTAGTGCAGTTATATCACATTAGTTCAGTTATATCACGGCGACAGTTCACGTATCAATGATCCCTGGATAAACAAACCAGTACTAGGATAAGAAATGTGAATTGCTAAATTTTGAAGGTGGTTCACCATTTGGCGATGATCCAGGAAAACTTGGCTAAGTGTTATATAACACTTGAGGGAAAATACTTGCCTACGCTTCATTATTAATGGAGTCAAATGGACTCTGTTTCTTGAACCCCTACTATGACTCATTAGCGACAAACCACAACTGGGCAAGGAAATACGCCTTGTCCAAGGGTACTCTACCATCATGATCGCGGCGACTAGGGAAAGAACCCTGGTCCAGAATACCCGTCGGTATCCACTCGGTGGAATCCTACAGGCAGTTATTACAGTTCCTGAACATTAGTGTTAACAACACCGCCTCTTTATAAAGCAAAAAAAAACACCACAATTTAATGTGCCCTTTGATTAGTTTAAATTATTTATTATACATTGATTGCGACATTAGCTTCGAGGTTATCTTAATCAGGCGTAGGTATGAGTTATCAAGTAAAAATCGTAAATCAATTCAATCAACACTTTCCAACATACATACGCTTTCTGACGACTACTTTTGAAAACAATATGACAAAGGAACACAATTGCCCATAATGAGCAATGCCTTTTGGCACAATTATTTTCAACTCTTTGCAATAATTAACATCAGCGTTATTGACCTACCATTAAGATGGTTGTTAGAGCGTTGGCTTTCAGAATTGGAGACCAATGTTCGATTATATAACTGTCATACCAAAAACAATTTAAAATTGAAGAAGTGCCGCTCATTGTTCCGGGGAAAGTAATACGACTGTCGATGTGCAATGATATTTTAACCACACATCAATATATAATCTATATTGAACATTTAATTGATTGACCAACATTCTTTCCGACGTTCGACAAAATCCAATGCAACATGCGCCATTTGTCTTCCATCAATGTGCTAACAGTGGAAGTTCAGTAATTTCATTGGACACGCTGTTATGCTGACAACAGGTGAGCGAAAGTCTGGGGACACATGCTTAGGTGAACTGGCCGCTTTGGCATGGTTAAATTATTTTTCGTTGCAGTAATTGTCAGTGATATTGCGATTAATTTTCCAAGAATTTGGTCATGCCCGGGAAAATAATCGCAATATCACTGACAATTACCTCAAAAAAAAAAAAAACACTATTCCGAAATGTCATAGCAGGTACTTTCGTTTTTGGTCCGTGTTGTTGTCGTTTTTGCGAATTCGCGAATATTTCAAAGGAATTAACATACGTAGGGAGAACAAATTCACGTTATTTTGGTATAGTTCGGTAGAGAAAAGTGTTATTGATCGATTCTGTAGTTCAAATTCATATATTTGTTCGAATACTTTGATAATCAAAGTACTGACAGTACTGCCGATTTTAGGGTGCAGATGGGATAATGAATTGTATGCAAGGTATAAACAGATCATGGATAGGAACAAACGAGAGCAAATATGTTGGAAAATAAATGAATGAAATAATTTAAGTCTTTAAAACTTCTTTATTTTGCTGCAGTTTCGGAATAGGTAAAATTGTATAAAAAGAATAAATCAAACAAATATAATAAAACAAAAACACTTGTTGTTTAGTTTATACGGTTACTGTCGTAAGAACGCCTTCATCATTATAATACAATAATAAAGAAAGAATACAAACTTCAAAATTGTTGACAGCTAGACATTATATTATATTCACATTAGTTAGCAAAAACTGTCAAGAAGTGAGGAGTATTGCATACATACAATTCACTTCTTGACAGTTTTTGCATTGAAACAAAATATATATTTGGTACAAACTCTAAACCAAATAGTTTCAGGACTAAACTTGACTTTTCACGACTAAACTTCACATACTGAATATCACATTGATCGCAGCATATAAAATGTCTATCACAACGTCAACATTGACCCTTTCTGCTCTTGGTAACCTTTTATTATAGGCTATGGTAGCCAGTTGAGCAATGAAGGCACATCTTGGTCTTCTTTTTTTAAAATAAATAGACATTTAGCCTTCTTGTTCGAAATATTTACATCACGCTGTTAAAACGTTATTTAAATGTAGTGAACTGCATCTGCTTTCTTTAAGTCATGCTTTAAAATCATGCGCGGCGTCTTTGAAGCTTTGCATTAAATTTTGTCTTCTACATTTATAGTATGATGAAACTCGTTACGACTAGATAACCTTAAGGAGATTGATCTTTGGACCGTAGGAAGGTGCATTTCATGAGTTGACTGTTTAAATAACGAACCAATCCGTCAATGGAAGGGAAATCAAAGCGCTATTTTATATTCTCCTCATGCGAGCATGTCCTATACTCTGTCCATGATTGCCATCCCCGTCTGAAGCCCAAGTCACACCGACCTCCTGGACCGTCCCGGAGCGTCCCTGACTAACATTTGGCCGATCCGTGGGCAGATCCATGTTGGATCCGCGTTGTTTCCGGGCTTATCCGGTACAGTCCTGGATGGTCCGTCATGGTCCGGGACCGTTTAAAATTGCCATGGTCATTCAGGACCGTCAGGGGGGAATTTTTTCTTTCAATCCGGGGTTTTCCGGAACGGTCTCAATATCGACCGTGTTGACTCCAGGAATGTCCATAGTGACACCGTGTTGATCCTGTGCGTCCAGGACGGTCCGGTGTCATCATGTTTGACACCGTGTTGGGTCCGGGATGATCCGGGTCATTGCAAGACGGTCCGTGGAACCGCCGTGGTGGTATTGGGGTCAGATCCATATTGGCTCCGTATTGATCCATCTTAATCCGCTGTGGTGCCGTGTTGGGTCCGGGGTGACGATGTTTTGCGACTGTCGAGGGATTCAATTTCACCCCGGATCACACCGGATCAACCCGGATCAAGATATATCCTGATCATGGGTGTTCCGTGTTAATCCGGGGTGCTTTGTTTTGGGTCCGGCTTTGGTGTGACTGTAGCTGAAAACGGAGAGCACATTTTATTTCGTTTGTCGAAATGCATTCAATATATGCATAGAGCTACTTTTGTATTCAATAATCAGTGTTGGACACATAGCAATTCAACATATCAAGGCGGAATGCATTATTTCAATATGGAAGTGAGACTGCTATGCTGCCACATTCAATTGTCCTCATCTAGTCGATCTAAAGGTTATCCTATAATTGTGTTTCTATTTCTGAATTTTCTAAAATATCATGTCATTGAGGTTGAAACCGTGACACTTTCTAAGAATACACATTGCCTACGACCTGTTTGTCACGCTAGCCCAACTTTCAGTGAAAATAGATTACTACTCTCAAATTATTTAATATTCCCGACACCGAAAACGCGACCGTATTAAAGAACAAACACGATTGAACTTTTAGGGCGATGTCGTGAGTAGGTTTTCAGATAGGGCAATTTGGAAAGACGAACGCGTGTGAACTTTGAATGGAATGTAATTAGTGTTGCTAAAATGTAAGGAGTAATGTCTCTAAAGAGAAATGTCTCCCTTTTCCACAACTATGTCAGAAAGCAGTATGCTGCAGGGGTTTCAGATGGCGTTATTTGAATAAGGTTTTGGTAAATTAGCGAATTATATAATTGCTGAATGAAGGTCATTACATTTAAAAAAGAAGATACAGAAAAATAAATGATCTGTGATAGATGAAAACCATCCTTAACCCTTAACCATCATACCTTAACCAAACATACATGCCTTCTGACGCATCTTTAACAGACGGCTTTCGAAAACACTGTTACAAAGATGTAAAACTGCTCCATTTACATTAAACAATTTCTCATTCAGTCCCAAAGTTTTTAACTCTTTTCAATAATTATACTTTAATTTAAAGAAATGATCCGTATTTCTGCCTATGTGTTTTCAAAGTCGTCTGCTGCAGGTTTGTTGTATGTTGGTAAGGGTTAAAGATGCAGGTGGTGTAGTGGTAAAGCGTGCGCCTCGGGCACGGGATGTTGCGGGTTCGATCCCCGGTTGGGTCTGAAACATTGCTGAAAGCGTATTATTGCATAAAATCTATGTTTTACGCCCGCTTAAGGGATACAGAAACATTGCAAAAACCGGGCGTAAACGGCGAGAAAACGTGTATAAACAAAGCGATTCTCGCGCGTACGTGCCGTTTCAGACCGGTTAGATGTTTTACATATGCATTACCCGGGCACCGTTAGTAAACAAAACATGCACGCTCCATCTCCCCTAGAATAGGAGCAATTGTTGGGTTAACAATAACATCAGCTTCTTTAACTCGACAATCGGTAACATGCAATAGACTCACAGTTAAAGAGCATAACATAATCCAAAACCATTCGAGTCAGTGATGGCAATCTTGATGTAGGACCGGTTCGTGGATATATAAAACATAACTTGTTTATTCTATGACGTCACATGTGTCAATCCTTATCGCGTCATGTTCATCGTACAACTGAACGTTACAGCGGACTATATGTTGGATGTTTTCTCTTATTTTATGCAATAATAGCGAAAATACACATTTTCTCGGGCGTGAACATCTGCGGACGCCCTTAAAATATGTTTATGCCCTCGTGCTTCGCACTCGGGCGTAAACACATTTTGCGGGCGTCCGCAGATGTTCACGCCCTCGAAAATGTGTATTATCCCTATATTATTGCATAAAATCTATATTTTACGCCCGCTTAAGGGATACAGAAACATTGCAAAAACCGGGCGTAAACGGCAAGAAAACGTGTATAAACAAAGCGATTCTCGCGCGTACGTGCCGTTTCAGACCGGTTAGATGTTTTACATATGCATTACCCGGGCACCGTTAGTAAACAAAACATGGACGCTCCATCTCCCCTAGAATAGGAGCAATTGTTGGGTTAACAATAACATCAGTTTGCTCTTATTTTATATAATAATAGCGAAAATACACATTTTCTCGGGCGTGATCATCTGCGGGCGTCCGCAGATATTCACGCCCTCGAAAATGTGTATTATCCCTATAGTAAAACACCAAGCAATCAATCAGACCACAGGAGTCTGACGTTTTATAACAGTCTATATATATATATATATAAAAAAAAAAACGTATACTATAAAAAAACACAGGAGTCTGACGTTTTATAACAGTCTATATATATATATATATAGACTGTTATAAAAAGTCAGAGACCGTGTAAGTGTTTTTTTATAGTATACGTTTTTTTTTTTTTTATATATATATATAGACTGTTATAAAACGTCAGACTCCTGTGATCAGACATTATTTAACACCATCCATGACTGAATCGGTAAACAAGATACACGGATCCCAGAAAACCCCACATGATTTGTTTTCGTGCAGCTCAACCTATTTGCATTCTTAATTAAACCTACCAACATGTTTGGGGTTTTACGCCGCTTTCAACACTTTTAGAATTATATCACGGCATTTCCTGGGTAAGTTACCAGTACTACTGAACCAAGAATTTAGTCTGACGCGGCCGATAATCGAACCCTCGACCTCTTGCTCCTGAGGCGGACGCTTTATTATTACACCACTACACCACTGAGGTGGTCACATTGTTAGTGAAATAGTAGGTCCGAATTTCCAGATGCGACATTTTTTTCCAACGATGTTCCCAAAGCAGACAAATAAAACCAGGTATGACATATTTCATGACGACTCATGTTTGTCAACTAAATAACGAATTCATAAAACTGTACCACCGTGTTTCCTGGGTTAGTTTCCAGTACTACTGAACCAAGTGTATAGTATGACGCGGCCGAGAATCGAACCCGCGACCTCTTGCTCATGAGGCGTTCCCAAAGCAGACAAATAAAACCAGGTATGACATATTTCATGACGACTCATGTTTGTCAACTAAATAACGAATTCATACAACTGTCTAATCTGTTTATATACGTAAGTGGAACGTGCTACTTAAAACATATCCCTCTCATTCAGCTGGAAAATACAAAGATCAATATGTAACCTTTCTTGATATATCCGTTACCCTGGCAACACAATTTTCTTGACAGAATCAGAAAACAAATAATTATATATAATTTGTATTTTACACTTCGAGTCGCGGCATACGATAATGTACCCCCTGGATATGTACATGTATCATCAACTCGGATTAACACTGTTCATGGGCTAAGAAAGAGCATCACATTAGAAGCCTTTATCATTTAAACATTGGGGCAAAAGAACACGTTGCTTATCATGAGTAGTTTTGTCTTCTGTCAAACAGTTTTCAAAATGCGACTGCTGCAGATATTTAAGAATGAGTCTATATGTTAAGAATAAATTATCTGTTTTTATATGGTGTTTTTCGCCACTTTCAACAATTGTTCTGTATTTCCACTGCGTTTTCTTGGCAAGAAATGAAAAAGGAGTAAGATCATATTATGGTGTACTTGTAGAGTCAGTGTATTTTTGTCATAACCATTTTCTAAAAACCATCAGGATTGTTTAAGCGAAAAGATGCGAGTAGAGGGTGAATTTAGAAGATTATGATACGTCTGGAACGACTTGCAGGCTGTTTCATGACTACAGCAGGTCGGTTTTAGTGTGACGCGACTCCTAGCTTGTAATGCGTGATCAAAAAACGTCGACCGACCTTGTAAATTAACCCTTTCCCTCATATAGACACTTTCTGATGCCTGTGCAGCAGACGGCTTTTTGAAAACATAGTGACAAAAGAAGAAATTGCACAAAACGTGCAATTTCTCCTTTTGTCACAATGTTTTCCACTTTTAGTCATAGGTTATCCATTTAATTAAAGAGATTTTTTTATTTTTTGACAAAATAGGTTCAAAGTCGTCTGCTGCAGAAGTGTCGTATGAGGGAAAGAGTTAACGCTACTGGCCTTGAGAATGTACTGTCAAACCTGTGCTAAAGACCACATTCGTATTGCAAGTATCCGTCTATAGCAACCGCACTTACTCATTTTCTGCATACATGACCATGCAATGAAAGACCACCTGTGAACAAAGACCATGTGGTTCTCTTTCCATGGGTGGTCTTTAAACACAGGTTTGAATATGTATTCGACTTCCCATTTTGAGGGCAATGTCTGACTCAGGAGAGCCAAACTCAATTTTTTGTATTTGAGCTTGAGACAAAAATTGACGTCTGACATGCTAGAGGTCAGACATTCCCCTCTATGAGATGCGTCTATCGATTTCGTGTCTAAATACCAATACAACTTTAACCCTTTCCCACATACATACACTTTCTGACGTATATGCAGCAGACGACTTTTGAAAACATTGTCACCAAAGGAGAAATTTCCAAAAACCAGCATTATCACCTTTTGCCATTATGTTTTTATTTTCATTCAGTAATTTTACTTTTATTTATAGAGAATTTCCATGTTTTTGCATGAAAGTTTTCAAAGTCGTCTGCTGCCGATTTGTTGTATGTGGAAAAGGGTTAATTGATGTCAAAACGGAGTTTCATAAACGTCGTCTGCTGCGGATTCGTTGTATCTGATGGTTAAAATGCAAACTCTCTTGACACAAGGTTTACAACTGGATTCAATAATTGAGCCGTCCCGCAAGAAAACCAACATTGTGGATTCTGATCGACCCGGATCAGCCTAAGCATGCCGCGCAGGCTAACCCGGGAGAGACACTTTTGGCCTCCTGTAGATTCTGTTTCCGGAATCATTACTCTATACCTATATCCCCATGAGACGGAATGGGTCGGCCTGAATCAGTCTGTGCGGACTGCACAGGCTGATCTGGGTCGATACATTACGCAGAGGCCATAATGTTGGGTCAGTTGTGCTTTTCAATGTTTAGGGATTTTCAGTAGTATTGCCTAAAAGATTTTAAATTCGTCTTCTGCATATTTGTTGTATTCGGGAACGGGTTAGATAATTAAAACATTTATGATTCTTTTCCACGTGATAAACCCTACATCACGATGTTAACAGCTATATATGTTACATACAGAGAGCTAAGCATGATACATTGGAAACACGTGAACACAGCTTGTTCTAAATCACATATTATATTTGACTGTGATCTTTGCTCTAAAAGCCTACATTAGGCACAATAATTAATGAGTGCCCGTTACATTGTGTTTACCAGTAAGTAAAGACGCTGTTTATGAATATTGACCGGTTATGTACAAATCAAATTAATAATAAATAGACAATACGCTTCATACTTAACGCGGTTTTCAACAATTGTTCAGTCATATCACGGCGACCGGTTTACCTACAAATGTGCTTCCTGGTTTTCTCACACCAGTACTCCACACGATTGGTCCTTCCAAACAACTGGCTACTTTTTCCACATAGACTGTTAACCCGTTAGTGGAAGACGCTTGACGCTTGTCGCATTTTCTTTTTTATCAAACGTCGGAAAGAATGTTGGCCGAGCTAGGGTTCGAATTCACAATCCCTGGATTGACGACCTGCGGCGCTACTGACTGAGCTACTTTTGCTCGGCTCATACTTATACAGAACAGAACAGAACAGAACACAAATTTTATTTGGACTTAAACAAGATGTTTCTCGTCCATACATGATTACCAGTTATTGTCAGGTCATAATAATAAAAACATCTATATTACATTAAATTATACACAAACATATAAATATATAAACATGTACATACATACATTATGTCATACACATATACATACATTTATACAAAAAACCCACACACACATATATACAAAGAAATACTAATACTGATAATTATATTAGTATTGCTCATTATACAACATACATTTATTTACAGAATGTGTAAGTGCAAGAGAGAATAATTAAACATTTCATGTATATAAGTAGTTTCTTCTTATCACAAGAGCGCATTTAATATAACTGATCAGGTTATTGATCGTTGACTTGTCCGTAGAACATAACAATTCACACAGTTTGTGTACACTAGGTCTATCAATGAAATGGTTACTTAAATATATTTTCCTAATTACTTTATATACATTACAAGTAAGAATAAGATGAAATTCATCTTCTATGTCGCCATTATTACATATTTTACAAAGTCGTTGGTTTCTCTCCACCCTGCCTGTTCTATATCGACCAGTCTGTATGTGTAGATTATGAGCAGATAGGCGAATTTGCACAATTACTTTCCTGTCTGATTTCAAACTTATCAAATCTAAGTAGTGCCCGTATTCGAAGTCAGGCTTAATATACAAGTCGGGCAACAATGCTACAACAGAACGCACAAGTTTATGTTATAGACCGACAGACATATACATATACCTTATTTCCAAACAAGATTAAATAGTAACAAAATAGTAACAAAAGGGTATATACATACTTTATTCAGAGTATTTATCATGTTCTAAAATCCTTATTTGACATTCAAACCCTATGTTGTGGGTACTCAAAAGAATCGTCTCAGTGACTCTTAAAAACAGTAAACTTGTCAGAGACCTATTTACATATAGGCCTGATTTCTGTAAATCTTATTTATACAACTTCTGAAAACATTGTGGATTATTGAGGAAATCCTGTTTAGCAGTCTACCTTTAATATTTGTATATATTTTAAGAAGCGTCCGTGTAGACTTTTTGTACGATATTGTTAAGGACTATGTCATGGCCGAAATAAGAAAATGAGTGGGTGGGGTATACAAGTTAAAATTGTCAAAACGTGGAGGACCTTGTAACTATTATAACCTGGTCAGATAATCTTTTTTAAATGTATCTGAATGACAGAAAATAATTGAAAGGGTTAGGTTGGTAGTTTATAAGCACATTAAGTGACCATTTTTCGGCTCAGCTTTCCACATTGATAAGTTATCTAATATATAAATAAAATACCTGTAATAGTTAGGTTAAGTATCATTGTAGATGCAACGAGCCTTCAATGTTCAAGTAAATGCCTATATGTCTTCCAGAGAACTGAGATTGTAGTTTTCTGTATAAGACAAACTGCTATGAAGACGTTCTAACATTCCATTCTTCTGTAGAGTAGTTACGAACCATGTTTCCAAGAATATCTACTAGGATAATCAGTGCTTTAGGAATAACAACAGATTTACATAAATAATTTCATTACCTATGACCCATGACCCATGAACGAGAAATTAAAATTAAAAGTGGCAACTGCACACTTGTTGGAGTTATACTGGTATCTCCATAAACACGAGTATTTGTAACACATATCAATCATAGTTTTTAAAGGTGTAATGGATGAAGAGAAAAGGGCCGTGTCGTCTGCAAAAGACGGGGCACACACATGGAGCCCTTCAAAATGAAATCCTATAAGAGCTTTTCGAACAACTAACTGTCATTCTCTTTAGAAAATCTTACACTTTCATGAAGAATAACGGATGTCAAAGGACTACCCATATTGGACAGAAACCGACCCTGGAGAGGATGTAACGGTTTATTAATAGACCTGTAAATACCTTGTAAAAACTATTTTATACATTGAGCCCTGTTTTACTAGATTAAAGTTTGTGCTGGACTTCTTGGTTATAAGAGTAAACATTATATTAGATATGATATAGGTATAATGACGTTAATATATAGTCCTAACAATCCAATGCTAGTCTTGTATTGAGTTTCTTCTTGTTATAAGTTTGCCGGGCCCTATTCCATTCTGTTGTAGTATAAGTTAACGCCTATATCGGTGAACCGTTGTCAACATCTGTTAATATCGGTAATTAACCGTTATTAAATCAGTGTATGCTTTGTTGGCTAATCCGGCGATATTGCCTTGGGCTGAACTGTTTTAATAACGAGCACAGCGAGTTATTAGATAACATCTTTAGTCAAGATCAAGATATATATCAGAATTCAATGGTAAATTTAAATCAGTATGGCCTTTTTTCCGGATGTCATTTCATGGGCGACTTTCAGGTTCGCAGCCCACGCTCTGATTGGATATAATTCGAAAATTGAAATATTTTTGTTGATGCATTCGTAAAAGTGTTATGGTTATTCATAATCTCATATTGTTAAGACATTTCTTATAAATGATTGGCGTAGATAAATTAAACAAGAACATTTATTGTTTATCTAAGTAGTCCGCAGCGACGAAGGCTTTGTTGTCAAGGAACTGTCTTCAGTGCAACTCGAAATATTGTGAATGTCATTGTATAACAATATAAAGCCACAAAGGCTTAAAATTATAGTCCAGTGTCTGAATAAAACGTAATTCCACTTGAAATACAAAATGTTGACAACATAATCAAGTGCAATCAGGTTTATTTTATGAAAAAAGTGACCGGTAAAATAAGAATGTTCCTTTGTTGCTATGAGAGAACTTCAGTACAGGTGCGCGATAATCTAGCGCGGAAAAGTCATCGTTAACTCCTAGATTATTTAGTTTGTTCCTTGGTTTGTCTAATATGTATCTCAAATAATAAATGATTTACACATTTAGGGATAACAACAATTTAAAACATGCAAGATTATGCCCAGAATACATAATCAAGCACAGTCACTGGCTGGTTTCCTGCATTTTCGATACATTGAAAGCGAATAGGTTACTAGATTTCGCCCGCCGGATCTACACGTTTATCCAAGTAAGTGTCAATTATAGCGTTTTTCTTTAATATTGAGTGCATTTTTGCAAACAAACATCTCATTTGTTCATTTACAAACATAATATGTAAGAATTCTAGATGTTTTGTATTTAGTCACGGATGTTCCCAGTGACGGAAATTGCATTTGTCATTGCCTGAGTTTAGCACTGCATAAACATTTGATGATTTATATTTTTAAAAAAAAATTGGTTGTGGTGTTGTTGGGGAAGGACGTGTTTTTATCACCTTGTAAATTTTATCGATTTTAATAACTTTTATACTTCACCAGCACTTGGGAGTGGTTTATTTTGGTGTATAAGTAAGGAGGCTTCTACGAACTAATAGTGGAAGTGCAAATTCCGCGCGGCAGATGTGTTTTATCTGTTTTATCGATCTTCTCGATTTTTATAGCCTCTTGGCAAAGGAATTTCATAGCGGCGGCCATATTGGTTTTAAGCGAAATTTTATTAAAAACTTCAAGTTTTTTACCAGTTCTAAGCGTCTTACGCTCCATATACTTACACGTCATTGGTATTAGGTATTATGTTTTTATGATAGACGTTTTAAATCTTAGAAATCTCATGCATTTTTTAGAGTTTGCTATTTTCGTGACTCTAGTCGTACTTTACGGTAGTGGGGTGGTTGACTGCGAGGCGGTTTCGGTTGTGCTAAAGAAGAGGGATACTGATATGGCTGGGATGGAGGTAGCCGGAATCCCTGAGAGAATATCCGGAGAATGCGCAACACAGGTATCTCACACATCAAAAGAATATGACTTAAATATTGATAAATTTCTATTAAAGAAGCTCACTGCAGCAAAAAGACCAGAGCATATGTCCTACGAATTCAAAGATGGAGGACTTGTCCTGACGTCCGACGCCGTTTCCTTTGAATTCGTCAGACGAGCCTTAAAAAACTTCTACACGGAATTTCCTGCTGACTCTGGCGTAGTAAGCCTTACCGTGAGTACAGACAAATCGGGTAAAAATGTAACCCACGAAATATACCGTGTTACAGGCAATGACACTCAATCGTATACTCTGAATGTTTATGTAACTACCAGTCGATTTATGGTAAATGGAAAATGTTTAGAAAAAATTGTTGATAAGGACATGCCAGAAATTCATGAGATGGTTCGTACTATTTGTGACGCTAACAGTCTAAACCTAGTATCCTTAAACAATTTATTGGCTGAAGCCCTAGAGTATGCTATTAGAAATAGGCCGGGTCAGTCTGCCTGCACCTCTGACACTGATGATGGCGAGTCCGTGGTCTGCCCAAAATGTAAGCGTAACTGTAAATCTCGCGTTGCTTTTTGTGAAGTGGGTCAGCATTGGATACACTACAGGTGCGATAAACTCACTAGTCTTGAAATAGAAGCGATAGAAGTTGCAGAAAAGAAGGTTGGAAGCAGGAAAACATCACATTACTCATGTAAATTATGCCGACCAGGAAAAGCTAACCAACTCTCGCTGCCTCCACTCAAGTCACAAACTAAAACGCAGGTCGCGCTCTTTATGAATGAGGAACCAACCCCCAGAACAGAACAGACGTGTATGCAGACAGGCGATGGCAGCATCAACACTCAGGAAACTAATCTGAAAACGGTAGTGAACACTATGTCCACTAATGCTCAAACCGAAGGCGTAGCCTCTGACGAACAACTAAACCTACAACCGAATAGCCCCATTTCACCTAGAGATAATGAATTCATCACACAACATCTCTCAGAACTAAGGGATCGTGAGCTGAAGTGTAAGAAACTGGAAGAGGGGCTTGCTCTGAAAGAGAAGAAACTGAACGAAAAAGGCAGAGAAATTACTAAGTTAGACTCGTATGCTAGGAAACTGGGCGCAAGGAACGAAGAATTGCATCACACTGTCAAAACCCTGAATGATCAGATTGAACACTTAAGGGCAACTAATCCAAAGCCCCCTGTTAATAAAAACACTGGTATCCACTCGCCAGCTATACCGCTGAGCATAGAAGAAAGAGTAAATACGGTCAGCAATAGACTCACGAACATTATATTTTCGCGTATCGAAAAAGACCTTACATATATCGAAAACATTTTTACTGTGCCTCGTTCCACAACATCAGAGAACCCTAATAATTGTGACGACACCTTACACGCCACAAAGAATAATCCGAAACCCAGTTATGCGGAAGAAACTACTTGCAACCTGTTGCATACAGAAACACTACCTGACCCAGCGGGGATACCACACAATGTCAATAACTCTTCCTATTCCTGCCATGCTACAGTAGTCGATCCCGAAAAGATGACAGGTCGACCATTACACTATTCTGCAGATCAACAACCTAGGCGTCACTCGACGATTCCAATACCTCCACAGTATGCTTATAAACCACCTGCGACAGAAAATCAATACCCGCAGCTCTTCCCCCCGCCATATGCCATGCCAGCGCCACAGCAACCTGTGCCAGCATTTACTCACATTCATCCGGACGGTGTCCGAAGTACCTATCGGCCCACACAGACTGCGAGCCAGCACTACAGTGTACCAGTGTATGGACCAGCTCGGGCTCCTACCCAGCACCAACCAGCCCCTTTACAGATGCCTGTCCACACACAGCCTTCTTTATACCAGCGCCTAGCAGAGAATGTCCTGAGGTAGCGAACACAGACGAGCAGAAATCCCCCCGCATAGCTTCATTCAACTGTAAAAACATAAAAACGAGTGCGAACACTGTTCAAAAACTTTTGGAAAATAATGACATTATCCTCTTGCAAGAGCACTGGTTGTTTCACTTTCAAATTGCATTACTGGGAGAAATAAACAATAATAGTTTTTGTGGAAAGGGTGTAGACATGCTTGATCCTGTGCTCCCAGCACAGATACCTCGTGGGTATGGCGGTGTGGGTGTTATTTGGCGAAATTCTATGGACGCAGTACTTGACAAACATGAAGACGGGGGGTCACGAATACAAGTTGTACGTCTCGAGCATCTTTTAAACGGAAAGGGGCTTCTAATAGCATCTATTTATCTACCAACGAAGGGTTTGCACGGCAACGCGGACGAATTCTGCGATGTCACTGATCAACTAAGAGAAATATGCTTGAAATTCTCTACTAATAATTATATACTGATAGGAGGCGACTTGAATGAGACACTTAACCCAGGCTGCAATAGTAGGAGACAGAAATACTTACGCGACTTCACTGATGAATTTGAACTCAGATATACCTCTGCTGGTAAAACATTTGTTTCCCCATCTGGCAGTGACTGTACAGAGATTGATTATTTTCTACACAACATTTGCGCAGCCACTGTTAAGAGAGAGAAAGTAGTGTTAGATGACCTGTATCATAATGTCTCGGACCATCATCCAATTAGAATTGAATTAACCTGGAATAAATAGCTGCCTGTAACTCGTAGCATTGATAGTTTACCGCATAGAATCAGTTGGAAACACGTTGATACTGATCTATATTCTGCACTGGTGAATAGTGGCCTTGAAAACTTAAAAACTATTAAAATCGACAACAATAATATTAATGATATTCTGGGTAGTTTGTGTCATACGATGGAAGATGCAGCCCAGAAGTCCAGTGGGTCCCGCAGAAAATTCATCTCTAAGCCAAAACTACGTGTATGGACGCCAGAAATTAGACAATGTCTGAAAGTAATGAAAAATGATTATGTCATGTGGAAACACTCTGGGAAGCCAATGCAGGAGGGAAACGAGCTACTTGTAAAGAGAAATGAAAGCAAAAAACAATTTAGACAAATTTGCCGGCAAACACTTGCCCATAAAGATTCTGAGATCAAGCAAAAAATACTGGAGACAAAGAAAGTGGACTCTAAGACATTCCATAAACTGGTAAATGCCCAGAGGAAGAAGGGCAACTCGTATATTACTGATCTGCACGTCGGGGAAAAACAATTCACTGGGGAGGATATATTGGACGGTTTTAAGGAACATTTTGAAACACTGGCAAAGGAGAGTGTCAACGAACTTTTTGACGAACAGTATCATAAACAGGTTATATCTGAAATTGAACACATTACTCAGTTGGTCAGTGGAAAACACATTGAGCTGGTTACACCGGTCGAGCTACAAACCGCTATGAAAAGTATAAACACGGGAAAGTCACCCGACTATTATAATATTACAATTGAACATATTAAGTACTCCTGTGATGACAACATGATGTCAAATACAAACGGAATTCTCTTGCATATTGTAAACTCCATATTTGAAGATGGGAAGTTCCCAGAGACTCTTAATTAAAGTCGGCATCGTTTCACCAATATTTAAGAATAAAGGCCTTCCCAACATGGCTACTAACTATCGGGGTATTACCGTGCTTCCGGTCGTCGGAAAGATCGTCGAGGCTATTCTGCGTCGCCGTATCTCGCCCCTGGTTGAGTCCCGACAGAACAACGTCCAGAGAGGTTTCACTAAAAACACTTCTCCCTTGAATTCAGCGTTTCTCATAGAAGAACTATACAGAGAAAGCAAAGACAACAAAGTAGCAATGAACCTTGTACTGCTCGATGCTAAATCCGCATTCGACGTAGTCGATCATAATCACCTTTTGAGAAGATTCTATCATATTGGCATTCAAGATAAGCTCTGGTCTCTAATCGAAAGCTTTCATAGAGGCTGCCTGTCAGCTGTGAAATGGAAAAATCAAACCTCAGAATTATTCAGTATCCACCAGGGAGTGCGACAGGGAGGAATCTTAAGTACCGACCTTTATAAAGTATACGTGAATCCACTTTTGGACAGATTACAGTCTGCTAGTGTTGGTCAATCCATTGGTGACATCGTTTGCGCTGCAAGTGCTTGTGCTGATGACATTTGTTTAGCTGCCAAAAATAGTAATGAAACCCAAACATTGATAGACATTGCCACGGATTTCGCCAACATGGAAAGATACGTTTTACAACCAGTAAAAAGTGTCAATATTGCTGTTAACGACCGCAAGCCTACATAGTCTCACTCATATTATATCAATGGTCGAGAAATTCCCTCCGTTGCGCAATCTACGCACCTAGGAATCATTAGAACTAAAAGCATTAACAATAACCAGACCGCGAACGTGGATGAAAATTTGAAGAAAGCGCGACGGTCAGCCTATAGTCTCTTCGGTGGTGGTCTCCGAGGACATGAGGGCCTGGACGTCTCCACTCTAGTTCATCTATACAGAATCTATGTTATTCCAGTCCTCCTGTACGGGTTGGAATTGGTGCAACCCTCCAACACTAACATTACTAAGTTAGAAACATTTCAAAAGAAGTTCTTGAAACAACTTCTACTCCTGCCAAATACAACAGCAAACGCAGCAGTCTACTTAATAACAGGGATACTACCCATTGAGGCTCAACTTCATAAAAAAACATTACGTTTCCTGCACAATATTGTTAACCAGGGAGAAGGGAGCATTGAAAGGCAGATCATTGAAAGGCAGTATCATATGAAATCAGTGGATAGCCTGAGCTGGGCCGTGGTAGCACAGAAGGTTCTATGGAAATACGAATTACCATCACTAGAGGTCATTCTTGAGTCCTCGCCCACTAAATCAGTGTGGAAGAAAACTATACATAAAGCTGTTAATGGCTATTGGGCAAAAAAAATCAACCTCATGTTAAAATTATATACATCTCTGAAGTATCTGCATACAGATGAGTATATCCCGGGTAGAGTGCACCTCCTGTTTAGTCTCAAATACACATCGCGGGAAGCTGCTAGACTAGTCACTAAGCTCCGCCTGGCTATTGGGACTTATATTTTACAAACAACCAGAAAAAACTTCAACCAACATCAAGTCGATGGTACCTGTCTTCTCTGCAACACTATGGAGGAATCTGTAGAACATTTTGTGCTGCGGTGCCCATCCCTGGGCAGTGTTCGAGACCTTATTATGACTGATATTATTACTGAGCTCCACTCGACAGTCAACTTCAACTTTTCCTGTGCCTCTGACCAAGTCATGGTTCAGTACATTATAAACTGCTGGCCACTTGTGAAAAATCAAATTAGACAATCAGACCAGCTCCTTAACCTAGAGCGGCAGTGTAACAGACTACTGTTTGGCCTGGACAGTGCCAGGATTAGGATGCTGAGTCAGCTGGCCCCCAGACGAAAATAGCAATGCAAACGGGACCTCTTGACTGTTTGCCACCCCCACTACCCAACTGTTGAGCCTTATACACAGTTGCTTTTATTCTAGAACTTTTAAGACACGTAAAATAAGTAAAGTTACGTAAATATATACCGTAAATACAAACTGTGTAACCAAAATAATAACGAAATATTCTGTGGTGAAGGTACATTAAAATTACGTTCAACGTACGGAAGTGCGGTTCTCCTACGTAGGAGGGATAAGAAGACTCAAGAAGAAGAAGAAGATGGCAACAGCGATTTTACGAAAGGTCATGCATGCGAAAAGTGGCTTGCGCAAACCTGTCAGCAAACCTGTCACGGCCCACATTTCACAAACTATTTGTATGCAAATGGCGTGATGATTAAAGGAAACAGGTGGGCGGCTGCTAAATGATTTCAATGGCCTTTATGAAACAAGTGACAGGAAAAATTGAGAATGTTCTTTTCGTTCTAGGAGATAAGTTTGTCACAGGTCTTTTATATTACTTTCATATGTCTACTTGTCACAAAACCATATTGGGGCGAAACGTTAGATCTTGTTAACATTTTACAAGGTTCTGGTTAGAGCAGAGACATGTTTATATGTCTCTGGTTAGAGTGACTATTTGTTTGAAACCAAACCAAACCAAATTGTGCAGATTAGGAGTGTTTTGCTGGGCCATAAGGCAAGTTTGGGCTGCAACCTCACAATCGCAATTATACATATAGTATAGTACTATAGTATATAGTAAGCACCTTGCAACATTCTTATTATGTCAGACATGTTCATTGCTTTTTGTTGCCTAAAATGAAACTGGGATTGCGTTCCAAATGTGTATCGCACTCATAGTCATATGTGAAGTTGTCTACAGTGTATGTCGTCTTTTATTTATCTGCTTTTCTGATAAGTAAATTTAATTAAAACCACTGATGATATTCTCTGTTCATATATGATGTAATTTTGCATCACATTGATTGTGTAATTGTTATTTAATTATGTATAAAGATTAAATTTCTGTATATTTTGTTCATACCAATTTATAATCATATTCATTTAACCAATGGATTAGCTGATTAATTATTAGTGATTAATTGTTGGGTCCATCGATGGAAATGCATTGACAGATCTGTGTCAGAGTCAATTCACTTATATATCCAATCCAAGTTGCACAGGTTTGAACCAATGACAAGTCAATCCAACAAGTAGTGAATTTCATGTTTTTTTTTAATTCAGCTTTTTACGATAATAAAAAGACATCCTGTCATTAGGTCTTGTTAGTTTTTCGCCCTGACATTGTTTGGTTACACTTCTACTCAAACGTCACAGCTGGCTGGTTTATCTGCTTTCTCCATACATTGAAAATGAAATGGTGACAAGAACTTTGACATTTGGCCTGCCTGATCTACAATCTTACCGATTAAGTGTCAGTTTTTGCGTTTCTTTGTATTATGTTTGTTCACTTACATAAAACTAATTAGTTCCAAGCATGCCTCACCATATCCAAATTCAATGGCTTTTTTTATAACTCCACAATGTATTGACTTTATATCCAGTCAAGGATGTTCCCATTCAGCATTGTTATGGAAATTTCTTCTTTTATTGCCTGAGTTTAACCCTGCATACAAAATTGACTGCAACAGCCAAAGAACTATGTAAGGAAAAGTAAGCAGGTCTTAATTGCTTCCACAATATCTCAGTTAGCACTCATTTAATCCTATGTTGTGGGTACAGTAACTACTCACAAATTGGTCTCACTCTGATGATTCTTTTGAGTAATTTAGCTGTAACATTAGCATTAGGATGTGAAATAAGGCTTTAATAACATGCAAAATATGCCATTTCTTGAGCTCTGAACATTGAAGTTAAAGAATTGTGTTTTCCAAACATGGATAATGACTGAAGCAACCAAAATAGGTTATTTCAGTTATCAAAGTAATCCACATGTTTATAAATATACAAGGTAGTGAATATTTGCTTCTGTATTGAATATGGGTTCAATTGTTTTTTTAATTAATGTCTGAATTTTACTTTACATATTAATTTCATTACCGTGCTTGTTTGTAGGGTGTTTTAACCTGCTATCAACAATTTTTAAGGGAAAGCCATTTGTACCATTTTGAAGTCTTTGCAGTAAAATTTAAATACAGTTTCTATAGTTACATATGATGACATTAATTAGTTTAGATTAATAGTAGCCTGTGCATCTGTATGATTAGATACAGCACAGCATTAACATATCAGACAGTGATTAGATTAAATTTACAGTCTCTACATCTGAGAAATTTGAATAAATATATATACGTTTTCTGACAACTCTGCAGCTGACCACTTTTGAAAACATTGTTCTAACCAAGCAATTTCTACGTTTGCCAAAGTGTTTTCAATTTTGTCTAGGAATTAAACCTTCTGCTGCATATGTGTTGTACATGGGAGAGGTATAAGAGCTAATTTACAGTTATTTTCAAACATTTTGTTTAAATCAAATTAAATTGTTTAAATTAAGCATTTTATTGTGTCACCTGCCTAGAATGGTAGGCACTTAGGGATTACTTTTTTTTTTGTCCGCTGTCTGTCTGTCGTCTGTCCGTCACACTTTTTCATCACGTTTTCAAATAACTTTTTTTCTACTCAAAGGATTACATTGAAACTTCTGATAAATGTTTATATCAATGTGTGTGATTGGTTCACAAAAAGGGGATAATCCAAATATTTTTTATATCAGAGTTATTGCCCCTTTTCTGTCAAAAATTTAAATTTTACTGACAAGGCCCGGCAGGTGACACACGTGCTCCAGGGAGCACTCCATTCTAGTTTTATTTAGCTCACCTGAGCACAAAGTGCTCCAGGTGATCTCTTGTGATCACATTTTGTCCATTTGTCGGGCATCAACACCACTCGCCTTGTGAACACTCTACAGGCAACATTTGGCATCCAATTGTATTGAATGTTTATCAGAACATTTATCTCTATCAAATCTTTCCCAAGTTCAAAATTGGATCATGTGAGGTCAAAAACTAGGTCACAAGGTGAAATTGAAGGGAAATCTTGTGAACACTCTGGAGGCTGCATTTTTAATTTGAACAATCCGCATATATTGAAACTTTATTAGAATAATTGCCTTGATGATATCTAGTCTATGTTCGAATATATACCAGTAGGTCATGTCCGGTCAAGAACTAGGTTTCTATGCCAAATTAATCTTTTTCTTGCTGATATCTAGGCAATGTTTGAAAATGAGTCATGTCGGGCCCAAAACTAGGTCACTTCGCCAAATTAATGGAAAACTTTGTGAATATTGTGGAAACCACATTTTTAATAGATTTCTTTATGAGTTTCTAAGTTTTAGTGAAGGTCATGTTCTGTCAAAATCTAGGTCAATAGGCTAAATTTGAGAAAAATATTTTTAATACTACAGACTGCATTATTTGCATCAGCAGCTTGACACTTTGTTAGACAGTTTGTCTTGTCAATAGCTAGACCAATTTCTAAAAATAGGTCATGTCGGTTTAAAATCTAGGTCACTAGAGTTCGTCTACATGTGGCAAGGCTGGGCATCATAACTTAAGATATTGATTGCTAACAAACTAAAACAAAAATTCAAAATTATACTTAGGTGTTCACAAAATGAAAATGAAATAAACTGAAGCAAGGCAGATGATTACATAATATAAGATTAGTAATTTGGTCTGTGGTTTTGTGTCTATATTGTGGAACCAGGCATCCCTGGGTTCGATCTGTAGATGGTTTTCGGTCATGGCAAGGTACATTTACTAGCCAAGTACTGGTTCATTTATCGAGGCATCATGAATAAGCAAACAGTTTCTATGATACAACTGAAATAATGTCTAAGTTAAATGCATACAATAATGTTTTGTTTTTGTTAGGGATTTTACATAGTTTTCAACAATATTGCAGTTATATCACGGAAACTGCAAACTATGGGGCCACAGCGAATTCCTGTTGGAGTTAAGTGTATATAAATAGATTTAAAATTACATCAGGATTAAAATTGCTGTAGAGGTAGGTTAATAAATATACCTTGTCAACCCCATACAATGTATTACATTTTTCAGATGGGAGAATATAACAAAGGTAAAAATAACTGAAAAATTGTTGGAGAATTCATCCATAATAGGTGTATTAGGTTATACTGGGACAGAGCTTTCACTCACAGAGTGAATCCCGCTAAATAAATTTGTATTCTATGATTTATTAGACAAAAAATAGAGTTGTTAGTAAAACGCTATGAGGGAAATAGATATGATGATGTCATCACTTTGGAATGTGATTTTCCCATGGCTTAAAATTGTAAACAACAGTGATTTGACCATTGTAGAGATGCTTCCACTAAGACAAGTATGTTGTTCAAAACAGACATGTCCCAGTGGACCCATCCCAACAATCAATTAACAAGTGCAATATATAATTATATTATTTGTGTAAAAATTAAACATTCCATTTCATCTTATAATAACTAAAACAGTAGTTTAACATTGAGAGTTTGGAGTATCTGACAATTTAGAGGAGACATCCATCCGACCACATCCGGGATCTGAAGGATGATCAGTGAAGAAAAGACTTGCCAACACCATGAACTTTCACGACCCGGGATATGATCAGAGTTGGAACTTTTTTATATAGTCCCCTCTAGTCATGTCTCAATTTGTGCTGGTTTTAAAACTTCAATGTACAACGTTGGAACTATATTCTAGATACTGCAGATTACATTGTATCTGTCATCTGACAGTGTCATCTGACAATCTAGCAGGTAAGTCTTTAGAGCGATAAAGGTGGATGTTTGGATCGCTTTAGATGAAACAATAAGTTGTTTAGTTTCAGAGCAACTCCTTTCTGTTTTAGTGACCCAGAGAGCTTATTTTGTGACTTACTACAAATATCCTTCAGGATTGAGCATGGATTATACAAAAGGCCCTGGTCATAAAGATTAAAGAGCTCTTTGATAAAATGTAACTGTTCTGATTTGTAAAAATAATTGAAAGGTTTTTGATATGTTTCTTCTGTTTAATAGTATTATGTAATATCTTGTTCTGTTCTGTTTTGTGCTCGTTTTGAGGCTATGCCTTTTCCATATTAGTGAGTTGTAAAAAATCGTATTACTACTCTATTGTCAAAATGTTAGATCCATTATTCTCTCATTTTTCACTCAACGGTTAAGCTGTGAAGACATGCTTTTATACATGGAGTTGAAACAAAATGGCGCCCTTTTATCTATGTGGTAAGTACTTTTTAATTTGAAATACTATATATATTACATTGTGGTTTATGATAAGACAGGGACGTACATGTAAAAGACTTATCTACGCTCCTGGTGAAAATAAAATAAAACCAGTTTAGAGACTTAAGAAATGGTAGATAAATGTTTTTCTCCTTGTGTAAATGATTGTCTGGATAGCCCTTCGATTGAATTCATGGTATCAGGATACATGGACTAGTTGTACTGTTTGATTACCAAGGAAACGTCAACGGCACTATCATTTTAAACACAAACGCCGACGTGTACAATATTTCCAAAAGGTGAGCTGTCTACGGCTTCTTTTTACACGTTATTTATTTACATGTCTTAAACAGGCAATGCTACCATGTCTGCTATCCTTTTCCCCGCTGCTCTAATTGTAAACTGTTTGAAATGGTATCGCGTTGACCTTCACTCGCTGCTGCAGGTTTGAAACGGTTGTATGATCGTTTCTGATCGTGTCGCGTAAACGGGACTAGCATTTTTAACACAGACGCGGGCGTGTACATTATTTCCAAAAGGTGAGCTGTCTACGGCTTCTTTTTACACGTTATTTATTTACATGTCTTAAACATGCAATGCCACCGTGTCTGCTAACCTTTTCCCCGCTACTCTAATTGTAAACTGTTTGAAATGGTATCGCGTTGACCTTCACTCGCTGCGGCAGGTTTGAAACGGATGTCGCGTCAATGGTACTAGCATTTTAAACACAGACGCCGGCGTGTACATTATTTTCAAAAAGTGAGCAGCCGTAGGCTTCTTTTTAAACGTTATTTATTTACATGTCTTAAACACGCAATGCCACCATGTCTGATATTCAAAGACTGACTCACTCAGAGACTGACTTACTGAGAGACTGACTCACTCAGAGACTGACTCACTCAGAGACTGACTCACTCAGAATCTGACGCACTCAGAGACTGACTCATTCAGAGACTGACTCACTCAGAGACTGACTCACTCAGAGACTGATTCACTCAGAGACTGATTCACTCAGGGACTGATTCACTCAGGGACTGATTCACTCAGGGACTGATTCACTCAGAGACTGATTCACTCAGAGACTGACTCACTCAGAGACTGACTCTGTCTCTTTAGAGACTGACTCACTCAAAGACTGATTCACTCAGAGACTGATTCACTCAGAGACTGATTCACTCAGAGACTGATTCACCCAGAGACTGATTCACTCAGAGACTGTTTCACTCAGAGACTGATTCACTCAGAGACTGACTCTCAGAGACTGACTCACTCAGAGACTGACTCACTCAGAGACTGATTCACTCAGAGACTGCCTCACTCAGAGACTGACTCAGACTCACCCAGACTGACTTAGACTCACCCAGACTCACTCAGATTCCCTCAAACTCACTCATACTCAGACAGACAGACAAACAGACTCAGACTCACACATACTCACTCAGACTCAGACAGACAGACAGACAGACTGATAGACTCACTCAGACAGACACAGACTGACTCACTCAGAAAGACAGACAGACAGACAGACAGACTGACTTACTCAGACAGACTGACTCACTCAAAGACTGACTCACTCAGAGACTGACTTACTCAGAGACTGACTCACTCAGAGACTGACTCACTCAGAGTCTGACTCACTCAGAGACTGACTCACTCAGAGACTGACTCAGAGACTGACTCATATACAGACTCAGATACAGAGAGACAGAGAGAGACATACTCAGAGACAGACTCAGAGACAGAGAGAGAGACATAGAGAGGGACAGAGAGAGAGACAAATATATTCTTAAGTGCTATACTAATAAAAGTCGTTCGTTTACAAACACATCTATAATATAACGCTTCATTTTGTGGCGGAGGTTGAATATGAGGTGACATTTAAATCACTCCCGGACAAGGTGTCATTGGTTATGTCATATAGGTCTCCGCTCGGTGGTCTGCGGTTGGGTAGATCTAAAAGTTAAAGTTATTTGGGAGAAGGTAAAGATCATTTAGGCAGGCCTTTTTAGCCACCGTTGGAATAGTGAATTGAAATGTTTTTAAACGTGCATCACTGTGTTTTACCGCTTCCCTCAGATAAAAATTGACATGTCGTCTGCTCTCAAACAGTTGTAATAATACCGATTCAAGTATTGTTTTATTCGTGTAATAACATTATCATTATTTGTAATATCCCATTTTGTCGCAATATTTTTAAAAGTCATTTGCTGCAAAGGCGTTTAAATGTCGTTTGCATCGAGTAATGGATTGTAACACTTTCTTCAAAACATTTGTGCATTTAGTAAAATGGTTGCATTACTAGTATTCGTGTTGAATAAGACCAGCCATGGACAATTAAAACCCCAATGCATGGATTTGCACAATATGAAAAGTCACATCTCCTTTAATGATGACCTTGCTTTAATGATGACCTTGCTTTTAAGCAGTGTATGCTACATAGGTTGAAATCGTCGTTCTGCCTTCGTTTTGTGTCAGAAATGATAAAACATGTAATGAAAAACCGTAATTCCAGTTAATAATTTGATTCGAAATATACATATAGGTTTCACAGAAGTTTAATCCTTAATTAGGGCTAAAGCAAATATAAAGTCTTGCCAAGAACAAATATTGGTTGTTATATTTGTATTCCGTCATGTTGCTGTTCATAAGAGAAAACTATCGACAGATTTTTGAGAAATTAAAGACTAAAAAAAAGATGTTTTTTTTTGCATCGAATTATAGGCCCTATTTTTCAATGGCCCGTATATCTTATACTAATATAGCAAGAACGATCAAAGTCATGTTTTCTTAAAGTCTATTGTATGTTCTTTGATTCCCTATAGTCAAATGTTGTTTTAACAACTGAAATGACTTCTGCGACATCTCAAACAATAAGGCGAACAGAATACGATCGCCTTAAGATACTTTCGCCTTAATGTATGTTTTTTTTTAGCACGGATGTTCGCCTTAATGTAGGATCCATACTTATATATATATATATATAATTATATCGCTCGACCAGGCCGAAGATACAGCTTGTACAAGATGAAGGTATGGCATCCCCGAACGAAGCCATCACTATTTCAAATGCTCTTCAGGAGGTATTATATACTTTTGAATACAACGTGCTTTAGCATGTTCTGATTATACTGTTGCATTTTAATAGAAGGATAGCCCATACGTTTAAATACAATTACATATCATCAGCCCAATATGCGCTCAATCAGTTTAAGTCGGTATACAAGGAAATAGATATTACTAACGTAAAGGTCAATCATTGCCTAAAACAAGTGGGTTAACGCTCTTTTTTCTTCAGAATATGCATTTAGGTCTATATCCGTTTTTGGCATCATATAAAGTTACATTGGCATAAAACAAATGGCGATACGCTTCTAGTCTTTGTTATGATATTTAGTTAGGTTTATACAATACCTAGACGGACAGTGAAGGCAGCGGCGAGACTGTGCATAAAAAAAGGGCTAACCTGAGTCTTCATTGTACGCATAGTATGAAACAAGATCCCTGAAGCGGCACAAATTTATGTAATTTAAATGTCAATACTATTTAAGTAAAATATCTCCAAAGCCGGTTTACATTTTTACTTGGCCCTCTTATGAGACGATTTTATTTTGTTCAGTTATGTTTTATGATTCCAAAGTCGTTTCTTAGAGAGTCCAATTGGCCGCAACAGCTGAACCAGTCAACATTATTTACACTCGATCAGAACACGCAGGCCTCGATAGTCAACATTATCCACTCTCATTCGGAATACTTCTGACCTAAAGTGCAGGCCCTGATTGTCAGCTTTACTTATACTCTTTCGGAACACTTCCGACCCAATAGCAGCCCCTGTGATCATATTAACAACTGTCCTGATACTTGGCTTGAAAACGGAATCTATTTCCTAATGCACATGTTGGCAGCTTTGTCTTGCTTCCAGTCTTGCTTGCTCCCAGTCCTGCTTCCAGTCTGGCTTTCAGTTTTGCTTCCAGTCTTGCTTCACATCTGGGGTAGTCATATCTTAATCGGTTTTCGAGTTTTCACCATTTGTTTTATCATCTGAAAGAGTAATAAGTTGTAATAGAAGACATCTGAAAGTCTGACTACATGTTTACTTCAATGTAAGAACATCGCGAAAGCAACGAAGATTTAAAGTTTTATTTAAAAAAGACACGATTTTAACATAATTTGTTCTCTGATGTAAGATTTGTAAAACGAAAACGACGTTCGGGACATCGCGACCAGTAATGATCAAATCCTCGAAACTATAACACTTTAAAACCTTCGCTGTGCACAGAAACGAACTCTTTGCTCCAGTTAGGACTGTTGACAGGTCAAATTCGAGAAACCTTATTTCATTTTTGACAGATCATGTACTTGAGCACTGAGTATAGTTCTATAGTTTCGGGCCAACTAATCTTTTCTGATCACACTTAAGTCATTCAAGCGACCCGGAAGTCTCTGAACAAAGGTAATAGTCCACTATGTTTAGTATATATATTATATCAGTTAAAAAACTTCCGAAGGTCTAACGTATAACATGGCCATTTAAGTATACGGTGTTCTGTTATCTATAATGACCTTTTGTTGTCTATAATGACCCTTTTTATTTATTATCAACGGGAGTCGTACCCGGGACCGTTGGTACGAGAGGCCGTCGTTCTACCACTGAACCACTGTCTTCCAACAAGGAGTTTGGTTGCTAATTTGTCAGAAATTGCGAGAACTTTCAAAAGGGCTGACACTTTCGCTGGTGAATCAAAGAATTTAATTTCAAACATCGATTTGTGTTCGAACATTAATTAAGATTGGATCTTATCCTGATCATAAATCATAAACAAAAATCTTACTACGAAGTCTTCATATGAAATAACCCCAGTTATTCAACAAAATCTTGACGCCAGACATAATTATCATCCATGTTTCATTTCTAAATAACCTCACTTCCTGTTGGCATTCAACTTCCTCGTTTTCTCGAAATGAAGTAGATTTAGTTTTCAAATCAAGTCTATCACTATTCATACTATCTCCCACTGATTTCAAACTGTTCATAATATTTGTCACATTTGCACAGGGATTATCGGTAAAATATTCGTCCATTGTGTCTCTAAGTGTGTTCGCAGTAATATTAAATGTAGTTGACATTGTATGAAATCTGGAACTATTGTTTACTCTAAGTCTCTTGAATTTTATAGTTATATGTTTTAACAACGGAAATACATATGCAGTAGTACTCTTAATAAGTCTTATTCATAGTGACACATTCACAATCTCTTTGTTATTGTTTTTTTATATAAAAATAGATCGGGTAAAAATAAACTTTGAGTTGGGTTTTCCAAAGTTGGGGTCCAAAAATGCTTATATCACTTCTCCTGTTCTACACTTGAATCGCAATATTTAAATCGATCAGCGTTAATTCATTTAGTGCTATGTATTGTTTATAAAACTTGTCCTTAAACCGAAGAGTTTTGAAGCCTTCGGAGCAGACGCCGTTTTAAAATCTTGTGAGAAAAGGAGAAAATGTCAACATGAACAATTTATTCTTCTCCCACAATGTTTTCAATTCTGTTGCAACTTCGGGCCAAAGAACACTCTGAATTATTTCACATATGCGTCGAGACATGTAAAAAGACGTCTTGGTGTATAGGCAAAAAGTTAATACTTTACTAATCAGGAATTTATTGTTTGGAGAACTTCCAACCCCGTTTTCAACTGTATACATAACCATGCGTTTCCTGACATTCTTACATCACCAGGTTTCCACACAAGATTCTCTCCAGGCAACACGCTAGCTTTCATTATTGACTTTTAACCCATAAAAGGAAAATGTATGACGCTTATGACAATGACAACCATGGACGAGAATGTATTGTTGACTTGAGATTTGAGCTCCAAATGCATGACTTTCGAGGCTTAACAAATACCAGGAGTCATCAGAGTATTTACTAAAACGCCTAGTTCAACAGTTTTTTCAACAGTTTTTCTCCCAGCTATATAAAGGCGTTGACTTGAACTACTGATCCATTTATCATGACACCTACGAGTCGGTCGTTATGCTTACCCACAGTACTGAGTGCAAATGGGGGTCAATCTATTCCTACCCTCGAAATCTCGCCTCCGAGGCAGACGCTCTACCATAACAGCACCGTGGTTGTTTATATACTATGCCAATATAAGCGGGGGACAACCCAGTACGTGTATTTTTTGTCCAAATAGAGATACGCCAATAAACCGTTTCGCATTATGATAAACAAAACAATCCCCCTTGCATAAAATCTCCCGTGATGCCTTGTTCTTGGAACGTTAGTATACGACGCAAATAACGATTGTGCTTTGTTGCATGTAAGCTCGCTCGTGTGCTTGCACTGTTTCCATTGTTTCAAGAGTCGTATTGCGTCTGAAAAATATCCCCACCATGACAGACAAGTAATGATGCATTAGTCCAGAATGAAATAATTCCAAGATCATAAATTCATGTCGGTGTTCTGAAAATTGACCCCAACTCTGAATATATCGCTCGGTCCACATAGTACTTGTTTAATGATCATATTACCCAATATGAAAATCCCACCAGGAACATTCATGGCAGAACAGTTTCTTCCTATGTATTGACTGTACTGAACCAACTGGTGCATTAAGAGTATACACTATTTATTCAATATATTAATGTTTACAATGATAATAGTAAATTTAGAAGTGTAATCTACAGTTGTATTTTGAATGATTTTCTGGTTGTTCATCTCCAATAGTATTGGGATTCGCTAGCTATCCCTTAATGTCAGGCTTTTCCGTCTGTCTGTCTGTCTTTCTGTGTGTTTGTGTCCAGTTGTTTGTAAAGCGACGCTCCCCAGCCCAAACCGACGGGCCGATTCCGATGAAACTTGGTGAACGGGTGCCATAGAGGCTCAGGGTGCGCGCGTTTGAGTTTCGTTGCTAAGGACCCACCCGTGCTATGCTATGCCAAAACCATTTTTCTATTTTCGGTTATAGATACTTTCGAAATATTTAGAAAAAACGTATCTGTAACGTCTTTTGATTTAGGACTTTCTTTTAGAATCGTATCCTTTCAAAGATAGAGTAACTTTTTACAGCCGTTTTTTACTTCAATCGCCCCTAGCGCTGCAGTGGTATTGCACCATATGATAGAGCTACAAACAGATGTTTACGTGATTGTTCTCCGACCTCGGGTTTCCGAGCTAGAGCCGGAAGTTTGCAAAATGTACAAAGGCGATAATAACCAAGGAGAATCCCACGTCGCCTACCGGATTGTACTTTACTTCTAGTGTCTGTTAAACAAAATTGACTGCAAGTTTAACATACTATCGAACTAATAAAGCGTATGAGGCAGGTAACCAATTCAGTTTTACTGTTTAGACTAGATACAGTATGAATTTCGCTTAAATAAAAATGTACATACATTCAATTAATATACTGGCCTTTGTCTTTTGTTTTTAATTTGTAAAACTCACACATGTATATAGAGTGCAAAGGGGATGTTTTAAAAGTCATTACCTTAAATGAATGTACTTATTAAGAACAAAGAGAAATTCCGATATGTAGTCACGCTGGCAGGTCTAAATATTCTCCTTGTCCGAAATGTCTAAGCATCCCGGCGGCTTCAAATGACAAATACTATTTTTTGCCCAGTAGTGCTTTCTCAGAGAAAATCATTGTAATTTGAAACAAACCTTTGTGTATTCAAGTGTGACCGGCTTTTCTCAGCATGAATAGCTCATACATATATAGGCCACAATACTCGCGCAACCTTTAAATTTAATTTAAAAAAGTGTAGTCGTTCGCATAAAATTCTCGAGTGTGGTCGTTCGCATAATTTGATATTTTAATATTGCCTTCAAAATCATCAATACGCCTTGCAAAGGTACACTAAATGGTATATATTTGCTTTAATATGTGTCTTCCGTAAAGAACCAGGTGAAACTAGCCGTACTATCATTGTTTTTGCAAGATATACAAAATGTGCGGTCGTCTGCATCGCCGATTTCAAATTTATTTTTGAATGTTCTCAAAAACTACAAAAGAAAGAATGACAGATATGACACGCCTAGCCGTAGCCATGCCTTAGAACGTTTCACGGTGACAATACGTCTGGCGTACGGTGGCCTTGCGTTTGCTGTGCGGCTGCCCTAGGGTCTTTTGGATTACAATTGACTAGTGCATACTCCCAACAAATTGCGGTGGCCTCAGGAATTCTACGGGCACCCTAGGGCAGCCTTTAGGCGGCCCTACGGTGCCCGTACGGTTGCCTTGCGGTATGCACACCCTGTGGGCAATGCATGACCCACGCACGGCTCCCGTACGCTCGCCGCACGCCATCCGTGCGGCTCCCGTGGCAGTCTGTGCTTGGAGCAGGTATATATAACAGTTATATACCTTGCGACTACCTTGGATCTGCCTTGGTATTTGTCAAAAACCTACGGTCGTTGCAGGGACGCTCTAAGGCGACCGTGTGTCATCACTTCAAAGGTCGTACGGCAGCCGCATGTTTTCTGTCTCCACACATTCAAAATACGCCGTGCAGCTGCCCTAACATATGTGACTGCTACAGTATGTGACCGTGCTGCGGCGGCCCTATAATTGCAATTGACCGTAGATATTTTAGATCCCACGGCCGCCGTGGCAAATGTGACTGAGGAATAACTAGTTATAAACTAATCAATTGTTATCCCAAGAGCTCTTTTCGGATGTGAATTAGTACAGTCTCCTTCTGATGGGGATATTTTGCCCATAGACAGATTGCACAGACATTGTCTAAAGCAACTTCAGGGTTCAGAGATTAGATCAAGAACAGATATTGTCCTTGGTCTTATTTGTACTCTGCCTATCATGGATGAAATAGAGAAGAGAAAATTCACATTTCTTGGTCAACTTTTTTGCTTAGAGATTACGTCTATGTTCTTTTGATAATGGCAACCCCGAATCCAGATTTGTTTCAGATACTGTATGTATTCTACGTAAATATGACATTTATAATGTATTACGTGAATACATAGACAATGGGGTTTTCCCAAGTGAACATATTTTGAAACATTGTATTGATATCGTATTGTTGGAGATTGGAATATAACAACATCTTCATCGCAATGCGTCTTATATAGACAATTACAACAAAGATTGACATTTAGTCCGGTATGGGATAAAGCTAAACGCAATCCGGATATGTAACGTGCTTGTTTTTCTATCGCTCAGCTGATTGCACATACAGCTTATATCAATTGCTCTCAATGCACACGATGTGTCTGTAGCGCTATAATAACAAAGCCTTACAGAACATATCCTTATTAACTGTCAATGTGTACACTCATGTACTATCTTTTTTCAACAAAGAGTTTATTCAAGTTTAGTAGAACTGTTTTCGATTTAGGATTATCGTTTTAAGGCAATGACTATGTTCTTGCTCTATTTGGCTTAAACCCAATCTTAGATAAGGTGGTGCAAGGCACATATGATTCCTTCCATTAGGAAGTGTTATAAGTTTTTTGTAAATTATAAATAAGATGTAGAATTTTAAATTAAATTGGAAGTAAAGTCGTACACACTATATTATATGTACTATTATACTTATTTGTTTATGCTTTTACACGAGTGCTTACATATGGCGTACGTGTTGTGTTTGTATATATGCAATCTAATACTACTATACATGTTCAGATGAATGCATGAGTGCCTGTGTCTATTGTGCATTATCCATCCTTTTCCTCATTGATCGCTTTTTATTTCTCTTCGTTTAAGTTCTCTTTTGTTGGCACTCAATATACATTGTTACTCCTCTACAAAAGACTGTTACAGATATATGTCTGATATGCCAGTGCCATCTATTTAATAAATAATATTGTTGAGCAGTTAGACTGTAAGTTGTGCATAATGTTCAATGTTTTATGCACTTCAAAGGTACGTGCCTTAACATCCACACATGTAACTATCTATCTAATTCATTCTTCCCCTCTCCCCTTTTATTTTATTTTGTTTTTGTGTAGTTGTACCAAACTATGTTTTCTGTATTGTTGTATTATAAATGTGATATCCTTCATTAGAGGAAATAAAGATTAATAAATCAATAAATCAATGTATATAATTGGGTATCGGCGGTCGTTTGGCGGTCTCCGTTTTTGACATAAAGTAAGTAAGTAAGTAAGTAGTATGTAAATAATGTATTAAAGTGACATGTGTATAACATATAATTAAACATGATGCAAAGTTTATTGGAAAAACACTCGGCCCCATGGGCCTATATGTCACCATATTCAAAGGTTATGTCTATGCACGTAAGTTCATGTATTCTTTTCAGTTTGTGGTTCATCGAGTCTTTATACATATATACACATATATATAATTATAAGCTACAGCTTGTACAAGATGAAGCTATGGCATCCCCGAACGAAGCTCTAACTATTTCAGAGTTGCTATGAACTACAGTAGGTATGATGTACTTTTGAGTGCAACGTGCTTTAGCATATAAGAATTCTACTATTGCATTATCCGTAACTGTACTGACATAAGTCTAAATACAATTATTACAGATCAACAGTCCGATTCTCTATTCTATTTTTGTCTTTATATAAGGAAATCGATATTTCTTATGTAAAGGTCAATGATTGCCTAAAACAAGTGGATTTACACTTCTTTTTCCCCAAAAATATGCATTCAGGTCTATATCCGTTTTGGCATCTTATCAAGTTACATTGACATACAACGAGAAGGAATACGCTTCTAGTCTTTTTTTATGATATTTAGTTAGGTTTATACAATACATAGACGGATAGTGACTGTACATACACAGGCTAACATGAGTCTTCATTGTACGCATAGTATGTAACAAGATCTCTGGTCACCTGAAGCGGCACAAATTTATGTAATTTGAATGTCATTGCCAATTAATCAAAATCTCTCCAAGGCCAGTTAACATATTATTTGGCGCACTTATGAGACGATATTAGTTTTTCAGTTCTGTTTATGTTTTTTGATTCAAAATTCGTTACACAGAGAGTCCAATTAACCGCAAAAGCGGAACCAGTCAAAATGATTTACACTCGATCGGAACACTTCGGACCCGAGTGCAGGACCCGATGGTCAACATTATCTACTCTCATTCTGAACGCTTCTGACCTGATGTTCAGGCCCTGATTGTCAACTTTATTCATATTCTTTCGGAACACTTCGGACCCTATAACAGGTTCAGATGATCATGTTCATAACTGTCCTGATACGTTGCTTGTGAACGAAATCCATTTTCTAATGCGAATGCTGGCGGTCCTTTCTTGTTTCCAGTCTTGCGTCCAGTCTTGCTTTTCCAGTCTTGCTTCCAGTCTTGCTTCCAGTTTTGCTTTTTCAGTCTTGCTTCCAGTATTGCTTTCAGTCTGGTCTCCAGTATTGCTTCCAGTCTGGCTTCCAGTCTTACTCCCAGTCTTACTTTTCCAGTCTTGCTTCACATCTTGGGTAGCCATATCTTAATCGGTGTTCAAGTTTTCAGCATTTGTTCTATCATCTGAAAGAGTAATAAGTTTAGGTAGATGACATTTGAAACTCTGTATACATGTTTGTTTCAATGTAATTGAATTGAAAACAACAATGATATTAAATGCTTATTAAAAAGAACCCATATTATTGACCTATTTCTTGTCTTGCGTTTGGGACATTGCGATCGGAAACTATACTTTAAAACGTTCGCTGTGCACAGAAAGGAACTTTTTGCTCCAGTTAAGACTGTTGGCACGTCAAATTCGATAAAGCTTTTTAGTTTTGACAGATCATATACTTGAGCACAAATTTTGAGCATAGAGTATAGTTTGATAGTTTTGGGGCCAACTGATCGGGGCCAATTGATCTTTTCTGATCACCATTTAGTCATTCAAGCGCACCGGAAGTCTCTGGACAAATGTAATGGTCGACTAAACTTAGTATATATATTAAATCAGTCTAATAGTTTCAGAAAGTCCATTTTCGTATAACTTGGCCATTAAAGGTAGACGGTGTTTTGTTATCTGTAATGACCTTTTGTTATCTATAATGGCCTTTTCTATTTATTATCACGGGGGTCGAATCCGGGACCTTTGGTACGAGAGGCCGCCGCTCTATTAACTGCACCACTGTCTTCCAACAACGAGTTTAGTTGCTCATTAGTCAGAAATTGCGAGAACTTTCAATAAGGCTGACACTTTCTCTGGTGAATCAAAGAATGTAATTTTCAAACATCGATTTGTGTTCGAACATCAATTAAAATTGGAACTTATCAATCATAAATCAAATACAAAAATCTTACCATGAAGTCTTCATATGCAATAACCCCAGTTATTCAACAACATCTTGACGCCAGACAGAATTATCATCCATGTTTCATTTCTAAATAACCTCACTTCCTGTTGGCATTCAATTTCCTCTTTTTCTCGAAATGAAGTCGATTTAGTTTTCAAATCCAGTCTATCACTATTCATACTGTCTCCCACTGATTTCAAACCGTTTATAATATTTGTCACATTTGCACTCGGATTATCGTCAAAATATTCATCCATTGTGTCTCTAAGTGTGTTCGCAGTAATATTAAATGTAGTTGACATTGTTTGATATCTTGAGCTATTGTTTTCTTACAGTCTCTTGAATGTTATATTTATATGCTTTTAGCAACGGAAATACCTATGCAGTAGAACTCTTTATAAGTCTGATTCATATACAAAGTGAGGTTATGTTTTTATTTTGAAATAGTGACACATTCACTATCTCTTTGTTATTGTTATAAAAATAGATCAGGTAAAAATACACTTTGAGTGGGGTTTTCCAAAGTTGGGGGTTCAAAAATGCTTGTATCTCTTCTCCTGTCTAAAATTAGTTCTACATTTAAATCGGTCAGCCTTAATTCATTTAGTATTACGTCTTGTTTTTAAACATTGTCCTTAAACCGACGAGTTTTTGAAGCCTTTGGAGCAGACGCCGTTTTAAAACATTGTGTCAACACGAACAATTTATTCTTCTCCCACAATATTTCAATTCTGTTCCAACTTCGGGCCAAAGAACACTCTGAATTATTTCACATTTACGTCGAGACACGTAAAAAGACGTCTTGATGTTCATGCAAACATTTAATACTTATAAATTAGTAATTTATTGATTTGAACTTCCAACCCCGTTTTCAGCTGTATACATAACCATGCGTTTTCCGACTTTCTCGCATCACCAGGTCTCCACACAAGATTCTCTCAAGGCAACACGCTAGCTTTCATTATTGACTTTTAACCCATAAATGGAAAATGTATGACGATTATGACAATGACAACCATGGACGAGAATGTATTGTTGACTTGAGATTTGAGCTCCAAATGCATGACTTTCGAGGCTCAACAAACACCAGGAGTCATCAGAGCATTTACTCAAATGCCACTTTCAATAGTTTTTCTCCCAGCTATATAAAAGCGTTGACCCGAACTACCGATCCATTTATCATGACACCAAAGAGTCAGTCGTTATGCTTACCCACAGTGCTGAGCGCCAAGGAGGTAAATCTATTCCTACCCTAGGGGATCTCGCCTCTGAGGCAGACGCTCTACCATAACACCACCGTGTTGGTATAGATATTATGCCAATAAAAGCGGGGTCAACTCATTACATGTATTTCTTGTCTAAATAGAGATACTACCAGAAACCGTTTCGCATTATGGTAAACTAAACAATACCCCCATTTTATTGCATAACATCTCTCGTGATGCCTTGTTCTTGGAACGTTAGTATACGACGCAAATCACGGTTGACTCTTTCCCACATTTAACACGACTTTGAAAGCATTCAAATAATAATAAAGAACATCTGGAGAACATCTTGCGAAAATACGAAAATGCTATGCAAAGTACAACTTTTGAATAGAATGAAACAATTAGGTCAATTGGAGATATTGCTCATTCAGACTATTTTCTCGTTTTGCTTGCCGATGCATCTGCAAGTTTGAAACAGTAAATAGGTAAATCAAAATGTTACTTTCGTCTTTGTCATAGGATCGCGTGATTCTTTGAATGACACCATACAAATTATGTCATCCTGACCGAGATTACAGTAAACGGTCATTGATAACATACTGGGAAAATGGGACATGTTAAAAACAATCAATTTTTCATTCTTTCACAATGTTTTCCATGGGAATGACTTCATGCTAACAAACTGAAATCGAGATCATGCAACATGGAAGTGAATGCTTATTGTGATATGTGTGAACGGGCATTCTTGCGTGTGTGTAAGCACGCCTTATTGTGCTATGAGTTTGTGTGGGGGTAGTGGGTGTGTTCCTTTCGGAGAAAGTGCCAACATGATTTTTGGTGGGGCCTATGTGAAATGTGTGCCACATATTATGTCATCAATTTCAATTGATCGATCGTTTTTCAAAGACGTAATAGTGTAAGCAGTGGGAGTCGAACCCTGTCAAAAATTGTTGTAATTAACATTAATTGTAATGGGGCTATGCTTCTACCTTCATGAGAAGTAACATGTATAAATAGTGCTCTGTTACATTTAGGCTCGCTCGTGTGCTTGCACTGTTTCCAGTGTTCGAAGAGTCGTATTGTGTCTGATAAAAAAAGAGGTTGCGTTTTCAAAATCAAAGTACTGAAAGTACTCGAGGTTAAGATCGGTTAAGAGGGGATGCAGAAGTGCATATATAAATATTTGTCTAAACACAATAGACAACATAACAGACGAATAATGATGCATCAGGCCAGAATGAAAAAAATATTTCACAGATCATAAATTCTTGGTGGTCTTGTGAAAAGTAATTGACCCCAACTCCCAATATATCGTTCGTCCATATAGTACTTTTTTAATGATCATATTACACAATAGCTCTATGAAATTCCCACCAGGAACATTCATGACATAACAGTTCATTCCTATTTATTGACTGTACTGAACTATCTGATGCATTAAGAAAATGCAATACATTAATACAATATATCAATGTTTACAATGATAATAGTATACTTAGAAGTGTAATCTACCCAACACAGTTGTGTATTGAAGGATTTTCTGGTTGTTCATCTCCAGTTTTATACTTAACTTTTAGTGTCTGTTAAACAAAATTGATTGCAAGTTTCTATTTTGACAGTAAATTTGTATAATAATGAACATATTAAATATAAAAAGGCCTAAACCAAAAACAATGTAATTATTTACAAAAGAGTTTTGCATCTTCAAAAGAGAGGGCAAGCGTGGCTGTGAATCGATCACCTTAGTGATAGCTATGTAGCATATGTGTAACTGCTAATATCGGAGATAATTTTATCAAACGCGTGAATGAAACTGCGAAGAGTGGACACTTCAAATGAAAATTACCAATAAAGGAAATTTGTTATGATATTAAAGCTTTTAACAGTTTTAAGAGGACCACCAAAGTAACATTTCCTTGAAGTTTCGTTTATATCAGTCAAATATTTAGGAGGAGATTTAGTGTAAATCTAAAAGTTTATTCTACCCCTATTACGATGCAGCATGGGAGCTATCTTTTCAAACCAATCAATATGGCTTGAACAAACAAGTAGAGGGTTTCTAAAGGAATATTTCCGCTAAAATACAAATGTATTCCGAAATCAGACAACAACTTGAATAGAAACGAAACTTTTAAGTTTTGTCAATTTGCCCCATTCTGATTCCGTCTGGCTGTCATGTTCATCAACGAATCAATACGGCTTAAGCAAATTTTGTAGAGGGTCACTCAAGGAGCATTTTTACTAAATCATCTAATTGAATTTTACAGTGTAACAACAAAAGTTGTGTTTAGAATTTATATCTTTGAACACATTTGAAAGAGGACCACCAAAGGAACATTCCTGTGAAGTATTGTTGAAATATACCAAGTGGATTTGGATGACATGTCAAGGTTTAATTTACCCCTTTTCTGTTAACTATGTCTTTTAACCATTCAGTTTGACAAAAAGAATTATGAAGATGGTCACTGAGGGAACAAATAATACAAGCACTTTAATAAGAAAAGAGCTTCAAAATGTTGTCATTTTGCCCTTTTCTGATGTTCCCTCGCTCATATTTTTTCAACCAATTAATATCGCTTGAACAATTTTCGTAGAGAATTACTGAAGGAACATTTCTACCAGATTACCTTGGAATCGGACAAGCGGATTTAGAGGAGAAGAATTTTAAATATTGGGCATTTTACTCCCTTTCTCAGATACCGCACAATCACGAGTTCTACATATATCTTTGAACATAATCAAGAAAAGGACCACCAAATGAACACAATTTTTTTTTCTCAAGTGGATAAGGATGATATGTCATTTGAAGCCAAACGTTCAATTTTTCTCTTTTCTGATACCACCTGGTTTCTATGACTTTCAACCAATCAATACAACATAAAGCATGTAGAGGGTCACTGAATGAGCAGTTTTTCAAAATCATCTTGAAATCAGACAAGCACTTTCATAAGAATGTAGTTATTTTTTTTTGTCATTTTGCCCCTTTTTCTTAATCCGTCTGAATGCCGTGCTCAACAGCCAACCAATATGATTATATTTGTAGCGAGAAATCAAATGATAACATTATAGCACATTATATTGGTATCAGACAAGCTAATTCAGAGAAGAATGTTTCCGCAGCAAATTCTCCGTAGAAAATAATATACAGCGCAATTTCTTCTTTTGGCACAATATTTCCAAAATTCGTCTGCTTCAGAGGCGTCACAAAGGGTATGTATGTGGGTAAGGGTTGATATCTCAGGTTTAGTTTTCTGAATATTTCAGAATAGCATAGAAAAATTGTGGCAAAAGAGATATTGCTCTTTATGAGCAATGTCTCCTTTTGCCTCTATGTTTTCAAAAGTTGACTGCTGCAAATGCATCTGCAAGTGGCAAAAGTGCTATTAAAACATCACAAACAAATCTACTTTGTAAGAATAAATATATGTTGCTCAAATATGTATGTTACTAAAGGGAATGAAGGGTTACAATTTAAAAAGGGTAAATTATTCAGACAGTGGTACAAACGTGAGTATGTGAGGGAGGGGGGCGTAGTGATATCCTTATCATTTATTACGCTTAATAATGATATTTACTCATTCAGAGACTAATAATTTTATTTGGTTACATTGTACCTAGAATAAGTGGAGGTCTGTGAGGGGGGTGGTGGGGGGGGGGGGGGGGGGGGGTGAAAGAAGGGGGTTTAACTTGACGTACTGAATTTGTAGAAATGGTGTTTTCAGTCATTTTTATCACATGACTTCAAAACCTCAACTAATACTATGGTAGCATTGATAACGAAATTCTACAAAATTCTTAAACAGTAGTTAAAGGGTCTGATTGTTGTGCGCCGTCTTTTGCAGATGACATGACCATTCTCTCTTTCTCGAGTAAAGCCTTACAGAAAATGATTACATGTTTGCCTATGGAGATATCAATACAACTCTGACAAGTGTGCCGTGATCACTTTCAATGAATCCGAGCGTATATTTAGACGCTGTTCTCGGCCAAGGGTTGTTGGTAGCAATACTATCTCTTAGAAGAAGGAATATAATCATTAAGGTATAATCTGTAATAAAATTAACAATCCTTCTCATACAGTTAAGCAAGTAGATAGAAAACTAAGAAAACTAAGGTGTTTAAAGCATTGATTGATTGATTGATTGATTGGGGTTTAACGCCGTTTTTAACAATTTCTCAGTTATATCACGGCGGCCAGTTCACCTACTCATGCATTTCCTGGTTTTCTCACACCAGTACTCCACACAACAATCTTCCAAAGCAACTGGCTGTTTTTCCACATAGACTTAGCCCATTGGTGGAAGACGAATGACGCATGTCGCATTGACTTTTGTCAATCGTCGGAAAGAAAGTTGATGTTTAAAGCAACTCCAGCGTTTAGTGATTAGATCAAGAACAGATATTGTCATTGGTTTTGATTTTGCTCTGCCTATAATGGCAGAAATAGAGAAGGGAAAACTCACATTTCTTGGTCAATTTTGTCGCTTAGAAAGGGGCTGTGCAACAAAACGTTTATTATTAATGTTCTTTTGATAATGGTAACCCCGATTCCGGATTTGTTTCAGATATTGTAGGTATCCTACGTAAATATGACATTTATAATATATTACAAGACTGCATAGACAATGGGGTTTTCACTAGAAAACATATTTGGAAACATTGTAATGATAATTTCAAATCATATTGTTGGAGAATGGAATAAAACAACATCTTCATCGCTTAACGCAATCCGGATATGTGACGTGGTTGTTTTTCTATCACTCAGCTCATGCACATACAGCTAATACCAATTGTTATCAATGCATACGATGTAAGTGTAGCGATATAATAACAAGTCTTACAGAAAATATCCTTATTAACTGTCAAAGTGTACACTCATGTACTATCTCTTTTCAACAAAGAATTGTATTCAAGTTTGGTAGAACTGTTTTCGATTTAGTAGTATTGTTTAAAGTCAATGAATATGTTCTTGCTCTATTTGGTTTGCAACCAATCTTAGATAATGTATGATTCCTTGTACAAGAATGTTGCAATGTTTCTCCATTCCATTTGGAAGTGTTATAAGTAGTTTGTAAATTATAAATAAGATATTTCAATTAAATTGGAAGTAAAGTCGTACACACTATTATATGTACAATTAATATATCTATAGGTGCTACCTATTTACGAAAAAACGCAAGATAATTATAAACAAAAATTAAAGAACATACTTTGGCCATACAAAAAGGATTTATAAGTAATTGACTAGACAATAATAATGTTAATGTCATGTTTCTTGCATTATCAAAACATATTTGGAATTCGTATTGCTGTCGTCTATTATTACGAACAGAAAATAATAAAGTAAAAACTTTCAGAAAATCAAGGAATACATTTATAATGAACGAGGTTAAAACATGAGGGCCAAGATGATCCTTAATCGATCACCTGCATTATGGTAAAGAAGCAAATAGATCAGCCCTTTTCTGATGCCATCTGGCGACTACCTTTTTCAACCAGTCAATTTGACTGGAACAAATTATGTAAGGGGTCACATTTCTGCTAAACCCTTTCCCTATTAGAGACAGTTTCTGAGGCCTATGCAACATACGATTTAGGAAAAGATTGTCACCAAAAGAACAATTGCTCCTTATCAGAAAGTTATCCTTTTGCCACAATGTTTGATAAATAATTATACTTTGAATGAGTGTGGCAATAGCTCATGTATAGGAATTTGGGGTCTTTCATGTTGATACCACTTTTTTTGCGGGAAACGACGTCGCTCCATTGACGTTACGCCAAGATGAAGTGTAACGGAAATGACGTCACGCCCTTCTTTGGCTACGATACAGTCAAAATTTAGGTTCGGGCGTAGAAGGCTAATGCTGTCGTTTTTTTTATGAACGGGAAAACATATTTCTTACAGATTTCCATTTAGTATTAACTTTTCGTACAAATGTTTATTCCCACATAACACAGCATTTTAATGATCTTAAATATCTATTTTAAAAAAAAATGATTAAAAAGACGACAATAATTTTCAATCCGTGTTTTTCCGCTCATTTTATACATACCCAAAATACCGATTTTAAAAAAAAATATTAAAAAGACGACAATAATTTTCAATCCGTGTTTTTCTGCTCATTTTATACATACCCAAAATACCGATTTAAAAAAAAAATGATTAAAAAGACGACAATAATTTTCAATCTGTGTTTTACGTCTGCCTTTTATACATATCCAAAATGGCGGCCCCCATGGATTTTTCCAGTTTCATTTCAGAAAGCTTCATGGGTTATTGAGAAAAAAATTCATGGTTTTTTTTCGTATAATTATTTGTGTATGCTATTACACGAGTGGTTACATATGTCGTACGTGTTGTGTTTGTATATATGCACTTTTATCATACTATACCTGTTCAGATGATTGCATGTGTGCATGTGACTATTTTGCATTATCCATCCTTTTCCTCATTGATAGCTTTTTATTTCGTTTCGTTTAAGCGCTCTATTGTTGGTACTCCCTGTACATTGTTACTCCTGTACAAAAGACTGTCACAGACATATGTCCGATACGCCGGTGCAATCTTTTTAATATTTAGTATTGCTGAGCAGTAAGACAGGTTGTTGTGCATAGGTACAATGTTTTCTGCACTTTAAAGGTACGTGTCTTAACATATAACTATCTATTTCCTTCTCTTTTCTTCCCTTTTCTTTTTTTGTTTTTTTTGTTTTCGTGTAGTTGTACCAAACTGTGTTTTCTGTATTGTTGTATTATAAATGGGATATTCTTAATTGAAGGAAATAAAGATTAATAAATAAATAAATAAATGTATAGGTACATAATTTATTAAAGTGGCATGTGTATAACATATATAATAAAACATAATACAAAGTCTGTTGGAAAAACACACGGCCACATGGGCCTATATGTCACAATATATAAAGGTTATGTCTGTGCAAGTTCATCTATTCTTATCAGTTTATTGTTTATGGAGTCTATATACATATCTCCACATATCATACACATACAGAATGCAATGTGCTTTAAGCATATAATAATTATATTATTGCATTTTAATAGAACGATTATCCGTAACTCTACTGCCATAAGTCTTTGTACAATTACAGATCAACAGTCCGATAAGCGCTCTATTATTTTTTGTTTTTATAAAAGGAAATCGATATTACTTATGAAAAGGTCAATGATTGCCCTAAACAAGTGGGCTTACGATTTTTTTCTTCTAGAGTATGCATTCAGGTCTATATCCGTTTTGGCATCATATGAAGTTACATTGGCATAAAAAGAGTGGGGATACGCTTCTAGTCTTTGTTATGATATTTATTTAGGTTTAAACAATACATAGACGGACTATGGCAGCGGCGAGACTGTGCATATACACAGGCTAACCTGAGTCTTCATTGTGCGCATAGTATGTGACAAGATCTCCAATCACCTGAAGCGGAACCAAATTATGTAATTTTAATGTCATTGCCATTAATTCAAAATCCCTACATGGCCGGGTAACATATTACTTGGCGGACTTATGAGACGTTATTTGTTTTCCTGTTCTGTGTATGCTTTATGATTACACATTCGTTACACAGATAGTCCAATTGGCCGCAACAGCTGAACCAGTCAACATTATTTACACTCGATCGGAACACGTTGGACCCGAGTGCAGGCCCCGACGGTCAACATTATCTACTCTCATTCGGAACACTCCTGACCTAACGTTCAGGTCCTAAATGTCAGTTTTTCTCATACTTTTTCGGAACAACTCGTACGCTATAACAGGTTCAGATGATCATGTTCATAACTGTCCTGATACGTCGCTTGTGAACGGAATCCATTTTATAATGCGCATGCTGGCGGTCCTTTCTTGTTTCCAGTCTTGCGCCCAGTCTTGCTTTTTCAGTCTTGCTTCCAGTCCGGCTTCCATTCAGGCTTCCAGTCTGGTTTCCAGTCTGGCTTCTAGTCTTGCTTCCAGTTTTGCCTCACATCTTGGGTAGCCATATTTTAATCGGTTTTCAAGTTTTCATCATTTGTTCTATCATCTGAAAGAGTAATAAGTTGCAATAGAAGACATCTGAAAGTCTAACTACATGTTTATTTCAATTTAAGTGCATCGAAAACAGCAATGATTTTAAATGCTTATAAAAAGAACACAAATTAAAACCTTGACCTATTTCTTGTCATACGAAAACGATTATCATATCATTGCGATCAGTAAAGATCGAAGCCTCTAACCTATACAACTTTAAAACGTTAGCTCTGCAGAGAAATGAACTCTTTGCTCCAGTTAAGACTGGTCAAATTCGAGCATAGAGTATAGTTCTATAGTTTCGGGGCCAACCGATCGGGGCCAACTGATATGTTCTGGTCAAGCGTCTCGGAAGTCTCTTGACAAAGGTAATGGTCGACTATACGTAGTATATATAGAATATCAGTTTAATAATTTCCGAATGTCTTTTTCGTATATCGTGGCCATTAAGGTATACAGAGTGTTCTGTTATCTATAATGACTCTTTCTATTTATTATCACGGGGCTCGAAGTTATGACCTTTGGTACGAGAGGCCGACTCTTTACAACTGTACCACTGTCTTCCAACAACGAGTTTAGTTGCGCATTAGACAGAAATTGCGAGAAATTTCAAAAGGGCTGACACTTTCGATGGTGAATCAAAGAATATCATTTTCAAACATCGATTTGTATTTGAATATTAATTAAGATTGGGTTTTATCAATCATAAATAATAAACAAAAAACTTACCAGGAAGTCTTCATATGAAATAACCCCAGTTATTCAACAACATCTTGACGCCAGACAGAATTATCATCCATGTTTCATTTCTAAATAACCTCACTTCCTGTTGGCATTCAATTTCCTCGTTTTCTCGAAATGAAGTCGATTTAGTTTTCAAATCCAGTCTATCACTATTCATACTGTCTCCCACTGATTTCAAACCGTTTATAATATTTGTCATATTTGCACTCGGATTATCGTCAAAATATTCGTCCATTGTGTCTCTAAGTGTGTTCGCAGTAATATTAAATGTAGTTGACATTGTTCGATATCTTGAGCTATTGTTTACTTACAGTCTCTTGAATTTTATAGTTATATGCTTTTAGCAACGGAAAAACCTATGCAGTAGAACTCATTCAAATAAAAAGTGAGGTTATGTTTTTGTTTTATAATAGTGACACATTCACTATATCTTTGTTATTGTTATACAAATAGATCAGGTAAAAATAAACTTTGAGTGGGGTTTTCCAAAGTTGGGAGTCCAAAAATGCTTTTCACTTCTTCTGTCTAAAATTAGTTCTACATTTAAATCGATCAGCCTTCATTCATTTAGTATTACGTCTTGTTTTTAAACATTTTCCTTAAACCGACGAGTTTTTGAAGCCTTTGGAGCAGACGCCGTTTAAAACCTTGTGCGAAAAGGAGCAAATGTCAACATGAACAATTTATTCTTCTCCCACAATGTTTCAATTCTATTGCAACTTCGGGCCAAATACCACTCTGAATTTTTTCACATTTGCGTCGAGACACGCTAAAAACGTCTTGATGTTCATGCAAACATTTAATACTTACAAATTAGTAATTTATTGATTGGAGAACTTCCAACCCCGTTTTCAACTGTATACATAACCATGCGTTTCCTGACTTTCTGACATCACCAGGTTTCCAGACAACAAGCTAGCTTTCATTACATAACTTTTAACCCATAAATAGAAAATTTATGACGTTTATGACAATGACAACCATGGATGAGAATGTATTGTCGAGTTGAGATTTGAGCTCCAAAGGCTCAACAAATACCAGGAGTCACCAGAGCACTTACTCAAACGCCACTTTCAATAGTTTTTCTCAAAGCTATATAAAGGCATTGACCCGAACTACCGATCCATTTATAATGACACCAACGAGTCAGTCGTTACCCACAGTGCTGATCGCCAAGGGGATAAATCTATTCCTACCCTCGAAATTCCGCCTCCGAGGCAGACGCTCTACCATAACGCCACCGTGGTTGTTTAGATATTATGCCAATATAAGCGGGGGACAACCCAGTAAGTGTATTTCTTGTCCAAATAGAGATACGCCAAGAAACCGTTTCGCATTATGGTAAACATAGCAATCTCCCTTTGTAAATGTTCGTGAAGTTAGTAGTCTGGCAGTCTGGCAGCGTGAAGTTAGAAGTCTGGCAGTCTGGCAGCGTGTAGTTAGAAGTCTGGCAGTCTGGCAGCGTGAAGTTAGTAGTCTGGCAGTCTAGCAGCGTGAAGTTAGTAGTCTGGCAGTCTGGCAGCGTGAAGTTAGAAGTCTGGCAGTATCGCAGCGTGAACTTAGCATTCTGGCAGCAATCTGGCAGCGTGAAGTTAGCAGCCTTGTAGCGTGAATTTAGCAGTCTGGCAGTCTGGCAGCTTGAAATGAGCAGTCTAACAGGGTAAACAGCCTGAAAGCGTCAACTGAGCAGCCTAACAGCGTCAATTGAGCAGCTCAACAGCTTGGCAGCCTGGCAGCGTAAACAGTCTGACAGTCTGGCAGCGTGAAGTTAGAAGTCTGGCAGTATCGCAGCGTGAAGTAAGAAGTCTGGCAGTCTGGCAGCGTGAAATTAGTAGTCTGGCAGTCTGGCAGCGTGAAGTTAGAAGTCTGGCAGTCTGGCAGCGTGAAGTTAGAAGTCTGGCAGTATGGCAGCGTGAAGTTAGTAGTCTGGCAGTCTGGCAGCGTAAAGTTAGTAGTCTGGCAGTCTGGCAGCGTGAAGTTAGTAGTCTGGCAGTCTGGCAGCATGAAGTTAGTAGTCTGGCAGTCTGGCAGCGTGAAGTTAGTAGTCTGGCAGTCTGGCAGCGTGAAGTTAGAAGTCTGGCAGTCTGGCAGCGTGAAGTTAGTAGTCTGGCAGTCTGGCAGCGTGAAGTTAGTAGTCTGGCAGTCTGGCAGCGTGAAGTTAGTAGTCTGGCAGTCTGGCAGCGTGAAGTTAGTAGTCTGGCAGTCTGGCAGCGTGAAGTTAGTAGTCTGGCAGTCTGGCAGCGTGAAGTTAGAAGTCAGTCTGGCAGCGTGAAGTTAGAAGTCTGGCAGTCTGGCAGCGTGAAGGTAGTAGTCTTGCAGTCTGGCAACATGAAGTTAGTAGTCTGGCAGTCTGGCAGCGTGAAGTTAGTAGTCTGGCAGTCTGACCGCGTGAAGTTAGAAGTCTGGCAGTCTGGCAGCGTGAAGTTAGAAGTCTGGCAGTCTGGCAGCGTGAAGTTACTAGTCTGGCAGTCTGACAGCGTAAAGTTAGTAGTCTGGCAGTCTGGCAGCGTGAAGTTAGTAGTCTGGCAGTCTGGCAGCGTGAAGTTAGAATTCTGGCAGTATCGCAGCGTGAACTTGGCATTCTGGCAGCAATCTGGCAGCGTGAAGTTAGAAGTCTGGCAGTCTGGCAGCGTGAAGTTAGTAGTCTGGCAGTCTGGCAGCGTGAAGTTAGTAGTCTGGCAGTCTGGCAGCGTGAAGTTAGAAGTCTGGCAGTATCGCAGCGTGAAATTAGCATCATGGCAGCAATCTGGCAGCGTGAAGTTAGCAGCCTTGTAGCGTGAATTTAGCAGTCTGTCAGTCTGGCAGCTTGAAGTGAGCAGTCTAACAGGGTAAACAGCCTGACAGCGTCAACTGAGCAGCCTAACAGCGTCAACTGAGCAGCCCAACAGCTTGGCAGCCTAGCAGCGTAAACAAAGTAGCATAACGGCTCGGCAGCCTGACAGCGTGAAATTAGCACTCTGACAGCCTTGGCAGCGTTCGGTTGGCAGCGTAACATTATGACAGACAGGCGGCGTGAAGTTAGAAGCATAACAGCCTGGCAGTCTAGCAGAATGAAGATAGCAGAATGCTCAGTTTTACAATAATTACATCAATAATTTTATTTGAACGAAGGTAATATCTCTTTACGCAGATTTCGCAGCGTAGGACAGTTTGAAACGCGCTATGATATTGTCACCCGGCCACTACACACAATAGTTTTATTATATGTAATGTTGAGTGTTAATCAAAGATAAGATGTTAATTTATTGATTACAATCATGTTTTTCTCGTTTTTTTGCCTATAAACGTCGCATAGGACTTAAAATATATATTTTTACAACAATTACACAAGAATTTTCATGTGATTTTCTGGTTGTTCATCTCCAATATTATTGGAATTCGCTAGCTATCCCTTAATGTCAGGCTTTTCCGTCTGTCTGTCTGTCTGTCTGTCTGTCTGTGTCCAGTTAGTTGTGAAGCGACGCTCCATAGCCCAAACCGACGGGCCGATTCCGATGAAACTGAGTGATCAGGTGCCATAGGGGCTCAGGGTGTGCGCGTTTGAGTTACGTTGCTAAGTTCCAACCCGTTGCTATGCCAAAACCATATTTCTATCTTCTCCTACAGTTTTGAATGTGAAGAGCTGAAACTTCGGTTATAGATACTTCGAGATATTTAGAAAAAAACGTATCCGTAACGATTTTTGATGGAGGCCTTTATTTTTAAAAGGTAGCCTTTCAAGGTAGCCTTTCAAGGTAGCCTTTCAAGGTAGCCTTTCAAAGATAAGGTATCTTTTTACAGTCGTGTTTTACTTCAATCGCCCCTAGTGCTGCAGTGGTAGTATTCGATAGCAATTTTATTGCACCATCTGGTAGAGCTATCCATGAGCAACACAAAGTTTCTGTGCGTGATTGACCTTCGATCTCGGGTTTCCGAGCTAGAGCCGGAAGTTTGCAAAGTATGCAAAGGCGAAAATCACCAAGGCGAATCTCACGTCGCCTACCGGCTTGTTCTTCACTTTTAGTGTCTGTTAAACAAAATTGATTGCAAGTTTCTACTTTGACAGTAAATTTGTATAAAAATGAACAGATTGATATAAAAAGTCCTAAACCAAAAGCAATGTAATAATGTACAAAATAGTTTTGCATCTCCAAAACAGAGGGCAAGCGTGGCCGTGAATCGATAACCTGCGTGGTAGCTATGTAGCATATGAGTAACTGCTAATATCGGAGATAATTTGATCAAACGAAACTGCTAGGAGGGGACACTTCAAATGAAAATTATCCATAAAGGACATTTGTTATGATATTAACGCTTTTAACAGTTTTTAAGAGGACCACCAAAGTAAAATTCCCGTGAAGTTTGGTTTATATCAGTCCAATGTTTCGGTGAAGATTTAGTTTAAAGCTAAAACTACTGTTCTGATGCAGCACAGAAGCTATCTTTTCAAACCAATCAATATGGCAATAAATTAAGTAGAGGATTTCTAAAAGATCATTTCCGCTAAAATACAAATGTATTCTGAAATCAGATAAAAACTTGAATAGAATCGGAATTATTAAGTTTTGTCATTTTGCTCCTTTTCTGATTCCGTCTGGCTGCCATGTTCTTCAACCAATTAATACGGCTTAAGCAAATCTTGTAGAGGGTCGGTCACTCAAGGAACATTTGTACTTAATCATCTAATCTAATTTTACAGTTTAAGCATTTTACTCCCTGCCTGCTGGCACAGTAACAAAAGTTGTGTTTATAATTTATATCTTTGAACACATTTGAAAAAGGAACATTCCTGTGAAGTTTTGTTGAAATTTGCCAAGTGAATTAGGATGAGATGTCATTTGAAGCTAAAGGGGGCATACTGAATTTGTAGAAATGGTGTTTTTTTTTGTAATTTTCTTCACGTGGGTTCAAAACCTCAACTGAAACTATGGTTGTCTTGCTAACGAAATTCTACCAAACGTCTTAGACAAGTAGATATGCAGTTTCAGAAATGTTTTTGATAGAAAAGGCTTCTTTTCATGAACACGGTCGAATAAGTAACAAGGTTTTTGAATAAGTAACAGGTTATTTTAAAGGTACTTATAGATCTCTGTCAGAATATACAACAACAACAACATCACATTTGCTGTTGGCAACATCAACGTATGCAGTTTGAAAGGATTTTCTGAATAAGTAACGAATAAGTAACAGGTTTTTTTTCTAATTAACAGGTTATCTGAAATGTACTAATAGGTCTCCGTGAGCATCTACAATACTAACAACATCGCAATTGTGGTTGGGAACATCAACATATGCAATTCGAATGATATTTGTGATAGCAGAGGTTTCTTTTTTGAAAAAGGCCGAATAAGTAACCAGATTTTTAATAGGTAACAGGTTTTTTAAAATGTACCAATGCGTCTCTCTTTCATCATCTACAACAACAATAACATCGTTATTGGCAACATCAACATATGCAACACCTTAGATCAACTCTGAAAAAGTAACGAATAAGGAACAAGGTACAAGTAACGAACTACACATTCGAATAACGCACAAGGAACAGGGAACGTCCGAATAAGTTACAGGTTTATGACTAAGTAACAGGTGATTTAATAAATACCAGTAGCTCACTTTCATCATTTACAACAACAACAACCTCAAGATTGTTGTTGGCAACATAAACACATGCATTTTGAATGATATTTGGGACAGCAATGTCTTCTTTTCTTGTACACTGTCGAATAAGTAAAAGGTAATTTAAAATGTACCAATGGGTTTTTGTTATCATCTACAGCAACAACAGCATCAACATTGTGATTTTCAACATAAATATATGCAGTTTCAGTAATGTTTTGGATAGAAAAGGCTTCTTTTCAACAGCATCAAGATTGTGATTTTCAACATAAATAAATGCAGTTTCAGTAATGTTTTGGATAGAAAAGGCTTCTTTTCATGAAAACGGCCGAATAAGTAACAGGGTTTTTGAATAAGTAACAGGTTATGTTAAAGGTACTTATAGATTTCCGTCAGCGTCTACAACAACAACAACATCATATTTGCTGTTGGCAACATCAGCGTATGCAATTTGAATGGATTTTCTGAATAAGTAACGAAGAAGTAACAAGTTTTTTGAATAAGTAACAGGTGATTTGAAATGTACTACTGGGTCTCCGTCAGCATCTACAACAACAACAACAACAACAACAACAACATCGCAATTGTGGTTGGCAACATCAACATATGCAATTCGACTGATATTTGGGATAGCAAAGTCTTCTTTTTTGAAAAAATCCCAATACGTAACCAGATTTTGAATAAGTAACAGGTTGTTTAAAATGTACTAATGCGTCTCTCTCATCATCTACAACAACAACAACATCATCATCAGTGTTGTTGGCAACATCAACATATGCTGTACCTTAGATCAAATCTGAATAAGTAACAAATAAGGAACAAGGAATATATAACCAACTTTACATTTGGTTAAGGAACAAGGAACAAGTAACCAACTTCGCATTCGAATAAGGAATGAGGAACAAGGAACAGCTAGGGAACGGCCGAATAACTAACAGATTTTTGAATAAGTAACAGGTGATTTGATATATTCCAGTAGCTCTTCAACATTTACAATAACAACAACCTCAAGATTGTTGTTGGCAACATAAACAAATGCATCTTGAATTATATTTAGGACAGCAATGGCTTCTTTTCGTGAACACGGTCGAATAAGTAAGAACTTTTTCAATAAGTAACAGGTAATTTAAAATGTACCAATGGGTCTATGTTATCATCTACAACAACAACAGCATCAACATCGTTGTTGGCAACATAAACAAATGCATTTTGAATGATATTTGAGACGGCAATGGCTTGTTTTTCTTTAACACGATCGAATAAGTAACAGGTTTTTGAATAAGTAACGGTGATTTGATATATACCAGTAGCTCACTTTCATCATTTACAACAACAACAATATTGTTGATGGCAACATAAACAAATGCATTTTGAATGATATTTGGGACATCAATGGCTTCTTTTCTTGAACACGGTCGAATAGATAACAGCTTTTTATATAAGTAAAAGGTGATTTAATATGAACCAATGGGTCTCTGTTATCATCTACAACAACAACAGCATCAACATTGTGATTTTCAAAATCAACATATACAGTTTCAATAATGTTTTGGATAGTAAAGGCTTCTTTTCATGAAAACGGCCGAATAAGTAACACGTTTTTAGAATAAGTAACAGGTGATCTGAAATGTACTAATGGGTCTCCGTCAGCATCTACAACAACAACAATATCACAATTGTGGTTTGCAACATCTACATATGCAATTTTTATGATATATGTGATAGCAGAGACTTCCTTTCTTGAAAAGGGCCGAATAGGTAACCAGATTTTGAATAAATAAAAGGTTATTTAAAATGTATCAATGGGTCTCTCCCTCATCCTCAACAAAAACAACATCATCAACAGTGTTGTTGGCAACATCAACATATGCAGTACCTTAGATCAAATCTGAAAAAGAAACGAATGAGGGACAAGGAACAAGTAACCAACTTCACATTTGAATGAGGAACATGGAATAATAAACTAACTTCACATTTGAATAAGGAATAAGGAACATGGAACAAGTAATCAACTTCACATTTGAATAAGTAATAAGGAATAAGGAATAGGGAATGAACTTCACGGAGGTTTCATTTATATGGAGTTTCCATGGTATTTTCTAGATATTTACATAGTCGTCTGCTGCAGATCAGTTGTATATTGGAAATAAGGGTTAAATATAAAGCTTTATCTCTTTAATCCTTTCCCTCATACGCTTTCTGACGCCTCTGCAGCAGACGGCTTTTTGAAAGCATAGTGACAAAAGAAGAAATTGCTCAAAGCGAGCAATTTCTCCTTTTGCCACAATGTTTTCCACTTTTAATCATAGGTTATCCATTCAATTATAGAGATTTTTCTATTTTTTTACAAAATATGTTCGTCTGCTGCAGAATTGTCGTATAAGGGAAAGGGTTAATCATTATCCCAATATGCTCCAAATCGACCATTACTGTCGACTCGGCGTAAAGTATCGACCCGTATCAGCCTAAGCATGCCGCGCAGGCTTACACGGATAGACACGTTTCGCCTCCTGTGTATTTTCTGTTTCAGGAACAATTACTTTATACCTCTTCCCCCCTGAGACGGAATTTGTCGGCCCGGATCAGTCTGCGCAGACTGCGCAGGCTGATCTGGGTCGATATATTACGCAGCGTCCACATAAATGTTGTTTTTTTTTCTAGTGGAACGGCCCATATGCGATAATGCTTATGAACTTAAAAGTACCTATAAATTCAAAGGAGATGCAATTTGACGCATCTGCATTAATAGAGCAACTTCTCTTTTTGCCGCAATGTTTTTAAAAATTAACTTTCACTTATAGATAGAGAGTTTCCGTACTTTTGCCTAGTTGATTTCAAAATCGTGTTCACCGGTTAAACAGTGACTATTACTGATTTCTGATATCTTCATTTCCTTATTCAAAGAATAACAGTATTTTCTCACAAACCGACCAAAGGTTTCACAATTAAATGTTCAATATATGTTTGACAACTTGAACGTAAGAGAAAAACGACTCCCTCTCTATTACTTTAAACTATGTCTATGAATATATTATGTCAATGTGTACCATGTTTACGTAAATAGAAAACATTTGAACAAACAAACAAAGATCGAGGATGGAAGACAGTGAGGGTAAAGCAGGAATGTGAACGATTGCTTCTTTCCCTACAATGACTTCAAAATAGTATTGTGTCACCCACATTATCGGATGTGTGTAGATGTTTAAACGTAATGGTAAAAAATAAATACTAGTATATGACCAGTACTAGATGCAATATGTTCCAGGAATAAGTAAATGTATGCGGAAGTATTCTCACATTTCAATCTTAATGTATAAAATATGATAAAATGTTATGTATATGTATGTATTAAACGACATGCCATTTTATGTTGTATGTATATTTATATGGTTGTTAAAATATGTGACTATGAGCTTGTATGCTTAATGTCAATTAAAATGTAGTCCTATGTTCTGTTCTGTTTATATTAAGAAATATACTTCCGTCAGAGTCGATATTCATTAAGAAGTGTAAATATGTGACAAACTCTCAAATATGACAAAATCAGCTTCGTTGGCAAGTACGTAAACATGTCAACAGAAACAGGATGTTCCAGATCATTGCTCTGCTGTAAAAGACATACAATTTATTAAAAAGGAGATATAAATATTAAAAATTTAAAGCAGTTAGAAGAACATCAAAGCCAAATAAAATATATAAAATACATACCCGCCATTTTGAATCGCTCGCTACGCCTGAACAATCACGTTAAATTATATATAAATTAAGCGCATACCTTCACTTCCAACTAACAACAAAATATACCTGTCATTTGTCTTATACTACAGTATATAGTCACAAGTTGTCATATTTGCTGTTTGTTTCATTCACAGATAAACTAAAATATCACCCCTGTCAACATTTGTAGCAAGTAAAACTCAAAAACTATTCAAGATATGATAATAACAAAGATAATTTCTAGAAGTTCAAACATTCTTCTATTGTAGTAGATAACAATATTTTAATATTCTACAAGTTTTGATAATATGTTATCCTTATGAAAAATGTCAGTCTATTAATTTTTGAAAAATAATAATATAATTCAGAAATCCCAATATCTGTGTCTTTTAAACCAGTCATTTTTCAAAATACAAAGACATTCCAGTTGTTCATTGTAACTTTAGTTGAAATATTAAGCTTTCAGAATATGTATGTTTTGTTTATGTGCTATAAAATGTTAAATTTTGACAATTTTATTTCTATGTGTGATATTTTAACCAGATAACAGGTGTACACGTGGAGTTGCCTATCCCTCTTATCTATTTCCTTCGTGCAAGGGGATGCGTCGTCGGTACACACGAAATGCAACATACCGAAAACCGCCTGATTTCAGTTGAAGGAGAAAAAAAATCATACGCAGACAATTATAAGACATACTAAAAAGTATATGAAACAGTGCAACAGTAGTGCTAATGCTGCTATATACTGTACTTGACAGATGAACGAATGCGGTTATAAGACTATGCGTTTAGAAAATGTGCTATTTTTAATCCTTTCCCTCATATTAACGCTTTCTGACGCCTCTGTAGCAGACGGCTTTTTGAAAACATTGTGGCAAAAGAAGAAATTTCTCAAAACGAGAAATTTCTCCTTTTGCCACAATGTTTTCAATTTTTAGTATAGGTTATCCATTCAATTATAGAGATTTTCCATTTTTTGACGAAATATGTTCAAAGTCGTCTGCTGCCGAATTGTCGTATGAGGGAAAGGGTTAAAGCAGACGGCGTTTTGAAAACATAGTGACAAAAGAAGAAATTGCACAGAACGTGCAATTTCTCCTTTTGCCACTATGTTTTCCACTTTTAGTCATAGGTTATCCATGTGACAAAATACGTTCAAAGTCGTCTGCTGCCGAATTGTCGTATGAGGGAAAGGGTTAATATATACCGAGACATAAAAGAGGGTTTGTATTGATTGCTTCGAGCATTAAGAAGCTTTCAACACTGTTTCAGTTATATCACGGCGTTTCCTGGGTACTAGTAAGTTACCAGTACGTCTGGTGTATGCATCCTGACACCAGAGAATCAGTCGCAATGCTAACCATACACCCCTGAGCCGCAAAGAGCCCAGCTATTACTACCATTTTCTTAAGTCTTTGGTATGACCCGGACGTAGAGCGAACCCGCGACCTCCCACGCGCGAGGCTGACGCTCTACCTCCACACCACCGAGGCGCTTTGTAAGTATAGACATTGGAAGAAGGGTATTAAAAGTCCATAGATAAAACCAACATTGGACGGTTTGTAAATATTAGAAATGAAGTATTTCCCATTAGTTGATGCGGTAAAGAATAGTTGCCTGTACATAGTTCCTGGACCTATATTATTGACCTCACCTAGTGGTCACTTTGACAGGCACATTTTGTTATATGTTGAAAGCAGAAGATGAAATAAAATATCTGACTAAACAACTACAGTGTGCAAAATTAATTCAATGAAGAAACTGATCTAATTAGATAAAACACAATCTTAAACTTAATATAGTTGTCAAACTAAAATTCATAATTGTCACATATTTTTTCTGATATACTTTATTGATTTTCATCATATTTGTCTTTCAAAATTACCTACAAGGTAGATAGCTATTGTAGTTCTTGGAGCTATATATTGACGCGGGATAACATCATTTTATGTATGCGACAGCACGCGCGAATAACACAAATACGGAGTTCACTCGAACCGACATTATCTCATTTCCGTAAGTAGTGGAGTTGGTTGAATTGATTGATTGAATAAGGTTGTACGCGGTTTTCAACAATATATGAGCTGTCCAGCGAGAAAACCAAACACTATGGTATCTGCGTAATGTATCGACCCAGATCAGAGCCGTCCCGCGAGAAAACCAACAGTATGGACTCTGCGTAATGTATCGACCCAGATCAGCCTGCGCAGTCAGCTCAGGCTGATCCGGGCCGACACATTCAATCACAGGGAGAAAGAGGTAATGAGTAATGTATCCTGAAGTAGGAAATCCACAGGAGGCGAAACGTGTCTGCCCGCATTAACCTGCGCGGCATGGTTAGGTTGATCTGGATCGATACTTTACGCAGAGTCCACAATGTTGGTTTTTTTCTCGCGGAATGGCTCCGTTACCAGTTGATGTATCACGTTGATTACTGTGCGACTTCCCTGTTCTACCGATATTGTCGCATATAAGTAGCTGATATATACTCCTGTCCGAACACTAGTCCGTGTGTTTGACTAAGGTATATACATGACTCGAAAATATGCGTTATTTCATAGTCCGTCCGTAGGCATGCACACGATCGTTTGTATGTACGAGTTCAACATATATTACGCGTATATGATTTCCTTAACCCTTTCCCTCATACGACAATTCCGCAGCAGACGACTTTGAACATATTTTGTCAACAAATGGAATATATGTATAATTGAACGGATAACCTATGATTAAAAATGGAAAACATTGTGGCAAAAGGATGATGGAACAATTGTTTATCTAAACCTGTCTGACAGGTCGCCTGAAATCGGTCTTAGGGCGGTAACCGGACATTAGTCCCCCCGGACATTATCCCCTTCGTTAAACAACTGCATAGGCGGACATTAGCCCCTTCGTTAAATAACTGCATAAGCGGACATTATCCCCTTCGATAAACAATTGCATAGGCGGACATTATCCCCTTCGTTAAACAATTGCATAGGCGGACATTATCCCCTTCGTTAAACAACTGCATAGGCGGACATTAGACCCTTCGTCTTTTTCACATGGCGGTCATTATTCGCTTCGTCAGTTTGTGCATAGAGGACATTAGCCCATTCACACGAAGAATTGGACAGGTACAGCGGGTCGAACGATTGGTTGAAAGCGAACTAGAAAGGAAAATGATCAAGCCTAAAATAAGCATTTTTGGACGTCGATTTGAAAGTCGTTTAAATAGTGACTATTAGACCCATAACAAATAGCCTAGAGTGATGTTAAGTAACTGCGTACTATCTTGCATGAGATAGGATTGTTGTATTATATCGTTATACTTATGTTTTGAAAATAATAAATATATAAATAGAAAACAATGCCTTCATAGTTTGTTCCATCCCAAAAGAGGTTTATATTTGTTTATCTACTATTTACATTCCTTCCCCGTGTAATTTGCTACACCGACACTTAACTAATATATGCGGCTGTCAATCTCAGTCTCTGAGGTCCTCCTCCCGGCCTCCGAGGCTCTCCTTCCAGCCTCCAAGGCCCTCGTGCTACCATATAATGCTCTCCTCTCCGACTCGGAATTACTTCTTTTTAACGGTAAAACCGTTTAATCGCCGAAGATCAACTATGAACGTTTTCCCACACTACAGACCGACATATATTAAAAATGGAAAACGATGAAAAAAGATGAAAAAAGATGAACTTCGTTTTCTTTTAAAATGGTCTACATACAAATACTTGAGAGATAACCTCATTCAAAAATTAAATAATGTTTTATTGTACAACATTTTTTTTTTTTATCATACAACTTGCTTATCTCAATTCTCAATAGTAAATCTCCAACTGTATTAAAAATTATTGTGAATTACATGAATGATTGCTTGTTGATTAGAAATTCATTGTTAAAAGATACTTGATTTATCTCATACTTATCCACTGTCACTCCTACATTGTACATATTTATTGTAATTTCTTTGTCTGTATTTTGTTGCCATAACCATTTATTGTTAATGTGTTAGTGCTAATAAAGTTATCTTATCTTATCTTATCTATAAAAAAATTACTCTTTTATATACTTAAATCTGACAAATGACACAAACTTGGATTGTCAAAAACATCAGTAGTTACTGGTTACATATATCAAAGGAAGTGTGGAAGATTAATTATTTAGCTATTTCAATCTCTCTCTGTTTCAGAGCTTTGATAACATATTGAGATCAATTGATTATTGACATATTAATATGTAAATGAGTGTACATCTTTAACCCTTTCCCTCATATAGACGATTTCTGACGCCTCTGCCGCAGACGGCTTTTTGAAAACATAGTGACAAAAGAAGAAATTGCACAAAACGTGCAATTTCTCCTTTTTGCCACAATGTTTTCCGCTTTTTGTTATAGGTTATCCATTCAATTATGGAGATTTTCTATGTTTTGACAAAATACGTTCAAAGTAGTCTGCTGTAGAATTGCCGTATGAGGGAAAGGGTTAAAGAACGGCTTGATGTGAACTCCCCTTATATGAAAACGGTGTATGAAAAGAGCGTACGCATTACGCTTATCACAGGCTATATATATCTGGGACAACACAAATTACGCATTACGCTTATCACAAGCTATATATATCTGGGACAACCCAAATACTTAAAATGGGTAGAGTTGTTGTATGTAGGAAATGATTTAAGAAATTCAATGAAACAAACTTCAGAGGTTCTTTAAGGGGAGCTATATATTCAAACATCCTAAACTAAGAAGAATATTAGATTGACGGTAAAAGCAATACTAGTTTTATACATTTTATCATACTACTAGACTGCTAAAAGGCAGCTCCGTTTGTTTCAGTAATCGGCGATTCAAGTAAACTCAAGCTCGGGTCGTCAATAAATTCGAGCTTTCTTTAGTCCCTCTTACGGTGGCACAGAGGTGACATGAGTATGTTTTTATTCATATCGTGCACACGACATGCTAAGTCGTGCGCACGAGATAATATGTCCTGCGCACGACATAGTATCTCATGCGCACGAGATAAATAAAGACATACACATGTCACCTCTGTGCCACTATACTTTCTTATACAAACGCGTTATTGTGTATTTTCAAAGAGTAATAACTCTTATGAAACAAGCATATGTTTGCTAGATTTACTTCCCTTACTCATTTCGGAAAACTGTACGATACTTCAGAAAAGAAAACCAGAAATCATATTTCATTCTAACATAGACATATGCGTCGTGGTATGCCATTTTTTTTATCCTTTCAACTTACAGCAAAACTGCAGCAGACGACGTTGAAAAAGCAATTGAAATATTGTGCAGAAGCGTCGAAAAGCGTCTATATGTGGGAAAGGTTTAAGACATTCCAGATTGCATCCATTGGAAGAAAAGGATAAGTGCTAACTCTTGGATGGCCGGGAGGACAGGGTATAGTGTATTAACAATAAACACATGGAAAACGAAAACAGTGTCCCTGATCGAAACAACAATTGCAATATTTACATAAAGGAAAGTAACTTTTGAGAATATGATTTACACTTCAATCTTGGTTCAACCAGCGACGTAGATAAGAGGGATAAGTGACTGAATTATATACTAAAATATCACCCCTGTCAACATTTGTAGCAAGTAAAACTCAAATACTATTCAAGATATGATAATAACAAAGATAATTTCTAGAAGTTCAAACATTCTTCTATTGTAGTAGATAACAATATTTTAATATTCTACAAGTTTTGATAATATGTTATCCTTATGAAAAATGTCAGTCTATTCATTTTTGAAAAATAATAATATAATTCAGAAATCCCAATATCTGTGTCTTTTAAACCAGTCATTTTTCAAAATACAAAGACATTCCAGTTGTTCATTGTTACTTTAGTTGAAATATTAAGCTTTCAGAATATGTATGTTTTGTTTATATGCTATAAAATGTTAAATTTTGACAATTTTATTTCTATGTGTGATATTTTAACCAGATAACCGGTGTACATGTGGAGTTGCCTATCCCTCTTATCTATGTCCTTCGTGCAAGGGGATGCGTTGTCGGTACACACGAAATGCAACATACCGAAAACCGCCTGATTTCAGTTGAAGGAGAAAAAAAATCATACGCAGACAGTTTTAAGACATACTAAAAAGTATATGAAACAGTGCAACAGTAGTCCTAATGCTGCTATATACTGTACTTGACAGATGAACGAATGCGGTTATAAGACTATGCGTTTAGAAAATGTGCTATTTTTAATCCTTTCCCTCATATTAACGCTTTCTGACGCCTCTGTAGCAGACGGCTTTTTGAAAACATTGTGGCAAAAGAAGAAATTTCTCAAAACGAGAAATTTCTCCTTTTGCCACAATGTTTTCCACTTTTAGTCATAGGTTATCCATTCAATAATAGAGATTTTCCATTTTTGACGAAATATGTTCAAAGTCGTCTGCTGCCGAATTGTCGTATGAGGGAAAGGGTTAATATATACCGAGACATAAAAGAGGTTTTTTATTGATTGCTTCGAGCATTAAGAAGCTTTCAACACTGTTTCAGTTATATCACGGCGTTTCCTGGGTACTAGTAAGTTACCAGTACGTCTGGTCTATGCATCCTGACACCAGAGAATCAGTCGCAATGCTAACCATACATTCCTGAGCCGCAAAGAGCCCAGCTATTACTACCATTTTCTTAAGTCTTTGGTATGACCCGGACGATGAGCGAACCCGCGACCTCCCACGCCCGAGGCTGACGCTCTACCTCCACACCACCGAGGCGCTTTGTAAGTATACCTCACACGCTCGAGGCTGACGCTCTACCTCCACACCACCGAGGCGCTTTGTAAGTATACCTCACACGCCCGAGGCTGACGCTCTACCTCCACACCACCGAGGCGCTTTGTAAGTATAGAAATTTGGAGACCATAGATAAAACGAACATTGGACGGTTTGTAAATATTAGAAATGAAGTATTTCCCATTAGTTGATGCGGTAAAGAATAGTTGCCTGTACATAGTTCCTCGAACTATATTATTGACTTCACCTAGTGGTCACTTTGACAGGCACATTTTGTTATATGTTGAAAACAGAAGATGAAATAAAATATCTGACTAAACAACTACAGTGTGCAAAAGTAATTCAATGAAGAAACTGATCTAATTAGATAAAACACAATCTTAAACTTAATATAGTTGTCAAACTAAAATTCATAATTGTCACATATTTTTTCGGATATACTTTATTGATTTTCATCATATTTGTCTTTCAAAATTACCTACAAGGTAGATAGCTATTGTAGTTCTTGGAGCTACATATTGACGAGGGATAACATAATTTTATGTATGCGACAGCACGCGCGAATAACACAAATATGGAGTTCACTCGAACCGACATTATCTCATTTCCGTAAGGAGTGGAGTTGGTTGAATTGATTGATTGAATAAGGTTGTACGCGGTTTTCAACAATATATGAGCTGTCCAGCGAGAAAACCAAACACTATGGTATCTGCGTAATGTATCAACCCAGATCAGAGCCGTCCCGCGAGAAAACCAACAGTATGGACTCTGCGTAATGTATCGACCCAGATCAGCCTGCGCAGTCAGCTCAGGCTAATCCGGGCCGACACATTCAATCACAGGGAGAAAGAGGTAATGAGTAATGACTCCTGAAGTAGGAAATCCACAGGAGGCGAAACGTGTCTGCCCGCATTAACCTGCGCGGCATGGTTAGGTTGATCTGGATCGATACTTTACGCAGAGTCCACAATGTTGTATTTTTTTCTCGCGGAATGGCTCCGTTACCAGTTGTTGTATCACGTTGATTACTGTGCGACTTTCCTGTTCTACCGATATTGTCGCATCTGTCGTAACGCCACACCACATCAATTAGCGCCATGGACGTTAACCATTATTACCATTATTCAGCGACTATGTATTACATCAGATGTCTCTGATTATACAATACAATACAATGTATTTTAACGTATAAAAACTACAAGTTTTATAGCAAATTATACAATTTAAACAAATTCCTTATATAACATAGACAATGTTTTCCGAAGAGCATATAAAACTGTAGAAAAGTAACCGTACATATGTAACCCAAAATAAATATTATCATATTTATATATTTACTTACATGTATATATTGTCCATGCATTATCCCTTTCCCACCTGCAGACGCATTTTAACGCAATAGCAGCAGACGACTTTTGACTCATGATGAGCAATTTCTCCTTTGGCCACAATGTTTTCAACTTTATTTAACAATTAAGCTATCTTTTATCGAGATTTTTCATGTTTTTGTCACCATGTTTTCAAAGTCGTCTGCTGCAGTTTTGTTGTATGTGGGTTATTAAAGTGTTTGTCATGCCCGTCCGGGTGCACCGACATGTAAATATAGTCCCCAGTCGCTACGCAACAGTCGTGGTGGCGTGCACTTTGGCAAGGCACATTTCCTAGACAAGGACTGGTTTGTTTACCCAGGGATCATAAATAAGCGAACTGTCGCTGTGATATAACTGAGCTAATGGTGAAACGGCGTAAAACCCCAATACAACAAACAAACATGTCAATATCTAAAGCTATACATATATTTATTTTTAAACCATTGTTATTGGTTCACAAATCGTGATCGCTGTACAATAATATTAGCTATTTATAGTGCAAACATGTGACAGTATATATCGGGTAGAGGAAGAGCACTGGGCCGGATAGAAATTCTATACTAACCTTCCATTACGAGACTTTAATAAATCTAATAGTGCATCGGAAACAGGGATATAAATTACTTAAAACTATTCTAAACAGTTAAATCGCACAAGTGTGTTTGTTTTGTGTGTTATCTGTGAATGAAACAAACAGCAAATATGACAACTTGTGACTATATACTGTAGGTTAAGACAAATGACAGGTATATTTTGTTGTTAGTTGGAAGTGAAGGTATGCGCTTAATTTATATATAATTTAACGTGATTGTTCAGGCGTAGCGAGCGATTCAAAATGGCGGGTATGTATTTTATATATTTTATTTGGCTTTGATGTTCTTCTAACTGCTTTAAATTTTTAATATTTATATCTCCTTTTTAATAAATTGTATGTCTTTTACAGCAGAGCAATGATCTGGAACATCCTGTTTCTGTTTACATGTTTACGTACTTGCCAACGAAGCTGATTTTGTCATATTTGAGAGTTTGTCACATATTTACACTTCTTAATGAATATCGACTCTGACGGAAGTATATTTCTTAATATAAACAGAACAGAACATAGGACTACATTTTAATTGACATTAAGCATACAAGCTCATAGTCACATATTTTAACAACCATATAATATACATACAACACGAAAATGGCATGTCGTTTAAATACATACATATAAAAACATAACATTTTATTTCATATTTTATACATTAAGAATTGAATTAATTGAAGAATACTTCCGCATTACATTTACTTAGATCTTACCTGGATTTAAGGTTATATCTGAACATAGTAGTCATATACTAGTATTATTTTTTACCATTACGTTTAAACATCTACACACATCCGATAATGTGGGTGACAACAATACTATTTTGAAAGTCATTGTAGGGGAAAGAAGCAATCGTTCACATTCCTGCTTTACCCTCACTGTCTTCCATCCTCGATCTTTGTTTGTTTGTTCAGATGTTTTCTATTTACGTAAACATAGATGCTGTACACATTGACATAATATATTCATAGACATAGTTTAAAGTAATAGAGAGGGAGTCGTATTTCTCTTACGTTCAAGTTGTCAAACATATATTTGAACATTTAATTGTGAACAACCTTTGGTCGGTTTGTGAGAAAATACTTGTTATTCTTTGAATAAGGAAATGAAGATATCAGAAATCCAGTAATAGTCACTGTTTAACCGTGAACACGATTTTGAAATCAACTAGGCAAAAGTACGGAAACTCTCTATCTATAAGTGAAAGTTATTTTTAAAAACATTGCGGCAAAAAGAGAAGTTGCTCTATTAATGCAGATGCGTCAAATTGCATCTCCATTTGAATTTATAGGTACTTTTAAGTTCATAAGCATTATCGCATGATGGTGCCGTTCCACTAGAAAAAAAACCAACATTTATGTGGACGCTGCGTAATATATCGACCCAGATCAGCCTGCGCAGTCTGCGCAGACTGATCCGGGCCGACACATTCCGTCTCAGGGGGGAAGAGGTATAAAGTAATTGTTCCTGAAACAGAAAATACACAGGAGGCGAAACGTGTCTATCCGTGTAAGCCTGCGCGGCATGCTTAGGCTGATACGGGTCGATACTTTACGCAGAGTCGACAGTGTTGGTCGATTTGGAGCATATTGGGATACTACTTTAACCCTTTCCCTTATACGACAGTTCTGCAGCAGAGACTTCGAACATATTTTGTAAAAAAAATAGAAAAAATCTCTATAATTGAATGGATAACCTATGATTAAAAGTGGAAAACATTGTGGCAAAGGGAGAAATTGCTCGCTTTTGAGCAATTTCTTCTTTTGTCACTATGTTTTCAAAAAGCCGTCTGCTGCAGAGGCGTCAGAAAGCGTATGAGGGAAAGGATTAAAGAGATAAAGCTTTATATTTAACCCTTATTTCCAATATACAACTGATCTGCAGCAGACGACTATGTAAATATCTAGCAAATACCATTGGAAACTCCATATAAATGAAACACATTTAAAAAGAGTTGAAAACAATTTGGCAGGGGAGAAATTGCTCATCATGGGGATTTTCTCCTTTTGTCACAATTTTTTCTAGAATCGTCTGCAAGTGTTGGGTTTCTCAATAATGACATTTTTAAGAGTCGTCTGCTTAGCAAAAGGTGTCCCATCTGAAAATGTGCAATCATATCTGTAATACAAAAGTTGAAAATAGGTATGAGTTTTGAATACAATAAAACTAGTCTTCATTACTGTTTCTAAATATAGTAACATTGATTGATTGATTGATTGATTGATTGATTGGTTGGTTGATTGATTGATTGATTTGATTGGCGCCGGTGTCCGATAGTTATTTCAGTTATTTCACGGCGGCCAGTTCACCTTTTTGTTTCCTGACTTCCTCCTACTAGTACTAAACACCACATTCATTCTCAGGCAACTGAAAACCTTCCCACATAAACAATTTACCACGTTTGTATTAAACTTTTATCAATCATCAGAAGGAACCAATGGCCGAACCAGGGCTCAAACTCATGACGTCTTAATTGTAACCCTATTTGTTATAGGCTGATTCGACGTAGCTAGTAGGGTGTATTTAATCTGTAATCTGCTTAGTTGCAACTTGCCCCGAGGCCTACTATATAAATATACAAATACCTGTATACATAGTATTGAGCACATATACGTATGTACGTTTAAAATATGTACTCTCGAGAGAGATAGCGAGACGGGGGAGAGAGAGAGACCGCGACAGAGATAGAGACAGAGACAGAGGGAGAGAGAGAGAGAGAGAGAGAGAGAGAGAGAGAGAGAGAGAGAGAGAGAGAGAGAGAGAGAGAGAGATGAGAGAGAGAGAGAGAGGAGAGAGAGAGAGAGAGAGAGAGAGAGAGAAGAGAGAGAGAGAGAGAGGAAGAGAGAGAGGAGGAGAGAGAGGAGACGAGAAGCAGGAGAGAGGAGAGAGAGGAGAAGAGAGAGAAGAGGCGAGAGGAGAGTCGAAGAGTGGGAGAGAGCAGACAGAGAGACAGAGAGAGGAAGCCAGAGAAGAGAGAGAATTAGAAGCCAGAGAGAGACAGAAACAGACAGAGACAGGACAGAGAGACAGACAAGAGACAGACAGAGACCTGAGACCAGAGAGAGACATATAAGCGAGACGGGGGAGCGAGAGAGAGACCGCGACAGAGATAGAGACAGAGACAGAGAGAGACGAGAGAGGAGAGAGATAGAGACGAGAGGGACGAGAGAGAGAGAGAGAGAGAGAGGAGAGAGAGAGAGAGAGGAGATGAGACGCGGAGAGAGGAGAGAGAGAGAAGAGAGAGAGGAGAGGATGAGGAGAGCGAGAGTTTAGAGAGAGAAGCAGAGAACACAGAAGCTGACTCTGTAGAGACGAAGAACACGTGAGTTAACTGGAGATTAGAGAGAGAACAGAGGTAGATGAGAGAGAAGAGAGAGAGAGAGAGAGAGGAAGAGAGAGAGAGAGAAGTAGAGAGAACCGGAGAGAGAGAGAGGAGAAGAGTGAGAGAGAGTAGGAAGAGAGAGAGAGCGAGAGAGAGAGAGAGAGAGAAGAGAGAGTGAGAGAGAAGAAAAAAATAAAGAAAGACAGAGAGAGAGAGAGGATTTCTATACTGGTTTCGTGCCCACTGCCAATTAACTATTAATGGCAACATCGATCTGGCGTATCACATTGCCTTAGCACTGACTGTCAAGAGTTAGAAGCAGTTTACAAGCTCGAACGACGACTTTGCGATATTTGGGGTCTTTTGAGTACCTCAATTGAGTATTTTTGCATGTGCAGAACCTCACACCAAAAAGAGTCCTTCACTGTCTGTAAGTATTAAGTAATAGAGCCAATTGTAGCCTGGCGTCAAACACCTAAAAGTATAGTTTCACGATGTTACTACCCATCCTTTACTTTCCGTTACGTAGTTGCAAGAACACTTCATACATAATCCGTTCCACGAGAAAAACCAACAGTATGGGCCTTGCGTAATGTATCGACCCAGATAAGCCTGCGCGACACATTCCGTCTCAGGGGATAAAGGTAAAAAGTAATTGATTCCGTGAAATAAACAAAAAAACACAGAAAGCGAAAAGCGTCTGTTCTTGTTGGCCTGCGCGGCATGATTAGACTGATCCGGGTCTATACTTAACGCAGAGTCTAACAATGTTTTTGTTTTTTCGTGGAACGGTCCCATATATCGACATAGTCAGGTACCCATGTTGGAGCGGTTAAGTGTTTTAACTTCTTCAATCTCAGTAATTTATACCTCCTTGTAATAATGTCATCGGCTGATATAATTGCACGTGGTATTTTAGTGTTTACCTAATACATACGACCATTACTCAATTTGCAGCAGACGAAATTTTGCAATGTACTGTTCGAAAATGAGACTGTACTCATTAAACTGTCTCATTTTCACATACTCTTTTAAAATATATGCATCTACATTATAAGCGTTAGCCGTTTTTCGTCGTATGTTTATGGAGAATACGAAAATGAAAATACAATGTCAGGTACATACACTACATCTAATCTGATCCAGAGATCTAGATTAATTGATTAATTGGGTGATTGAATTGATTAGGGGTTGAATGCCGATTTCAACACCTTTTCTGTCATATGCATCGGGTTAACCTTTCACATTCCGAGAGTAGTTTGCTTTCTGATTCGTGTGTTCGATTCCGAACATCAAGATGTATTGGTCCGATATAGATTATAGAGGTTACGTATGTCAGACGTACTAATTTACTATAATATTAACGCCGGGTACAAAACTTCACTGTTGGTTCATGTCAAACAGTACTAATTTACTATAATATTACGCCGGGTACAAAACTTCACTAGTTTGTTCATGTCAAACGTACTAATGTACTATAATAGTACGCGGGTACAATACTTACTGTTGGTTCATGTCAGACGTACTAATTTATTATAATATTACGCGGGTACAAAAACTTCACTGTTTGGTTCATGTCAAACGTACTAATTTACTATAATATTACGCAGTGGGTACAAAACTTCACTGTTGGTTCATGTCAAACGTACTAATGTATTATAATAGTACGCATGGTACAAAACTTCACTGTTGGTTCATGTCAAACGTACTAACTTTACTATAATATTACCCAGGGTACAAAGCTTCACTGTTGGTTCATGTCAAACGTACTAATGTACTATAATAGTAACGCAGGGTACCTTACTTCACTCTTGGTTCATGTCAGACGTACTAATTTACTATAATATTACCGCCGGGTACCAGACTTCACTGTTGGTTCATTGCAAAACGCACTAATTTACTATAATAGTACGCAGGTACAAAAACTGCACTGTTGGTTCATGTCAAAACGTACTAATGCTACTATAATATTACTGCAGGGTACCTTACTTCACTGTTGGTGTTCATGTCAGACGATACTCTAATTACTATAATAGTACGGACCGGTACCAGACTTCAACACGGTTGGTTCATGTCAAACGTTACTAATTTACTATAATAGTACGCAGTGGTACCAGACGTCCATTGATTGGTTCATGTCAGACGTACTAATTTACCTGCAATAGTACGGCAAGGGTTGCCAGACTTCACTGTTGGTTCATGTCAAACGTATTACTTTACTATAATAGTACGCAGGGTACCAGGACTTCAATTGTTGGTTCATGTCAGACGTACTTAATTTAATTACAATAGTACGCCGGGTACCAGACGTCATTCGTTGGTTCATGCAGATGTACTCTATTTACTGCAATAGTACGCAGGTACCAGACTTTACTGTTGGTTTCATTGTCAAACGTACTAATTTACTATAATAGTACGCAGGGGATACCAGACTTTCACTGTTG
>JASEVX010000003.1:101710365-101745365 GCA_031761405.1 Serripes groenlandicus
AGAGACGAGAGAGGATAGAGAAAGAGAGAGAGAGATGGATGAGAGAGAGAGAGAGACGAGACAGAGAAAGAGAGAGACAGATGAGAGAAGATAGAGAGAGAGAGAGAGAGACGATGAGGAGAAGAGAGAGAAGAGAAAAAGAGGAGAAAGATGAGAGAAGAGAGAGAACAGAGAGGATAGATAGGAGAGACTGAGACACATATGAGACATACAGACATAGACAGAGAGAGACAGAGGACAGAGAGAGACCAGAAGAGACCAGAAGAGAGACAGAGAAAAGAGAGAGGACAGAGACAGAGAAAGAGAGAGACAGAGACAGAGAAGAGAAGAGAGAGAGAAGGAGAGAAGATGAGACAGAGATACGAGAGAGACAGAGAGAGAGAGATGAGAGTCAGATGAGACATAGAGGACAGGATGAAGAGAGAATGAGATGAGAGAGAGAAGAAGAGAGAGAGAGTGAGATAGTCAGAGAAGATTGGACGGAGAGGGAGAGACTGAAGAAGAGAGAGAGAGAGAGGATGAAGAGATGAGAGGAGGAGAGGAAAGAGAAGAGAGAGAGAGAAGAAGAGAGACTGACAGACAGAGACAGGAGACAGACAGACAGAGACAGACAGAGTATGACCATACCATCCTGAGAGGAGACATAGGAGAGAGACATATAGAGAAGAGAGAAGAGAGAGGAGAGAGAGAGAGAGAGAGAGAGAGAGAGAGAGGAGAGAGCAGGAGAGGAGGAGAGAGAGGAGAAGTGAGAGAGAGAGAGAGAGAGAGAGAGGACGAGAGAGGAGAGAAGAGAGAGAGAGACAGAGACAGAGAGACAAGAGACAGCAGACATAGAAGAGACATACAGACAAGGACATAGACAGAGAAAGAGAGAGAGAGATACAGAGACAGAGAGACAGAGAGGACGAGAGAGAGACAGAGAGACGAGACACAGAGACATAGAGCCATATAGAGACATATAGAGAGAGACAGAGAGACATAAACAGAGAGAGACAGAGACATAGAGACAGAGAGACAGAGACAGAGACATGAGAGACAGAGACAGAGAGAACAAGACAGAGACAATGAGAGACAGAGACAGAGAGAGAGAGAGACAGACAAGAGAGAGAGAGAGAGGAGAAGGAGAGAGACAGAGAAAGAGAGATAGAGAGAGACAGATACGGAGACAGAGGACATAGAGCCATATATAGACATAATAGAGAGAGACAGAGAGAGAAGAGAGAGAAGAGAGAGGAAGAGAGAGAGGAAGAGAGAGAGAGAAGAGAGAGAGAGAGAGAGAGAGAGACGAGAGAGAGAGAGACAGAGAGATGAGGAGAGAAAGAGAGAGAGAGACAGAGAGAGGACAGAGAGACAGAGACAGAGACAGTAGAGACACAACAGACATAGAGACAGAGAGATAGACAGAGACAGAGACAGAGACAGAGAGGCATAAGAGACATAGAGACAGAGACAGAGACATATAGACATAGAGAAAGAGAGAGAGAGATGAGAGAGGAGAGAAAGAGAGAGAATAGAGGGGAGAGAAGAGACAGAGAGAGAAGAGACAGAGAGAGAGAGACAGATACAGAGACAGAGAGACATAGAGAGCCAGAGACACAAAGAGAGACCTCACTACAGAAGCAGAGCAGAAGAGACAGAGAGAGACAGAGACCAGAGAGAGATAGACAGGGAGAGATGAGAAAGAGAAGAGAGATGAGAAAGAAGAGGAGAGATGAAAGAGAGAGACAGAGAACAGAAGACATAGAGACAGATGCGCCATAGATGAGAGCGGTGGAGACGATGACGAGACGTAGGAGAGACCGAGACGAGGAGAGACGAAGAAGTAAGAGATGAGACGATGACGAGAAGGATGGAGGTGGGAGACGGGGATGAGATGGAGAGGGGAGGCTGGGAGAGGGGCGGGGAGGAAAGGAGCGAGCGAAGATAGACAGAGAGAGATAGAGATGCATGATAGAGACATAGAGAGATAATCATGATAATAATAGAGCGATGAAGATCTCTCACATCACTTTAGGGGACATCGCGAAAGATTCTTTCCTGAGTGGCGATCGTGATATGACCGAGAGATGGAGACAGAGGAGAGAGCGAGAGAGAGAGGAGAGAGAGAGGGAGGGGGGAGTCCCCCCCCCCCCCTGGTGGCCCAGAGTAGAGAAGATACATAGAGAGTGAGACATACCCCACAGAGAGACAGATGACCGACATAGATGACAGAGACAGAGAGAAGAGAAGAGAGACAGAGGAGAGAGACAGGAGGACAGAGAGACAGAGAGAGGAACATAGAGACATACAGAGAGAGAAGAGGTGGAGAGAGAGACAGAGAGGAGACAGAGGAAGAGGAGATGAAGAGAGAGAGACCGAGATAGAGACAGACAGAGAGAGACAGAGACATAAAAGAGCTGATAGAGAGATAGAAGACGAGAGACAGAGAGACCGGAGAAGGAGAGAGAAAGATGAGAGAACATAGACGAGACACGCCAGACCACCGACCCAGCCCATCGAGACATAGAGAAAGGAGACAAGAGAGAGAGACAGAGATCGAGACCCAGAGATACCCCAGACCGAGACAGACCAGAGACAGACCAGAGGTGACAGAGAGAGACAATAGAGAGAGACACCACAGAGACAAGAGACAGAAGAAAAGAGAGACAGCAGAGACAGAGACAGAGAGGCAGAGAGGCCGAGGGCATGGCACTCGAGTGAGACCTCCAGAGGAGCCAGAGACAGAGACAGAGAGACATAGAGAAAAGAAGAGAGGGGAAAAAAGAGAGAGACATAGAGACATAGAGAGAGAGACAGAGACAGAGAAGGCCCATTTTAGACACCTCCCCTAAGTCAAGGGATCTTTCGTCGCAATTGATAATTGGCTAATAATAATATCTAGACCCAGTAGACATACTGGAACTATCACCCTTGTTCCTAGGCCTATATCTCGCACGATTATCTGCGGCCATATATCACTAGTGGATAGTGGTGAAAAAGCCCATTTTCAGACGACTCTCCTGTGATCCCAGATCATTCGAGGCAATTTATAATTGGCCAATGGTAGGCTTTATACCCCGTGTCCATACTTCAAACATAGCCATGGGTGACAGGTTCATTTCTCCGCCAATTCCCTGCGGCCATATGTCACTTGTTGCATATTTGACGGCAGTTTTATGCGGGCATAATTCACTCACGGATACCGCTGGAAGGCCCATTCGCAGACGCCTCCTTTAAGCAAGGGATCTTTCGTGGAAATTGATAATTGGCTAATGCATAGATCTATAGACCCGCTAGTCATACAAGACTGATCACCATTTTTCCCCGCACGATTTTATGTGCATTGCGCATTTTAAGATGACTTTCCTGTTACCCGGAATATTTCTTTGCAGTTAATAATTAGTTTTATACCCCGTGTTCATACTTCTCACATAGCCATGGGTTGATTTCTCCGCCAATTCACTGCAGCCATATGTCACCTATTGCATATTTGTTGGCAGTTCTGTGCGTCCATAAATCACTCACGGATACAGCTGTAAGGCTCATTTTCATACGCCCCCACCCCCTTAAAGCAAGGGATCTTCCGTGGCAATTGATAATTGACAAGATCTAGACCCGGCATACATAATGGATCTATCACCATTGTTCCTAGTCCTACATCTCGCACGATTATCTGCGGCCACAAGTCACTAAGCTATATGTCACTTATTGCATATTTGACAGGAAGTTCTGTGCGGCCATAAATCACTCACGGATATCGATGGAAGCCCCATTTTCAGAAGCCTCCTGTTAGGTCAGAGTTCTTCCATGGCTAATGCATAGATCTAGACCCGGTAGCCATACTGGACTGACCACAATTTTCCTAGGCTTATATCCCGCACGAGTTTCTGCGGCCATAAATATAAGATAGTGATCTAGGTTGATTTTCAAATGTCAATTTCTTGTCTGCAGCCATAGCTGACTGCTCGTGAATATCAGGTGTTTATTTTAAAGATCGGTTTACTGCCGCCATAGTTCAGTTGTCGAGAAGATCTAGGGTGATTTTCAATGGTCAATTTCCTGCAGTCATAGGCGACTGCTCGTGAATATCTGGGGTTTATTTTAAAGATCGGTTTACTACGGTCATAGTTTAGTTGTCGAGACGGGTACTTTAATGGTGTCATAGATCAGTAGTATATATCTCCCTCTCTTTCTCTACCTGCCGTGGTCGAGTTGATAGCGTCGGGGATTTGAAACCGGGTGTTCACCACGACGGTGATGGTAGATTGGCACGGCTCATTTTCTAGCCTATAACTGTTTTGTTCACCCAGGGATCATGAATGAGTGAACTGTCGCCGTGATATAACTGAAATAAGGTTGAAAACAGCGTAAGACAACAAAAACAAACAAACAAACGAACTCTCTCACTCTCAGAGATTCAAAGGAGTTTAAATATTCAAACTAAACAATGACACAATATATATTGCTTATAATACAATACCTGTATAGTTCATAAGAGAAATATCTCGTTTTAAGCAATTGCTTCTTCTTTTGCCACAGTGTTTTTAAAAGTTGTCTACTGCAGAGGCTTCAATAAGCGTAAATACGAGGGAAATGGTTTAATTATTTGAAGCTCTAATCAATAACATTCATGAATGAGACAAGATACACACACAGCTCAGGATACTCGTTTTGTAGTGCAATGGATTTAGTGGTGTAAGACCTAGAATATGGCCAACGGTGTCGAGGAAAGTTTCACTCCGTATGTTTCCTCCGTTTGTGACCGAGAAAAAAAAGTACGCGGATTTAAGTTAAATCCGCGCACTTTTTTTTTTCAGTTTGATGTTTTGGCAACCATGAAAAAAAGATGCGCGTTTTTATTTGTAAAATTTCTCATCTTTTTTCGACAAAATTCTGCTGGATTCTCTATAGAATCCTATATAAACAGCCTTAAAAAAAGTGCGCGGATTTAAGTTAAATCGGCGCGGTTTTTTTTGCCCACGATAAGAGGCCGTCCACAGAAAAACACGCTGGCCCCAACAGGACACCGTAGTCTATTGTCTATTTCTGGTTTTTTTTTCTGAAGTATCGTACAGTTTTCCGAAATGAGTAAGGGAAGTAAATCTAGCAAACATATGCTTGTTTCATAAGAGTTATCACTCTTTGAAAATACACAATAACGCGTTTGTATAAGAAAGTATGGTGGCACAGAGGTGACATGTGTATGTCTTTATTTATCTCGTGCGCACGACATATTATCTCGTGCGCACGACTTAGCATGTCGTGTGCACGAGATGAATAAAAACATACTCATGTCACCTCTGTGCCACCGTAAGAGGGACTAAAGAAAGCTCGAATTTATTGACGACCCGAGCTTGAGTTTACTTGAATCGCCGATTACTGAAGCAAACGGGGCTGCTTTTTAGCAGTTTAGTAGTATGATAAAATGTATAAAACTAGTATTGCTTTTACCGTCAATCTGATATTCTTCTTAGTTTAGAATGTCTGAATATATAGCTCCCATTAAAGAACCTCTGAAGTTTGTTTCATTGAATTTCTTAAATCATTTCCTACACATACAACAACTCTACCCATTTTAAGTATTTGGGTTGTCCCAGATATATATAGCTTGTGATAAGCGTAATGCGTACGCTCTTTTCATACACCGTTCTCATATAAGAGGAGTTCACATCAAGCCGTTCTTTAAAGATGTACACTCATTTACATGTTAATATGTCTATAATCAGTTTATCTCAATATGTTATCAAAGCTCTGAAACAGAGAGAGATTGAAATAGCTAAATAATTAATCTTCCACACTTCCTTTGATATATGTAACCAGTAACTACTGATGTTTTTGACAATCCAAGTTTGTATCATTTGTCAGATTTAAGTATATAAAAGAGTAATTTTTTTATAGATAATGTAAGATAAGATAACTTTATTAGCACTAACACATTTAACGAAGTTATAACACTTATTTAAAATAGACATTAATTATGCGCAAACTGACGAAGCGGAAAATGACCGCCATGTGAAAAAGACGAAGGGGGCTTATGTCCGCCTATGCAGTTGTTTAACGAAATGGATAATGTCCGGTTGGAACTAATGTCCGATTTCCGCCCTAAGACCGATTTCAGGCGACCTGTCATACAAGTTTAGATGAACGGACGTTCCATTGTCCGATACATTCATACAGAATGAATTAATAACAGGCAAATACATTGACAATACAGAAAGAGAGATAGATACACTGTGGAAACAGTAGGAAAATTTGACATGAAAGCTTTAACCCTTTCCCTCATATAGACGCTTTCTGACGCCTCTGCAGCAGACGGCTTTTTGAAAACATAGTAACAAAAGAAGAAATTGCTCAAAACGAGCAATTTCTCCTTTTGCCACAACGTTTTCCATTTTTAATCATAGGTTATCCGTTCAATTATATTCATATATTCCATTTGTTGACAAAATATGTTCAAAGTCGTCTGCTGCAGAATTGTCGTATGAGGTAAAGGGTTAAGGAATCATATACGCGTAATATATGTTGTACTCGTACATACAAACGATCGTGTGCATGCCTACGGAAGGACTATGAAATAACGTATATTTTCGAGTCATGTATATACCTTAGTCAAACACACGGACTAGCGTTCGGACAGGAGTATATATCAGCTACTTATATGTGTGTAAAGTAAAAAAGGTTCTTTGTCCAATACCCCAAATATAATCACGAATCCAGCCTCGAGAGACGCCCAAAATATGTGGAAAAACAGTACATATGTACAGCTATACTGAATATAGTATGCATTTTCTAAGTTGCTATTGTATTGTTCGGACCGACGATCCAATACATGCACAGGTAGGAGAAGAATACCCATCAGCTTATACCATTTGTAGAGTTTTTTCTCCTTTTCCCACACTGCGTGCCAGACAAAAGACTCAATTAACACTCAAATTTTGTTCTGACAGCAGATGAAACGACGTACATACGTATCGTTGTATGCAGGGTACGTACGTTTTGGAAGGTTGGGGCATTTATCATACAGAGCTTCAGGCATACACATTGGTGATTAAATAAAACGTAGTAACAGTGTTGAAATAGTAATAATTTTAACATGCAAGGGAAAATCAACCTTACTGATTGCTGATCTCGTACACACGTCCGAACATTTAGCATTTTCACTGGGTATATCGAGGGCTTGGTGTGAAACGGTTGTAACTTAAATTGGTATTTTTTTACCAAGGTTAATCACCTCGCCATAAAGTCTTTATAAGCGTTAAATCCTTTTACTTGGTAAACAATGGAAATTTAGGTGCCATTGCTCGTTCTGAGCAATGGCACCTAAATTTGCATTGTTTACAAAAGGGTCAATATTGCCCCTAATCCAGGGTTTTCAAAATAGGTTTTGAGTTACAACCGTTTCACGCCAAGCCCTCGATATCTTATAAAGCTGACTCTTTCAGCGCCAATGGTAATATCGAGATTGTTGCAAACATTTCAGATGCGGGTGAGTCAGCTCGTAACGAGCTGTCTCACCTGAAATCAGCATTGTTTTTCTTTCAGTTTTCAAAATATCCCAAAACTCGTATTACATGGATATGGATAATGGAATTGCCCGATTTTGAAAGCGGAAGATTCTACTTAACCCTTTCCCTCATACGGCAATTCTGCGGCAGACGACTTTGAACGTATTTTGTCAAAAAATAGAAAATCTCCATAATTGAATGTATAACCTATGACAAAAAGTGGAAAACATTGTGGCACTATGTTTCCAAAAAGCCGTATGCTGCAGAGGCTTCAGAAAGCGTCTATATGAGGAAAAGGGTTAAGGAAGGGTTTAAGATAAGGGAATTGTTCACGAGGTCTCTCCTCATCGATACAGACTGGTGGTCATTGAAAGTTTATAGAAAAAGTCTGTGGCAAGTCTAAAGAATGTTTACACATTTCAGTGTCCGATAGAATAACACTGTTGTGTTAAACATTTTCTTTCACGATCAAATGGCACCTTTAATTTCCTAAAATTACATTATTACATTGATGGTTAAAAGAAAACAACATCGAAGTAAATAGCGGTTTCTAGTGGGTGTTTCTTGCACGTTCTGAAAAGTTATAAACTTATTAGAAACAAAGTCACAAGAATACCTACATGATAAAGGGATATGTGCGTGTTTAGGGTCATCCAGTCAAATATTTCTTACTGATAAGCCCGCATGTGGCTGTAGGATTCCCCGTGTTGTTATTCGCGTCACTTATCGACTATCGTGCCGTGTTTTATGAGATAAACATTTTCTCGCGTGAAACAAACACAGATATACATTTGTATGATCGGATATTACATGCTAGAAACTTTCACGGATGAATATAGATGTTAAAACCTTGAATTAAAGGTAAATATTTTACATATTTATCGGATATATTTTTATTTTATATTTGTATTATCGATATATTTTTATTTTATATTTGTATGATCTATATATTTTTGAATTTTTCATTAGTTTTAATTGAATAAAAGGAATGGTCGTAACAGGAGATGCACTGTCAAATTGTTAACTCTTTCAGCGCCGAATTGTTCAAAGTAGGCTCTTCCATATAAACAATCGGTGTCCATTTCTCAATTTATGAAAGTTTTGGACTAATTTGGTAACTAAAAGGCAAACAATGCTGATTTCAGGTGTACTTCTTACATGTGTGATGATCGTTTTTCTACAAATTAACCCAATTCTGACAACTTGCTCGAAAAGTTCTGCTTATACAGGTGTCTACGAAAACACATTGAAACATAACGAGATATTTCGAGGTGTTGGTTGATTGATTGTAATTTAACGTCGTTTTTCAGTAGAATCAGTTTCACCTTCTGTGTATTTCAGGGCTCTACACCCTCGCTACATTCAAACAAATAATATGCATTCAATGTGTTAAAGATCAGTGACGCTCGTCACAATCACTTGTATAAATCATCGGAATCAAATCAATGGCGAACCCTCCTCGTCACCGGCTCGACATTCTAAGGTTTTTGGGCTTAGTCCTGACATTTGAAAATAATGAGGTGTGTAGTCAACTTGTTAGGGAGCCATGATTTTCCAACCTCTAAAGATAACTTCCTTTTAGCTTGATAAAACATGCATATATCGGTAAATTGTTGATATTTATGGACCGATAATGCAAACAAAGTTATAATGGTTAGGATTTTCGACTGGTTTGTCTGAAAAACAACAACTTTTGAGCATCTTTCTGATTAGATATCTCTCCACCTTCGATCTTGGGTTAAACAAATAGCATACACAATCAACATGTAACAGCTGGTGTCCGTGTACATTCAACTGATGCCTGATGAATACTTACCAAGGTTAAAGTTAGTCCTTTAAAAAAAGACATCGCATATGCTCATTTTTCATTTTGTTATTATCCTGCATACGCTAGGTTGACCAAAAAATGACAGATGATAAAACGAGAAACCGAAAGTCTAAAATATTTGGACGATTAGGTAGTCCTTCAAAAAAAGACATCGCATATGCTCATTTTTCATTTTGTTATTATCCTGCATACGCTAGGTTGACCAACAAATGACAGATGATAAAACGAGAAACCGAAAGTCTAAAATATTTGGACGATTAGGTTGACCAAAAAATGAGAGATGATAAAACGAGAAACCGAAAGTCTAAAATATTTGGACTAGGTTAAAGTGGGCATGAAACAAACAAAAGGATAAAAGAAATTTATTATATTAAATAAAGAGGCTATATTTTAATAAAGCAGACTGTCCAGTCCATATTAAAGTAATCAAATTAAAACGGCTGTGGTCAAGTTCAAAGTATTAGAAGCATAAAAACAAATAGTATATATATATATATATATATCTTTTTAATGATGAATGGATTTCTTTTATGCTTTAAATATTTAATTCATGTGAACTATTTACGACATTTCGAAAAGGTTGCAAATCCACTCAACCCTTTCCCACCTGCAGACGCATTTTGACGCAATAGCAGCAGACGACTTTTGAAAACATTGTGGCCCAATGGTAGTAACTAATCTACTGCATATCGAGGGCTTAGCGTGAAACGGTCGTAACTAAAAACCTGTTTTGAAAACCTTGGTTTAGGGGCAATTTTGACCCGTTTGTAATCAATGCAAATTTAGGTGCCATTGCTCAGAACGAGCAATGGCACCTAAATTTCCATTGTTTACAAAGAAAATGATTTAACGTTTATAAAAACTTCATGGCGAGGTGATTCAACTTGGTAAAAAAAATACCGAATTTTAGTTACAACTGTTTCACACCAAGCCCTCGATATATTGGTCTTTGTACCGCACACAAATTCGAATGCACTGCATATAAAGACAGTACCACCACATATAAGAAGAGTTGCACTACATATAACCAATAGAGTACAGCATATAAATAAAGAAGTACCACACATTATGAAATATCTACTGCATATATAATAAAATATCTACTGCATATAATGAAATATCTACCGTATATAAGGAACCAAGTCATCATAAGATAGTAAAGGCGTTCCATATACCGGGTACAGAGGAATGAAAACTGATCTTGATTTACATTAATTTACCACTTTCCCTCATATAGACGCTTTCTGACGCCTCTGCAACAGACGACTTTTTGAAAACATAGTGACAAAAGAAGAAATTGCACAAAACGTGCAATTTCTCCTTTTGCCACAATGTTTTTCACTTTTAGTCATAGGTTATCCATTCAATTATGGATATTTTCTATGTTTTGACAAAATACGTTCAAAGCCATCTGCTGCAGAATTGTGAAACCACATCTGTGTCGAGACATTAATCTCAATTTTGTTGTTAGACCAGCTATTCTGTATTTCACTTTTGAAACTTGTACAGAACCAAGTTTAAGTGAAGGTAGAATATGACCTGTGTCCCAACAAGCTTGTGAACCAGAGGAAAACAATGTGGAAAGGAAAAGAAGTTACTTCACTTTTTCATGATACAGAAAGCTGTTCATGACTCAACTGCATATGTATATTGAAACAATCGCAGGAAAAGTAGCCATGTAATCCCCGTTTCCAACAATAAAATGAATCTGCAGGAGACAATATTGAACATTTCCCACATACAGCAAATCTGCAGGAGACGACTTTGAAAACCTAGTGACAAAAACATTGTTGCCATCATGAGGAACTCACCTTTGGCCACAATGTTTTCAAAAGTATAGATAAAGATGTTGTAGGCGGAAGTAACATACATGATACAGACGGACAAACGTGTATTTGTTATGGGCGTTTAGTACATTAATGTATATCTCAACATTAAACATAATTAATCATCTGAACATTTCCTTGGTTTTCTTTTTTCGTGCGTACTCCATGATATTTTTGCATGGGATTATTTATATATAATCGATTAAATTAACTTTATATCATATCGGCAGCTCATAAGAAATGAGAAAGTGAAAATTGATTTGATCTGTGATGTACAGTTAACTGAATCAAGTATGCATGTATATTATGTAAATGGACAATTCCATCCAGCTGTTTATCAGTAGTTCTTAAACAAAGAAAGGTACGAGATGTTACTGACAGGTCAGGTCTGGCATTTATCAATGATAACGCTTTAACCATTTCTTTCCCACATTCAACAAAACCGCGATGAAAAATATTCGGGCAAAAATATGGAAAACCTCTTAGAGTGATTTAGCATAATTGATTTGATTTCTGAAAAGCGATGACAATACTGTGGCAAATGGAGAAATTGATCATCATGAGCAATTTCTACTTTTGGCACAATGTTTTTAAAATTCGTCCGCTTCAGATGTGTCGGAAAGCGTCGGAAAGCGTCTACTCGAAAATGTTGGAAAGGGATAATTCTTAATGAATTGATATCCGGGCGTCTAATTATGCGGTGCTCGTTCATGCGGTGCAAGTAAGTGTACGGTAATTACCGTACCGTCGGTTGTAATCGTGTAACCGCATTGGGAGGTACTGCGTCTAAAATCTGATCCTAATCTTTGTTATAGTATACATGTATGTTTTCTTAACATTCAAATAAGCTCGATGTGTCCATCTAACCGCATCGGTGTAGTAGTGGTAGTGCGGGAGGTCGCATGTTCGATCTCCGGCTGGGTCATACCAAAGACTTTAATTATGGTAGTAATGGCTGCCCTCCTCTAGGCGCTCAGAGTGGCGGGGTTAGCATTACGACTATCTGGCTGGTACCAGGATAAATGGATAAGTAAGACTGATAACTTACCCAGGAAATGCCGTAATATCACTGAAAAAGTGTTGAAACAGCGTAAAACACCAAACATTCAATCAATCAATCAAGTAATATAACATAGCATAAATGTATTGTTGATAATAACAAGTTATGACGTGTTCGTAACAGTGTGTGTGTGTGTGTGTGTGTGTGTGTGTTACAGATAATGTAAGCACTTCTACAACTTAATCACAATATATTTTCTTTGCACAGAGGTCAGGCATCAGGTCAGCATTGCTTGAAAAAGACTGACTAAGAAAAGGTGCAATTACTACACCAATTCTTGGTTAAAGTGGAAGTAATAGTTAAATCAAAGAACTTGATGTGCCCTAAGCATCATTTATGTCTCAAGCATTCAAGAACTCGTGAATATGCTCCAAGTTCCGATAACCCCCTGTTATATGGTCGATTTTCGACACGTGTTGAGCCTCGGTAGCTCTGTCGGTAACGACGCTTTATGTTGATCAAAATGTAATGAGTTCAAATTCCGTCTCGCGGATATTCAAAATCTTTGAATAATTGTCAAAAGTCGAAGAGATGAGGTCCAGATAAAGAGAGATATTCAGGTCTTTCCCCCCACATTATCTCTCTTATTTATTTATTAACCCTTTCCCTCATACGACAATTCTACAGCAGACGACTTTGAACGTATTTTGTCAAAAAATAGAAAATCTCCATAATTGAATGGCTAACCTATGACAAAAAGTGGAAAACATTGTGGCAAAAGGAGAAATTGCATGTTTTCAAAAAGTCGTCTGCTGCAGAGGCGTCAGAAAACGCTATATGAGGGAAAGGGTTAAAGCAAAACCCTGTAGTGTGTGTAATCAAAAGAATCGTACCCACAACATATGGTTAGAGGGTCAAATGTGGATTTTAGAACTTGCAAAACGCCGCTTATCTGGAGCTCTGATTGAGTCATTCATCGTCCACATTTAGGCTAGATTATAATTATGTCGTCATGTATCTGGCAAAAGCGTGTGAAAACTCTTGCAACACATGGGGTGTGTCACTTTTGGTCGAGGGTCGAGTGTCGAGTAAGAAAAGTCAAGTGTCGAGTAAGAAAGGTTGAGTGTCGAGTAAGAATGGTTGAGTGTCGAGGAAGAGTTGTCGAGTGTTGAGTAAGAAAGGTCGAGTGTCGAGTAAGAAAGGTCGAGTGTCGAGTAAGAAAAGTCAAGTGTCGAGTAAGAATGGTCGAGTGTCGAGTAAGAATGGTCGAGTGTCGAGTAAGAAAGGTCGAGTGTCGAGTAAGAAAAGTCAAATGTCGAGTAAGAAAGGTCGAGTGTCGAGTAAGAAAAGTTGAGTGTCGAATAAGAATGGTTGAGTGTCGAGGAAAAATTGTCTAGTGTTGAGTAAGAAAGGTCGAGTGTCGAGTAAGAAAAGTCAAGTGTCGAGTAAGAAAGGTCGAGTGTCGAGTAAGAAAGGTCGAGTGTCGAGTAAGAAAGGTTGAATGTCAAGTAAGAAAAACGAGTGTCCATTAAAAAAGGTTGAGGGTCGAGTAAGAAAAGTTGAGTGTCGAGTAAGAAAAGTTGAGTGTCGAGTAAGAAAAGTTGAGTGTCGAGTTAAAAAGGTCGAGTGTCGAGTAAGAAAGGTCGAATGTTGAGTTATAAAAGTTTGGAAAGTAAAACAAAATATATACATGTAACTATAAACTCATACAGTTATGTATGGCATATTCTTATGTTGTCCCACATAGTGGATTGAATTAATGTCTTCAAACATCCAAATAAATTGTACATGATCAAACATAGACTGGCAACAGTCCTTATGGTTATTTTTCAATGTTACAATGGGGGAGAACTCTAATAGACAAAATATGCATTACTCTGATTATCGTCCTTAGGACTTGACCATCCCCACCAGTTGAAATGCAGCATATAATAATAAACATAGAGCCTTGTGCCAGGCTAGATCAAACACTATGTACCAAAACTTTAATTTTGTCCCTGGCACAGACGAGCAATTAGTACACTCATGAGATTATTACTTTTAAGAGCAAGTGATGTCAGTATCTTATGTATGTGGTATAATGGTAGAAGGCATTCATTAATACGGTTAAATGGCAAGTGCATGTTTACAAAAGTAATTTTCAGCTGCTAATGTACCCCCAACTTGTACTCTGGGATTAAACTATTGATTGTTTTTATATTGACGAATCCTTAGATTTCTCTCAGTTGTGACATTAATTAACAAAATAAATGTCACTTTATGTACACTGTTTTTAGTTGAGCACATCCTCAGTGTGCTCTTTGGTCAGCTTCTTACCACATCACTGATTTGACAAGGAAATATTAGTTACGCCGATCAGTTTATTTGTTCAAATTTCAATCAACATATACAAAGAAGGAAACAAACATCTCATTATTCCTTTATTAAACATTAATCAATTGACGAAATAATTCTTTATTGATACAACATTAAACTCAATTTGTGTTTATAAACAACTGTAAGTTGGGATTGATCCAAGAATTTACACATTTGTCTCAGCATAACAATAATTAATCAGGTTTGTAGGAAAACAATTAACAGCACGTAGAATAACACTAAGTGCTTATGAAAAGGCATGAAAACTGTACTTGTTCCACTAATATTTGAAACAAAAATCATTACTCGATTTTTCTTACTCGACACTCGTTCTTTCTTACTCGACACTCGACCATTCTTACTCAACACTCGACCTTTCTTACTCAAAGATGAAACTATTTTGAAGAGATGAAGATGAAACTTTTTGAAGAGAAAAAGATGAAAATATTTTGAAGAGAAAAAGATGAAACTATTTTGAAGAGATAAAGATGAAACTTTTTGAAGAGATAAAGATGAAAATATTTTGAAGAGAAAAATATGAAAATATTTTGAAGAGAAAAAGATGGAAACTATTTTGAAAAGATGAAGATGAAACTATTTTGAAGAGAAAAAGATGAAACTATTTTGAAGAGATAAAGATGAAACTATTTTGAAGAGAAAAAGATGAAACTATTTTGAAAAGATGAAGATGAAACTTTTTGAAGAGATAAAGATGAAAATATTTTGAAGAGAAAAAGATGAACATATTTTGAAGAGAAAAAGATGAAACTATTTTGAAGAGATAAAGATGAAACTTTTTGAAAAGATAAAGATGAAACTATTTTGAAGAGATAAAGATGAAACTATTTTGAAGAGATAAAGATGAAATTATTTTGAAGAGATAAAGATGAAACTATTTTGAAGAGATAAAGATGAAACTTTTTGAAAAGATAAAGATGAAACTATTTTGAAGAGATAAAGATGAAACTATTTTGAAGAGATAAAGATGAAATTATTTTGAAGAGATAAAGATGTGACTTATGACGATAAACTGCAGTTGTAGCTCAACTAGTTATGTGATGTCAAAACGATGACTATTGTGACAATACCCCTGTAAGTCGAACACGGCTGATATATATTTATGTCAGTTGTTTTAAGTAGTAAATTCAAGTGGATTTGATAATAAATATCTTAGATACGTATCCTAGTGAATTTTATGAATACTTAACCCTTATCCTGCTTTAAGCTAACACTCTCGCCCTCAACCCTCTTTTAACCATTAACCCTTTCCCTCATACGACACTTCTGCAGCAGACGACTTTCAACGTATTTTGTCAAAACATATAAAATCTCAATAGTTGAATGGATAACCTACGACAAAAAGTGGAAAACATTGTGGCAAAAGGAGAAATTGCACGTTTTGTGCAATTTCTTCTTTTGTCACTATGTTTTCGAAAAGCCGTCTGCTGCAGAAGCGTCAGAAAGCGTCTATATGAGGGAAAGGGTTAACCACATACAACAAATCTGCAGCAAGCGAGTTTGAAAACATGTGGACAAAAATGTAGAAAAACTATAAATGTGGGTATTTTTTACTGAAAAAAGTAGAAAACATTGTGGCAAACGGAGTCACAATGTTTTCAACAGTCGTCTGCTGCATAGGCGCCAACATGCAGGTTGAAAAGGTTATCATGTTGTCTTTGCTTATTCTAACTGACTGAAGAGCGGACAATTTAAACCAAGATTAGATTGCAAGAATGTGATGGATGATCCTGGTTTTCAGATTTTTCCGACGCTATCTTGTAACCAATTTCTTTAAGCTTAATGTAATTTACATGCAAGTCTTATTTATCTCTACATTGTTCGTCAAAGTCATTGCGACATGCGTCATTCGTCTTCCACCAATGGGCTCAGTCTATGTGGAAAAGCAGCCAGTTGCTTTGGGAAGATTGTTGTGTGGAGTACGTACTGGTGTGAGAAAACCAGGAAACACATGAGTAGGTGAACTGGCCGCCGTGATATGACTGAAAAAATGTTAAAAACGGCGTTAAACTCCAATCAATCAATCAATCAATCAATTTATCTCTACATTGTTTGCGTGTACTGGGATACTTTGTGGTGTTGTTAGTCGCGTATAGAGGGAAAGGGTTAGAGGTTCAATGGGAGACATCGGTCAGTTATCTCCCTTTAATACTCTCTACATCTAGCTAGGTCCTATCATTTGGTTTCCTCTGTTTTTATCATTGGTTTCTTTGCACTGGATGGTGCACTTATAATAGCATTTTCTTGGCCAACTGTTATATTAGATTGATTAGTAATTCCACATTTGTTTTCTTTAAACACTGCTATGTAAATTTTCTCTTTTGAATCATCACTTTAATTAACACATTTATGATTAATGTGTACAGAGTAATTGCAATATCTCATTGCGAAATAGGGATAAAGACAAAGGATTCCAACTAAAAGGACCGGACCTACCAACTACTTGGTCTTCCTTGGTCTTAATCTGACAAGGGAGATAATATAATTATCACTAATGTCCCTTATAGTTAGACTGACTACACATCGATGTAGGTACTAAGAGAAAGAAAATTGCAACCTTAGCACTTTTGCGACCAATGTTAATAAAGATCGCAATATGCGTTCGCACAATCTGATCTGAATGAACGCTGTTCGGCAGTGGGTCTCAGAAGTTTTCAAGAAACTTCTGATTAATATTTTAAATTTGGATTAGATTTTGAGCAGATTTGTATCTACATTTGAGATGCGTCTGGTTATTAGGGCCATATTGACTACTGTATAACGGAACCATACAAAGGCGCATTCGCGTGAAACTAGTGACGCTAAATTACTCTATATATAGGGACTTGGTCAAAAGGTGCATCTATGACTTAATTCCATGACTATATACCAGGGGCGTAGCTCCCGTTAGGCACTGTAGGCACGTGCCTACACACTTTTTCTAAAAATGCTCCAAAATGCAGCTGCGGCGATACACATATGCGTAATGTATCGACCAGATCAGCCTGCGCTGTCCTTGTAGACTGATCCGGCCGACACATTCCGTCTAAGGGGGGTAGATAGAGTAGTGATTCCTGAAACAGAAAATCCACAGGAGGCGAAAAGTGTATATCCGGGTACGCCTGTGTTGCATGCTTAGGCTGTTTTGGCAAACGTCGGAAAGAATGTTGGCCGAGCTGGGACTCGAACTCACAACCCCTGGTTTGACAGCCCACGTTTCTACCGACTGAGCTACCCTACTAATAAAATGTCAAGATATTTCATTTCTTAACACGTATTGTTAGTCAATATTGTAACTATTTATGTCAACTTACTGATTTACTTTTAAAAATACATACCACCCTTCAATTTTTTAGCTCCACTGGCTGAAAGCCAGTCGAGCTTATGTCATGGCGAATTGTCCGTCGTGCGTGCGTGCGTGCGTGCGTGCGTGCGTGCGTGCGTGCGTGCGTAAACTTTTTCCTTTAAACGGCTTCTTCTCACTAACCACTTGGCCAATTTGGTTGAAAACTTCATAGGAAGCATCCTCTCAATGTCCTCTCTTAAATTCCTTCAATTTTTTTTTGATCCATCCATAATTCTGGTTTCCATGGCAACCAAAAGAAAAAAAATAGTGAAAACTTAAAAAATCTTCTTCTCTGAAAGTGTCAGGCCGATTTTCAAATAAATTTGTAGAAATGTTCCTTGGGTGACCCTTTATTAGATTCCTTCAAGAAATGTTGATTGGTCGAAAAAACATGGTCGCCAGAGGGCGGGGCTATTTTTGCCTTATATGACCATAGTGAAAACTTAAAAAAATCTTCTTCTCCGAAAGTGTTCAGCCGATTTTCAAATAATTTTTGTAGAAATGTTCATTGGGTGACCCTCTATCAGATTCCTTCAAGCGATGTTGATTGGTCGAAAAATGTGGCCGCCAGGGGGGGCGGGGCTATTTTTTCCTTTTATGATTATAGTGCAAACTTAAAAAATCTTCAACATCTTCTCCTCAGTAACCGGTGGGTCAATTGGGATGAAACTTCACAGAAAGCATCCTCTCAATGACCTCACCAGAATTCCTTCAAATTTTTTGGGATCCATGCAGAATTCTGGTTTCCATGGCAACGAAACGAAAACAACTTCAAAATTCTACTTCTCCCTAACTGGTTAGCAGATTTTGAACTTATTTTGTAGAAATGTTCCTTGGGTGACTCTCTATCATATTCCTTGAAGCCATGTTGATTGGTCGAAAAACATGGCCGCCAGGGGGGGGGGGGGGGGGGGGGGGGGGCGGGGCTTTTTTTGCCTTATATGGCTATAGTGAAAACTTAAGAAATCTTCTCCTCCAAAAGTGTCAGGCCGATTTTCAAATAATTTTGTAGAAATATTCCTTGGATGACCCGCTATCAGATTCCTTTAAGCCATGTTGATTGGTCGAAAATCATGGCCGCCAGGGGGGGCGGGGCTTTTTTTGCCTTATATAGCTATAGTGCAAACTTAAAAAATCTTCTCCTCCAAAAGTGTCTGGCCGATTTTCAAATAATTTTGTAGAAATGTTCCTTGGATGACCCTCTATCAGATTCCTTCAAGCCATGTTGATTGGTCAAAAGACATGGCCGCCAGGGGGCGGGGCTATTTTGCCTTTTATTGCTATAGTGAAAACTTAAAAAATCTTCTCCTTCAAAAGTGTCAGGCCGATTTTCAAATAATTTTTGTAGAAATGTTCCTAGGGTGACCCTCTATCAGATTCCTTAAAGCCAAGTTGATTGGTTGGAAACTATGCCCGCCAGATGGCGGGGCTTATATAGCTAAAGTGAAAAAAAAAATCGGGTGAGCGATTCCAGGGCCATCATGGCCCTCTTGTTTAACTCACCTGAGCTTTGCTCAAGGTGAGTTTTTTGTGATCGCCTTTTGTCCGGCGTCCGCCGTGCGTCAACTTCTTCTCCTCAGTAACCAGTGGGTCAATTGGGATGAGACTTCACAGAAAGCATCCTCTTAATGACCTCACCAGATTTTCCTTAAAAGTTTTGGGATCCATGCAGAATTCTGGATTCCATGGCAAACGAAATGAAAAAAAACTTCAAAATTCCTCTTCTCCCAAACTGGTTGGCAGATTTTCAAATAATTATGTAGAAATGTTTCTTGGATGACCCTCTGAGATTCCTTCAAGCCATGTTGATTGGTCAAAAAAACATGGCCGCCAGGGAGGGCGGGGCTATTTTGCCTCATATGGCTATGGTAAAATCTTCTCCTCCGAAAGTGTCGGTCCGATTTTCAAATAATTATGTAGAAATGTTCCTTGGGTGACACTCTACACGATTCCTTTAAGCCATGGTGGTTGGTAAAAAAACATGGCCACCAGGGGGCAGGGCTGTTTTGGAGATTTGATTTTTTGCCTTATGGCCGTGGAGCGAAACTGGCCCTCTTGGGCCTCTTGTTTAAATTATGTTTTAGGGAATCGAGAAAGATGAAATAATCTTTTAAGTATTAAAGTATTACTCAGCGCTAAGTCAGGTTGGTGGAATTGGACATTGGTATACAGTGAAAATAGTAAGGACGTTTCAACTGATCAGTTTCTACATTTGTCTAAAAAAACAAACTCTAAGTAAGGCTGATTTTTTCGTACAAAAACGGTTCATTATTGGTAGTATGTATTTTACGGCAAAATAGCAGCCATAGTGGCTGGCATTCTTACCAAACGTTACGGATTCCATATGCTCGTGAACACGCATTGAACATGCACGGAAATGCCTGTCAATAAACATGCCAAAACATTGCAGAGTGCATTCGTACAATTAATGAGAAACGTTGTCTGTTTTAACGTGTTTTCTTTGGTAATCAAATGTTAGATAAACGTTATCTTCAACCCTTTATCACATACGACAAATCTGCAGCAGACGATGCCTTAACCCTTTCCCTCATTCTGCAGCAGACGACTTTGAACATATTTTGTCAAAAAAATGGAAAATCTCCATAATTGAATGGATAACCTATGACAAAAAGTGAAAAACATTGTGGCAGACGACTTCGGAAACATTAAGACAAACATATGGAAAATATCTTTATACGAATATGTTATTATGAAAATACAGTTGGAAACATTGTGGAAAAAGGAGAAATTACTCGTTTTGAGCAATTTCTCCTTTTGTCACGCTGTTTTCAAAAAAAACTTCTGCTGCAGGAAAGGATTATTTAACCCTTTCCCTCATATAGACGCTTTCTGACGCCTCCGCAGCAGACGGCTTTTTGAAAACATAGTGACAAAAGAAGAAATTGCTCAAGACGAGCAATTTCTTCTTTTGCCACAATGTTTCCAACTGTATTTTTCATAATAACATATTCGTATAAAGATATTTTACGTATGTTTGTCTTAATGTTTTCGAAGGCGTCTGCTGCATAATTGTTGTATGAGGGAAAGGGTTAAAAAAAAACCTATGGAAAGTATCTATAAATGAAAGTGTAATTATTGAAATGGGAAATTGCTCATTACGATCGCATTTCTTTGTTGTCACATTCTTTTGATTTGTCGTCTGCTGGATATTTGTCAAATACGTCTGCAAGTTGGAATATTAACTTGTTATAGACGAATCTTTCTTAAATATTCAAAGATTAGAACACAGATGTGAAACGATCACAGTGAGTATAACAATTAACCCTTTCCAACATGTATACGCTTTCTGACACCTCTGCAGTAGACGACTTTTTGAAAACATTGTGACCAAAGGATAAATTGCTTAAAACGAACAAATTCTCTTTTGGTCAGAATATTTTCAACTTTATTAGATAATTGCTCTTTCATTTATAGAGAATTTCCATATTTTTTACTAAATGTCTTCAAAGTCGTCTGCTGCAGATTTGTTGTATGTGGGAAAGGGTTAAGTATAAATCGGTGTGTACGAAGCCATCTTCTCATCAAATCATAATGTACACTAGAGACATCTGTTTTAGTCATTTAAACATTTTATATATGAGCCGTCTCGCGAGAAAACCAACATTATGGACTCTGCGTAAAGTATCGGTCCGGATCAGCCTAAGCATGCCGCGCAGGCTTACCCGGATAGACATTTTTCGCCTCCTGTGGATTTTCTGTTTCAGGAATCATTACTCTATACCTCTAATCCCCTAAGACGGAATGTGTCGGCCCGGATCAGCCTGCGCGAACTGCGCAGGCTGATCTGGGTCGATACATTACGCACAGGTCATAGTGTTGGTTTTCTCGCGGGGCGGCTCATTATGTGTGTAATGTACGCCATTATATCTATAAAACAGTTGTTTGTAAGCTTTATCTTTCCTCTAACATAGATTCTATCGTTTGTATCTGTTTAAGACATAAACGTGAATTTTTCAGCAGACTTATTCCAGGACTATAGCATCGTTTGTCATAATAAACCAAAGTTAATGCCATGTGCAATAACTAGGAAGAGTAAATCAGAGGGTCAGATAGAGAGGGGTATTCAGCACTTTTCCCCACAATTTCTCTCTTATTTTAAAAGCAACCCCTATGTCGTGGGTACTCAAAAGAATCGTCTCAGTGAGACGATTCTTTTGAGTACCCACAACATACAGAACGTACGTGAAATGTGTGTGTATACCTATTCATTGCCATCAACTTTCAATTTAAATACATACTGAATATATTTTAACGCTGCTATGGTGTTATACAGGACTGTATGAACAAAGTTTATCTGCATCTGCGAAAAGTGAATTGAATAATATATAGCCCTCAATAAGGTGTTGAACTTATAGTCATAGAAAAACAAAAGTCTATGAAATAAAACCGTGTGAATCGGTTGAAATTGCGGATACAAAACATATTGTTTTGTGTCATTATTATTCAATAATAGATGTATAACTGAGCGTTGCTAAACGAAAACAAACCTTCATGCATTTGCGAGCGTTAAAGAAACAGATCAGCGTGCAAATCCATACAATTTAATCCGCATCTAGGTGTATAGGTAGAACCCTTTGTTATACTTCGGACAAACAGTATACACCTGGCTCATGTGTGATGTATGTGCAGGTAGATCTTAATCTACACTTGTCGAAAACATCCTAGACAGTACAAAACAGCTCTATCTAGTATGTACACAACATACCGACTCCAGTTAAACAGTAATGTTAGTACTATATTGCGCATGACTTACGTGATTTTAAAGAAGAAGGATTTACATTCATACGTCAGTTGCAAAACCATAAAGTGATAGTATAACCAGTGATACTGCTAATTCAGTGGCTATCTAGATTTTGACATGTATTTAGATAATGGAGAAATTAATCTTATATCAAAATGGTTTGTATAAGATGACAAGAAGAATCCTGGAATCACTGTTTATGTTTTTATCTAATGATCTCCTGAAGCAACAATGATTCTAGATATTATTTAAACCTTATGGGAAAACGCAGTTTGATGAAAGGATCTTGACCAGTTGTTAGGTTTATGCTGTATCCTGTGATTCATGTTGGATAATTGTACTTTCAACGATATTTCTGTTAATACGGTGATAATATGTTGTTTTTACTATGAGTTTTTTCTAGCAATATTCAAGCCATTATTCATTCTAGGCAACTGACTGACTGTAAATGTAAAGGGTATTTTTTATTTTGCAATACAATGTAATGCCGCCATGTAGCGGTGGTGTACACTATTTACATGATGCCAACATAATGAAAGATCTGCCTGGTGGTTGTTATTTATTCTGCATCCAAATCAAGATGTTACATGGTACATGCGATAGGACATAATGTAGAGTTATGCTATATTATATATATGTGGTACTATCATCTTGATGAATTTGTGAATAATGAATCCTGATAAGCTTATGCAATTGTTCAGTCTGGTCAGGATTGCCCTTGTCCATGCAGTTTTACATTCTTCCTGAGAGTAAGATTGAAAGAAATGTTAAACATAAATGAAATCGGTATTAATTGAAAATCTCTGTAGGTCGGTTTGGTATTGCATGATGACACATCGACTTGTGTCGTTATCCCAGGAACTCGGACACTGATCTCAGATCTTTATGAGGTCTCTATAATCTTAAACCACACAGGTTTGAGGAAATTGGATAAATTTAAAATAAGACTTCGCTAAACGATTACTATAAGAAAAGACGAATCTAAATACATGCACTTCATTTCCTTCAATATAGTAGATCTAAATTGAATATATTTTCCGGATTTCTTCCTAAGTTTGGAAGCAATTGATGCACCCGGCGGCATTCAAATAATCATGCGGTTGCTTAGACTTATTGTTCGGGTAGAACAGGCAATAAGACTCCAACACCATGTCATACATGTACAATGTACTTGTACCTCAGCACGACCCTGAATGACTTAAAATTTACTCGAACCATTTTGATAAAATTAAGAATAACTTTGCTGTAGATGACGAAATCGTTAGAGCGTCGAACATAAATCATGAAAATCACGTCGACGTCATTTCAGCAATTAGTAACACACGTCTATTATTGACATCCATTACCGCATCAATATTTGTCATACGAAGTCCAAATATATATCAAACAAAACTAGACGGTTGGACTATATGAACATGTAAAAATGTCACTATCACCGGTTTTCTCATGGAGTGGCCCATATATTAATTTCAATATGAAATTTATTAAATCAAGAAAGAAAGTGGGACTGTTAACGCCCATCTAATAAGGATGCTTAATATTACATAAATATTTGTTTCTTTCCGTGTGTAATAGGGTTTGCTTTAATAATAAGAGAGAAGTTGTGGGGAAAAGCGCTGAATATCCCTTCTTATCTGGACCTCCGCATATTTACATAATGGTCAGGAAGGACCAGGTTAATGTTGTAAAGTTATACGAGAAATAAGAGACGTGTAATTTATAATCATCTGGGGAAAAGATGATTACCTTCGGAGTAAACGTAGCACAATGGTGGGACAGAGTAGACAGACGACTATTGAATGCATTGTGTCGAAATGAGAAACTGCTCACATGGTTTTCAACTCTGTTAAAAATTAATCTATCACTTGAAGATATATTGCCTATTTTTCGTCAATATGCTTTTAACCCTTTTTCCCAATGTTTTCAAAAGTCGTCTGCTGCAGATGCGTCAAAATGCGTATACAGGTGGGAAAGTTTTAAAGACGTCTACTGCAGATCGGTTGTATGTTGGAGACAGTTGTATAAAAGTTAATAACTGAAAATAGTTGGAAAACAAACCTTTATACACACACAAGTCGTCTACTGCAGTTGCAGGCGTAACAAAATACGTCTGCTAGTTGGATCGGGTGAGAAAAACCACCGTATGTCTCGACGGTTGGTTAGATTGAATTGTTTTGGCATGGCTGACAGTTTTGTATGCGGCATACACTGATCTATGCGCTGATAAGCCAAGCTTTGTGTTGTAAGTTGTTAGTTATAGTCAGTGTTCCGTGATAAACGCTATCTAATCCATCCTCAGCCCTTTCCAACATACAACAAATCAGAGCAGATTACTTTGAAAATGTCTAGGTAGAAATATGGAATAACTTCATAAATGAAAATATTATTATTTAATAGAGTTGAAATAATTGTGGCAAATGGATATATTGCTAATAATGATTAATTCCTCCTTTTGCCACAATGATTGAAAAAGTCGTTTGCACCATGTGCGTCAGAAAACGTCTGTTTATGGGAAAGGATTAACATTTCACTCACTGAATACCTTCAAACGATGTTATCATTCATGTTTCCTTGGGAACTTCTGACATGTTTATGGACTCGTCTTTATGATAAATATTCATAAATGTGTAGTAAACAATGTAGACCAAGATTAGATTGCACGCGAGTACAGGCTGCTCTTGATCAAAGCGTTCGGACTTTGTTAATAGAATTGTGTTAGATAATTTGTTAATGGTTTTTAAATTCACGTAACGCTGGGTAAGTGTTAATGGTTTCGTCACGTATTTCGTAGACACGCTTTATGTCCCGGGCTTTTGTTTATGAAGATGGATTTGTCAGGAACTATGATATATTCCTGGTAAAAGTGTGAGGTTTTGGCCCTCTGTTATTTACCTTCCGTAGACTGAAATCTGTTCATTTTTTCTTTTTTGTATTGATACAGGTATGATAGATATATGATGTTTTTTATTCAGGACAAATGGCAAATTCGCCCGTCATACCACATACATTACTTACATATAATACAATGCTTTTTAACCCTTCTCCTCATATAGACGCTTTCTGGCGCCTCTGCAGCAGACGGCTTTTTGAAAACATAGTGACAAACGAAGAAATTGCTCAAAACGAGCAATTTCTCCTTTTGCCACAATGTTTTCCACTTTTAGTCATAGGTTATCCATTCAATTAAAGAGATTTTCCATTTTTTGATAAAATATGTTCAAAGTCGTCTGCTGCATAATTGTCGTATGAGGGAAAGGGTTAACAAAGTCAATTGGTGGACTCATGATCAACTATTGTTATTGGTTGATTGTTTGGTGCTTTTTACGGCGCTTTCAACAATTTTCAAATTATATCACGGTGTTTCCTTGGTAAGTCACCAGTTCTACCGGTTCGTTCATCCTTATATCAGTCAGTCGTAGTACTAACCCCGCAACACTGAGCACCAAAGAGGGCAGCAATTACTACCATTTTAATGTCCTTGATATGACCAGGCCGGGGATCGAACCCGCGACCTCCCGCACCCGACGCAGACGCTCTACCACTACACCACCGATGCGGTTCCATGGTCAAAGAAAAGCTATCTCCGAAAAACTAGTTATTTAATAAGTATTTGAGAGAATAAAAACTTATAAATATCAATCAGAAATCATAAAAGAAATTTTCAAATGTTCACACTTTTAACAGTTTTGCAACTTCCACATTGAATTTATCTAAAAGCCTCAAGTGGCTTATCTGCATGTATGTTTAACTCTTTCCCGTTCCAACATACAGCACATCAGAGCAGATTACTCTTGTACACACATCTCTTCAATGAGAAGCAAACTGCTCATTGGTCGCGTACACGAAGCAATACTGTGGATATTCAAAACAATTGTTTCACTCAGCCCAGTAATATAGAGTAGTTCTAGATTCCTGCTTAGTCTAAGTTTCCAAATAGACTAGTGTTGGCCCATTTGTGAAAGACGGGTGAAAAAAGTGCATTGTTCTTCGTCAATCATCTGGAAAGAATCAATGGATGAGCCGTTGGTCGAAATCACGATTCGTCACTACAGTCCAAGATATCGCAGTTCAAAATTGAGAAATAATACCATCGCAATTGTCAGAGAGAAAAATCATAATTTCTGTTTACTACGTACTGATCGCTTTCATTCACTTTTCCTTGACTGATATCTTTTTTCTTTCTGTTTCTGCCAATTCTCTGCGCGCGTCTGTTTCAACCGTTCATGCACAAAACGATTTATAGAATGCTAAAATGGTGAACGCTTCAATGGAATTACGCAAACAGTTATTTCTGAAATAGAAACACAATAATTGAAAAGAGTTATTTGATAGCAAAACATCTGGTTTACAAACTGTCAACCATAACTGTATCAGCTCATAAACATCAGTATAACCTTGTTTACATGAAACGACATTTTAAAGTCGTCTTCTGAAAATATTGACGGATCAATAGTGAAATCTGGAAACTTAAAAATACAGTTTTGATACCAAGAATCTAAACACATTTTAAGAAGAGGAGGAATTGCTCCTTATGACAAGTTACTTATTGATTATTTTTTTTCAAAATTCGTCTTCTGCACTGGCGTCAGAAATTGTCTCAATCAGAAGAAGGGTAACCGTGTTCCCCTGTATGCCGTAATTTATACTAACAGCCATATTACAAAACCCGCCTTCCCATTTCCTCAGAACTAATAGGATTACACCACAGTTCGTTACTGTAGTCTAGTTTTCGGTAATTTAGTATAATTGTCGGTAATTATTGAGTGTCAGAAGCCTTCAAATATCAGGTGTTTCAATTAAACGTGTAGCCTTTCCAGCTATGTCTGTAGAACTAATGCATTTGGATTATGTAAACAAAATGTAAAAGCAATTTTTAAAAAATAGCGGCATCAGTTAAGAACGCGTTACAATCACGAAAATGGGATATGCCAAGGAAGCAGCTCTGAAGGTACCAGTTATGTTAATTGTTTAGTGTAGTTTTACCTTTTTGGGGGTTGTAAACATAAATAGGCATTTTTAAGCTTAATACTTGTTATTCTAAAACAACAACAAATGAGTAAGAACTGTTTAAAGGAAGACTTGTAAGATTGTATATGATCGGTTCCACGAGAAAACCAACAGTGTGGACTCTGCGTAAAGTATCCACCCGGATCAGCCTAAGCATTCCGCACAGGCTAACTCGAACAGACACTTTTCGCCTCCTGTGGATTTTCGTTTTCATGAATCATTACTCTATACCTCTATCCCCCTAAGACGGAATGTGTCGGCCCGGATTAGCCTGCGCGGACTGCATATTACGCAGTGACCATAATGTTGGTTTTCTCGTGGAACGGCTCATATGTATTACTGTTAGTATTGCATAGAAATTATATACGCAACGTATTCAAAATACCACCTTCAATTGACCTGTTATAATTTGACAAAATGCATACCATATTGATATATCTTTATGAAAGATTCTGCTGTTTTATAACCCAAATCTTAATGATAATACAAAACACACGATTCGATGTATTCAAATGTGTAAAGACATTTAGTACGGTTACGATTATTATCCCCTCGTCAAACAGAGTTTGAGAGGGGATATAGTAACGGGACTGTCCGTTTGTTCGTTTGTCTGTGCGTCCGTGCGTCCGTCCGTAACAACATTGTGACCACTTTACAGTGAACATCCTTTGACCGATCTTAACTAAACTTGGTATATAGTTAGTATATGACAAGGTCTAGAAGTCTATTTATTTTCAAGGTCATAGGGTCAAGGTCAAGTCAAAATTGGGCTTTGACTATTTCCCCATATAACAACCTTGTGACAACTCTACACTGAACATCCTTTGACCGATCTTAACCAAACTTGGCAAACAGTATATGGCAAGGTCTAGGAGCCTATTTATTTTCAAGATCATGGGGTCAAGGTCAAAATTGGACTTGGACTATTTTCCCATATAACAACCTTGTGACCACTCTACACTGAACATCCTTTGACTGATCTTAATCAAACTTGATATACAGTTAGTATATGGCAAGGTCTAGAAGCCTATTTATTTACAAGGTCATAGGGTCAAGGTCAAAATTGGACTTTCCGTCCGTAACAACCTTGTGACCACTCTAACCTGAACATCATTTGACTGATCTTAACCAAACTTTGTATGCAATTAGTATATGGCAAGGTCTAGAAGCCTATTCATTTTCAAGGTCATAGGGTCAAGGTCAAAATTGGACTTTCCGTCCGTAACAACCTTGTGACCACTCTACATTGAACTTATATATTGGTATACAAGGACAAATTACACTTAGTTCTCTGGTACATAACATTAATAACAATTTGATAAAAGCAAGGACAAATGACATTAGTTTTCTGGTACATTACATTAATATCAAGGTCATTGGCCATATTTTTAGCCATATTTTTAATACCGAGGGGATGCATGCGCTTTGCGGTGCCCTTGTTATATTAAGTACCGAATCCATGAAGCAGTGGACTCGAGATAAAGCGACGTCGAGAGGGACATATAAAGTACATCGAGTTATCGTCGTGTACGAGTTATTGACGTGCACGAGTTTTTGACATGACGAGTAAATGACGTGCACGAGTTTTTGACTTGCACGAGGTATTGACGTGACGAGTTAGCATATTTAAAAGATACAAAACAGTTTCCTTAACTAAAAATACATAATTATTAAAAGACGGAAAGTACCATTGATATTTTTAGACTGTTATTTTATACCAAATACTTCCTGTAAGCCGAGGGTAATAAACGTTTATTGCCCTCCATAAACCTCACAATGTTAATTACCATAAAATACACACCATTTGTGAGAAATGTTAAAACAGATGCGAACAAGTTTGCACGCGTTGCGAATAGTGTTTAACTTATGTAATGCTAAGCAATGAAAATTGGACATAAAACAATCTGGGGTGTATTCAGAATGTTCTAACACACCGAACGCTCGTTAAATGCTAGTCAAAGGCTATAATTTGATTGGATGATTCGGCTACCACATGCGCGATTGCTTGGTGTATTAGAGCACTTTAAACGCAGCCCGATTCCAGCTATGTGTGTACAATGTTTCCAATGGTGTTGGCAAAATACAAACTTTTATCGGCTGTAACCTTAACCCTTTCCCTCATATAGACGCTTTCTGACGCCTCTGCAGCAGACGGATTTTTGAAAACATAATGACAAAAGTAGAAATTGCTCAAAACGAGCAATTTCTCCTTTTGCCACAATGTTTTCCACTTTTAGTCATAGGTTATCCATTCAATTATAGAGATTTTTATGTCTTGACAAAATATGTTCCAAGTCGTCTGCTGCAGACTTGTCGTATGAGGGAAAGGGTTAAACTTTGTAAACAGAAAACGAGTAATAAGAAAACGGCCTATAGAGATTTGAGACAAGAGAAGGCTCGGATCAACATTAGCCTGCCTGTTAACTGATCAGGACCTCCCTTGTTCACCAAACAGTAGAACCTTTTCCCACATACAGCAAATCTGCAGCAGACGACTTTGAAAACATGGTGACAAAAACCTAAAATATCGCCATAAAAGATAACTTAATTGTTAAATAAAGTTGAAAACATTGTGGCCACAAGGAGAAATTGCTCATCATGAGCAATTTCACCTTTGGTCATAATCTTTTTAAAATTCGTCTACTGCTATTGCGTCAAAATGTGTCTGCAGGTTGGAAAGGGTTAAATATTCTTATTCAAGCTTTAGATAAATGGCATAATTCCATGTTCTAAATTAAATAGCTGACACATCAAAACCCTATGTTGTTTCGATACTCGAAAGAAATCAATCTTCTCACTGATATGATTCCGTTGAAGCTTTCCACGGCATAGATTGTGGTCCTGTTCTATATAGATATAATTGAGGAGAAAATACAAATTTGCGTTCACCTCTCTTGCCCTCCCCTCCGTCTTTTAGTTCAGTTGTTCCCGAAGAATTATCATGGGCACGAGAGGAATGCAGAAGTATGGAAAGCCGGCGCTGTCTATTTTAGTCATGACAAACATAATAATTGAGTTACATGATTACGAAAGACAATGCCGGCGTTCCATACAGAAGTATGCAATCTATATGTATTTATAACATTCACGAGCAGGAACATTTTTGTATCTAACATTGCTCAAAATCGCTAATAAATGTATGTGAGACTATAAACTCATCGCTTGCTGATTTCAAGTGGTGAGGAATTTTAATAACACGATGGCTTACACTTTCAAAGCATCCTGAGGCTTTCTTAAGTGTATTTAACCTTTTCCCATGTACATACGCTTTCTGACACCTCTGCACCAGACAAGTTTTGAAGACATTATGGCAGAAGGAGAAATTGCTCATGTCGAGCAATTTCCCCTTTAACCACAATGTTTTCAACTCTATTCAATACTATTATATTCATTTATAGAATTCTTTCCATATTTTTTGTCTTGATGTATTTTCAAAGTTGTCTGCTGCAGAGTTGTTGTTTGTGGTAAACTGTTAAATGGTGATTCGTTTTGTCCACCATGTATATGTATATGACACATTCACCTATATAACAAAAATACATATATACATATGTACACATATAATACATATGTACACATATAATACATATGTACACATATAATACATATGTACACATATATACATATGTACACATATATACATATGTACACATATATACATATGTACACATATATACATATGTACACATGTACACATATATACATATGTACACATGTACACATATATACACAATTATGAATAAGTTTGGACAAAGGCTATTGTTAAAACAATTTGGAGGAATCGGCCGTTACCGAGTGGTTAGCGTCTAGGATTTGAAACCGTCCGTCCCGGCGGTCACGGTGGAGTGCCATAGGGCAAGGCACAGTTTCTAGCGTAGTATTTGTTTGTTTACCAAAGGATCATGAATAAGTGAACAGTTGAAAATCGGAGTTAAACCCAAATTGAAAATAATAATTTGGACCATAAGATGATTATTTTGATGCTGAGACGATATCATTGAAACTGCTCTACATGACTGTCTTATCCATTTTCATATTTTTTTTAAAAGCCGTCTGCCGCAAATGTATCAAGCGCTGTATGTACAAGGGAAGTTTAACCCTTTCTCACATACAACAAGTCTGCAGCAGACGACTTTGAGAACAACCATTCGGTAGATAAACATGGAAAATGTCTGTATACGAGAGAATAACTAGTGAACAGACTTAACCCTTTCCCACATACAACAACTCTGCAGCAGACGACTTTGAAAAAAAAAGTACAATAATTGAATAGAGTTGAAAACATGGTGACAAAAGGTGAAATTGCTCGTTTTGAGCAATTACTTCTTTTGTCGCCATGTTTTCAAAAAGTCGTCTGCTGCAGAGGCGTCAGAAAACGTATATATGAGGGAAAGGGTTAAGCATCATGAGCTATTTCTTCTTTTGCCAAAATGTTTTCAAAAGTCGTCTGCTACGGAGACGTCAGAAAGCGTCTGTATGTCGAACAAGGTGTTAATAGAACCACTGTTGTTAACATTGCGAAGTGTGTGTTGTATTTCCCTTTTTTCCCACAATACTTTCGTCATTGTCTCTGATCCCTTTCACAGACGCTTTATGACGTCTCAGCAGCAGACGAGTTTTGAAAACATTATGGCTCATAGAAATTGCTCATGATGCCCAAGTCTGTTTAATAGTTACACTTTCATTACAGACGTTTTCATAATGAGAAATTTCACCTGTTTCCTTTTGCCACAATGTTTTCCAACTTGTTTCAATGATATCATTTCATTTATAGAGGTTAATCATATTTTCAAAAAAATAATGTTTTCAAAGTCATCAGCTGCAGAAATGTTGTATGTGGGAAAGGGTTATCATACTTTAGTTGGTAGGTTTTATTTAGTTCTATTTTCCATTTCTTAACCCTTTCCCTCATGTAGTCGCTTTCTAACGCCTCTGCAGCAGACGGCTTTTTGAAAACATAGTGACAAAAGAAGAAATTGCTCAAAACCAGCAATTTCTCCTTTTGCCACAATGTTTTCCACTTTTAGTCATAGGTTATCCATTCATTTAACGATTTAATTTTTTTGACAACATATGTTCAAAGTCGTCTGCTGCAGAATTGTCGTATGCAGGAAAGGGTTAACACGTTTTTCAAAAGATAAACATGGAAATAATGTATGGGATTTTAAGAATTCTAGATTTTCGAAGAAACTTTGAACTCAAATTCATATACATTTTTATACTTTTCAAGAATATCTACATGAATGTCTATTCTCGTACACAAAATGTAACTTACCCAGGCGTTTTATCGAAGGAAATCCCCTAGAACTATTCGAGGGTTGAAGTATAATTTGATAAGCCCTCCGAAATGATTTATAAATCTGATACTTCTCGTTGCTATGGTAACTATCTTTGATATCTTAGATACCAAAAGTTTTGGTTCTCTACTTTTATGTTTCATTTGGCTGACCCCATGCGGAGTTTATCGACTTCTCTCGCAAGCTAAACAGAATTTCCCAGACATTTACCCAGAGAGAGTATGCAAAAGGTGCATAGCCCTTTCCCACATACAACGCATCTGCAATAGACAGCATTGAAAACACCTGCGTAATTAAATGCAAAACCTCCAAGAATCAAAGTTAAATCATTGAACACAGTATCAAACATAGTTGCAAGTAGACTAATTTCTCACTATCAGTAGTGACTACAGGTCGGAAAGAGTTAATCAAAATACATGAGATGTTATTATTCGATCAATACACATAATTGAGAATTAATAAAAATGAGTGCGAGAAAAAATAAGTTGTTTAAATCTCCATTGCTGGTTTACAGTGGAAAAGGGAGTAATTGATCATTATGAGCAACTGCTCATTTTGTCACAATGTTTCCAAAATTCGTCTGCTGCAAATGTGTCTGCGTGCTGGAAAGGGTTTAATCTCGGCTATTCACGTTATAATCGTTTCGAATCGAAATGTTATTTGTTTGCCAAAGAAAATAACCGCATTGCCATTGAAACATGAATATCGAGGTCGAAATGGTTAGACAAGAGAATCAAAGTACAAAGTACTGAAGGTAGAATTGCGATCGTTTAAGAAGAGATACAGAAGTGCATATATGAATATTTATTTTACCGGTTACCTTCAGGCAAAGTTTCAAGTGTGTAACCCTTTCCAGTGCTGAGATTTTGCCTCAACCTGAAACTTTAACCAAAATGTTGACGAACAGACAGACGGAGAGACAGACATCGCCAATCTATAGACCGGAATTGCTAGAGCAATCCGGCCAAAAATTTAAAAAAATCATAAATTTTAGCAGTAAAATCCTGCCAAGAAGTAATGAATTGAGAAAAAAATGTGCTGAGAGGTCCATAATTTCAAACTTGCTAAGATTTGGTCTGTGCAATGAATGTACAAATTGAAAAATGTATTGTTGACATGTATTTTCTACACCATCATTGTAATGTTGTTTATCATAAATAAAATTATTCCTTTTTTTAAATAAACTTTTAATCAAAATGTGTGTCTCAGTGTTGTCTTCTTCAGCAGTTTGACAGAAACAAAGCCTAAATCTGAAATTGTGTCAATGTGTTATTTGTCAACTCTGTCCCATAAGTTTTGCTTGTGATTTGAACTCTCATAAAAAAAGCACGGAAAGGGACAACTTTCCCAACTTTGATTAAATATGTTTTCAATTAAATTGTAAAAAATCTTTTTCTTGTTTTTTGAAAGTTTTGTCATTATTATTTAAGACGGACATTATATACTAGAATAGCCAACTGACTATCATTTGAAAAAGTGTTTCTTATTTAAACCTTTCCCACTTGCATACGTAATTGCAGCCGACGACTTTTGAAAACATTGATGCAGAAGAAGAAATTGCTCATAACAAGCTTTCTCCTTTTGCAACAATGTTTTCAACTATATTCAATGATTACACTTCCAATAAATGTGATTTTCTGTATCTTTGCTCAGATTTTTTTTAATTCGTCTGCTGCAGAGTTTTTATATTGTGGGGTGGGTTGTGATTTGTTAAAGGGCAAGCAGGATTAGGAATTGAGTGTTGCACTTATCCTAATGAAACACTCGCCTGCCTGTGCATGTTTTAGCTTAACTTAACTTGTTAATGTTCTTTCCATCATCAACTTAGTCATCTGTTAGTAATCAACTCTATGAACGAAATAATCGCGTCAAAATCTTGAATCGCGTCAAAATCATAACGAACAAACTGTCAAAATCTAATTTTGAACTGTGTAATACAAATTTAGAATAAAAGGATGAATCAGTTATGTTGTAACAACCAATATCCGCGGGTCATTTACCTGATTTTGGCCGAAAGAAATGATCGATTTCTTGCAAGATTTATTCGTTATTCGTTCTGCCTATTATAATCAAAGTATTATAAACGCTTTATAAACAA
>JASEVX010000003.1:101747865-101812069 GCA_031761405.1 Serripes groenlandicus
TACTACTACTACTACTACTACTACTACTACTACTACTACTACTACTACTACTACTACTAATAATAATAATAATACGTTTACTACTACTACTACTACTAATACTAATAATGATAATGATAACAATAACAATGTTGTTGATACTAAGACGATGCTGCTGATCATAATCATCATCATGATTAAATTCTTTCAGAATAAGATGAGAGTAAATGTGTTCTACTTGTTGGTGCTGGTCAGTATGTGTGGTGCAGTCAATATCCTGTTTTATTCGTTTTCTAACAGCGTGATCAAACTTCCAGATAGGGTTCAACATGCATTGGGGTTTCAGTCTAAATGTAAGTAAATTATGTCTTTTTATTTGTTTTAATCCTTTCACTAATAAAACTGACAATTTATGAGGCCTTTGCAGCAGACGACTTTGAAGACATTGTGAAAATATGAAAAGAATTGCTCTGGATGAGCAATTTCTCTATTTGCCACAACGTTTTCAACTCTATTAAATAAGTATGCTTTAATTTAATAAAAATGTTCATATGTGTATAGATCTGTTTTCAAAACCGTCTGCGGCATATTTGTTGTATGGGGGGAAAGGGTTAAACATGTAACGGTGGTACTTTTCAAATGTTACTGAGTTGCCTTCAGAAATAGTGTACCCTTTCCCACATACAACAAATCCGCAGCAGACGACTTTGAAAATATTATGCTTGGAAACTCCCTTTAAATGAAAGTACAATAAATGAATAGAATTGAAAACTGGTGTCAAAAGGTGAAATTGCTAGTTTTGAGCAATTTTATCTTTTGTCGCCATGTTTTCAAAACGCCGTCTTCTGCAGAGGCGTCGGAAAGCGTCTTTATGAGGGAAAGGGTTAAGGGTTGTTGGTAAAAAAACATAACGTCTTATCCTTCAGGATAAACTTTAACCCTTTCCCTCATACGACAATTCTGCAGCAGACGACTTTGAACATATGTTGTCAAAACATAGAAAATCTCTATAATTGAATGGATAACCTATGACAAAAAGTGGAAAACATTGTGGCAAAAGGAGAAATTGCACGTTTTGTGCAATTTCTTCTTTTGTCACTATGTTTTCAAAAAGCTGTCTGCTGTATAGGCGTCAAAACGCGTCTATATGAGGGAAAGGGTTAATTAAGGCAATCATGATGATCACTTCCACTGTTAAATCTTGAACAGTTTTACCTTATCATATCATATTCCTATTGTTTTGCTTAGGTATTTTTGAAATCGTCCGCTGCAGAATTTATGTGTGCGAGACCGTAAATGAAGAACGCCATGACTTTAAAATGAGTTTAACTGATTTTAATGTAGCAATATTTACCGATTATACATTCATGAATAGTCGAGAAAGCCATGTGCTAAACTGTTGCCTCATACGAGCAGTTCCACGAGAAAACAACCATTATGGCCCCTGCGTTATGTATCGACCCAGATCAGCCTACTCAGTCCGCGCAGACTGATCCGGGACGACACATTCCGTCTAAGGGGGATAACGGTATAGAGTAATGATTCCTGAAACAGAAAATACGCAGGATGCGAGAAGTGTCTATCCGGTAAGCCTGTGCGGCATGCTTAGCCTGATCCGGGTCGATACTTCACGCAGAGTCCACAATGTTGGTTTTCTCGCGGGACGGCTCATATAATGTGAATATGAGAAATTTATCGTTAGGAGTAATTTGTACCTTTCCTATAATGTTTTCAGAATTCGTCTTCTGGACACGCCAGGTACGCCAAATGAAATTATATTTGTATTAGTATCACTAGTGTGTCCTGAAAATGCATGCATCAATGATGTGTCCATATTCCTGCAGATGTCAAGATAAAGCGGAATTAACCCTTTCCCACGATCTTGAAAATATCCTAGTAAATATTTGGAAACTACCTGAGCAAGTAACGGTATTTACTGTACCGAGTTTTAAACTTCGTGGCGAAGGCGAAACTGTGAATTCCCATTTTGCCATAAATGTTTTCAAAGAAATCTGCTGACGATGCGCTCGCTGAATTTCATATGAACCACGGAAAGGGTTAACTGACATTAACCCCTTCCACCTTCCCCAACTATTTCGATCACTCGGATAACTCTCAAGATTATTATTCGACACAACTATGATGTTGTACGGAGTGGAATCGTCTTACAGAGTAATACCAACTTAAAACGGTTTGATTATGTAAGGATTAATAAAGAAGGACCTTAACCCTTTCCCTCATACGACCATTCTGCAGCAGACGACTTTGAAGGTATTTTGTCAAAACATACAAAATCTCCAAAATTGAATGGATAACCTATGACTAAAAGTGGAAAACATTGTGGCAAAAGGAGAAATTGCACGTTTTGTGCAATTTCTTCTTTTGTCAATATGTTTTCAAAAAGACATCTGCTGCAGAGGCGTCAGAAAGCGTCTATATGAGGGAAAGGGTTGAACTATGAAAAATACCCTCTTTATCTCAAACAATGTTTTTTTTTTTAAATTTATTTGTACAGTCGACACATCAAAGGTGAATGCTACTCCATACCAGACGGGCCTCTTACCCAACGTTCGGTCTACAGCAAGTTATAAACATCCGGTCAGACGACTCAAAAACATAGACAGAACACAAGATACGCTAACCAACAGAGCGCAGGACCGTGTATTCAAATTTAAGATTAACAACTACACAGCTTGTTCGCGGAACTCGAGTGACTTGATAATCATTGTGATCAGTGGGGTTGGTAACTTTCTGAGACGCCAAGCCATACGAAACACGTGGGCGTCAGTCGCTAAGGATGTCAACGCTACTGTGTTCTTTCTTTTAGGTACGAGTATGACGTCATCCATCCAGCCTCAAATTGAAACTGAGGCCATGTTGTATAATGACGTTATACAAGTTGATTTCGCCGATTCATACAAGAATTTAACTTTTAAGACGATGGCTATGGTACAGTGGCTGAACGATTATTGTTACGAGGCAAACTATTTTCTTAAAACCGATGATGATATGTATATACACATTGCAAATCTGTTTAAATCGATCATCTCATCGAATAAGAAACATCCGAGTAAACGGTTCTTTCTGTGTCACGTGTTCGTTAACGCTCCGCCAATCAGAGACGTTTCTTCAAAGTGGTACACACCGTATGAGGAATACAAGAGAATGTTTTTCCCGACATATTGTTCTGGGACTGCTTATCTCTTTACGTCATCAATAGTCAGCGATTTATACCAATCCGCCATTAAAACCCAGTTCGTAACCATGGAGGACGTGTTCTTTACTGGACTAGCCGCCGAGAATCTCAGAATATCCCATATTCACGATGGCGGATTTTCATTCACAAAGCGGTCTCCGACAGGGTGTAATTACAAAGATGCAGTAACGGGTCATCAAGTGTCAATAAAGGAAATGCATGTGATATTCGCTCAGTTGTTTAACAATGAGATTGATTGTGAAACTAATGAAAATCTTGTCTTAAAGAAAGCTGAGGAATTTGATTGAGTACATATGACATATTAGTAAAGTGACCAATTGTTTTCATTTATTTACCCCGTATCCACGCTAGTGGGTGATAGGTAATGTTTCGTTCTTCAATGGGATCATATGATTGAATTAAACCCATTTCTTCGTTGGGTGCATCCGAAAACTTTGTGGCAAAGCAAGAAATTACTCACCAGGACCAATGATAGCTTCAATAAAAAATAAGTAAAAATAGCGTTCTGGCGTTTTTATTATCAAAAGTTAGTTTCATCATGTGACACTTGAAATTTGTCTTAGCATATGTTGAATAAAAGCAAAGCAATAGGGAAATAAATAACACTAGACTTCTCAGAATAAGTACACCTTTACATATCGAAAATAAACAAAATTATATCGAATTTCACGTTTCTCACATACAGCCGCTTTCTGGAGAAATTGCATGATGTTAGAAAGATTAGACGTTCATGAAATGACTAAAATCGTATCCATGTTCATTAAAGCATTTTTAAGATCTACGTTGCACTCGTTGGCGTTGTGGTAGAGCATCCGCCGTATCTATGTTTTCAATTCAAAGGAAGTCGCTTTTACCAATGATGGACTCATTGATTGATGACCGAGACTGTTTATTAGTTCATAACGACTCTGTTACGACAAAAGCGTTTATTAACAGCGGTGTGATAAGACTCGGATACTTAGGCACATAGTTGATGATGTGTGAGGTCGCGGGTTCGATCCCGAGTCGGGTCATACCAAATACTTAAAACATGGAAGTAATGGATTCCCTTCCTAGAATATCAAGGTTAGAGGCTTAGCATAACGACTGATTCGTTGGTGTCAGGAATTGGGGAACAGTAGTCCGGGTAACTTACCCGGAAAATGCCGTGATACATTGTATAACTGAAAAAGCACCATACAAACAAACACATAAAACAAAAGTGTAACTTAACCCTTTCCCTCATACGACAATTCTGCAGCAGACGACTTTGAACATATTTTGTCAAAAAGTAGAAAATCTCTATAATTGAATGGATAACCTATGACTAAAGGTGGAAAACATTGTGGCAAAAGGAGAAATTGCTCGTTGCGAGCAATTTCTTCTTTTGTCACTATGTTTTTTAAAAAACCGTCTGCTGCAGAGGCGTCAGAAAGCGTCTATGTGAGGGAAAAGGTTAACGTCTAAGTCACAAGCTGCACCTACTGCCAACACTAAACCTCCTAACGATGTGAAAACCATTCGTTATTTACTTGATATGCAGTTGGTTTCTTGTCACGGTAACATTTTAATTCAACACTTTCCCGACACACAACAAATCTGCAGCAGGCGACTTTGAAACATCGGGACAAAAATAGGATAAACTTCTAAAAATGAAAGTGTAATTACTGTTAGAAGAGTTGAAAACAATGTAGCAAAAGGTAATTGCTCAAACAGAAGTTGTCTGTTACAGAGACGTCAGAGAAAGCGTATGTATTTTTGAACGAGTTAATTTCGATATTAACCTTGTCCTATAAGCACGACTGCATAGTTTGTTTTATATTCTGCCTCAAAAGAAGGTCATTTAGATATCAGTATTAACTCTCTGTGGTCGAGTGGTTAGCGTCGGGGATTTCGAAACCGGGTGTCCCGGGTTCGATCCCCAGTCGCGGCACTACGGTTATGGTGGAGTGCCCTTTGGCAAGGCACATTTTCTAGCCTAGTACTGGTTTGTTTACCCAGGGATCATGAATAAGTGAACTGTCGCCGTGATATAACTGAAATATTGTTGGAGGCGTAAAACCCCAAGAAATAAATAAATTAACTCTCCGTGTGCTTGAACCGGCTGTGTAAAGCACGAGCAATAGTTCGATGTTAATAGTTATTTTAATCGAATAGCTTCCGGTTTGATACGACGAATACGTGACGTAACTCTGTCCGTGGCCAACGTCGGACACCTATGATTGTTCGACTCCGTACCGAGATACCAAGGAACATTTAATAGCAAACAACTGGTACTTATACGTAGTCTCTCCCTGGCCATCGGTTGTTGACTCAATACCGTGTGGCATGGAACATAGGGGAGTCACCAACCATGGGTATCCGAACGATGGTCCCTGACTAAATTTGGGTCAAAATATACATAATAAGGACCAAGTATATTATTTATCTCCATCGTGTATATCTTAACCCTTTCGCTCCTGCAGACGCATTTTGACGAAATAACAGCAGACGACTTTTCAAAACATTGTGGCGAAAGGTGAAATTGCTCATGATGAGCAATTTCTCCTTTGGCCACAATGTTTTCAACTTTATTTAACAATTAACTATATTTAATGGAGATTTTTCAGGTTTTTCTCACCATGTTTTCAAAGTCGTCTGCTGCAGTTTTGTTGTATGTGGGAAAGGATTAAGGCCTGCTGCAGTTTTGTTGTATGTGGGACAGGTTTAATCCTTTCCCAGATACAGACGCTTTCTGACGCTTCAGCAGCAGATGAATTTTAAAAATAGCGTGGTAAAAAAAAGGACAAATTGCTCATAATGTTCAATCTTTTTCTATCTCTTTATAGAGATTTTTCACGTTGTTGCATAAATGTTTACATGGCCGCCTGCTGCTGCAGATTTGTTGCATGTGGGAATAGGTTCAGATAACATTTTAGACGCATATACTACCAGACCAAGAAATAAACAGATAAATTATACATAAGCTACAATCACAAATTTAACGGAACTTGTATTCCAAGAAAATAAGCAGCATAACAAGTAGCATTTAAAAAAATAGCTGTTTTGAATAATACAGACAGTATTTCATAACCAACAACATAAAATAATAGCTGTAATAAAAACATATATTTCGACAAAACGAAAACAGTAAGCAATTAAATTAATTCCATAAGTATTATGGAGGCGTTTAGTCACTGTTGTTGTGAACCAGAACCATAAAATGACAAACACAATAAGCGGCTGAGATACAGGAACAATATCAGCGTAATGAACCTCCGCTTCATGGCAACATAAAGGTATGAGAGGACTCGGTAATTTCCGTACGAGGTCGGTATATATGCTCGGCGATACAGTAATTGCCGAGCCCAATACAAATCTATAACCTTTAGGTCAAAGGGAAGTAAATCATTTTCCATAGGTGATTGATGACCGAGACTGTTTATTAGTTCATAACGACTCTGTTACGACAAAAGCGTTTATTAACAGCGGTGTGATAAGACTCGGATACTTAGGCACATAGTTGATGATGTGTGAGGTCGCGGGTTCGATCCCGAGTCGGGTCATACCAAATACTTAAAACATGGAAGTAATGGATTCCCTTCCTAGAATATCAAGGTTAGAGGCTTAACATAACGACTGATTCGTTGGTGTCAGGAATTGGGGAACAGTAGTCCGGGTAACTTACCCGGAAAATGCCGTGATACATTGTATAACTGAAAAAGCACCATACAAACAAACACATAAAACAAAAGTGTAACTTAACCCTTTCCCTCATACGACAATTCTGCAGCAGACGACTTTGAACATATTTTGTCAAAAAGTAGAAAATCTCTATAATTGAATAGATAACCTATGACTAAAGGTGGAAAACATTGTGGCAAAAGGAGAAATTGCTCGTTGCGAGCAATTTCTTCTTTTGTCACTATGTTTTTTAAAAAACCGTCTGCTGCAGAGGCGTCAGAAAGCGTCTATGTGAGGGAAAAGGTTAACGTCTAAGTCACAAGCTGCACCTACTGCCAACACTAAACCTCCTAACGATGTGAAAACCATTCGTTATTTACTTGATATGCAGTTGGTTTCTTGTCACGGTAACATTTTAATTCAACATTTTCCCGACACACAACAAATCTGCAGCAGGCGACTTTGAAAACATCGGGACAAAAGTAGGATAAACTTCTAAAAATGAAAGTGTAATTACTTTTAGAAGAGTTGAAAACAATGTAGCAAAAGGTAATTGCTCAAACAGAAGTTGTCTGTTACAGAGGCGTCAGAGAAAGCGTATATATTTTTGAACGAGTTAATTTCGATATTAACCTTGTCCTATAAGCACGACTGCATAGTTTGTTTTATATTCTGCCTCAAAAGAAGGTCATTTAGATATCAGTATTAACTCTCTGTGGTCGAGTGGTTAGCGTCGGGGATTTCGAAACCGGGTGTCCCGGGTTCGATCCCCAGTCGCGGCACTACGGTTATGGTGGAGTGCCCTTTGGCAAGGCACATTTTCTAGCCTAGTACTGGTTTGTTTACCCAGGGATCATGAATAAGTGAACTGTCGCCGTGATATAACTGAAATATTGTTGAAAGCGGCGTAAAACCCCAAGAAATAAATAAATTAACTCTCCGTGTGCTTGAACCGGCTGTGTAAAGCACGAGCAATAGTTCGATGTTAATAGTTATTTTAATCGAATAGCTTCCGGTTTGATACGACGAATACGTGACGTAACTCTGTCCGTGGCCAACGTCGGACACCTATGATTGTTCGACTCCGTACCGAGATACCAAGGAACATTTAATAGCAAACAACTGGTACTTATACGTAGTCTCTCCCTGGCCATCGGTTGTTGACTCAATACCGTGTGGCATGGAGCATAGGGGAGTCACCAACCATGGGTATCCGAACGATGGTCCCTGACTAAATTTGGGTCAAAATATACATAATAAGGACCAAGTATATTATTTATCTCCATCGTGTATATCTTAACCCTTTCGCTCCTGCAGACGCATTTTGACGAAATAACAGCAGACGACTTTTCAAAACATTGTGGCGAAAGGTGAAATTGCTCATGATGAGCAATTTCTCCTTTGGCCACAATGTTTTCAACTTTATTTAACAATTAACTATATTTAATGGAGATTTTTCAGGTTTTTCTCACCATGTTTTCAAAGTCGTCTGCTGCAGTTTTGTTGTATGTGGGAAAGGATTAAGGCCTGCTGCAGTTTTGTTGTATGTGGGACAGGTTTAATCCTTTCCCAGATACAGACGCTTTCTGACGCTTCAGCAGCAGATGAATTTTAAAAATAGCGTGGTAAAAAAAAGGACAAATTGCTCATAATGTTCAATCTTTTTCTATCTCTTTATAGAGATTTTTCACGTTGTTGCATAAATGTTTACATGGCCGCCTGCTGCTGCAGATTTGTTGCATGTGGGAATAGGTTCAGATAACATTTTAGACGCATATACTACCAGACCAAGAAATAAACAGATAAATTATACATAAGCTACAATCACAAATTTAACGGAACTTGTATTCCATAGAAAATAAGCAGCATAACAAGTAGCATTTAAAAAAATAGCTGTTTTGAATAATACAGACAGTATTTCATAACCAACAACATAAAATAATAGCTGTAATAAAAACATATATTTCGACAAAACGAAAACAGTAAGCAATTAAATTAATTCCATAAGTATTATGGAGGCGTTTAGTCACTGTTGTTGTGAACCAGAACCATAAAATGACAAACACAATAAGCGGCTGAGATACAGGAACAATATCAGCGTAATGAACCTCCGCTTCATGGCAACATAAAGGTATGAGAGGACTCGGTAATTTCCGTACGAGGTCGGTATATATGTTCGGCGATACAGAAATTGCCGAGCCCAATACAAATCTATAACCTTTAGGTCAAAGGGAAGTAAATCATTTTCCATAGGTGATTGATGACCGAGACTGTTTATTAGTTCATAACGACTCTGTTACGACAAAAGCGTTTATTAACAGCGGTGTGATAAGACTCGGATACTTAGGCACATAGTTGATGATGTGTGAGGTCGCGGGTTCGATCCCGAGTCGGGTCATACCAAATACTTAAAACATGGAAGTAATGGATTCCCTTCCTAGAATATCAAGGTTAGAGGCTTAGCATAACGACTGATTCGTTGGTGTCAGGAATTGGGGAACAGTAGTCCGGGTAACTTACCCGGAAAATGCCGTGATACATTGTATAACTGAAAAAGCACCATACAAACAAACACATAAAACAAAAGTGTAACTTAACCCTTTCCCTCATACGACAATTCTGCAGCAGACGACTTTGAACATATTTTGTCAAAAAGTAGAAAATCTCTATAATTGAATGGATAACCTATGACTAAAGGTGGAAAACATTGTGGCAAAAGGAGAAATTGCTCGTTGCGAGCAATTTCTTCTTTTGTCACTATGTTTTTTAAAAAACCGTCTGCTGCAGAGGCGTCAGAAAGCGTCTATGTGAGGGAAAAGGTTAACGTCTAAGTCACAAGCTGCACCTACTGCCAACACTAAACATCCTAACGATGTGAAAACCATTCGTTATTTACTTGATATGCAGTTGGTTTCTTGTCACGGTAAAATTTTAATTCAACACTTTCCCGACACACAACAAATCTGCAGCAGGCGACTTTGAAAACATCGGGACAAAAATAGGATAAACTTCTAAAAATGAAAGTGTAATTACTTTTAGAAGAGTTGAAAACAATGTAGCAAAAGGTAATTGCTCAAACAGAAGTTGTCTGTTACAGAGGCGTCAGAGAAAGCGTATGTATTTTTGAACGAGTTAATTTCGATATTAACCTTGTCCTATAAGCACGACTGCATAGTTTGTTTTATATTCTGCCTCAAAAGAAGGTCATTAAGATATCAGTATTAACTCTCTGTGGTCGAGTGGTTAGCGTCGGGGATTTCGAAACCGGGTGTCCCGGGTTCGATCCCCAGTCGCGGCACTACGGTTATGGTGGAGTGCACTTTGGCAAGGCACATTTTCTAGCCTAGTACTGGTTTGTTTACCCAGGGATCATGAATAAGTGAACTGTCGCCGTGATATAACTGAAATATTGTTGAAAGCGGCGTAAAAAATCCAAGAAATAAATAAATTAACTCTCCGTGTGCTTGAACCGGCTGTGTAAAGCACGAGCAATAGTTCGATGTTAATAGTTATTTTAATCGAGTAGCTTCCGGTTTGATACGACGAATACGTGACGTAACTCTGTCCGTGGCCAACGTCGGACACCTATGATTGTTCGACTCCGTACCGAGATACCAAGGAACATTTTATAGCAAACAACTGGTACTTATACGTAGTCTCTCCCTGGCCATCGGTTGTTGACTCAATACCGTGTGGCATGGAGCATAGGGGAGTCACCAACCATGGGTATCCGAACGATGGTCCCTGACTAAATTTGGGTCAAAATATACATAATAAGGACCAAGTATATTATTTATCTCCATCGTGTATATCTTAACCCTTTCGCTCCTGCAGACGCATTTTGACGAAATAACAGCAGACGACTTTTCAAAACATTGTGGCGAAAGGTGAAATTGCTCATGATGAGCAATTTCTCCTTTGGCCACAATGTTTTCAACTTTATTTAACAATTAACTATATTTAATGGAGATTTTTCAGGTTTTTCTCACCATGTTTTCAAAGTCGTCTGCTGCAGTTTTGTTGTATGTGGGAAAGGATTAAGGCCTGCTGCAGTTTTGTTGTATGTGGGACAGGTTTAATCCTTTCCCAGATACAGACGCTTTCTGACGCTTCAGCAGCAGATGAATTTTAAAAATAGCGTGGTAAAAAAAAGGACAAATTGCTCATAATGTTCAATCTTTTTCTATCTCTTTATAGAGATTTTTCACGTTGTTGCATAAATGTTTACATGGCCGCCTGCTGCTGCAGATTTGTTGCATGTGGGAATAGGTTCAGATAACATTTTAGACGCATATACTACCAGACCAAGAAATAAACAGATAAATTATACATAAGCTACAATCACAAATTTAACGGAACTTGTATTCCATAGAAAATAAGCAGCATAAAAAGTAGCATTTAAAAAAATAGCTGTTTTGAATAATAAAGACAGTATTTCATAACCAACAACATAAAATAATAGCTGTAATAAAAACATATATTTCGACAAAACGAAAACAGTAAGCAATTAAATTAATTCCATAAGTATTATGGAGGCGTTTAGTCACTGTTGTTGTGAACCAGAACCATAAAATGACAAACACAATAAGCGGCTGAGATACAGGAACAATATCAGCGTAATGAACCTCCGCTTCATGGCAACATAAAGGTATGAGAGGACTCGGTAATTTCCGTACGAGGTCGGTATATATGCTCGGCGATACAGAAATTGCCGAGCCCAATACAAATCTATAACCTTTAGGTCAAAGGGAAGTAAATCATTTTCCATAGGCGACCATTATAGCGTTATGGGTTATGGTTCGTTACTAGCAAATGAATTAACACATATTCCTATATCAAACTAAAGTTCATTCTTAGAACTACCAAAAAAGCAAAACAAACCCACATGTTTTTTTTTCTTCGTTGGGTGCATCCGAAAACTTTGTGGCAAAGCAAGAAATTACTCACCAGGACCAATGATAGCTTCAATAAAAAATAAGTAAAAGTAGCGTTCTGGCGTTTTTATTATCAAAAGTTAGTTTCATCATGTGACACTTGAAATTTGTCTTAGCATATGTTGAATAAAAGCAAAGCAATAGGGAAATAAATAACACTAGACTTCTCAGAATAAGTACACCTTTACATATCGAAAATAAACAAAATTATATCGAATTTCACGTTTCTCACATACAGCCGCTTTCTGGAGAAATTGCATGATGTTAGAAAGATTAGACGTTCATGAAATGACTAAAATCGTATCCATGTTCATTAAAGCATTTTTAAGATCTACGTTGCACTCGTTGGCGTTGTGGTAGAGCATCCGCCGTATCTATGTTTTCAATTCAAAGGAAGTCGCTTTTACCAATGATGGACTCATTGATTGATGACCGAGACTGTTTATTAGTTCATAACGACTCTGTTACGACAAAAGCGTTTATTAACAGCGGTGTGATAAGACTCGGATACTTAGGCACATAGTTGATGATGTGTGAGGTCGCGGGTTCGATCCCGAGTCGGGTCATACCAAATACTTAAAACATGGAAGTAATGGATTCCCTTCCTAGAATATCAAGGTTAGAGGCTTAGCATAACGACTGATTCGTTGGTGTCAGGAATTGGGGAACAGTAGTCCGGGTAACTTACCCGGAAAATGCCGTGATACATTGTATAACTGAAAAAGCACCATACAAACAAACACATAAAACAAAAGTGTAACTTAACCTTTTCCCTCATACGACAATTCTGCAGCAGACGACTTTGAACATATTTTGTCAAAAAGTAGAAAATCTCTATAATTGAATGGATAACCTATGACTAAAGGTGGAAAACATTGTGGCAAAAGGAGAAATTGCTCGTTGCGAGCAATTTCTTCTTTTGTCACTATGTTTTTTAAAAAACCGTCTGCTGCAGAGGCGTCAGAAAGCGTCTATGTGAGGGAAAAGGTTAACGTCTAAGTCACAAGCTGCACCTACTGCCAACACTAAACATCCTAACGATGTGAAAACCATTCGTTATTTACTTGATATGCAGTTGGTTTCTTGTCACGGTAACATTTTAATTCAACACTTTCCCTACACACAACAAATCTGCAGCAGGCGACTTTGAAACATCGGGACAAAAATAGGATAAACTTCTAAAAATGAAAGTGTAATTACTTTTAGAAGAGTTGAAAACAATGTAGCAAAAGGTAATTGCTCAAACAGAAGTTGTCTGTTACAGAGGCGTCAGAGAAAGCGTATGTATTTTTGAACGAGTTAATTTCGATATTAACCTTGTCCTATAAGCACGACTGCATAGTTTGTTTTATATTCTGCCTCAAAAGAAGGTCATTAAGATATCAGTATTAACTCTCTGTGGTCGAGTGGTTAGCGTCGGGGATTTCGAAACCGGGTGTCCCGGGTTCGATCCCCAGTCGCGGCACTACGGTTATGGTGGAGTGCCCTTTGGCAAGGCACATTTTCTAGCCTAGTACTGGTTTGTTTACCCAGGGATCATGAATAAGTGAACTGTCGCCGTGATATAACTGAAATATTGTTGAAAGCGGCGTAAAACCCCAATAAATAAATAAATTAACTCTCCGTGTGCTTGAACCGGCTGTGTAAAGCACGAGCAATAGTTCGATGTTAATAGTTATTTTAATCGAATAGCTTCCGGTTTGATACGACGAATACGTGACGTAACTCTGTCCGTGGCCAACGTCGGACACCTATGATTGTTCGACTCCGTACCGAGATACCAAGGAACATTTTATAGCAAACAACTGGTACTTATACGTAGTCTCTCCCTGGCCATCGGTTGTTGACTCAATACCGTGTGGCATGGAGCATAGGGGAGTCACCAATCATGGGTATCCGAACGATGGTCCCTGACTAAATTTGGGTCAAAATATACATAATAAGGACCAAGTATATTATTTATCTCCATCGTGTATATCTTAACCCTTTCGCTCCTGCAGACGCATTTTGACGAAATAACAGCAGACGACTTTTCAAAACATTGTGGCGAAAGGTGAAATTGCTCATGATGAGCAATTTCTCCTTTGGCCACAATGTTTTCAACTTTATTTAACAATTAACTATATTTAATGGAGATTTTTCAGGTTTTTCTCACCATGTTTTCAAAGTCGTCTGCTGCAGTTTTGTTGTATGTGGGAAAGGATTAAGGCCTGCTGCAGTTTTGTTGTATGTGGGACAGGTTTAATCCTTTCCCAGATACAGACGCTTTCTGACGCTTCAGCAGCAGATGAATTTTAAAAATAGCGTGGTAAAAAAAAGGACAAATTGCTCATAATGTTCAATCTTTTTCTATCTCTTTATAGAGATTTTTCACGTTGTTGCATAAATGTTTACATGGCCGCCTGCTGCTGCAGATTTGTTGCATGTGGGAATAGGTTCAGATAACATTTTAGACGCATATACTACCAGACCAAGAAATAAACAGATAAATTATACATAAGCTACAATCACAAATTTAACGGAACTTGTATTCCATAGAAAATAAGCAGCATAACAAGTAGCATTTAAAAAAATAGCTGTTTTGAATAATACAGACAGTATTTCATAACCAACAACATAAAATAATAGCTGTAATAAAAACATATATTTCGACAAAACGAAAACAGTAAGCAATTAAATTAATTCCATAAGTATTATGGAGGCGTTTAGTCACTGTTGTTGTGAACCAGAACCATAAAATGACAAACACAATAAGCGGCTGAGATACAGGAACAATATCAGCGTAATGAACCTCCGCTTCATGGCAACATAAAGGTATGAGAGGACTCGGTAATTTCCGTACGAGGTCGGTATATATGTTCGGCGATACAGAAATTGCCGAGCCCAATACAAATCTATAACCTTTAGGTCAAAGGGAAGTAAATCATTTTCCATAGGTGATTGATGACCGAGACTGTTTATTAGTTCATAACGACTCTGTTACGACAAAAGCGTTTATTAACAGCGGTGTGATAAGACTCGGATACTTAGGCATACAGTTGATGATGTGTGAGGTCGCGGGTTCGATCCCGAGTCGGGTCATACCAAATACTTAAAACATGGAAGTAATGGATTCCCTTCCTAGAATATCAAGGTTAGAGGCTTAGCATAACGACTGATTCGTTGGTGTCAGGAATTGGGGAACAGTAGTCCGGGTAACTTACCCGGAAAATGCCGTGATACATTGTATAACTGAAAAAGCACCATACAAACAAACACATAAAACAAAAGTGTAACTTAACCCTTTCCCTCATACGACAATTCTGCAGCAGACGACTTTGAACATATTTTGTCAAAAAGTAGAAAATCTCTATAATTGAATGGATAACCTATGACTAAAGGTGGAAAACATTGTGGCAAAAGGAGAAATTGCTCGTTGCGAGCAATTTCTTCTTTTGTCACTATGTTTTTTAAAAAACCGTCTGCTGCAGAGGCGTCAGAAAGCGTCTATGTGAGGGAAAAGGTTAACGTCTAAGTCACAAGCTGCACCTACTGCCAACACTAAACATCCTAACGATGTGAAAATCATTCGTTATTTACTTGATATGCAGTTGGTTTCTTGTCACGGTAAAATTTTAATTCAACACTTTCCCGACACACAACAAATCTGCAGCAGGCGACTTTGAAAACATCGGGACAAAAATAGGATAAACTTCTAAAAATGAAAGTGTAATTACTTTTAGAAGAGTTGAAAACAATGTAGCAAAAGGTAATTGCTCAAACAGAAGTTGTCTGTTACAGAGGCGTCAGAGAAAGCGTATGTATTTTTGAACGAGTTAATTTCGATATTAACCTTGTCCTATAAGCACGACTGCATAGTTTGTTTTATATTCTGCCTCAAAAGAAGGTCATTAAGATATCAGTATTAACTCTCTGTGGTCGAGTGGTTAGCGTCGGGGATTTCGAAACCGGGTGTCCCGGGTTCGATCCCCAGTCGCGGCACTACGGTTATGGTGGAGTGCACTTTGGCAAGGCACATTTTCTAGCCTAGTACTGGTTTGTTTACCCAGGGATCATGAATAAGTGAACTGTCGCCGTGATATAACTGAAATATTGTTGAAAGCGGCGTAAAAAATCCAAGAAATAAATAAATTAACTCTCCGTGTGCTTGAACCGGCTGTGTAAAGCACGAGCAATAGTTCGATGTTAATAGTTATTTTAATCGAGTAGCTTCCGGTTTGATACGACGAATACGTGACGTAACTCTGTCCGTGGCCAACGTCGGACACCTATGATTGTTCGACTCCGTACCGAGATACCAAGGAACATTTTATAGCAAACAACTGGTACTTATACGTAGTCTCTCCCTGGCCATCGGTTGTTGACTCAATACCGTGTGGCATGGAGCATAGGGGAGTCACCAACCATGGGTATCCGAACGATGGTCCCTGACTAAATTTGGGTCAAAATATACATAATAAGGACCAAGTATATTATTTATCTCCATCGTGTATATCTTAACCCTTTCGCTCCTGCAGACGCATTTTGACGAAATAACAGCAGACGACTTTTCAAAACATTGTGGCGAAAGGTGAAATTGCTCATGATGAGCAATTTCTCCTTTGGCCACAATGTTTTCAACTTTATTTAACAATTAACTATATTTAATGGAGATTTTTCAGGTTTTTCTCACCATGTTTTCAAAGTCGTCTGCTGCAGTTTTGTTGTATGTGGGAAAGGATTAAGGCCTGCTGCAGTTTTGTTGTATGTGGGACAGGTTTAATCCTTTCCCAGATACAGACGCTTTCTGACGCTTCAGCAGCAGATGAATTTTAAAAATAGCGTGGTAAAAAAAAGGACAAATTGCTCATAATGTTCAATCTTTTTCTATCTCTTTATAGAGATTTTTCACGTTGTTGCATAAATGTTTACATGGCCGCCTGCTGCTGCAGATTTGTTGCATGTGGGAATAGGTTCAGATAACATTTTAGACGCATATACTACCAGACCAAGAAATAAACAGATAAATTATACATAAGCTACAATCACAAATTTAACGGAACTTGTATTCCATAGAAAATAAGCAGCATAAAAAGTAGCATTTAAAAAAATAGCTGTTTTGAATAATAAAGACAGTATTTCATAACCAACAACATAAAATAATAGCTGTAATAAAAACATATATTTCGACAAAACGAAAACAGTAAGCAATTAAATTAATTCCATAAGTATTATGGAGGCGTTTAGTCACTGTTGTTGTGAACCAGAACCATAAAATGACAAACACAATAAGCGGCTGAGATACAGGAACAATATCAGCGTAATGAACCTCCGCTTCATGGCAACATAAAGGTATGAGAGGACTCGGTAATTTCCGTACGAGGTCGGTATATATGCTCGGCGATACAGAAATTGCCGAGCCCAATACAAATCTATAACCTTTAGGTCAAAGGGAAGTAAATCATTTTCCATAGGCGACCATTATAGCGTTATGGGTTATGGTTCGTTACTAGCAAATGAATTAACACATATTCCTATATCAAACTAAAGTTCATTCTTAGAACTACCAAAAAAGCAAAACAAACCCACATGTTCACCGTTTTTTGACAGAGCTAGGAGGTCAAATCAAAGGTCACCCTTATCCCGCACTGAATTTTACTTTCAATTTCAGAAAATACAGCATGTTCTGAAAATGGCTATTAGAGTGTCAACATAGCTAAAAGCAAACACTATTTTGGTTATAAATCAGTCAGAGGTTATTCAACTTTATGAAAATCACTTTCAACTTTCAACAAAATCAGTATTGTCCAATGGGAGCCAACCTCAGTCTTATATATTCATCTGAAATTCCCTGGAAAAAATTGTCTGCCCGGCAAGCCGATCCGATTTACTTCCCTTTGACCTTTAAACGACATCGTTATTTACGTCATAAAAATTTCGAGGATCTAAAACATATGTCATTTATTATTTGTAAACCTTTGGTCCCATGGAATAGATGTTCTATGTTGTTGCTGTTAAAAGTTACATAGAGTTATTTCGGGTACAGTCCACTCATCATGCGCATTTTCAGCCAATCAAAATTGACGGATTAAGCTATTAAGTAAAAGTATGGTACTCGTTCTTTCAGATAACTACACAGTCTTAGGACTTCCTCGGCGGTATTTTCGTTCTGCTCAGATAAGAATCAATCTGGCATGTAAATTGATTTGCACGGCGTTTATCAAATGACCATTACCTCTCCCCATGGTGCTATAAGTAACGGTACACAGATAACATCTCCACTAGTGGACAGAATATAGTTTGGGTCAGGTCACAAAGTGAAAACTCTTTTGTGTTTTAAAAGATGTCTAGCTACCTTTATTTCAGACAAGAGAATACATGATTGTTATTCCTTTATCTGTGGAAATACATTTGAAATACATTAAACTTTTCCCACATACAACAAATCTGCAGTAGACGACTTTGAAAAACAGCTTAGCAAAAATATGGAAAATCTCTTGTGAATGATAGTATAATACCTGCATAGGGTAGAAAACAGTGTGTCAAAAGGAGAATTGCTAATAATGAGAAAATTCTCTATTTTTCACAATGTTTTCAAAGTTTTTCCGCATCATATAATCTGAAACTGTTTGATGGAAGGGTTTATCCATTTCCCTCATTTAGACGCTTTCTGACGCCTCTGCAGCAGACGGCTTTTTGGAAACATAGTGACAAAAGAAGAAATTGCTCAAAACGAGCAATTTCTTCTTTTGCCACAATGTTTTCCACTTTTAGTCATAGGTTATCCATTCAATTATAGAGATTTTCTCTTTCTTGACAAAATATGTTCAAAGTCGTCTGCTGCAGAATTGTCGTATGAGGGAAAGGGTTAAATATTTCAGATAAGTATATAAAGATAAAAACAAGATGAAAAAAAGAAAAGTTAACCATTTCTCTGATACATATAGCATTTGACACCTCTAGAGCAAAAATAAACATTTGCAAATATTTTAGGAAATGGCTCATAATGTATTTTGTCTTCTTTTCTCAAAGTTTTTTCAACTTTGATTCTGAACTGTACTTCCATATGTGTTTGAAAATATTTTAGGAAATAGCTCATGATGTATTTTTTCTTCTTTTCTCAAAGTTTCTTCAACTTTGATTCTAAACAGTACTTCCATATTTTTTGGAAAATATTTTAGGAAATAGCTCATAATGTATTTTTTATTCTTTTCTCATTTTTTTTTTCAAATTTGATTCTCAACAGTACTTCCATATTTGTTCATGTTTCATAGTTTTGCTAATATGTTTTCACAGCAGACATGTAACTCTGAAAACAGCAAATCAGTTGAAAGGTAAATTCATGTAATTTTAAACCCTTGCGAAATTGTCTAGAACTGTTCAAGAAATATCCATGAACTGTTCTTGAATTACAGTTCAAGAACAGTTCTAAATCAGTGCAAGAATAATTCAGGAACTGTTCTCGAAAGTTCAAGAACCAGTAGGTTCTAGAACTGTTCAAGAACCAGTAAGTTCGGGAACTGTTCAAGAACAGTTCTAGAACCACTCCTGCAACAAAATTCTAGAACGGTTCAAGAAGTATTCACAAACTGTTCTTGAATTATAGTTCAAGAACAGTTCCGAATCAGTTCAAGAACAATTCAGGAACTTTTCTCGAAACGTTTGAACATAAGAACTATTCTTAAGAAAAAAAAGTAAACTCACAGAAACTACGAGAAATACAACTTGTTGGTCTCTGCGTAATGTATCGACCCAGATCAGCCTTCGCAATCCGCGCAGGCTAATCCGGGCCGACATATTCTGTCTTAGGGGGACAAAGTTATAGAGTAATGATTCCTGAAATAGAAAATCCTCAGGAGGCGAAAAGTGTCTGTCCGGATTAGCCTGCGCGGCATGCGCAGGCTGGTCCGGTCGATACTTTGGCAGTTTTGTCGCGGAACGGCTGATATGTGTTCAAATAGTGCATATCATACAGTGAACAGTTGTGAACATACAGAACATAGAAAGGTAAAAGGTGAAACATAGTCACGAGGCTGATTTCGTGACAAAAAAAAACCATGGGTAAAATAATTAACATGTTAAACGCTTTGGGATGATCTCGATGAATACATTGACGTACATGTGAACCGTTCCACGAGAAAACCAACATTATGGTATCTGCGTAATGTATCGACCCAGATCAGCCTTCGCAATCCGCGCAGGCTAATCCGAGCCGACATATTCTGTCTTACGGAGATAAAGTTATAGAGTAATGATTCATGAAACAGAAAAACCGCAGGAGGCGAAAAGTGTCCGCCCGGATTAGCCTACGCAGCATGCGCAGGCTGGTCCGGACGATACTTTACTCAGTTTTGTCGCGGAACGGCTTATATGTGTTCAAATAGTGCATATTATACAGTGAACAAACAGAAAATATATTTTACCACGTAAAATATCACAATAAGTGCACGATATATTCAATAACGTTGGTATTCGTATATAGGCAGATGCATAAGGAGATTAAAATGGTAATGTTTATATGTGAAATAAAATATTTATTGCGATGTTAATAAAACTATGCAATTTAAATTAATGACATCTAAAAGGAGGACACTATATTTATTCCTATTCATAGACGTTTTACCCTAATCCATGTACATGTTAACCGTAAATAAATTAAGATGTAAGAATATTTAAGTATATATGTTAGCCAACCGTACGTGATTAAATTTCAAATTCAAGACTAGATAAATGTAAATATTGGTGATATAAATTGTATATTGTGTATGTTAGTTCAAGGGAAAATAAGGAACTATGTATGTTATGTTAGTACACGCGAACTATCCTGTGAAGTATATTTAATTAACCATTTTCAACGGACAGACGCATTCTGGAGCCTCTACAGCCAATGACTTTAGCAAACATTATGGCAATCAATTTCTCCTTTTTGAAACAATGTTTTCAACTCTAATCAAACATGATTAAATCATCCTTATCTCTGTTAAGATTATTTCACCTCCTGGAGACTTTGTTTTCTTATGTGTATGCCTTTATGCGAACGTGATTACGTTACTATAACGTGACCCTAAAGATTAATAGAATGACCAGCGACACCTATGGACAACGAAACCTTTCTGAATGTTTTTAAAATTTGCAAATTAAGCAACGGTATAACGTCAAGTGGACACAAACAAGTTTCATTGTAAACCTCAAGAAATAGATTAACCCTTTCCCTCATACTACAATTCTGCAGCAGACGACTTTGAACATATTTTGTCAAAAAGTAGAAAATCTCTATAATTGAATGGATAACCTATGACTTAAAGTGGAAAACATTGTGGCAAAAGGAGAAATTGCACGTTTTTTCTTCTTTTGTCAGTATGTTTTCAAATAGCCGTCTGCTGCAGAGGCGTCAGAAAGCGTCTGTGTATGCGGGAAAGGGTTAAACATGCATACCTCCAGTCTTGACAATGATTATAGGTACTAGTAGCGCTTGGCCTATCGCGGAGCTTCCTTAGTAAATTCCAAGTACAGTCAAACCTGTGTTTAAAGACCACCCATGGGAAGTGAACGATCTGGTCTTTGTTCACGGATGGTCTTAAACTCCAGGGTCATTTATACAGAAAATTAGTTTTTTGGGGAAATCTAAAAGTATGGTCGTTAAAGACAGTGAATTGCAATTCAAATGTGTTCTTTAGCACAGGTTCGACTCTACTTCCTGAATATAATTTTGATTCTGGCGCATTAGTCGTGGTGTTGCTATCGCCCAAAAATATTGAAGCCAGAGCGTTTACCCGCCTTTAACCTTTCTTAATGTGTGTCGTATCACCCGGGCGGAAAAAGAACCTTTGTCTTCTCCTGCGTATGAGGCGGCCGTTTTGACAAATCTACTACTTATCATAAGTCGGTGTAGTATTATTCATGATGATAATCACCTATTTGACAAATATATTTTATGCCTACATAAGTATTTATGGTATTGGTGACCCCTTTTTATCTGGAGCGGTTACTACCCACTGAGTGGGGGAAGAGATTGGTGTTCTGGCTACCTGCAAGTCACGTTATGGAACACGCTCCATTCGCGTGTGAGTATTGCGTAATATGACGATTGTCAGCCAATCACTGACTCAGCCAATCACTGACCTATGTTCTTGTCTTGGAATAGAGGCTGCGTCGGGGTGCCGACAGCAGCCAATCATCTGCCTCCTTCAGCAGAAAGCATTCTTCCTTTGTTTAAAACTAATTACGTTGTGAAGAAGAAATTCTGTTTTTTGACCGCCACCCCCCTTTCCACCTCCATTTGTTATTTCGTTTATGTATTATTACATTGTATGTTATTATCTATGCTTTTTTATTTTTCATGTCTTTGAACATAAATATAAATGTTTAAGTTTTATGTTGGTGCCAGGGGTTGTATTTCTGGTTTTTAACCAAGTCCTAATAAGCAAAATATAGACGAGGTTCTTCATATGATCATTTTCCTTTATGAGCCATTGTTATGGGAGAAGGTACGAATTGGCATTTCTGAACAGTGTAGGTTCAAATCATCTTTTCCGCAATTTCAATATTAACATAATTCTATTAATCTTGTCTGATTAGTATGTGAATAGTGTAGATCTTGGTCAGACTGTGTAGATGCAAATGCTGACCTGGATATATACAGTTAACTAAAGCCAACTTGTTCAGGCTCATATAACAATATCACGTTGTCCAAGAATAAACAAAATAATTCCATATGGATATCAAATTAGTAACATAAATTAAGCTAGTTAATAAGTTAGAACACCCCTAAATGGTTCGGCGATTTCCGTACGAGGCCGATAACAGTGTATATATTTCCGTCCGAAATCTTAAGAGATCGGCATTATTCATTATATAATAGCTGTATTATCGAAATTGTTTATTATGTAAAAAGATAAGAAGCTGTGACCAAATGCTAAAAGATAACTAAGATACTAAGAGAACAACAAGAAACAAGAAGGTGCCAATGAACACATGTGTCGCCTGTAAGTTTTATTATCGAAATAGGTAAGTGGTTAGAGAAAAAGAATAGTGTTAAAAGATAAGAAAGTGCCACATATTTCGAGTCAAACGTTACATAGAATAACAAAGCAGAAAACATATTTAAAACTAAGAGAACATCAATAGCGTGCCAAAAAAACCACACGTTTCTGTAGAATAACTGTATTTGTACATTGCACATCTACAGGCACAGGCTATCTTCACACGGCGTTTGAAGTTTAAACATTAGCATAGTTAAATAAAAACAATTGAAAAGGGGAGATAACTAAACAAACAAACAAGATGGCCATGATGGCCCTGGATCGCTCACCTGATTTTTATTTCACTTTAGCTATATAAGCCCCACCCCCTGGCGGCCATAGTTTCAGACCAATCAACTTGCCTTCCGATAGAAGGTCACCCTAGGAACATTTCTACAAAATTATTTGAAAATCGGCCTGACACTTTTTGAGGAGAAGAATTTTAGGTTTTCACTATAGCCATATAATGCAAAATAGCCCTGCCCACTGGCGGCCATGGAGCTCCAAGGAGCATTTCTACAAAATTATTTGAAAATCTGCCAACCAGTTTTGGTAAAGAAGATTTTTTAAGTTTTCATTTTAGCCATATAAGGCAAAATAGCCCTGCCTCCTAGCGGCCATATTTTTCGACCAATCAACATGGCTTGAAGGAATCTGATAGTGGGTCACTTAAGGAACATTTCTACAAAAATATGTGAAAATCGGCATGAAGAAGATTTTTTAAGTTTTCACTAAAGCCATATATGCAACATTCAACATGGCTTGAAGGAACCTAATAGAGGTTCATCCAAGGAACATTTCTACAACATTATTTGAAAATCTTCCAACCAGATTGAGAGAAGAAGAATTTTGAAGTTTTTTTTCATTTCGTTGCCATGGAAACCAGAATTCTGCATGGATCCCACAAAATTGAAGGAAATCTGGTGAGGTCATTGAGAGGATGCTTTCTGTGAAGTTTCATCCCAATTGACCCACTGGTTACTGAGGAGAAGAAGTTGACGCACGACGGACGACGCACGATGTACGACGCACGACGGACGCCGGACAAAAGGCGATCACAATAACTTACCTTGAGCAAAGCTCAGGTGAGCTAAAAAGTGGACCGGATTTGTTTCATTACTCCGATCACTTGTTATCAGAAGTGCAAAATTTAAATGAACCCACAAAACCGAATAACGTAATGATCAATTTATGCAAAGTGTGAGGGACAGACAGACAGACATACACACGAGTGGACAGACAAGTGATCCCAAGCGGTCGCATACTGCGCAGGCGATGTGAAAAATAAAATCAATGTTAAATCACTTCATGTTGCCTCACTTACCACCACTGTCGCCGTTTTCCCCGGAATCCAATTCTAAACACAGAAATATCTTTAATTATTGATTTGAGCCACTTTCAACACTTTTTAAGTTATTTCACGTTTTTTCCTGGATTAGTTGCCAGTTCTACTGGTCCATTTATCCTGAAAACACCCAGTCAGTCGTAATGCTAACCCGCATCCCTGAGCGCAATGGAAGGCAGCCATTACTACCCTTTTTAAAGTCTTATACATATTTTAAAACTTGTTCACTTAGGCTTTTGAAGTTTGCATGATGAATGAATGATTGATTGATTGATGCTTAACGCCGCTTTCTACATTTTTTTTCAGTTATATCACGGCATTTCCTTGGTAAGTTACTAGTACTAATGATCCATTTAACCTGACATCAGTCAGTCAGTCGTAATGGTAACCCCGCAACCCTGAGCGCAATGGAGGGCAGCCAATACTACAATGTTTAAAGTATTTGGTATACCCGCGACCTCCAACACCCGAGGCGGACGCTTAACCACTACACCACCGAGGCGGACGCTCTACCAGTACACCAGCGAGGCGGACGCTCTACCAGTATACCAGCGAGGCGGACGCTCTACCAGTACACCAGCGAGGCGGTCGCTCTACCAGTACACAAGCGAGGCGGTCGCTCTACCAGTACACCAGCGAGGTGGTCGCTCTACCAGTACACCAGCGAGGTGGTCGATCTACCAGTACACCAGCGAGGCAGTCGCTCTACCAGTACACCAGCGAGGCGGTCGCTCTACCAGTACACCACCGAGGTGGTCGCTCTACCAGTATACTAGCGAGGCGGTCGCTCTACCAGTACACCAGCGAGGTGGTCGCTCTAGCAGTACACCACCGAGGTGGTCGCTCTACCAGTACACCAGCGAGGTGGTCGATCTACCAGTACACCAGCGAGGCGGTCGCTCTACCAGTACACCAGCGAGGCGGTCGCTCTACCAGTACACCACCGAGGTGGTCGCTCTACCAATATACCAGCGAGGCGGTCGCTCTACCAGTACACCACCGAGGTGGTCGCTCTAGCAGTACACCACCGAGGTGGTCGCTCTACCAGTACACTAGCGAGGTGGTCGCTCTACCAGTACACCAGCGAGGCGGTCGCTCTACCAGTACATTAGCGAGGTGGTCGCTCACCAGTACACCAGCGAGGTGGTCGCTCTACCAGTACACCAGCGATGGACGCTCTACCAGTACACCAGCGAGGTGGTCGCTATACCAGTACACCAGCGAGGTGGACGCTCTAACAGTAAAACACCGAGGCGGTCGCTCTACCAGTACACCATCGAGGTGGTCGCTCTACCAGTACACCAGCGAAGTGGACGCTCTACCAGTACACCAGCGAGGTGGTCGCTCTACCAGTACACCACCGAGGCGGACGCTCTACCAGTAATCCATCGAGGCGGTCGCTCTACCAGTATACCACCGAGGCGGTCGCTTTACCAGTACACCACCGAGGTGGTCGCTCTACCAGTACACCAGCAAGGCTGTCGCTCTACCAGTACACCAGCGAGGTGGTCGCTCTACCAGTACACCAGCGAGACGGTCGCTCTACCATTACACCAGCGAGGCGGTCGCTCTACCAGTACACGAGCGAGGTGGTCGCTCTACCAGTACACCAGCGAGGCGGTCGATCTACCAGTACACCAGCGAGGTGGTCGCTCTACCAGTACACCACCGAGGTGGTCGCTCTACCAGTACACCAGCGAGACGGTCGCTCTACCAGTACACCAGTGAGGCGGTCGCTCTACCAGTACACCACCGAGGCGGTCGCTCTACCAGTACACCAGCGAGGTGGTCGCTCTACCAGTACACCAGCGAGGTGGACGCTCTACCAGTACACCAGCGAGGCGGTCGATGAAGGAATAAATGAATGACGTGCTGATTTTTATTAAAACGGATTAATCTTACATTGAGGTTGAAAGAAGTTTTTTACAAATTTTCAATCCATTTCGATCGTTGCCTATCGGATAACCTTTTACAACAAAATCTGCAGCAAAACATATTGAACAATGCCAATGCACTAAAACCAACAACAGCTCGAAGCGATAATGAATCTCATCGGACAAAAGGGGTGTCAATGAATCTTGCTGACGGGATTGACTGATTCACATAGAAATGCCTTTTTCAGTTGTACATTGCAGTTACATCAAGGCGGTCACGTTTATTAAGAATGTGCATAAAACGATTAAGGGTAAGTTAGTTTGGGTGCTCCAGATATGTGTGCCATGTATGCGGACAGCGAAATATATACCGAGACTGTACGGTGGCACAGGTTGGTCACAGTATTCACTGTTATTATCACAAATGGTTCACGACAACAGTTTCACTTAAGTTTGTCACTACATAAGATACAGACGACAAAATGTCTTTTGGGAAAAACAAAATTGGTTAGTAAAGAAGAATTTGTTTTAGTTACTCATACATCAATCCCTATCGAAGAGAAGTCTGCAACATTAGCAAGTGACACATGGAGCCGTGTATAAGGACGTGGGTTCGAATTGCATCTTCGTTCAACACTTTAACCCTTTCCCTCATACGACATTTCTGCAGCAGACGACTTTGAACGTTTTTTGTGAAAAAATAGAAAATCTCCATAATTGAATGGATAACCTATGACTAAAAGTGGAAAACATTGTGGCAAAAGGAGAAATTGCACGTTTTGTGCAATTTCTTCTTTTGTCACTATGTTTTCAAAAAGCCGTCTGCTGCATAGGCGTCAGAAAGCGTCTATATGAGGGAAAGGGTTAAGATGATTCTTCAATCTTCAAATTCGTGCAACCCACTGTTTCGTGAAATAGATTTTTTTTTTTTTTTTTTTATATATATATTTTGTAAACCGAAAGTCAAACCGTGCTGATTTCATGTGAGACGGCTCGTTACGCGCCGACTCACCTGCAACCGTATTTGCCTTTTGCAATAACTTCAAACATTGCCTTTTGCAATAACTTCAAACATTGCCATTTGCAATAACTTCAAACATTGCCATTTGCAATAACTTCAAACATTGCCTTTTGCAATAACTTCAAACATTGCCATTTGCGCTGAAAGAAACGACCCATTCCCACATGTAAAAAGCATATCGACATATCTGCAACCGAAGCTAATTTTGACACATTTGCAACAAAGGTGAATTTGCTCAGCGTGGGAATGTTCGCCTTTTGCTAAAAATGATTTTGAACTCAATTGTATTACTATACTTTAAGAATGACATTTATTAATGTGAGAATAGAACACGTGGGGGGTATTTTTAATTTAATTTTCCGTAATAATATACGCCAATGCCGCTGCTAAATATATGCTGAGAGCGAAGCTTTGACAAGACTGTGCGGCTAGACAGGCACCCATCGCATTCATTTTCACTGTTTGTATATGCACATAAAGTCACAAGGTGTTAACTATAAGCTATGTTATATATATATATATATAAAAAAAAAAGAACTACGTGGTGACTTTACCTTCGCCTGTCTTTTGATCTAACGGACGGTCCCCCCGAATGTCTGGTGAATGAAACAGGAAGAAGTGTGCAAACTGGGACAGTTTACTAGATATAATGTTTAAACCTTTCATACATATAACAAATCAACAATAGTTATGTCTTTTAAGTTTCGAAATTGTTGACTAAAAGTGCACATGGTTAAGTAAGAGATATTGGACTAAAATCATCGGCGACATGACTACATGGGCCGTCCCGCGAGAAAACCAACATTGTGGACTCTGCGTAAAGTATCGACCCGGATCAGCCTAAGCATGCCGCACAGGCATACCCGGATATACATGCCTGCTGTGGATTTTCTGTTTCAGGAATTATTACTCTATACATCTTTACCACTAAAACGGAATGTGTCGGCCCGGATCATCCTGCGCGGACTGCGCAGGCTGATCTGGGTCGATATATTACGCAGAGGCGATAATGTTGGTTTTCTCGTTGGACGGCTCACATTATTTTGGCCCGATTCAGTACTGTACGCGTGAGTAAAAGGAAAGTTCATTAACGAGCAATAAAAAGGGTGAGAATAAAAAATATGATGCCTTTTATAGGGTCATAATCAATATGAAAAGGGAATGTCTTTGAAAACTGATGCTTCGAAAAGGTTAGACCAACGTGAAGCAAAGCAACATTGCAATTATTCTAAGCACTGGCAGTTATCAAGGTGATAATAACATACCTAAACTAAATATTTATAAAACATATTTTGTTATAAGTATACTATTTCAGGGAACAAAGCAATTAAAGGAACACACACATATTAGTTAAAACACATATAATTTGATAAGGCATTCATTATTGGGAAATAAGGTATTACATGTTCTATACATGCAGCGTTTGGCGGTTAGGGGTCCTTTCTTAATTGTTAGATGTAACTGTGTGTATACGCTGCACTATGTGCACGTTAAGGAACATAAACAAACTAGCTACAACACGAATGACTCGATAAGGCATTCGTTATAGGGAAATAAGGTATTCATAATAGGGAAATAAGGTAGTAAACGTTCCATAATTGCAGCGCCTGGCGGTAAGGGGAATCATTATAGTTCCCAGATCGTGGCTCCTTTGTTTTAACTATTGGACCGATATTGCTATGTTAGATAAACAGATTAGATGTAACTGTGTGTAAAAAGCTGCATTATGTGCATGTTAAGGGACACAAACAAACTAGTTAAAACACTTATGACATGATAAGGTATTGATAATAGGGAAATAAGGTATTAAACGTTCCATAATTGCAGCGCCTGGCGGTGAGGGGTCTCACTGTACACCCATAAAGTGGCATCAGAAAAGGTTATGGCTGTGAAATCTGTATGGCTAGTTATTTTGAGAAAAATGTATTGGCAGTGAATGTTCCTTTTTCGCATGATGAATTTACACGGGCAATATGATCCGTTCCACGAGAAAATCAACATTATGGACTCTGCGTAATGTATCGATCCAGATCAGCCGTCGCAGTCCGCGCAGGCTAATCCGGGCCGACAAATTCCGTCTCAGTGGGATAGAGGTATAGATTAATGATTCATGAAACAAACAATTCCCAGGAGGCGAAAATTATCTATCCAGGTTAGCATGCCCGGCATACTTAGGCTGATACGGGTCGATACTTTACGCAGAGTCCACCCTGTTGGATTTCTCGTGGGACGTCTCAAATAGTTATGTCTCTTTTAATCTTAGAAGGACAATGAAGGTTCTAGTAAGACTGTTTGCATGTACAACGCTACTAGAGCATTCACGTCAATGAGACCCCAAACTGCATGACGCGGTTCCTAACTAACAAAGATAACAACTAGTGTGATTGTACGATTACCTAAAACTGGATTTCTCTTCCCCTTATCTAGTTAAACATGAATAAATATAAATGCAGTTAGTATCCTAATAATTACCAGGCATGTTTTACAATATTGGAAGTGCAATCATAGCAGAGTTTAATTTTTGCTTAAAGGTTAAACAGCATATTTGATTACAAGCTATCAAAAAACTGGGATAAACATACGAAAAAAATACAATTTAAGGTAGTGTATTCTTAATTGATTTGGATATTTTCCGCAAAACGTCGTGTAAACTAGATCTGTTTTGTTTGTGGATTCGTCGGACATTTCCGGAAACAACCCCAACTGTTATCGCATTCGGACGAACGTCGCTGAGTCTGTAAAGGGTATTATACCTTAAAGTAGTTTGCCCAACACCCCTCTGCCTCTATGCAAGCTTATTGATTTCAGATTCTAGACCGCCGATTGAATTGTGTAATTGGCACTAATCTCATATCAATCGATCAATATATTTTTATAATATATAAATAACTAAATATATTTTGCCTTAAATATCACAGATAGTACAAGTTCTTGATTCTTGACCTACATTTGTCGTAAATGCAATACTGTTTGTTTTCATGTAATCTGTACTAATTCTTGACCTACATTTGTTGTAAATACAATACTGTTTGTTTTCATGTAATCTGTACTGATTCTTGACCTACATTTGTCGTAAATGCAATACTGTTTGTTTTCATGTAATCTGTACTAATTCTTGACCTACATTTGTCGTAAATACAATACTGTTTGTTTTCATGTAATCTGTACTAATTCTTGACCTACATTTGTCGTAAATGCAATACTGTTTGTTTTCATGCAATCTGTACTGATTATTGACCTACATTTGTCGTAAATACAATACTGTTTGTTTTCATGTAATCTGTACTGATTCTTGACCTACATTTGTTGTAAATGCAATACTGTTTGTTTTCATGCAATCTGTACTGATTCTTGACCTACATTTGTCGTAAATACAATAATGTTTGTTTTCATGCAATCTGTACTGATACAACATATTGGTTAGTCTGGTATGTGCGTGCATCTGAATAATAACTGGGTACACCCCATCTTGTGCAGGATATATGTCGTGTTTATTAACCAATTCCCACATACAGACGCGTTCTGACGCCTCTGCAGCAGACGACTTTTGAAAAAATACTGGCAAAAAGTTAAACTGCTCAAAATGTGAAATTTCTCCTTTTTGCCACAATATTTGCAACTCTATTGAATGATTATTTGAAAAGTTAACCTTATTTTTATCAGACGTTTTCGAAGTCGTCTGCTGCAGCTTTAACATGTGTGGGAAAGAACTAAGCTATATGTATAGATGATAGATGTTACCCTGAGAATTGTCCACCCACTCTGTAAATTCTAACAAAAGGATATATTCAAAATAGAAAATAATAAAAAAGAACAAAATGTTCTATACTATAAGTAATTACAACACTTTTTAGCAATTATACAAGAACAAATAATTTGAATATTCAAAATTTGCTTGTGAAAGGTTCATTTTACGGTTCTAAAGTATTCGAGTAATAATTAGATTGCATTAAATTAAAGAAATCAGTGTTACATGATGTCGTTAACCATTTCCCACCTGCAGACGCATTTTGACGCAATATCAGCAGACGACTTTTGAAAACATTGTGGCAAAAGGTGAAATTGCTCATGATGTGCAATTTCTCCGTTGGCCACAATGTTTTCATTTTTATTTAACAATTAAGCTATCTTTTATGGAGATTTTTCCGGTTTTTGTCACCATGTTTTCAAAGTCGTCTGCTGCAGATTTGTTGTATGAGGGAAAGGGTTAAACTTTCGAACTTCTTTAACTTTAACCATGTATAATAGTAAGAGTTTAAGAATAATATGTAGCATTAGTATCGATCCTTGAAAAGATGTTTATAAATACACGGCAAGGGGACGTAAGCAGTCCAATAAATTTCAACTTGTGTATACAAGAGTTATCTACCTTTTTAAATGAACATTGTCCTGGCATAGTTATAACGGATGCAATGTATCGAGGGCTTGGCGTGAAACGGTTGTAACTAAAATTGGTATTTTTTTACCAAGGTTAATCACCTCGCCATAAAGTCTTTATAAGCGTAATATCATTTTTTTTTGGTAAACAATGGAAATTTAGGTGCCATTGCTCGTTCTGAGCAATGGCACCTAAATTTGCATTGTTTACAAAGGGCTCAAAATTGCCCCTAAACCAGGGTTTTCAAAATAGGTTTTTAGTTACAACCGTTTCACACCAAGCCCTCGGTAACCTTTATGCTGACGATGTTGCACATTGTTCGGAAATTGTTAATAACTTATAAGTTCAATTAAACTTTCAGAGTTCTGTAAAACTTTCAGTTAAGATGAAGAAAACAGAAATTCTAGTATTCGGGAATTGTGGCGCATTGAGATCAAGTGAAAAGTTAGAGATTTGAAGGGTCAAATGTTAAAACTACCCCAGTCTATAAATATATGGGTATTCTGTTAACTCCAAAACTGTCCTGGTCAGCTGCGAAATACAAACTTGTCTCGCAAGCAAAAAAGGCAATTTACTCTATTAAATCATATCAACGTATTTATATTCCCATATACTGAATATTTTAAGCTTTTTGATACAATGATTACAAACAAAAGTAATGAAATATTGGTGTAAACTTTTACACATACTTGATAATCGATATCCAAAGTAATGGTTTTTTATGCTAAAAGCACATGATGAAATTGGAAGAGTCAATTGGGCAACGAAGGTTAAAAACCTTCTATGCACTCTTGGTTTTGGATACGCTTGGTTATCTCAAGATGTAGGAAATGTTAAGCATTTTATAAATCTTTTTAAAGAATGTCTGATTGTTCCTTTCAATATTTATAAGAAAATATAAAAAGCTCATCACGTAACATATTCATTCTTTGTTAAATTCCAGAGAGATATCTGTTGGTTGATATGTCTCCGTATTTAAGAAAGGCGTTTGCAAAATTCCGATGCTCCAATCATAAATTTAACATAGAATTAGGAAGACATTTTAATATTGAAAGGAAGAATCGCATTTGTAATTATTAAACTCATAAAGGCATTTTAACAGTTGAAAATGAATACCATGCATTTTTTCAATGCGACCAATGGCTTGCAGAAAGACAGAGCTTATTGTATGCATGGTATAACGGCCGAGATGATAAGAGAAATTTGTACAACCTGATGAAAAGCGAAAGTAGCGTTATTATAAAGAAGATCGCAAACTATATTTCAGTTATAATTGCGCTAAAAAATTCATCCATCCGATAACAAGAGTCATTGCTCGATTAATATTGTAAATAAGTAAATAAATTATATATCTGTATATCTGCTGTATTTTGGGCCGGTGGCCTCTATTTACAAATGAAATTATTGAATTGAATTTAATTGAATTGCATTTGAGAAATTATTTAACAAAAGATTGTTTTAATCAATATAGGATGAGCCAAATCCATGTGAACATGATGACCTTCGAAGGTTTTTGAATTGTGTAATGATTAGTATCCTATATCTCCCCTTTTATTGTGTAGTTTGATGGTTATAGTATCAGGATACTAGCAAACATGTGCGTTTAAATGTCGAACAGGGAAAGGCTGATCAGATCGCACGAAGGTTCTTACTGATCATGGTCTTCGCAAAGTCCAGAAGTATGAATTCCGAAAGATTGATTGATTGATTGTTTGGTATTTTACGCCCTTTTTAAACATGTTTTAAGTTATATCACGGTGTTTTCTGGGTAAGTAACCAGTACTACTTGTCCATTCATCCTGACACCAGCCAGTCAGTCGTAATGCTAACTCCGTATCCCTGAGCGCCAAGGAGGGCAGCCATTATTACCATTTTTAAAGTATTTGGTATGACCCGGGTTGGGACCGAACCCACGACCGCGGACGCTCTTCACTACACCACCGATGCGGTCGAATTCCCAAAGAAGTGATTAAATGAATAATTATTTGCCTTATTTTAATCTTCCACAACAAAACATTATATTCGTCAAGAGCGTGTCCTTCTGAAACTGTTGGTGTATTTGTTATTTTTGGTGAATACGCCATACTGCTTGAATGGTGATCTTAGTGAAGTGAAAATATTGCTGGATTGTGAGAAAGTAAATAGAGAAACTTACCGGAAATAGAATTTAGTTTATTTAAGTAAGATTTTAATTTCCATTATTCAATCTTCGAGGAATTGTAGAGAAAAAAACATCGGCGTATGCCGGTTACCGCAACTACAATTGTGATGTTCTAAATATATACTTCGAGGTACAAAGCCTTTCGACGTAATTGAGATTCGACTGTATAAGGTATCGTGCATGAAGGAACACATGTGTTTAAATAGTCCTTTTATAATCCCCCTTACTTTCTTCTTATTGCAGGGTCATCGGGCTACATTACATGTATATGAAAGTTGATGTCTAGAACAGATGCTTCAATATGCCTTTAAAAGTGGGAATGGTTTTATCAATATCAATGAGTTTTTAGAGAGTACTTCAATCGATATTCGATCTGTGTTGGTGATTCTAAATAGCTTGATCATTTTATTTCATAATTGAACCGTTCCACAAGACAACCAACATTGTGGACTCAGCTTGAAGTATCGACTCGGATCAGCTTTAGCATGCCGCGCAGGCTAGCCTCCTGTATATTTTCTGTTTCAGGAATCATTATTCTATACCTCTATCCCCCTGAGACGGAATGTTTCGGCCCATATTAGCCTGTGTGGACTACGCAGGCTGATCTGGGTCGATACATTATGCAGAGTCCATAATGTTGATTTTCTCGTGGAACGGCTCATATAAATAACTTGTAATAGTTTGGTACCTTAGTTTTTAAAACAATGTGAGAATAAAAATGTCAATCGTGATCATGCATAAAATGTTATTTTTTACTCCGTACCAAAGTCAAACCGCCATAGTTGTAAACAGAGATTGTTCGTGGTGTAGATGCTCTATTTAGCATAAATACAACAGTTAAAACGCCTAGCCCAAAGTCATAGAGCCGATTAAATTAGTTGTTGTGTGTACTCACTCAAAATGATAGTCTCGGTAAAATAATACTATCTGATAATATATTTAAAATAATTATCTCAGTGAGATGTTTCTGTTAGTTACCACAACGTATAGGTTTATGGTGTATGCAAATGAGTTTGTCCATTGAAAGATGTACACGTTAGCTTTGTTGTGAACAGCGTAGATCGAGATCAGCATTTTCATCCGCACAGTCTGACCAAAATATACACTGTTCATGTAGTACTAACACAAGCTTGTTAGAAACAGCAGTCTCTGTGTGTAGAATCTGAGTGACAGGGTGAAGTGAACCTACAGCGATCACATATACCAACTTGTACATTTTTTTGGCTAACTGTATTTTGCGGAACGGAACGGAACGGAACGAAACGGAACGGAACAAGTGATGGGGCACCAGACAGGGAATATCTGTTTTCATACTTATATATTGTACCTGCGTTTTAATCAACATTTAGTAATATCTGGTTCAGGAGGGACATACTGTTATTAACTGTCCCTTGTATGAGTCGACATAAATAAATAAATAATAAATCAAAGTTGTGTCTTTAATCACGTATGCATGTCTTTACTGTCATACGATAGAAATATCTATCATGTGCGGAGTTAAATCTATAACCGATTTACCGCTAGACGTTCCTATTTTGCACATCTTTACAAGAACCAGGGCTCGAAATCTGGTCATCTAGTCCCAGAGGCGAACACACGTCCGCGTCGCTACAAAACCTAGCTATGTAGCAAGGCAAGGCAATATAAGTTTTTCATTATACATTCACATATCTGCATATTACCTACCAAAGTGACAGACCCCTCTTCTACAAAGTCTCCCTCTTTATGGAAATTCTACCTCGAAACCTTTGCAGTTTCAACAACTACTAATCTCTTACATTACCATTGGTTATTTCCGTTGGGCGCAATTGCAACCTATCTGAAAAAGTTCGACCAAATCAGGGGTCGAACTCCAGACTTATTGTTCACATCGATATGCTAGGTATTCTAACCTGTGTACAATCGAACTCCCCACTACAGTTTTCTTTTTGTTACAGTCCGTCTTGCCACATATGTTTGAACCTATTTGTGAAAGATGATCAAAGCTTGTCAAAGTGACTATGTGCAAGCGGTGCTTTAGAAACACCACGTGTAGAGAAAGATACCAATGCATGCGCACCCATGCTCGAAACAATAAAGGTTTAATCTGTGCTCTGAATGAGCTTTCAAACATCTGATTGGTTGATTAACACACATTTGTAGAAGTAAAGAGTGTTCTCTAACTTAGCAGTCACGTGACAGTGACAGTTCAACGTGCAGGAGGAATATTCATTTATTGGTTATTTCGGTTTTATGCTGTTTCAATAATATTCCAGTTGCAACGGGGATGTATGAGCCAGCGCATGAGAAACGCTCAAAGTTGGCTTCTGTGAACATTATATAACATCAAGATCAGCTAGTGCATACGAATCAATATCTACTGTTGATACATGTTGATTCGAACCCATAGCAGGGGAACTTTGATTAACCTCTAGACGTCACTATTATGCACATGTTACAAGTAATGGATAGTTTTGTAGGTCGTTGTTCCGTTCCGTTCCGCAAAATACAGTTACCCACACAGGTAACTGTATAATGCGGAACGGAACGGAACAATATATATATATATATCTTTATATTAATTGCTTTTGACTCGAACACATAGCAAGTGAACTTTAATTTACCTCTAGACGTTACTATTATGCACATGTTGCAAGTAATGAATAGTTATGTATTTCATTGTTCCGTTCCGGGCTCAGGAACTTTGGGGTGATCTGAACGGGCTTCAGTTGAACAGGTGCTTTGGATTCTTTTAGTGGTGGCAGCTTTAGCACACCCTGTTTGTCTGGCTCTACCCTTCCTTGGAGGCATGATGATCACAGGGATGAGAGATGGTTACGATGTTTGTCACAATTGTTGTGGAGTTCGTCTTCACAGCTTGAAGCGGTGAACGAGATTGAGGACTGGCAGAAACGTACCGGGTTTTTATATCCGTCCGGTTAGGACGTGATTGCAATTACGTTCTGAACGGACCAGGAATGAGAAGAGGACGTTCTCAGAATGAGTTCGACTGTCTCGGTCGAGTTACGAACTAGTTAGAACGGATTTCGACGTATAAGGAACGTAGTAGAACTAGTTGTGAACGGGTTCGAACTGACTAAAGACGAGTTTGAACTGGTTGGAAACGGTGTCCCCATGAGGAGAATGGGGCAATTTTACCCGATCTGAACTTTATATAACGGGACTGTAGACGGGATAAGGACTAGATTGACGTATTGGGAACTGTTTGTGAACTAACTATGCTCGTTTTATATACATTTTCCTGCTAAATCTACACGTTCTAGCCAGTTCACAACCCGTTCTACTATTTTTGTAGGACGGGGTCGGACGTTCTGAGAACTAGTTGGGAAGCATTAGCAGTCACGTGACAGTGACAGTTCAACGTACAGTAGGAGTATATAAGATCAAGATCAGCTAGTGCATCCGCCAAGTCTGATCAAGATCTACTGTTGATACATGTTGTTTCGAACCCATAGCAAGTGAACTTTGATTTACCTCTAGACGTCACTAGTATCCACATGTTACAAATAATGGATAGTTATGTAGGTCGTTGTTCCGTTCCGTTCCGTTCCGCAAAATACAGTTACCCACACAGGTAACTGTATACTGCGGAACGGAACGGAACAATATATATATCTTTATATTAATTGTTGAAAGAATAATCACATTATAAGTAGTTCATTATCAAATGAATATTGTTAAAAGGTAAGAATCTAAAGCATGCAGAATCAATTAACCAAAGCGTTATACGTGTGTTGTGTTTTGTGTCGTTTTGTGTCGTTGTTCCGTTCCGTTCCGCAAAATACAGTTACCCACACAGGTAACTGTATAATGCGGAACGGAACGGAACAGTATATATATATCTTTATATTAATTGCTGAAAGAATAATTACATTATAAGTAGTTCATTATCAAATGAATATTGTCAGTGTGCGTATACCACGTGACTTTGACGTCACAAATGCTACGGTGCACAGAAGTATTTTACTTCGGTTTAGAAGAAAAAACAAAGATAACTTTTTTATTTCTTCATCATTTTTAATGAAACTTGGCGCAGTCTACGTCGCTTACAGAGCCCTATCTCAGGTTTTTCCAACGGAGTTTGATAAGTGGTTTAGTTTCTCCAAACACTTCTATGAACCTTTTCTCAAAATTTATCAATATCGCCGACAGCCGGAGCATTACCCAAACTGGATTTTGAGAACAGGTTCGTCAAAGTGTTTGAAAAAACTAGACCACCAATCAAACTCCTGTAAACAACCGGAGATAGGACAATGTAAGCGGCGTAGACTGCGCGATGTTTCATTAAAAATAAAGAAGAAATAACAAAGTTACCATTGTTTTTACATTCTTATCAAGAGCAATTGTGGCTGTCTTGTGGAGGGGAAACTCGAACCCATAGCAAGTGAACTTTGATTTACCTCTAGATGTTACTATTATGCACATGTTGCAAGTAATGAATAGTTATGTATTTCATTGTTCCGTTCCGTTCCGCAAAATACAGTTACCCACACAGGTAACTGTATAATGCGGAACGGAACGGAACAATATTAATGGACTCTGTACCAGTTCAAATCCAAATATTAAACACATATGTTATAACAACGTGCATACTAGTGACGGTTTATTAGGATTTAAAATGACTTTTAATAATTTTATTCCAAATTTAATCGACTAGATTATCAAAATGTGCAATGTATTCCGAGTATTTTTAGCCAGGTTTTTCCGAAGGAAAAATCTGGTTATTAGTTTGGCGAAGTCGGCGGGCGGGCGGTTGGGCAGTTGGGTGGGCGGGCGGCCGTCAACTTTCATTGTCCGGACCATAACTTTGCCATGCATAGAGATATTTTCAAATAACTTGGCACAAACATGCACCATATCAAGACGATGTGCCAAATGCAAAAAAACAATCTGTAGATTCAAGGTCAAGGTCACAGTGATAAGAAATAGACTTTAATTGAACTTTTCTTGTCCGGACCATAACTTTGTCATGCATAGAGATATTTTCAAATAACTTGGCACAAACATGCACCATATCAAGACGATGTGCCAAATGCAAAAAAAATCTGTAGATTCAAGGTCAAGGTCACAGTGATAAGAAATAGACTTTAATTGAACTTTTCTTGTCCGGACCATAACTTTGTCATGCATAGAGATATTTTCAAATAACTTGGCACAAACATGCACCATATCGAACCCATAGCAAGTGAACTTTGATTTACCTCTAGATGTTACTATTATGCACATGTTGCAAGTAATGAATAGTTATGTATTTCATTGTTCCGTTCCGTTCCGCAAAATACAGTTACCCACACAGGTAACTGTATAATGCGGAACGGAACGGAACAATATTAATGGACTCTGTACCAGTTCAAATCCAAATATTAAACATATATGTTATAACAACGTGCATACTAGTGACGGTGTAATAGGATTATGTATTAAAATGTTTTTTCATCGGTTTTGTGAATGATGGTGAGTGTTCGGGTCCGTTGTTTAGTGTCTAACTTTGTTGAGTAGAAAATAACAGCAAACTCGCTATGGGTTATTCCATGTAATTTTGTTCGTAACCACACAATGCATTCACCCGACAAACCCATAACAGAACTTCTTTATATTAATTGTTGAAAGAATAATTACATTATCAGTAGTTCATTCTCAAATGAATATTGTTTTCTTCTGAAGAAAACAATATTCATTTGAGAATGAACTACTGATAATGTAATTATTCTTTCAACAATTAATATAAAGATATATATATATATATTGTTCCGTTCCGTTCCGTTCCGCATTATACAGTTACCAGTGTGGGTAACTGTATTTTGCGGAACGGAACGGAACAACGACCTACAGAACTATTCATTACTTGTAACATGTGCATAAAAGTGACGTCTAGAGGTTAATCAAAGTTCCCCTGCTATGGGTTCGAATCAACATGTATCAACAGTAGATATTGATCAGACTGTTTGTATGCACTAGCTGATCTTGATGTTATATACTGTTCACAGAAGCCAACTTTTAGCACCGCTTGCACATAGTCATGTTGACAAGCTTCGATAATCTTTCACCAATAGGTTCAAACGGACGAGTGTTCGCCTCTGGGACTAGAGGACAGAATTCGAGCTCTGGTCGGGTCGAGGTTTTTTCAGATGGGTTACACGTTGATGATCTAGCAGATGTAATGTTACTGAACTACACGTGAAAGCGGTGTTAAGTACCAAACATTCTAACTATTCATACAGCTAACAGACACTTCGAAAAAAAAAATAGGTTTAAAGATGAAAAAAATATTCACTTGAGTTCTTACTCGGAATTTCATTAATATTGAGTGAGGTTTAATTAAGAATATTGACCGCATCGATGATGTAGTGGTAGAGCGTTCGCCTCGGTGCAGGAGGTGTCATTTTCTATCCCTGACCGGGTCATACCAAATACTTTAAAAATAGTAGTAATGACTTTCCCTCCTTCGCGCTCAGTGTTGTGGGGTTAGCATGACGACTGACTCCCTGGTGTCAAGATAAATAGACAAGTAGTGCTGGTAACTTACCCAGGAAAGACCGTGATATAACTGAAATATATTGTTGAAAGCAGCACAAAACCCCAAACAAACATTGAATTCATTGAAACGGAACGACCTATAAAACTATTCATTTCTTATAAAGATGTGCATAATAGGAACGTCTAGCGGTAAATTAAAGTCCATTTACCTAATGGTTGGAATATATATATATATATTGTTCCGTTCCGTTCCGCATTATACAGTTACCTGTGTGGGTAACTGTATTTTGCGGAACGGAACGGAACAATGAGATACATAACTATTCATTACTTGCAACATGTGCATAATAGTAACGTCAAGAGGTAAATCAAAGTTCACTTGCTATGGGTTCGAGTCCCCCCCCCCCGCCCCCACCACCATTTTTTTTTAAAACATTCGCAATATGCATTCACAAAACACAACACACGTATAACGATTTAGTTAATTGAGTCTGCACGCTTTAGATTCTTACCTTTTTACAATATTCATTTGATAATGAACTACTTATAATGTAATTATTCTTTCAACAATTAATATAAAGATATATATATATATATATTGTTCCGTTCCGTTCCGCATTATACAGTTACCTGTGTGGGTAACTGTATTTTGCGGAACGGAACGGAACAACGACCTTCAGAACTATCCATTACTTGTAACATGTGCATAATAGTGACGTCTAGAGGTTAATCAAAGTTCCCCTGCTATGGGTTCGAATCAACATGTATCAACAGTAGATATTGATCAGACTGTTCGTATGCACTAGCTGATCTTGATGTTATATAATGTTCACAGAAGCCAACTTTTAGCGTTTCTCATGCGCTGGCTCATACATCCCCGTTGCAACTGGAATATTATTGAAACAGCGTAAAACCGAAATAACCAATAAATGAATATTCCTCCTGCACGTTGAACTGTCACTGTCACGTGACTGCTAAGTTAGAGAACACTCTTTACTTCTACAAATGTGTGTTAATCAACCAATCAGATGTTTGAAAGCTCATTCTGAGCACAGATTAAACCTTTATTGTTTCGAGCATGGGTGCGCATGCATTGGTATCTTTCTCTACACGTGGTGTTTCTAAAGCACCGCTTGCACATAGTCACTTTGACAAGCTTTGATCATCTTTCACAAATAGGTTCAAACATATGTGACAAGACGGACTGTAACAAAAAGAAGACTGTAGTGGGGAGTTCGATTGTACACAGGTTAGAATACCTAACATATCGATGTGAACAATAAGTCTGGAGTTCGACCCCTGATTTGGTCGAACTTTTTCAGATAGGTTACAATTGCGCCCAACGGAAATAACCAATGGTAATGTAAGAGATTAGTAGTTGTTGAAACTGCAAAGGTTTCGAGGTAGAATTTCCATAAAGAGGGAGACTTTGTAGAAGAGGGGTCTGTCACTTTGGTACGTAATATGCAGATTTGTGAATGTATAATGAAAAACTTATATTGCCTTGCCTTGCTACATAGCTAGGTTTTGTAGCGACGCGGACGTGTGTTCGCCTCTGGGACTAGATGACCAGATTTCGAGCCCTGGTTCTTGTAAAGATGTGCAAAATACATTTAGGAACGTCTAGCGGTAAATCAAAGTTCACTTGCCTAATGGTTGGAATTATATATATATATATATTGTTCCGTTCCGTTCCGCATTATACAGTTACCCGTGTGGGTAACTGTATTTTGCGGAACGGAACGGAACAACGACCTACATAACTATTCATTACTTGTAACCTGTGCATAATAGTGACGTCTGGAGGTAAATCAAAGTTCACTTGCTATGGGTTTTAGTTTGACCAGTTCTTCATGAATATCTGCCGATTATTCCTCACTAGCTTTCACAGAGTTATAGATTTAACTCCGCACATGATATATATTTCTATCGTATGACAGTAAAGACATGCATACGTGATTAAAGACACAACTTTGATTTATTATTTATTTATTTATGTCGACTCATACAAGGGACAGTTAATAACAGTATGTCCCTCCTGAACCAGATATTACTAAATGTTGATTAAAACGCAGGTACAATATATAAGTATGAAAACAGATATTCCCTGTCTGGTGCCCCATCACTTGTTCCGTTCCGTTTCGTTCCGTTCCGTTCCGTTCCGCAAAATACAGTTAGCCATTTTTTTCAAAAGTTATGGCAAATATATGCCCGTTATCATGAGCGCTGCTTACCTATGCAGGAGTCCCTAACTTCGGTGTCAGGCTTTTTTCCCTGTGGGCAGGTACAACTTCCACCCGGGTTGCATATAAAATCACCACGGCAACTGTCACTATTAATGCAGCGACCCGTCTTTTCTGGAAGTGAGATTGTAAAATTGTTAACAGAACATATGATTGTCCATAAATTGTCATGACAGGTAAGGGCTCAACGCAATTCATTTGGTTTTCTTGCAATTGTAACGAAGTCAAACTAGTGCCAATCAAGCTGATAGTAACAGTTTGGTAAAGTGGAAGTGATGACGCACGTGATATATCATAATCAAGGGAGATAATTTATATAAGCTTTTAGCTATCGAGATTCAATTAAATCCACATGTTTTGATATTTGCATTATATGTCATAGAATGTGTACATTTATGGAAAATAAATACGTTTTAAACTTAGGTAGATAACTAGTTGAACAACCAACTATGTTCGACCTTCCAAATCAAGTCTTTTAACTCGAGTTACAACTCCTATTCACCCACAATATGACTACGGTTATTACTGCCTTATTCAAAATATTCGACTTCGATAGATATACATGTATGGTAGGGAAGAAATAAATATAATAATATTTTTTGATGGTTAATGTGTTTTGCATAAACATTAAATGAGCCGAAATACGTGAAAATCAACAGTGTGGACTCTGCGTAAAGTATCGATCCTGATCAGCCAAATCATGCCGCGCAGGCTAACCCGGACAGACACATTTCGGATACTGTGGATTTTCTGTTTCAGGAATCATTACTCTATACCGTTATCGCTCTGAGACGGAATGTGTCGGCCCGGATCAGCCTGCGCGGATTGCGCAGGCTGATTCGGGTCGATACATTATGCAGAGTCCATTCTCACGGAACGGCTCAAATTAATTCCACAGGTGTCAATTATAAGTATTGGACACAAAAAACGTTGTGGTGTCAATCTCTACGTGTTTTGTTTGGTTCCGTTTTTTTTGTATGGTTTTAAAAGAGGTTTTCCCAAAAAAATCGGTTATATTAGGGCGTCTTATTGGTGATTTCCAAGTACTCCAGGTCCATTTATCCTGACACAAGCGAGTCAGTTGTAATTCGAACCCTATTACCCCGAGTACCAAGAAGGGAAAGCAATTACTACCAATTTTGATGTGTTTGATATGACCTGGTCAGGGATCGAATCCGCGACCTCACATACCCGAAGGCTCCATCAAGTAGGTGCCTAAGTATCCGAGTCTTCTCACACTGCTTATATAAACGCTTTTGTCGTAACAGAGTCGTTATGAACTAATAAAAAGTCTCGGTCACCAATCAATGAGTCCATCATTGGTAAAAGCGACTTCCTTTGAATTGAAAACATAGATATGGCTGTTTGTTCAGTCTTAAAGGCTGTTCGTCATCATATTAAGACAGATGTGTGAGCACAGATGCAATCTGTTCGTCATCATATGTAGACAGATGTCTGTGCACAGATGCAATCTGTTCGTCAGCATATGTAGACAGATGTCTGTGCACAGATGCAATCTGTTCGTCAGCATATGTAGACAGATGTCTGTCCACAGATGCAATATATTCGTCATCAAATGTAGACAGATGTCTGTCCACAGATGCAATCTGTTCGTCATCATATGTAGACAGATGTATGTGCACAGATGCAATCTGTTCGTCATCATATGTAGACAGATGTCTGTGCACAGATGCAATCTGTTCGTCATCATATGTAGACAGATGTCTGTGCACAGATGCAATCTGTTCGTCATCATATGTAGACAGATGTCTGTGCACATATGCAATATATTCGTCATCATATGTAGACAGATGTATGTGCAAAGATGCAATCTGTTCGTCATCATATGTAGACAGATGTCTGTGCACAGATGCAATCTGTTCGTCATCATATGTAGACAGATGTCTGTGCACAGATGCAATCTGTTCGTTATCATATTTCGACAGATGTCTGTGCACAGATGCAATCTGTTCTAATAATTAGTAAGAAAATGTTCACTTTGGCATATTGGAACAGTGTAGGTTCAGATCATCTTGTCCACCTGCCCTGTCTTATCAGTATTGACACAGGTTGACATAATAGTCTAAGAATGTGTAAGTAATTTTTGAACACTTTATATGAGCCGTCCCGCAAGAAAACCAACAATATGAACTCTGCGTAAAGTATCGACCCGGATCAGTCTAAGCATGTCGCGCAGGTTAATCCGGACAGGCACTTTTTGCCTCCTGTTGATTTTCTGTTTCAGGAATCCTAACTCTATACCTCTATCCCCCTGATACGGAATGTGTCGGGCCCGGATTAGCCTGCGTGGAGTGCAATACTGATCTGGGTCGATACATTACGCAGAGTCCACACTGTTGGTTTTCTCGTAATTCGGCTCATATACTGAGTAGACTATGCGGATGCACATGCTGATCTAGCTATATGCTGTTCATTAAAGCAAACGTTACGCTTTTCGCATGCACTGACTCATATTGACGCAAAAAAACAACATATTTTGGGTTTGTTCCTTCATAGGTTACACACAATGAATAATTAAATAACTTATAAAATATTCTGAAATTACACCACTTTGGCGATGGGGCTCGCCGTTTTGGATATGTATTAAATAAAGGTCATGCAAAAAACACAGATTGAAAACTATCGTCGTTCTGTCACTTATTTTTTAAATCGAGATTATTGGATATAGAAATTAGGTTTTTTCAAACTATTTCAAAGTGAATCATATAGAGGGTATAACATGGTTTACGTATATTTATTATTATGTTTCCGTACGTCATAATATAGAACAGCAAAACGAATTCCAAATATGAAGTGGTATTGCAAAAAATAACCCACCGAAATTGAAAATTATCATTTTCTAGTCAACCGTAGTATTCTGTATAAGTTCCGTTTACACACATTTTAGGTTTTATCGTAAAGAGATAAATTAATCTGAAGGTATAAACTTGTTGGAACAGAAGCATGAAATATTTACCTGTCATTAACGTCAGTTTGAATTTGATGGTCGTATTCCTAACGCTAACCCAATACTCGGTGTTATCATCGGTCAACCTCACGTCTTTCACTCTTAATTCAAAGCTGTTCGTTATTCGGTCATCTTTTTGAACCTCAACGGTCTCTCTGAAACACAAGGTTGTCCGAATGAGCTCACGTGTCGCCTATCAATGTGTCAGACAGTGAAACAATGGCATACAGACGGACTGACACCCATATGTTTGACCCGTAAGGTGGTACGTCCGGGTTTTTTAATCAAAAGGTTTAGTATACAAAATACAAGTTTACCTTCTAGGGTCAATGTCACCAGTGTTAATTCCGACTTTCTTCTTGATTTCGATATCCATTATAGTGAACTGTCAATCTGACTAAAGTACACGATCTGACCAAATGTATGCGTAGCGTTAATAGGAGATGATTTTAATGAGATTGAGTGAACTGTATAAGTGTGATGTTTTTGAATTCAAAGATGGCGTATTCATCGGTGTTTACATACACAAATGATGAAAGATACTCTGCATACTTGAAATATTAATTAGGGCTAAGTAACGTTGGTGGAATTTGACCCTGGTTTTCTAACGGTTAAACGAAAGTAAAGTGTTTAGTATAACAAAATACAAGTTTACCTTTCAGTGTTAAGGTCACGAGTGTTCTTTCCAACTTTCTTCATGATATCGATATCCTTTTTGTTGAAGGATAGAAGTGTGATGATTGTGCATTCAAATATGGCGTCATCATTGGTTTCTACATACAGAATATCCTTCTCACAGTAAGCCTCGTATCCTACAGCATGATAAAAACAATGAGTCACACTAACACACACGAAGACGCGCTTTGACGCATCTACAGCAGGTGGCTGTTGGAAACAATCTGACAAAAACAGACATTGCGCATTATGAGAGATGTCTCCTTTTGCAATAATGTTTTGGGGGTGTTTTCAACTTCATTAGAGATCCATACTTTCACTATCAAATTTGTATAAATGTTTATTTAGCTGTTTTCAAAGTCGTCAGCTGCAGAGTTGTTGTATGTTGGAAATGTTAATGCACTTTCGTCCAATATATTTTAATATGAGCGTCCAAGTTTTCATTTAAGAACATTTGGAAAAAATCCCATACAAGACCGCGTTATTATACTACAAGTAGTCTCTCGATATGGTTCATATACAATAATGTAATTTTAACGATTGCTTAAACAACACAAATAGATCTTGATATTAAAATCGAAATTTAAACATTACTTTAACGACAAAAATAGATCTTGATTTTAAAAGTGAATCAGCCAGCATTACTGTGTTAAGCGTGGCAATAGGTTGTATGTACTGTGGTTGTGAATTTTGTATGGCTTGTTATAAAAATATGTAGAATTTATCACATAGAACAAATTCATCTGTGATGAGAGTTTTACGCATCCAAACTCAACTCCGTGATATAGTTCAATTTTGTTTTTATTATTAAACACTGAATTAAAAAAAATCCTAATCCCCAAAAAATTGTTAATTCTGTCTCATAAATATACTTCAAATTTAAAGAATTTATTATTTCTTCTGATATAGTACTAAAGCAGACGACTAAATAATTCTTAATCGTGGAAAGGATCACCTAAAAATATATTATACGTTCTGAACATTTGCTTGCTATTGACAAATAAACAGACGAAATATGAAAAAGTTGTTAAACAAAGGAAGCATTATTCGAAAACCCTTCCCCACAACACTTAAGGAATGGTTGATTGATTAATTTGGGTTTAACGCCGTTTTTAACAATTTATCAGTCATAACACGGCGGCCAGTTCACCTACTCATGTGTTTCCTGGTTTTCTCACACCAGTACTCCACATAACAATCTTCCCAAGCAACTGGCTGCTTTTCCACATAGGCTTAGCCCATTGGTGGAAGACGAATGACGCATGTCGCAATGACTTTTGTCAAACGTCGGAAAGAAAGTTGGCCGAGCCGGGATTCGAACTTACAACCCCTGGATTGACAGCCCGCGTCGTTACCGACTGAGCTACCTGCACTCGGCAAAATGGAATGGAATCAAGCAATGCCAGCGAGCGGTTGTATCTGTGATACGTGTGATACAGTCATGTTAGGACAGACGCCTCTATCTATTACTCCTATGAAACGCCGGTTCTTTAACCCTTTCCCACATGTAGACGCTTTCTGACGCCTCTATATCAGACGACTTTTGAAAACTTTGTGACAAAAGAAGAAATTGCTCAAAATGAGCAATTTCTCCTTTTGCCAAAAAGTTTTCTTCCCCCCCCCCCCCCCCCCCCCCTTTTTTTTTAGAGAGATTTTAGATATTTTTGAGTAGACATTTTTAAAGTCGTCTTTGCAAATGTGTTGTATGTGGGAAGGGTTAACGCATAGTGAATTGTCCATGTCGCTTGACGGATGCATTGCATTTACAGATTAACGCGTTTAAAATCATTCTGGATGAAGGAGATATTTGCTCATGATTTGCAATTTCTGCTAATGCCATAATGTTCTCATGATTTGCAATTTCTGCTAATGCTATCTATATGTTCTCATGATATGCATTTGCTTTTTTTATTGCCACAAATGTTCTCATGGTAAGTAATGTCTGTTTTTGCCACTATGTTTTCATCTCCATTAAAAAAATATATATACTTGACCTACGTGACCCTTAAGACCCTTATGACCCTAAACTGGCCCAAACACCATTTACACCATTCAATATGAACCGTTCCACGAGAAAACCAACATTATGTACTCTGCTTAATGTATCGATCAAGATCAGCCTGTGCAGTCCTCGCAGGCATATCCGGGCCGACACATTCCGTATCAAGGGGATAGAGGCATAGATTACGGATTCATGAAACAGAAAATCCAAATAAGGCGAAAAGTGTCTGTCCAGGTTAGCCTGCGCGGCAAGCTTAGGCTGATCCTGGTTTGCTTTTTACGCACAATGTTGGTTTTCTCGTGGAACGGCTCATTTATAGTCTTCATCAACCTCGTACACTTGAACTGTTTTCATCTCATTTTTCGATTTAACTGTTATGTTTTAAGTTAATCAGGAATCCTTCATTTTCTATGATAATTTTTCTAAGTCAAATATAAATGTTAGAATTGAAAACTGTTGACGTATTTTTTACAATACTTCGGTGGTTATGTGTTTGGCGTGCACAACTTTATGTTGCTGTGGATATGGTTGTGCTCGTGTGACAGTAAGGTAAAACATGAAATTGAATGCTTTAATATCTACAAACCTGTGATGTTAGGTTGAAAACAACTTCGAAACGGAGAAATTGTTTACGACGCACAAAAATACCTAGGTCGGCAAAAATGACAATAATATTCACTGCATTAAATCTACAACAGTAGACGAAGGCTCGGATATGACTACCATGCCCGTTACACATATTTATGCTATGATAACAGTTTGGAACAGCGTTTTGTAACAGTAAGCAGAACACAGACTGTTACAGACACGCATCCAAACACGTGTACTACCTATTCCATAGCACTTTAAACAAACTGTTGATACTGTTCTTGTTTCCTTGAATTTATTTGCTTGAAATTCTAATAGACAGCTGTAATGATCATTTATTTCACAACAAGCTTAAACCATGTAGAAATTATGAAATCGATCCCGCCTTCAAACCGACAGATAACTGATAATGGCAATGTTGGTCATGTCAAAACCTCCATCTCCTGTTGAAGTTTTCATAACAGTGTTTTTTTTTATTATTATTATTTTTACCTCGAACGCGTAATTTCTTTGATACGTTCTTCCCTTCAGCATCACAAGTATAATCCCCGCTCTTCTCTATACCGATATTGTAAAACACGATTTCTAAATAAGAGCCTGTTTTGTTGCTGACATGCTTGATAAAAACATCATTATACATAGTCTTAACGTCATCCGAGCTGTAATCCACTCCATCCAATCCCGTATAAGACCATTTAATCTAGAATAAAAAATACAATATGAAATTTGGAATGGATTATTTTACATAGTTTTACAAATTCGTTTCGTAAGGACAATATGTCCTCACTCATTCGAAACTAAGTACAGAGTGATAATTCAATCAGTATACGCACCAATTTAATCAATTTTAGGCATGATTAGTTTTCTTCAAAAAAGATTACCTGGGAGTTTATATGATGATAAATGGTCACAAAATGTTACTCAGAGATTATAACGGTCTATCTATCAAGTTGTGCAATAATTATGTAACATATATTGGTATATTAGTTTGCAGTAGCGATACACCGGTTTGTATTGTGCTTCGAGATGAGTAGCGATAAGAACAATACAAACCCACGTACCGCTACTGCAATGTAATTTTCGTTTTATTATAAACGAAGTTTAACTTTTAAGACAGTTTTATTGGGGGTTTGTGCATTTTTTCAGTTATATCAAGGCGACATTTCACTTTGTCATGACCCCTGGGTTAACAAACCAGTACTAGGCTAGAAAATGTACCTTGCCCACAGGGCAACACCATGACCGTCGTGCGGCGACTGTGGATCGAACCCGGGATGCCCGGTTTCAAATCACCGACGCTAACCACTCGACCACGGCGGATTCTAACTTTTATGACAGAAAAAAGGAAAAAACATAATGGACAATTATGAATGGTGTGTAAATAACGTGCACCTATTGCCTTTTGCATGACGTCACATCATATTTCAGTATCATTACCATATTTGGTACCTATACAATACTGAATTTTAAACCTACACCTACATGTATTTGCGTCGGAAAATGTGAAGGTAAATGATAAAATAAATTAACAGTTAATACTTTTCCAGATAGAAAAAATATGCAGCAGACAACTCTGAAAACGTATTGGCAAAACTATGAGAAATCTTTACAACATGAAAGCACAATTTATGAATTATCTTAATAACAGTTGAACACATTATTGCAAACATTATTGCAAAGGGGAAGTGGCTGGTTTTGAGCAATTTCTTATTATACCACAATTTTAAAAGAAAAACATGTTGAGCAGATGCACCATCATATGTCTGCATACGGGACTTTTGTTAAACCTTTCCCAACTGCAGACGTATTTTGACGCAAAAGCTGCAGACGACTTTTTCAAAACATCATGAGAAATTTCACCTTTGGCCACAATGTTTTCAAATTCTTTTTGACAGTTTTCAGGTATTTGTCACAATGTTTTCAAAGTCGTCTGCAGATGTGCTGTAATTGGGAATGGGTTAAGACAGTGTTCAATTAGACATCATTTTGGGTAGTCGTTTTGTTCAGCAGATGTAAATAAAAATTCAGATAGTAAAGATTTGCTTTAAATATCAATTATAAAGTAAGTCTCATTTCTAGACTTTTTCGGTGGACCACTTTCGGCTACATTGAGTCAGTGGCAACAAAATGGGCAGGCATGTTTCATCCATTGAAATTCACCTCGCCATCTGACATAATATGTACAGACTGGTCATGTCTAAATATGTCCAAAAAAGATGTATAAACTCCCGTATTGTTGGGCGAAAAATGTTGTTGAAATGACGTTAAACAGTATAAAGGTCACCAAATTACACATTCCCCACATGCGAACGCAACAAAGCAAATATGCGGCTTTGAAAAGAGCTTTAACAAAATGGAATAATTGCTGTTCAAGATCCATATCTCCGTTTGACACAAACATTTTGAACCAAGGTCACCTGTCACGTGTGTGTTGCATGTGGGAAACGGTTAAGCAGTGCAATGGTTTCGTCTAAAGTGTTACAGTTAAAGAAGTCACATCCCTAAAATCATCCGACCATGGTAAGACAATTTTCTCCTATTCATTAAAAATATATAGAACAAGAAATGCTGCGCGGGGATCAGCATTTTATGGCTTAAGAAATACTGTTTGATTCAAAAAACTCGAAACCCGCTTTTAAATATATGATTTAAATATATGATAACAATAGTTTTTTAGTTAAATACGTTAAACGAAAACAAAAATGCCTTTTCCCAACGTGTTGACCTCGATCTCCCAAAAATATTGTAAACATTTGTCTGCGCATGCGCGTGCGCGTCCTTCCCCCCCCCCCCCCCCCCCCTTAATATGTTCTTAAAATTGCCAAAATTAGCACAATAACTTCGCATTTATGAAAATATTCCCATTTTCCTGTTATTAAAAAACTAAGGTTTTAATTTACATTTTAATTATAAAAAAACCTACTCGCATATAAATAGACTGGTTCACTTATCATAATCTTCTATTGCAAACTCGAACGAGAACCAGTCTAATGACGAACTGCTACGGAACAGTGATGTGATCCGTTAACGAATAAGTGGTAAAAAGTCATGGAATTTCGGATATCTCCAATCCATACCCACCAGTTCAGTCATAAGTCCTCGCACAACACACGTAATGGCAACGGTATCACCCAAATTAGTTATGGCAACATGATCATCCAAATTGGTGTCATTTACGCTGATCATCATGACGGGTGGTTGAGCTTAAAACAGTTTAAGAATAAAATGTTAAGTAAAGTAAAGTGGTTTTTTTTTGACATGCTTGTTTAATGAGCCAGCCATTTCTGACGTATGAGACATCGTAGCGAGTAAACTTCCCGAGTCCTATCATTTCACCAGGCATAAGGCAGGCAAAGAGACATTCGGAACCAGTATTTACCTCACTCCCGGCTCACCAACAGGCAAGACAATCAGAGCAAAATATTCGACGTCAAAAATATAAGATCTGACGACAAAGTATAAAAGGTAGTCTCAAAGTGACCTCATACACTAAAGAATGCATTAGCAGCTGCTCATTGTTTTGTCCAATAAAACCGTACGATACCTACGCTTAGTTTTATGAAATTAGAACACTCGCCAATCACTGCTTCTCTGTCTCGAATATCTATACGCCCCTGTTTTAAGTACCTAACGATGTTGTAGGCGACAATATGACTCCACTATGTCATTGGGAATCCGGAGGAATCATTTACTTAAACAAATACAAGTGGTGTAAAGAACACTCGTGGCGCCTGGACAGACGGACAGACGACTCAGTGTTCCCTGACTGCATCCGTGCCTTACAGGCAGATGACACAACACTAGCTCCTCACTTATTTATCTGTTTATTTGTCTGTTTATTTATTTATTGGAGTTTTACGCCGCTTTCAACCTTATTTCAGTTATATCACGGCGACAGTTCACTTATTCATGATCCCTGGGTAAACAAACCAGTACTAGGCTAGAAAATGTGCCTTGCCCAAGGGCACTCCACCATGACCGTAGTGCCGCGACACCGAGTTTCAAAATCCCGTACGCTAACCACTGGACCACCGCGGATCACTAATCAGTGCCACGTGGGTTGTAGATGATATCATCTGAACTGTTGTCCGAGACAGATGGCCACGAAATAACTGCCTTATTATCTGACTCGCAAATGCAGTACAACCTGTGCTGAAGACACACTTTGTATAGTAGCAATTCCCTGCAATTTTCTGCATTAATGAAATTGCAATTAAAGAGCACCTGCGAACAAAGACCAGAGTCTTCTCTTCCCATGTGTGATCTTTAAACAAATGTTGGCATGTAGTTTGATTTAAAAGGACCTTTTACATAAACGTATGTGCGTTCACATCACATAAGGGATGAATGAGAGGGCAACAGTCTATACTCGTGGTCGGACCATTGTTCAGTTCATGGTTAATCCGTCGAGTTCCCATACACCAGCAGACGATAACACGTTCCACGAGAAAACCAACATTGTGCGTTAAGTATCGATCTGGATCAGCCTAAGCATGCCGCACAGGCAAATCCGGGCAGACACTTTTCGCCTCCTGATGTTTTTCTGTTTCAGAAATAATTACTCTATGCCTGTATCCTCTTGAGGCGGAATGTGTCGGCCCGGACTAACCTGTGCGGACTGCGCAGGCTCATCTGGGTCGATACATCACGCAGAGTCCATTATGTTGGTTTTCTCGTGGAACGGCTCATACATATAACCCTCTCCCACATACAACACATCTGAAGCATTGACTTTGAAAAAACTCCTTTTTACAATTATGGAAAACCACTTTAAATGAAAGTATAAGTATTCAAACGAGTTGAAAAATATCGTGGCAAAAGGAGACCTTGCTCATGATTACTCTTGATGAGAACTTTCTCCTTTTGATATATATTTTTTTTTTCCGAAGTTTTCTGCTGCAGGTGCGTCAAAATGCGGTTAAGGGATAAACTATATAAACTTGAGAAGAATAAACTCTTACTTATCCGCATATCAAATAGGAAATAATTGTAAAAGTCCATATGTCCTTTCACAAAACAACCATAAGCGCCTTGGTCGTTTGGTTGAATGTTTAGGACGGAAAGATTCGTCATTCCTTCTTCACTGTGAATGATGTATTTTGAAGTGGTATCGCTTATCAGAACGTCATTTTGTCCCAAAAAATCCCGAAAACCCCATCCTAGCTGTAAGACAATGAAAGGGATATACATAAAAAACAATATTATCTTAAAATACGTGTTGTGTCCGGCTACATCTACTATGTACACAGTGAAATATCAATCTCATTAAAAAACAGACATAAACCTCGCTCGCTCGTATATACATCTGATGACTCCCCCATATAGGTCGTCTCAGATTGACCTTTGCGTCAGCCAATTAAATTGTCGCTTACCAAACATGTCGGTATAAAACAGGTTAGATAATCCATATGAATAAACGACATCGAATTTACGTACAGTGAAGTATTTTGGTCTGAATTGAACGAGATTGAGTGAAATGGATGATTATACGCATACACTGTATCGAGGGCTTGGCGTGAAACGGTTGTAACTAAACTTGGTATTTTTTTACCAAGGTGAATTACCTCGCCATAAATTCTTTATAAGCGTTAAATCATTTTTCTTGGTAAACAATGGAAATTTAGGTGCCATTGCTCGTTCTGAGCAATGGCACCTAAATTTGCATTGTTTACAAAAAGGGTCAAAATTGCCCCTAAACCAAGGTTTTCAAAATAGGTTTTTAGTTACAACCGTTTCACGCCAAGCCCTCGGTATGCTTAGACGAGTTGTATCATCCCTCGCGTACAAATGAAATGTATAAGTATACGATTATACTGCTGATCTTTCTATACGTGTTCTACGAACGCTCACTCCATCTACCATCAGTATGCACTCATTGACAAAAAGTATAGAATAGGGGATGATTTGATATCTTCAGAGTCGTTTGCTTCGGATAGATTCTAGAGACATGGGTATCCCTCGGATAGGAAGCATGCAAGTTAATTAAATTACCATACAAAATATCTTGGGAGAGAAAATATGCTCATTTCATGGAAAAACGGTTCTGTTGACGGACATGGTAGTTGCACGGGGGACTATGAGTATACATTATCATAAAAAGCAGCCCGAAATACTTCGTTGTACGTATATTGGATCTGACGATACCGTATAAAAGGTCATGAACACTTTAATAATCATAACCACTTGCTCTGTTTGTGTTGTGTCCAATGAAATCAGACGATACAGCCAATGATCGGATTCATCTATACATTCGGAAAACTGGAGTCGACAATCAATGATTGATTGGAGTTTAACGCCGTTTTTAACAATTTCTCAGTTATATCACGGCGGCCAGTTCACCTACTTTTTCTCACACCAGTACTCCACACAGTAATCTTCCCAAGCAACTGGCTGCTTTTTCACATAGACTTAGCCCATTGGTGGAAGACGAATGACGCATGTCTTTTGTCAATCCTCGGAAAGTAAGTTGGCCGAGCCGGGATTCGAACTCACAACCCCTGGATTGACAGCTCGCGTAGCTACCGACTCGGCTAGATTCGACAAACAATGGGTAATCTTAATTGTTTTACACCGAACGATTGTGGAAGCGACAATTTTGATTAGTTGGTGCATAGGTCAATCTGTGCCGACATGTTTTGGACATTTGTCAAATCTATATACGAGCGAGCGACGTTTAAGTCTGGTTAAAGATTGTTTGATTCTTGTGTGTGATGATAAGAGACTGTAACAGCTTACCTCAATAACATAATGAAAGAAGTCGTTCCATGAGAAAACTAACAGTATGGACTCTGCGTAATATATCGACCCAGACTAGCCTGCGCTGTCCGCGCAGGCTAATCCGGCCCGACACATTCCGTCTCAGGGGGATAAAGGTATAGTGTAATTATTCACGAAACAGAAAATCCGGAGGAGGCGAAGAGTGACAGTCCGGATTAGCCTGCGAGGCATGCTTAGGCTGATCCGGTCCGATACTTTACGCAGAATCTACAATGCTGGTTTTCTCGTGAAACGGCTCATATTGTCTCGTATTAACAAGCTCGTCCAAGGGTACGTGTTGGGTTTTGTGAACAACTTATATTCAGGTCAGCTTGTGCATCCGCCAAGTCTGATCAAGATCTACATAGTTCATAGTTTACCTACACAAGCTTGCTAGAAACATCCGTCAACTTACGAAGACCCCGATAAGACCTCAACCTACACATTTAAGACAGTCAAATATGATATCATACCTCATGATCATCGGAACTGGACGTACATGTTAAGTTGAGCATGCCGCCTAGACTGTTTGGAAACGTGGTGTTACGTATTGTTATTTCCACCCTGTCCGGAGACGCCGTATTCAAACGTAGAACTGCGATCGTGGTCATAATAAATAGAGTTTGTCCTGAAGTATACAAAATAGGTCATATTAATTGGAGGTTTACATGGTTTTTGTCCTTAAGTATACAAAATAGGTCATATTAATTGGGGGTTAACATCGTTTGGTCCTGAAGTATACAAAATCAGTCATATTAATTGGGGGTTAACATCGTTTTTGTCCTGAAGTATACAAAATCGGTCATATTAATTGGGGGTTAACATCGTTTTTGTCCTGAAGTATACAAAATCGGTCATATTAATTGGGGGTTAACATCGTTTAAAAGACACTTTCCCGATTTGCGGACGCTTTCTGGTCTCGTTAGTGTTGTGGAAGAGCGTCCGCCTCGGGCGCGGGAGGTCGAAGGTTCTGTATTGGGGCTTAACGCCGTTTTCAACAATGTGTGAGTCAAATCAAATCACGGCGGCCAGTTCACCTGTGTTTGCCAGCTTTCTCACACCAGTACTCCACTCAACATACCCTCCAAGCAACTGGCTGCTTTCCCACATATTCTGTTAGCCCATTGGTTGAAGACGAATGACACTTGTTACGATGACTTTTGACAAACGTCGGAAAGAATTTTGGATGAGCTTGGATTCAGGAATTAACAACCCCTGCATTGACAGTCCGCGTCGCTACAGACTGGGCTATCCGATATGCGCAACCCCTGCATTCACAGCCTGCGTCGCTACAGACTGGGCTATCCGATATGCGCAACCCCTGCATTCACAGCCTGCGTCGCTACAGACTGGGCTATCCGATATGCGCAACCCCTGCATTCACAGCCTGCGTCGCTACCGACTGGGCTACCCGATTAGTACAGAATATAACACAACCTTTATTCTCTCAAACCACAGATAATGTTGTAGATGATGAAAACAAGAGAGGGCAGAGAGGGATTATTATTTTAGGGGGAACACTTAAAAATATGATCACTATGTAGACAAAGATCAAACTGTGTCAATATGAACAATGCTCTCAGTCTTCACTGTTTTAAACCGATTGCAGTTTCATCTGGGGCAGGATACGTGTTAAGAAAGTAGTTTTACGGTAAAGGTATGGAAAGTTATATTTTAAAGTTCAGGTTATATTGCACGCTTACATCTCGGTCACTGTGGATATTCGTTCCACGAGAAAACCAACAGTATGGACTCTGCGTAATATGTCGACTAAGATCAGCCTGAGCAGGCTAATCCGGGCCGACACATTTGGTCTCAGGGGGATAGAGGTATAGAGTAATGATTCCTGAAATAGAGAATCCACAGGTGGCGAAAAGTGTCTGTCCGGATTAGCCTGCAAAGCAGGCTTAGGCTGATCCGGGTCGACAATGTACGTAGAGACCACAATATTTGTTTTCTCGCGGAACGGCCCAAATGTTGAGAATTTGTTTTTCTAAACCAGGGTTCGAGACTATGAAACTCATTAACAGTGCTCAGAAATGGACTCCAAAATAAGGCCTCTTCTGATTGGTCATTTTGGACAACAAATTTCCTTCTGACCAATCAGTTACTTTAACACAAATTCTGAGCAAATGTATTGTTCTGGAGCCAGATATTCTAATCATTAAAACATTTAATATATGAAATACATGATATATATGAGCCGTTCCGCGAAAAAAAAAACAATATAATGGCCTCTGCGTAATATATTCGCGCAGGCTAATCCAGGCCGACACATTCCATCTCAGGGGGATAGAGGAATAGAGTCATGATTCTTAAATCAGAAATCCACAGGGGGCGAAACGCGTCTGTCCGGGTTAGCCTGCGCGTTGTGCTTAGGATGTTACGGGTCGATACTTTACGCAGAGTCCACAGTGTTGGTTTTCTCGCAAGACGGCTTATATATTACATCCATTGACATTGTATTCAAACCAAACAGTTATCTTGATTAATAACGATTGGATGTTTTAAGCTTTATAAACCCCGGATGTTCAGTGTGTTAGGTAAATCTGTATACACCGTCAATGTTTTATTGGTAAAGTTGTTTGTTTTTTGTCACATACGCATCAGTCAGATATTTTCTCCTCACTTCAGGTCCAAAGGATAACGGATACAACTTTCATTTCGACCACATTATACCAACCTTGACATGTATACCCGACGACGGCAACCATTAAGGGTTGATTTATTTTACTTTAACCCTTTCCCACATACAACAAATCTGCAGCAGAACACTTTGATAACATCTAGGCAAAATCCAAAGAAAATTTCTATAAATGAAGATATATTAACCGAACAATCAGGAACAATTTCTGGCAAAATGAGATATTGCTCGTTATGAGCAATTTCTTCTTTTGCTACAATGATTTCACATGTCGTATGCTTAGTCATATCACGCCGGCCAGATCAACTACTCATGTGTTTCCTGACTTTCTCGCACCAGTATTCCACACAATATTCTTTCCAAGCAACTGGTTGCTTTTCCACACAAACTGTTAACCCATTGGTGGAAGACGAATGACTCTTGTCACATTGACTTTTGTCAAACGTCGGAAATAACCGGCCGGGTTTCGAATTAACAACCGCTGGATTGACAGCCCACGTCGCTACCGACAAACCTTGTGACATATGTACGATCACCATCATAGACGAAGATCAACATGCGACACCGAGCAAACTTATCAGGATATCTTCGATGGACGCCCCCAACATACTGTAGGGACAGTAGACCAATAATACAAGCACAGCAACCACACTTTTAGTTTAGCAATTACTCATTTTCACCATAAATGACCCATGCTAAAAGGACACATTTGAACAAAGACCAGATTTGTGTCTCCCATGTGTTGGTCTTTAAATACATGTTTCACTGTATGCAGCTTGATCATAATTGCCATTGTTACACACCATTCACAAATGGTCTTGGTTATTTACCCCTTTCCCACATACAGCAAAACTGCAGCAGACGACTTGGAAAAAGGCTTGGCACAAACATGGAAAATCTCTGTAGACAAAAGTTTAATTGTAGAACAGAGTTTAAAACATTGTTACAAAAAGAGTACTTGTTGATTATGTTTTCAAAGGGTTATGTTGGAAAGGGTTAAATCCTGTTAAATATCTAAATATCATCTTGATCTAGTCGTTTAAAGAATTGCTCTTAATGGTCGTATTTTCATAATATGAAAATATCTGGGTGAAAGATGCATCATATGGGGGTGAAAACGTTGGCGAGTAGTCACTTGTAACGAGCAATTTCTCCTTTTATCACAATATTTTCTAAACATTCGTCAGCTGAAAACTGTGTGTAAAGTGTTCTGTATCAGGTAAAACAGTAAAACGATCCTGTACATTATATACAATCCCCGATGACAGTATTACAAGGGGTAAAAAACTACTGAGATTTTAGATATAATAACAATCTTAACCCTTTCCGACATACAGACACCTTCTGACGCCTCTGCAACAGAAGACATTTGAGAAAATTGTAGCAAAAGAGGAAATTTCTCACAATAAGTAATTTCTGCTCTTTCTACAATTATTTCAACTCACGTTCAATAATAATACCTTCAGTTATAAAGATTCTTCATATTTTCAAAGTCGTCTGTTGCAGATTTTGTTGTATGTGGAAAAGGGTTAAACGCTCTAACATGTGAGACACGTCTGTTGAGGTTGGGCGTACCATTCCATCTCCGTAGCGGAGGGATGGTGAAGGTATATGGTAGCTAAACAACATGGGACTACACTTCTAGTGTTTTGTCGGAACTTACATCTCGGTCTGTCTATGCTACATGTACATGCAAACGGAAGGTGAAGACTATTATGAGACTGTGTGCATGCATATACTCACCCGAGTCTACACTCTACGAGTAGGCAACACATCGACATGTATGTTATGAGTGATTCACATTCACGCGCGCGATTTCAATATTAAAGGGACTGTCTCACGAAGTTTGGTACACTGCATACTATTATAGTAAATCAGTAGGTTTGGCAGGAACCAACAATGAAGGCTGGTACCCTGCGTACTATTATAGTAAATTAGAACGTTTGACATGGACAAACAATGAAGTCTGGTACCCTGCGTACTATTATAGTAAATTAGAACATTTGACATGGACAAACAATGAAGTCTGGTATCCTGCGTACTATAATAGTAAATTAGAACGTCTGACATGGACAAACAATGAAGTCTGGTATCCTGCGTACTATTATAGTAAATTAGAACGTTTGACATGAACCAACAATGAAGTCTGGTACCCTGCGTACTATTATAGTAAATTAGTACGTCTGACATGAACCAACACTGAAGTCATTACAGTAAATTAGTACGTCTGACATGAACCAACACTGAAGTCATTATAGTAAATGAGTACGTCTGACATGGACAAATAATGAATTATGGTACCCTGCGTACTATGATAGTAAATTAGTACGTCTCACATGAACCGACAATGAAGTCTGGTACCCAACGTACTATTATAGTAAATTAGTACGTTTGACATTAACCAACAGTAAAGTCTGGTAACCTGCGTACTATTATAGTAAATTAGAACGTTTGACATGAACCAACAGTAAAGTCTGGTACCCTGCGTACTATTGCAGTAAATAAGTACATCTGCATGAACCAACAATGACGTCTGGTACCCGGCGTACTATTGTAATAAATTAGTACGTCTGACATGAACCAACAATGAAGTCTGGTACCCTGCGTAATATTTTAGTAAATTAATACGTTTGACATGAACCAACATCGAAGTCTGGCACCCTGCGTACTATTGCAGTAAATTAGTACGTCTGACATGAACCAACAATGACGTCTGGTACCCTGCGTAATATTATAGTACATTAGTACGTTTGACATGAACCAACCGTGAAGTCTGGTACCCGGCGTACTATTATAGTAAATTAGTACGTCTGAACTGAACCAACAGTGAAGTAAGGTACCCTGAGTACTATTATAGTACATTAGTACGTTTGACATGAACCAACAGTGAAGTTTTGTACCCGGCGTAATATTATAGTAAATTAGTGCGTTTGACATGAACCAACAGTGAAGTCTGGTACCCGGCGTAATATTATAGTAAATTAGTACGTCTGACATGAACCAAGATTGAAGTAAGGTACCCTGCGTACTATTATAGTACATTAGTACGTTTGACATGAACCAACAGTGAAGTTTTGTACCCGGCGTAATATTATAGTAAATTAGTACGTTTGACATGACCAACAGTGAAGTTTTGTACCCGGCGTAATATGATAGTAAATTAGTACGTTTCACATGAACCAACAGTGAAGTTTTGTACCATGCGTATTATCATAGTAAATTAGTGCGTTTGACATGAACCAACAGTGAAGTTTTGTACCCGGCGTAATATTATAGTAAATTAGTAGGTCTGACATGAACTAACAGTGAAGTAAGGTACCCTGCGTACTATTATAGTACATTAGTACGTTTGACATGAACCAACAGTGAAGTTTTGAACCCGGCGTAATATTATAGTAAATTGGTACGTTTGACATGAACCAACAGTAAAGTTTTGTACCCGGCGTAATATTATAGTAAATTAGTACGTCTGACATGAACCAAGATTGAAGTAAGGTACCCTGCGTAATATTATAGTACATTAGTAAGTTTGACATGAACCAACAGTGAAGTTTTGTACCCGGCGTAATATTATAGTAAATTAGTACGTTTGACATGAACCAACAGTGAAGTTTTGTACCTGGCGTAATATTATAGTAAATTAGTGCGTTTGACATGAACCAACAGTGACGTCTGGTACCCGGCGTAATATTATAGTAAATTAGTACGTCTGACATGAACCAACAGTGAAGTAAGGTACCCTGCGTACTATTATAGTACATTAGTACGTTTGACATGAACCAACAGTGAAGTGTTGTACCCGGCGTAATATTATAGTAAATTGGTACGTTTGACATGAACCAACAGTGAAGTTTTGTACCCGGCGTAATATTATAGTAAATTAGTACGTTTGACATGAACCAACAGTGAAGTTTTGTACCCGGCGTAATAATATAGTAAATTAGTACGTCTGACATGAACCAACAGTGAAGTCTGGTACCCGGCGTAATATTATAGTAAATTAGTACGTCTGACATGAACTAATAGTGAAGTAAGGTACCCTGCGTACTATTATAGTACATTAGTACGTTTGACATGAACCAACAGTGAAGTTTTGTACCCGGCGTAATATTATAGTAAATTGGTACGTTTGACATGAACCAACAGTGAAGTTTTGTACCCGGCGTAATATTATAGTAAATTAGTACGTCTGACATGAACCAATATTGAAGTAAGGTACCCTGCGTAATATTATAGTACATTAGTACGTTTGACATGAACCAACAGTTAAGTTTTGTACCCGGCGTAATATTATAGTAAATTAGTACGTCTGACATGAACCAACAGTGAAGTAAGGTACCCTGCGTACTTTTATAGTAAATTAGTACGTTTGACATGAACCAACAGTGAAGTTTTGTACCATGCGTACTATCATAGTAAATTAGTGCGTTTGACATGAACCAACAGTGAAGTTTTGTACCCGGCGTAATATTATAGTAAATTAGTACGTCTGACATGAACCAACAGTGAAGTAAGGTACCCTGAGTACTATTATAGTACATTAGTACGTTTGACATGAACCAACAGTGAAGTTTTGTACCCGGCGTAATATTATAGTAGATTAGTACGTCTGACATGAACCAAGATTGAAGTAAGGTACCCTGCGTAATATTATAGTACATTAGTAAGTTTGACATGAACCAACAGTGAAGTTTTGTACCCGGCGTAATATTATAGTAAATTAGTACGTTTGACATGAACCAACAGTGAAATTTTGTACCTGGCGTAATATTAAAGTAAATTAGTGCGTTTGACATGAACCAACAGTGACGTCTGGTACCCGGCGTAATATTATAGTAAATTAGTACGTCTGACATGAACCAACAGTGAAGTAAGGTACCCTGCGTACTATTATAGTACATTAGTACGTTTGACATGAACCAACAGTGAAGTGTTGTACCCGGCGTAATATTATAGTAAATTGGTACGTTTGACATGAACCAATAGTGAAGTTTTGTACCCGGCGTAATATTATAGTAAATTAGTACGTTTGACATGAACCAACAGTGAAGTTTTGTACCCGGCGTAATATTATAGTAAATTAGTACGTCTGACATGAACCAACAGTGAAGTCTGGTACCTGGCGTAATATTATAGTAAATTAGTACTTCTGACATGAACTAACAGTGAAGTAAGGTACCCTGAGTACTATTATAGTACATTAGTACGTTTGACATGAACCAACAGTGAAGTTTTGTACCCGGCGTAATATTATAGTAGATTAGTACGTCTGACATGAACCAAGATTGAAGTAAGGTACCCTGCGTAATATTATAGTACATTAGTAAGTTTGACATGAACCAACAGTGAAGTTTTGTACCCGGCGTAATATTATAGTAAATTAGTACGTTTGACATGAACCAACAGTGAAATTTTGTACCTGGCGTAATATTATAGTAAATTAGTGCGTTTGACATGAACCAACAGTGACGTCTGGTACCCGGCGTAATATTATAGTAAATTAGTACGTCTGACATGAACCAACAGTGAAGTAAGGTACCCTGCGTACTATTATAGTACATTAGTACGTTTGACATGAACCAACAGTGAAGTGTTGTACCCGGCGTAATATTATAGTAAATTGGTACGTTTGACATGAACCAATAGTGAAGTTTTGTACCCGGCGTAATATTATAGTAAATTAGTACGTTTGACATGAACCAACAGTGAAGTTTTGTACCCGGCGTAATATTATAGTAAATTAGTACGTCTGACATGAACCAACAGTGAAGTCTGGTACCTGGCGTAATATTATAGTAAATTAGTACTTCTGACATGAACTAACAGTGAAGTAAGGTACCCTGCGTACTATTATAGTACATTAGTACGTTTGACATGAACCAACAGTGAAGTTTTGTACCCGGCGTAATATTATAGTAAATTGGTACGTTTGACATGAACCAACAGTGAAGTTTTGTACCCGGCGTAATATTAAAGTAAATTAGTACGTCTGACATGAACCAATATTGAAGTAAGGTACCCTGCGTAATATTATAGTACATTAGTACGTTTGACATGAACCAACAGTTAAGTTTTGTACCCGGCGTAATATTATAGTAAATTAGTACGTTTGACATGAACCAAGATTGAAGTAAGGTACCCTGCGTACTATTATAGTAAATTAGTACGTTTGACATGAACCAATAGTGAAGTTTTGTACCATGCGTATTATTATAGTAAATTAGTGCGTTTGACATGAACCAACAGTGAAGTCTGGTACCCGGCGTAATATTATAGTAAATTAGTACGTCTGACATGAAC
>JASEVX010000003.1:101812269-101885254 GCA_031761405.1 Serripes groenlandicus
CATTAAACAAGCATGTCAAAAAAAAACCACTTTACTTTACTTAACATTTTATTCTTAAACTGTTTTAAGCTCAACCACCCGTCATGATGATCAGCGTAAATGACACCAATTTGGATGATCATGTTGCCATAACTAATTTGGGTGATACCGTTGCCATTACGTGTGTTGTGCGAGGACTTATGACTGAACTGGTAGGTATGGATTGGAGACATCCGAAATTCCATGACTTTTTACCACGCGCACGCGCATGCGCAGACAAATGTTTACAATATTTTTGGGAGATCGAGGTCAACACATTGGGAAAAGGCATTTTTGTTTTCGTTTAACGTATTTAACTAAAAAACTATTGTTATCATATATTTAAATCATATATTTAAAAGCGGGTTTCGTGTTTTTCGAATCAAACAGTATTTCTTAAGCCATAAAATGCTGATTCCCGCGCAGCATTTCTTGTTCTATATATTTTTAATGAATAGGAGAAAATTGTCTTACCATGGTCGGATGATTTTAGGGATGTGACTTCTTTAACTGTAACACTTTAGACGAAACCATTGCACTGTTTAACCGTTTCCCACATGCAACACACACGTGACAGATGACCTTAAAGGTAACACTATTGAACATCTATATTGGTTCAAAATGTTTGTGTCAAACGGAGATATGGATCTTAAACAGCAATTATTTCATTTTGTTACAGCTCTTTTCAAAGCCGCATATTTGCTTAGTTGCGTTCGCATGTGGGAAATGTGTAATTTGGTGACCTTTATACTGTTTAACGTCATTTCAACAACATTTTTTCGCCCAACAATACGGGAGTTTATACATCTTTTTTGGACATATTTAGACATGACCAGTCTGTACATATTATGTCAGATGGCGAGGTGAATTTCATTGGATGAAACATGCCTGCCCATTTTGTTGCCACTGACTCAATGTAGCCGAAAGTCGTCCACCGAAAGTGTCTAGAAATGAGACTTACTTTATAATTGATATTTGAAACAAATCTTTACTATCTGAATTTTTATTTACATCTGCTGATGTAAAACGACTACCCAAAATGATGTCTAATTGAACACTGTCTTAACCCATTCCTAATTACAGCACATCTGCAGCAGACGACTTTGAAAACATTGTGACAAATACCTGAAAACTGTCAAAAAGAATTTGAAAACATTGTGGCCAAAGGTGAAATTTCTCATGATGTTTTCAAAACGTCGTCTGCAGCTTTTGCGTCAAAATACGTCTGCAGTTGGGAAAGGTTTAACAAAAGTCCCGTATGCAGACATATGATGGTGCATCTGCTCAACATGTTTTTCTTTTAAAATTGTGGTATAATAAGAAATTGCTCAAAACCAGCAACTTCCCCTTTGCAATAATGTTTGCAATAATGTTTTCAACTGTTATTAAGATAATTCATAAATTGTGCTTTCATGTTGTAAAGATTTCTCATAGTTTTGCCAATACGTTTTCAGCGTTGTCTGCTGCATATTTTTTCTATCTGGAAAAGTATTAACTGTTAATTTATTTTATCATTTACCTTCACATTTTCCGACGCAAATACATGTAGGTGTAGGTTTAAAAGTCAGTATTGTATAGGTACCAAATATGGTAATGATACTGAAATATGATGTGACGTCCTGCAAAAGGCAATAGCTGCACGTTATTTACACACCATTCATAATTGTCCATTATGTTTTTTCCTTTTTTCTGTCATAAAAGTTAGAATCCGCCGTGGTCGAGTGGTTAGCGTCGGTGATTTGAAACCGGGCATCCCGGGTTCGATCCACAGTCGCGGCACGACGGTCATGGTGTTGCCCTGTGGGCAAGGCACATTTTATAGCCTACATGTAGTACTGGTTTGTTAACCCAGGGGTCATGACAAAGTGAAATGTCGCCTTGATATAACTGAAAAATGCACAAAACCCCCAATAAAACTGTCTTAAAAGTTAAACTTCGTTTATAATAAAACGAAAATTACATTGCAGTAGCGGTACGTGGGTTTGTATTGTTCTTAACGCTACTCATCTCGAAGCACAATACAAACCGGTGTACCGCTACTGCAAACTAATATACCAATATATGTTTCATAATTATTGCACAACTTTAAACTTGATAGATAGACCGTTATAATCTCTGAGTTACATTTTGTGACCATTTATCATCATATAAACTCCCAGGTAATCTTTTTTGAAGAAAACTAATCATGCCTAAAATTGATTAAATTGGTGCGTATACTGATTGAATTATCACTCTGTACTTAGTTTCGAATGAGTGAGGACATATTGTTCTTACGAAACGAATTTGTAAAACTATGTAAAATAATCCATTCCAAATTTCATACTGTATGTTTTATTCTAGATTAAATGGTCTTATACGGGATTGGATGGAGTGGATTACAGCTCGGATGACGTTAAGACTATGTATAATGATGTTTTTATCAAGCATGTCAGCAACAAAACAGGCTCTTATTTAGACATTGTGTTTTACAATATCGGTATAGAGAAGAGCGGGGATTATACTTGTGATGCTGAAGGGAAGAAGGTATCAAAGAAATTACGCGTTCGAGGTAAAAATAATAATAAAACAAAACCACACTGTTATGAAAACTTCAACAGGAGATGGAGGTTTTGACATGACCAACATTGCCATTATCAGTTATCTGTCGGTTTGAAGGCGGGATCGATTTCATAATTTCTACATGGTTTAAGCTTGTTGTGAAATAAATGATCATTACAGCTGTCTATTAGATGTCAAGCAGGAAACAAGAACAGTATCAACAGTTTGTTTAAAGTGCTATGGAATAGGTAGTACACGTGTTTGGATGCGTGTCTGTAACGGTCTGTGTTCTGCTTACTGTTACAAAACGCTGTTCCAAACTGTTATCATAGCATAACTATGTTTAACGGGCATGGTGGTCATATCCGAGCCTTCGCCTACTGTTGTAGATTTAATGCAGTGAATATTATTGTCATTTTTGCCGACCTAGGTATTTATGTGCGTCGTAAACAATTTCTCCGTTTCGAAGTTGTTTTCAACCTAACATCACAGGTTTGTAGATATTAAAGCATTCAATTTCATGTTTTACCTTACTGTTAACAAATGTTATTGTCCACAAAATATACATACAGAATGAAATACAGATTCACAAATAAAACATATTATAGGCAAACGGGTCTGGCCACAAGGTCTCCCAACCTAGATACGGCCATCTCCTTTAATAATTACAAACATTTTTGGAGACACCAATATACCCGTCAGGCAACATTTCCGGGGTCAAGTGTCACACGAGCACAACCGTATCCACAGCAACATAAAGTTGTGCACGCCAAACACATAACCCCCGAAGTATTGTGAAAAATACGTCAACAGTTTTCAATTCTAACATTTATATTTGACTTAGAAAAATTATCATAGAAAATGAAGGATTCCTGATTAACTTAAAACATAACAGTTAAATCGAAAAATAAGATTAAGCAGGCTAACCTGGACAGACACCTTTCGCCTTATTTGGATTTTCTGTTTCATGAATCCGTAATCTATGCCTCTATCCCCTTGAGACGGAATGTGTCAGCCCGGATAAGCCTGCGAGGACTTCACAGGCTGATCTGATACATTACGCAGAGTACATAATGTTGGTTTTCTCGTGGAACGGTTCATATTGAATGGTGTAAATCGTGTTTGGGCCAGCTTAGGGTCATGAGGGTCTTAAGGGTCTTAAGAGTCATGTAGGTCAAGTATATATATCTTTTTTAATGGAGATGAAAACATAGTGGCAAAAACAGACATTACTTACCATGAGAACATTTGTTGCAAGACAAAGCAAATGCATATCATGAGAACATATGGCATTAGCAGAAAGTGTAAATCGTGAGAACATTATGGCAAAAGCAAAACTTGCAAATCATGAGCAATATCTCCTACATTCTGAATGATTTCAAACTCGTTAATCTGTAAATGCAATGCATCCGTCAAGCAACATGGACAATTCACCATGCGTTAACCCTTTCCCATAATGCGCAATGTCTGTTTTTGTCACGTTGTTTCCAACAGTGACCTTCTGAGGTGCGTCAAAGTGCGTCTTCGTGTGTGTTAGTGTGACTCAGTGTTTTTATCATGCTGTAGGATACGAGGCTTACTGTGAGAAGGATATTCTGTATGTAAAAACCAATGATGACGCCATATTTGAATGCACAATCATCACACTTCTATCCTTCAACAAAAAGGATATCGATATCACGAAGAAAGTTGGAAAGAAAACTGTTGACCTTAACACTGGAAGGTAAACTTGTATTTTGTTATACTTAACACTTTACTTTCGTTTATGTGGGAAAGCAGCCAGTTGCTTGGGAAGATTGTTGTGTGGAGTACTGGTGTGAGAAAACCAGGAAATGCATGAGTAGGTGAACTGGCCGCCGTGATATAACTGAGAAATTGTTGAAAGCGGCGTTAAACCCCAATCAATCAATCAATCAATCAATTTCTTTCGTTTGACCCTTAGTCAACTAGGGTCAAATTCCACCAACCTTACTTAGCGCTCATTAATATTTCAAGTCTGCAGAGCATCATCCATCATTTGTGTATGTAGACACCAATGCAGACGCCATCTCTGAATGTACAATCATCTCACTTATACAGTTCACTATAATGGTTGCTTGGGAAGATTGTTGTGTGGAGTACTGGTGTGCGAAAACCAGGAAACATATGAGTAGGTGAACTGGCCGCCGTGATATGACTGAGAAATTGTTAAAAACGGCGTTAAACCCCAATCAATCAATCAATCACTATAATGGATATCGAAATCAAGAAGTAAGTTGGAATGATCACTGGTGGCATTGACCCTAAAAGGTAAACTTGTATTGTGTATACTAAACATTTTACTTTCGCTTAACTGCCGTGGTCCAATTCCACAAACCTAACTTAGAGCTAATTGTTACTTCAAGTCTGCAGAGCATCTTTTATTATTTGTGTTTCGTTAATATGATGTAAAACATGTATGATGGAATGTATTTAAGTAAATGACTAAATTAACATAAATAGTTACGTTGCTGACTAACAATACTTGGTTAGAGATGGAATAGTTTATCCTTTTTATTAACCCTTTCCCACATATAGACGCTTTCTGACGCCTCTGCACCAGACGGATTTTTGAAAACATAGTGACAAAAGAAGAAAAAATTGCTCAAAACGAGCAATTTCTTCTTTTGCCACAATGTTTTTCACTTTTTGTCATAGGTTATCCATTCAATTATGGAGATTTTCTATGTTTTGACAAAATACGTTCAAAGTCGTCTGCTGCAGAACTGTCGTATGAGGAAAGGGTTAAGTATTACTTAACGCTAAGTATCGTTGGTTGAATTGGAACCCTGAACTGATTTAATGATGCCTCTACCAACATTATAAGGCTAGGACAGAACACATGTGAACATATACGTGGTATACATACTCAGGCAGTATGTTAAGCCTCTGTGTCAAATAACGCCAAATACATGCGCGGACATGTTGGTCTAGAGCCAAATGAGTATATACCATAATATATTGATTATATGACTTTGAGTATAAATTCATTGTAAATATGTATAGGGTGCTCTGGAAATGTTTGATCACTTTTAGTATAATGACCTTGCTTTACAAGTACGTGAAATATCAGTTTCGCACCAGTCGGGTTTTGTGCAAAATGTCGGCAACCATATTCGCGGGGTGAATTCTTTCTTGCATATTACATGACACCGATATTTTCTTTGAATTAATGTAAAGCTTAGAGGTCACTCTTTTCAATAAACTTGGGTGTCCTACCTGTGAATCGTTTAGACTTTTTGACAATTGGTTGATTTACGTGAAAACAAAAATGTAATTGGTGTAAACTGACCTCTGTATACAGTCGGTGTCCGACGTTTGACAAAGTCACTGTGACAAGCGTCAATCGTCTTTCACCAATGGGCTAAAAGTCTATGTCGAAAAGCAGCCAGTTGCTTGGAAAGTATGTTGGTTGGAGTACTGGTGTGAGAAAGCGAGGAAACACATGATTGGGTGAACTGGCCGTCGTGATATGACTGGAAAAAATATTGTAAACGGCGTTAAACCCGAATCTATCAAACTGTGTGTAAGTGCGGATAAAGAACAAAACAGAACAAAACATTTTTGATTTCTTTTGATTTGTAGATAGTAAAATGTCATAGAATCACATGCAAAATACGAAATAAACAATATATCATATGAAAACATGAAACAAACGGAAAATAAAAGGAAGATAGGGTGTTTACTACAAGTTTTTGAGGACAAACAAATCACATGGCGTTATTATAGAGAACATATGAAAACAAAGCAAATATTATTCTAAGGTGGCAATTAAATTAAGGTAATGTGAGATCTTTCAGGAAATTAATTGTCTTTGTTATGTTTTTTGTTTGTTTTAAAATTGCTATAAAACTTGTATTTTTGTGCAATAAAATATATTGTATTGTATTTTAAGGCACCATTAACGAACTTAGCTAGGTTGCATAATGTTACTTTATTTTTACACTGATCAATTACAAAGTAATGAAAAGGCTTCACTGTTTAAGTGATTTATTTGTTTGTATCGCCCGGGTGTCAGGATGACACTAGGGGATGATTTCTCCTCTGTGAGGTAAGAAGAGGTGAGGCCAACATAATCATTTTATTCATTCCATAACAACTTCAAATCGTTTCTTTCTTAAACTCCAGATTATAGATAGTATAGTCACAGCTTTAAAACTGTTTAAAAGTTGTTTTGAAATATTAGAATCATAATTCTGGAATAACCTCACTTCCTAGTACCATAAACATCTAAATATTGTTCGTCTATGCTTCATTTTTACTGGGTAGACATACCAAGTAAGCCAAATTGTGTACATTTTCATGACGTTCAATTGATTATTTGTGAACATTTACTGCCAAAATAGTTTTGAACTATTCATTACTTACTTTGTTGTCACTATTAGCAATATTTGCAGAAGTTTCAACATTTCAGCTCTATCTAAAGTTCAGACCTTTAAGTGGCCATGCCTTTGATAAAAAGAACCCGGATGTACCACCTAACGGGTCAAACATATGGGCGTCAGTCCGTCTGTCTGCCATTCTGTCACTTTCTGACATATCGATAGGTAACACGTGTGTTCATTCGGACAACCTTGTGTTTCAGAGTGAGCGTTGCGGTTCAGAAAGATGACCAAATAACGAACAACTTTCAACTAAGAGTGAACAGGGTGACGTTGATCGATGATAACACCGAGTATTGGGTTAGCGTTAGGAATACGACCATCACATTCAAACTAACGTTAATGACAGGTAACTATTGCATGCTTCTGTTCCAACAAGTTTATTCCTCCAGATTAATTCATTTCTTTACAATAAAACCTAAAATGTATGTAAACGCAATTTATACATAATACTAAGGCAATATATACATTTTTTTTTTAAAACGATTGACTAGAAAATGATTATGTTCAGTTTCGGTGGGTTATGTTTTGCATTACCACTTCATATTTGGAATTCGTATTGCTGTTCTATATTATGACGTACGGAAAATAATAATAAATATACGTAAACCATGTTATACCTTCTATATGATTCACTTTGAAATAGTTTGAAAAACCCTGATTTCTGTATCCAATAATCTCGATTTAAAAAATAAGTGACAGAACGACGATAATTTTCAATCTGTGTTTTTAGCATGACCCCTATTTAAATAAATATCCAAAATGGCGGGCCCCGTCGCCAAATTGGTGTTATTTCAGAATATTTCATAAGTTATTTAATTATTCATTGTAACCTATGAAGGAACAAACCCAGAATATTATTTTTTTTTGCGTCAATATGAGTCAGTGCATGCGAAAAGCGTAACGTTGGCTTTAATGAACAGCATATAGCTAGATCAGCATGTGCATCCGCATAGTCTAATACATATAAGAGCCGAATTACGAGTGTGGACTCTGCGTAATGTATCGACCCAGATCAGCCTGCGCAGTCCGCGCAGGCTAATCCGGGCCGACACATTCCGTCTCAGAGGGATAGAGGTATAGAGTTATGATTCCTGAAACAGAAAATCAACAGGAGGCAAAAAGTGCCTGTCCGGATTAACCTGCGCGACATGCTTAGACTGATCCGGGTCGATACTTTACGCAGAGTCCATATTGTTGGTTTTCTCGTCGCACGGTTCATATACAGTGTTAAAAAATTACTTACACATTCTTAGACTATGATGTCAACTTGTGTAAATACTGATAAGATAGGGCAGGTGGACAAGATGATCTGAACCTACACTGTTCCAATATGCTAACTTGTATATTTTCTTACTAATTATTATACCCCCTTGAAGAAGAGGGGGTATATAGGTGTCTCTGTGTCGGGCTGTCTGTCTGTCTGTCGGTCAGAAGCCATATTTTGTCCGGCCTATTTCTTACAAACCACTGGGTGGAATTCAATACAATTGATTCGATTCCTGACCGGGTCATATCAAACACATACAACATTGTAGTAATTGCTTTCTTGGCGCTCAGGGTAATAGGGTTAGCATTACGACTGACTCGCTTGTGTCAGGATAAATAGACCTGAAGTACTTGGAAATCACCAATAAGACGCCGTGATATAACTGATTTATTTTTGAAAACCGCTTTTAACACCATACAAAAAAACGGAACAAAGAAATTCACGTAGAGATTGACACCACACCGTTTTTTGTGTCAAATACTAATGAACGCACCTGTGGAAATAATTTGAGCCGTTCCGTGAGAAAACCAACATTATGAACTCTGCGTAATGTATCGACCGGATCAGCCTGTGCAGTCCGCGCAGGGCAATCCGGGCCGACACATTCCCACTCAGGGGGAACGAGGTATAGTGTAATGCTTCCTGAACAAAAATCCACAGGATCCGAAATGTGTCTGTCCGGGTTAGCCTGCGCGGCATGATTTGGCTGATCAGGGATACACGTATATCTATCGAAGTTGAATTGTTTGAATAAGGCAGTAATAACCGTAGTCATAGAATGGGTGAAGAGGAGTATTAACTCGAGTTAAAAGTTTTAATTTGGAAGGTCGAACATAGTTCGTTATTCAACTAGTTACCTACCTAAGTTTAAAACGTATTTATTTTCCATAAATGTACACATTCTATGACATATAAAGCAAATATCAAAACATGTGGATTGAATTGACAGCTAAAAGCTTATATAAATTATCTCCTTTGATTATGATATCGCGTGCGTCATATGTTCTGTTAACAATTTCACAATCTCATTTCCAGAAAAGCCGGATCGCTGCAATGATTACAGTTGCCGTGGTGATTTTAAATGCAGCCTGAGTGGCAGTTGTACCTGCCCACAGGGTAAAAGGCCTGACACCGAAGTTAAGGACTCCTGCATAGGTAAGCAGCGCTCATGATAACGGGCATATCTTTGCCATAACTTTTGAAAACAAAGTACAAGTTGGTATATGTGATCGCTGTAGGTTCACTTCACATCAGATTCAACACACAGAGACTGATGTTTCTAACAAGCTTGTGTTAGTACTACATGAACAGTGTATATTTTGGTCAGACTGTGCGGATGAACATGCTGATCTCGATCTACAATGTTCACAACAAAGCTAACCTGTACATCTTTCAATGGACAAACTCATTTGCATAGCCCATTGAATTCGTATCGGGGCCCAAACCTATACGTTGTGGTAACTCAACAGAAACGTCTCACTGAGATAATTATTTTAAATATATTATCAGAACGTATTATTTTACCGAGATTATCATTTTGAGTACACACAACACATAATTTAATTGGCTCTATGACTTTGGGTAAGGCGTTTTAACTTTTGTATTTATGCTAAATAGAGCATCTACACCACGAACAATCGCTGTTTACAACTATGGCGGTTTGACTTTGGTACGGAGTAAAAAATAACATTTTATGCATGTTCACGATTGACATTTTTATTCTCACATTGTTTTAAAAACTAAGGTACCAAACTATTACAAGTTATTTATATGAGCCGTTCCACGAGAAAATCAACATTATGGACTATGCGTAACGTATCGACCCAGATCAGCCTGCGTAGTCCGCACATGCTAATCCGGGCCGACACATTCCGTCCCAGGGGGATAGAGGTATAAAGTAACGATTCCTTAAACAGAGAATCTACAGGAGGCTAGCCTGCGCCGCATGCTAAAGCTGATCCGGGTCGATACTTTAAGGAGAGTCCACAATATTGGTCTTCTCGTGGAACGGTTCAATTATGAAATGAAATGATCAAGCTATTTAGAATCACCGACACAGATCGAATATCGATTGAAGTACTCTCTAAAACACTCATTGATATTGATAAAAACCATTCCCACTTTCAAAGGCATATTGAAGCATCTGTTCTAGACATCAACTTTCATATACATGTAATGTAGCCCGATGACCGTGCAATAAGAAGAAAGTAAGGGGGATTATAAAATAACTATTTTTAAAAACACCATTGTTCCTTCATGCACGATACCCTATACAGTCGAATCTCAATTAGGTCGAAAGGCTTTGTACCTCGAAGTATATATTTAGAACATCACAATTGTAGTTGCGGTAACCGGCATACGCCGATGTTTTTTTCTCTACAATTCCTCGAAGATTGAATAACGGAAATTAAAATCTTACTTAAATAAACTAAATTCTATTTCCGGTAAGTTTCTCTATTTACTTTCTCACAATCCAGCAATATTTTCACTTCACTAAGATCACCATTCAAGCAGTATGGCGTATTCACCAAAAATAACAAATACACCAACAGTTTCAGAGAGACACGCTCTTGACGAATATAATGTTTTGTGTTGGAAGATTAAAGTAAGGCAAATAATTATTCATTTAATCACTTCTTTGGGAATTCGACCGCATCGGTGGTGTAGTGAAGAGCGTCCGCGGTCGTGGGTTCGGTCCCAACCCAGGTCATACCAAATACTTTAAAAATGGTAATAATGGTTGCCCTCCTTTGCGCTCAGGGATACGGAGTTAGCATTACGACTGACTGGCTGGTGTCAGGATGAATGGACAAGTAGTACTGGTTACTTACCCAGGAAACACCGTGATATAACTTAAAACGTGTTTAAAAAGGGCGTAAAATACCAAACAATCAATCAATCTTTCGGAATTCATACTTCTGGACTTTGCGAAGACCATGATCAGTAAGAACCTTCGTGCGATCTGATCAGCCTTTCCCTGTTCGACATCTAAACGCACATGTGTGCTAGTATCCTGATACTATAACCATCAAACTACACAATAAAAGGGGAGATATAGGATACTAATCATTACACAATTCAAAAACCTTCGAAGGTCATCATGATCACATGGATTTGGCTCATCCTATTGATTAAAACAATCTTTTGTTAAATAATTTCTGAAATGCAATTCAATTAAATTCAATTCAATAATTTCATTTGTAAATAGAGGCCACCGGCCCAAAATACAGCAGATATACAGATATACAATTTATTTACTTATTTACAATATTAATCGAGCAATGACTCTTGTTATCGGATGGATGAATTTTTTAGCGCAATTATAACTGAAATATAGTTTGCGATCTTCTTTATAATAACACTACTTTCGCTTTTCATCAGGTTGTAAAAACTTCTCATATCATCTCGGCCGTTATACCATGCATACAATAAGCTCTGTCTTTCTGCAAGCCATTGGTCACATTGAAAAAATGCATGGTATTCATTTTCAACTGTTAAAATGCCTCTATGAGTTTAATAATTACAAATGCGATTCTTCCTTTCAATATTAAAATGTCTTCCTAATTCTATGTTAAATTTATGACTGGAGCATCGGAATTTTGCAAACGCCTTTCTTAAATACGGAGACATATCAACCAACAGATATCTCTCTGGAATTTAACAAAGAATGAATATGTTACGTGATGAGCTTTTTATATTTTCTTGTAAATATTGAAAGGAACAATCAGACATTCTTTAAAAAGATTTATAAAATGCTTAACATTTCCAACATCTTGAGATAACCAAGCGTATCCAAAACCAGACGTGCATAGGAGGTTTTTAACCTTCGTTGCCCAATTGACTCTTCCAATTTCATCATGTGCTTTTAGCATAAAAAACCATTACTTTGGATATCGATTATCAAGTATGTGTAAAAGTTTACACCAATATGTCATTACTTTTGTTTGTAATCATTGTATCAAAAAGCTTAAAATATTCAGTATATGGGAATATAAATACGTTGATATGATTTAATAGAGTAAATTGCCTTTTTTTGCTTGCGAGACAAGTTTGTATTTCGCAGCTGACCAGGACAGTTTTCGAGTTAACAGAATACCCATATATTTATAGACTGGGGTAGTTTTAACATTTGACCCTTCAAATCTCTAACTTTTTACTTGATCTCAATGCGCCTCAATTCCCGAATACTAGAATTTCCGTTTTCTTCATATTAACTGAAAGTTTTACAGAACTCTGAAAGTTTAATTGAACTTATAAGTTATTAACAATTTCCGAACAATGTGCAACATCGTCAGCATAAAGGTTACCGAGGGCTTGGTGTGAAACGGTTGTAACTAAAAACCTATTTTGAAAACCCTGGTTTAGGGGCAATTTTGAGCCCTTTGTAAACAATGCAAATTTAGGTGCCATTGCTCAGAACGAGCAATGGCACCTAAATTTCCATTGTTTACCAAAAAAAATGATATTACGCTTATAAAGACTTTATGGCGAGATGATTAACCTTGGTAAAAAAATACCAATTTTAGTTACAACCGTTTCACGCCAAGCCCTCGATACATTGCATCCGTTATAACTATGCAAGGACAATGTTCATTTAAAAAGGTAGATAACTCTTGTATACACAAGTTGAAATTTATTGGACTGCTTACGTCCCCTTGCCGTGTATTTATAAACATCTTTTCAAGGATCGATACTAATGCTACATATTATTCTTAAACTCTTACTATTATACATGGTTAAAGTTAAAGAAGTTCGAAAGTTTAACCCTTTCCCTCATACAACAAATCTGCAGCAGACGACTTTGAAAACATGGTGACAAAAACCGGAAAAATCTCCATAAAAGATATCTTAATTGTTAAATAAAAATGAAAACATTGTGGCCAACGGAGAAATTGCACATCATGAGCAATTTCACCTTTTGCCACAATGTTTTCAAAAAGTCGTCTGCTGATATTGCGTCAAATTGCGTGGGAAATAGTAAACGACATCATGTAACACTTATTTCTTTAATTTAATGCAATCTAATTATTATGCGAATACTTTAGAACCGTAAAATGAACCTTTCACAAGCAAATTTTGAATGTATATTCAAATTATTTGTTCTTGTATAATTGCTAAAAAGTGTTGTAATTACTTATAGTATAGAAAATTCTGTTCTTTTTTATTATTTTCTATTTTGAATATATCCTTTTGTTAGAATTTACAGAGTGGGTGGACAATTCTCAGGGTAACATCTATCATCTATACATATAGCTTAGTTCTTTCCCACATATGTTAAAGCTGCAGCAGACGACTTCGATAACGTCTGATAAAAATAAGGGTAACTTTTCAAATAATCATTCAATAGAGTTGCAAATATTGTGGCAAAAGGAGAAATTTCACATTTTGAGCAGTTTAACTTTTTGCCACTATTTGTTCAAAAGTCGTCTGCTGCAGAGGCGTCAGAAAGCGTCTGTATGTGGGAGTTGGTTAATAAACACTACATATATCCTGCTGAAGATGGGGTGTACCCAGTTCTTATTCAGATGCACATACATACCAGACTAACCAATATGTTGTATCAGTACAGATTGCATGAAAACAAATATTATTGTATTTACAACAAATGTAGGTCAAGAATCAGTACAGATTGCATGAAAACAAACATTATTGTATTTACAACAAATGTAGGTCAAGAATCAGTACAGATTGCATGAAAAGAAACATTATTGTATTTACAACAAATGTAGGTCAAGAATCAGTACAGATTGCATGAAAACAAATATTATTGTATTAACAACAAATGTAGGTCAAGAATTAGTACAGATTGCATGAAAACAAACATTATTGTATTTACGACAAATGTAGGTCAAGAATCAAGAACTTGTACTATCTGTGATATTTAAGGCAAAATATATTTAGATTTATTGATCGATTGATAAGAGATTAGTGCCAATTACACAATTCAATCGGCGGTCTAGTGTCTGAAATCAATAAGCTTGCATACAGACAGAGGGGTGTTGAGCAACCTACAAACTACTTTAAGGTATAATACCCTTTACAGACTCAGTGATTTGTGCGCGAGGTCGGTACATATAAACCTTTTTAAGTCTCGGCGACGTTCGTTCGAATGCGAAAACAGTTGCGGTTGTTTCCGGAAATGTCCGGCGAATCAACAAACAAAACAGATCTAGTTTACACGACGTTTTGCGGAAAATAGCTAAGTCAATTAAGAATACACTACCTTAAATTGTATAACTTTTTTTCGTATGTTTATCCCAGTTTTTTGAAAGCTTGTAATCAAATATGCTGTTTAACCTTTAAGCAAACATTAAACTCTGTTATGATTGCACTTACAATATTGTAAAACATGCCTGGTAATTATAAGTATACTAACTGCATTTATATGTTATTGATATTTACCCAGACAAGGGAAAGAGAAATCCAGCTTTAGGTAATCGTACAATCACACTAGTTGTTGTCTTTGTTAGTTAGGAACCGCGTCATGCAGTTGGGGGTCTCATTGACGTGAATGCTCTAGTAGCTTTGTACATGCAAACAGTCTTACTAGAACCTTCATCGTCCTTCTAAGATTAAAAGAGACATAACTATTTGAGCCGTCCCACGAGAAAATTAACAGGGTGGACTCTGCGTAAAGTATCGACCCGTATCAGCCTAAGTATGCCGGGCATGCTAACCTGGATAGATAATGTTCGCCTCCTGTGAATTGTTTGTTTCATGACTCATTACACTATACCTCTATCCCACTGAGACGGAATTTGTCGGCCCGGATTAGCCTGCGCGGACTGCGACGGCTGATCTGGATCGATACATTACGCAGAGTCCATAATGTTGATTTTCTCGTGGAACGGATCATATTGCCCGTGTAAATTCATCATGCGAAAAAGGAACATTCACTGCCAATACATTCTTCTCAAAATAACTAGCCATACAGATTTCACAGCCATAACCTTTTCTGATGCCACTTTATGGGTGTACAGTGAGACCCCTTACCGCCAGGCGCTGCAATTATGGAGCGTTTACTACCTTATTTCCCTATTATGAATACCTTATCATGTCATAAGTGTTTTAACTAGTTTGTTTGTGTCCCTTAACATGCACATAATGCAGCTTTTTACACACAGTTACATCTAATCTGTTTATCTAACATAGCAATATCGGTCTAATAGTTAAAACAAAGGAGCCACGATCTGTGAACTATAATGATTCCCCTTACCGCCAGGCGCTGCAATTATAGAACGTTTACTAACTTATTTCCTTATTATGAATACCTTATCGAGTCATAAGTGTTTTAACTAATATGTTTGTGTATTTTCGCGTGCAAATATAGCAGTTTTTTACACAACGTTACATCTAATCTGTTTATTTAACATAGCAATATCGGTCTAAAAGTTCACAAAGGAGCCACGATCTGTGAACTATAATGGATGTGCAATGAGACACCTTACCGCCAGGCGCTGCTATTATAGAACATTTAATACCTTACTTCCCCATAACGAATGCCTTATCGAGTCATCTGTGTGTTAACTAGTTTGTTTTTGTTCCTTAACGTGATTATCGCCTCTGCGTAATATATCGACCCAGATCAGTCTGCGCAGTCCGCGCAGGATGATCCGGGCCGACACATTTCGTTTTAGTGGTAAAGAGGTATAGAGTAATAATTCCTGAAACAGAAAATCCACAGCAGGCGAAAAGTGTATATCCGGGTAGGCCTGTGCGGCATGCTTAGGCTGATCCGGGTCGATACTTTAGGCAGAGTCCACAGTGTAGGTTTTCTCGCGGGACGGCCCATGTAGTCATGTCGCCGATGATGATAGTCCAATATCTCTTACTTAACCATGTGCACTTTTAGTCAACAATTTCGAAACTTAAAAGACATAACTATTGTTGATTTGTTATATGTATGAAAGGTTTAAACATTATATCTAGTAAACTGTCCCAGTTTGCACACTTCTTCCTGTTTCATTCACCAGACATTCGGGGGGACCGTCCGTTAGATCAAAAGACAGGCGAAGGTAAAGTCACCACGTAGTTCTTTGTTTTATATATATATATAACATAGCTTATAGTGAACACCTTGTGACTTTATGTGCATATACAAACACTGAAAATGAATGCGATGGGTGCCTGTCTAGCCGCACAGTCTTGTCAAAGCTTTCGCTCTCAGCATATATTTAGCAGCGGCATGGGCGTATATTATTACGGAAAATTAAATTAAAAATAACCCCCACGTGTTCTATTGTCACATTAATAAATGTCTTTCTTAAAGTATAATATTTTAGGTTTTTTTGTGTTCATCACTTTTGCTCGTCTGTGATTGGCTGAAATATTATGTTCATAACCTCATGAACAAAAAAAAGAAAAAAACATTGGCGACGTGCTGTACGTGCTGTATTATGGAAAATAAAGTTGCCGAGCGTCGCGTATTCGTTTCAGTCGACGAGTTTCATAAAAAACAAAATTAGCAACAAGGCACTTATAACATTTCATTTATCGAGATTTATTCTCTTTAAACAATATTTTTAATAAATGCCGAAATTCAGAAATTTATTTATGTCACTGCTTTATGTCACTCCTGGAGTGCAAGTTATGTGATAAAATGTTGTATTACTCACTGAAATAGCCATATTAATGCTAAAATATAAGGAATGGAGCGGGTTTTTTTCGTTTTCATGGGGGTATGAACAAAATAACCTGATCACACATTCTATGAAACCGCTTCGCGATTTCATAGAGAGTGATCAGTTTTTTTGTTCATACCCCCATGAAAACGAAAAAAAAGCTCTCCATTCCTTAAGTAATTCAATTGAGTTCAAATCATTTTTAGCAAAAGGCGAAAAATCCCACGCTGAGCAAATTCACCTTTGTTGCAAATGTGTTAAAATTAGCTTCGGTTGCAGATATGTCGATATGCTTTTTACATGTGGGAATGGGTCGTTTCTTTCAGCGCAAATGGCAATGTTTGAAGTTATTGCAAAAAGCAAATACGGTTCCAGGTGAGTCGGCGCGTAACGAGCCGTCTCACATGCAATCAGCACGGTTTGACTTTCGATTTACAAAATATCCAAAAAAAAAAAAAATCTATTTCACGAAACAGTGGGTTGCACGAATTTGAAAATTGAAGAGTCATCTTAACCCTTTCCCTCATATAGACGCTTTCTGACGCCTCTGCAGCAGACGGCTTTTTCTCCTTTTACCACAATGTTTTCCACTTTTTGTCATAGGTTATCCATTCAATTATGGAGATTTTCTATTTTTTCACAAAATACGTTCAAAGTCGTCTGCTGCAGAAATGTCGTATGAGGGAAAGGGTTAAAGTGTTGAACGAAGATGCAATTCGAACCCACGTCCTTATACACGGCTCCATGTGTCACTTGCTATTGTTGCAGACTTCTCTTCGATAGGGATTGATGTATGAGTAACTAAAACAAATTCTTCTTTACTAACCAATTTTGTTTTTCCCAAAAGACATTTTGTCGTCTGTATCTTATGTAGTGACAAACTTAAGTGAAAACATTTTTCGGAAACTGTTGTCGTGAACCATTTGTGATAATAACAGTGAATACTGTGACCAACCTGTGCCTCCGTACAGTCTCGGTATAGACTTCGCTGTCCGCATACATGGCACACAGATCTGGAGCACCCAAACTAACTTACCCTTAATCGTTTTATGCACATTCTTAATAAACGTGACCGCCTTGATGTAACTGCAATGTACAACTGAAAAAGGCATTTCTATGTGAATCAGTCAATCCCGTCAGCAAGATTCATTGACACCCCTTTTTGTCCGAGGAGATTCATTATCGCTTCGAGCTGTTGTTGGTTTTAGTGCATTGGCATTGTTCAATATGTTTTGCTGCAGATTTTGTTGTAAAAGGTTAACTATCCGATAGGCAACGATCGAAAGGGATTGAAAATTTGTAAAAAACTTCTTTCAACCTCAATGTAAGATTAATCCGTTTTAATAAAAATCAGCACGTCATTCATTTATTCCTTCATCGACCGCCTCGCTGGTGTACTGGTAGAGCGTCCACCTCGCGGGTGTACTGGTAGAGCGACCACCTCGCTGATGTACTGGTAGAGCGACCGCCTCGGTGGTGTACTGGTAGAGCGACCGTCTCGCTGGTGTACTGGTAGAGCGACCACCTCGGTGGTGTACTGGTAGAGCGACCACCTCGCTCGTGTACTGGTAGAGCGACCACCTCGCTGGTGTACTGGTAGAGCGACCACCTCGCTCGTGTACTGGTAGAGCGACCGCCTCGCTGGTGTACTGGTAGAGCGACCACCTCGCTCGTGTACTGGTAGAGCGACCGCCTCGCTGGTGTACTGGTAGAGCGACCGTCACGCTGGTGTACTGGTAGAGCGACCACCTCACTGGTGTACTGGTAGAGCGACCGTCTCGCTGGTGTACTGGTAGAGAGACCACCTCGCTGGTGTACTGGTAGAGCGACAGCCTTGCTGTTGTACTGGTAGAGCGACCACCTCGGTGGTGTACTGGTAGAGCGACCGCCTCGGTGGTGTACTGGTAGAACGACCGCCTCGGTGGATTACTGGTAGAGCGTCCACCTCGGTGGTGTACTGGTAGAGCGACCACCTCGCTGGTGTACTGGTAGAGCGACCACCTCGCTGGTGTACTGGTAGAGCGTCCACTTCGCTGGTGTACTGGTAGAGCGACCACCTCGCTGGTGTACTGGTAGAGCGATCGCCTCGGTGGTTTACTGGTAGAGAGTCCGCCTCGCTGGTGTACTGGTATAGCGACCACCTCGCTGGTGTACTGGTAGAGCGTCCATCGCTGGTGTACTGGTAGAGCGACCGCCTCGCTGGTGTACTGGTAGAGCGACCGCCTCGGTGGTGTACTGGTAGCGCGACCACCTCGCTGGTGTACTGGTAGAGCGACCGCCTAGCTGGTATACTGGTAGAGCGATCACCTCGCTGGTGTACTGGTAGAGCGTCCGCCTCGGGTGTTGGAGGTCGCGGGTATACCAAATACTTTAAACATTGTAGTATTGGCTGGCCTCCATTGCACTCAGGGTTGCGGGGTTACCATTACGACTGACTGACTGATGTCAGGTTAAATGGATCAGTAGTACTAGTAACTTACCAAGGAAATGCCGTGATATAACTGAAAAAAATTGTAGAAAGCGGTGTTAAGCATCAATCAATCAATCATTCATTCATCATGCAAACTTCAAAAGCCTAAGTGAACAAGTTTTAAAATATGTATAAGACTTTAAAAAGGGTAGCAATGGCTGCCCTCCATTGCGCTCAGGGATGCGGGTTAGCATTACGACTGACTGGGTGTTTTCAGGATAAATGGATCAGTAAAACTGGCAACTAATCCAGGAAAAACCGTGAAATAACTTAAAAAGTGTTGAAAGTGGCTCAAATCAATAATTAAAGATATTTCTGTGTTTAGAATTGGATTCCGGGGAAAACGGCGACAGTGGTGGTAAGTGAGGCAACACGAAGTGATTTAACATTGATTTTATTTTTCACATCGCCTGCGCAGTATGCGACCGCTTGGGATCACTTGTCTGTCCACTCGTGTGTATGTCTGTCTGTCTGTCCCTCACACTTTGCATAAATTGATCATTACGTTATTCGGTTTTGTGGGTTCATTTCAATTGTGCACTTCTGATAACAAGTGATCGGAGTAATGAAACAAATCCGGTCCACTTTTTAGCTCACCTGAGCTTTGCTCAAGGTGAGTTATTGTGATCGCCTTTTGTCCGGCGTCCGTCGTGCGTCGTACATCGTGCGTCGTCCGTCGTGCGTCAACTTCTTCTCCTCAGTAACCAGTGGGTCAATTGGGATGAAACTTCACAGAAAGCATCCTCTCAATGACCTCACGAGATTTCCTTCAATTTTGTGGGATCCATGCAGAATTCTGGTTTCCATGGCAACGAAATGAAAAAAACTTCAAAATTCTTCTTCTCTCAATCTGGTTGGAAGATTTTCACATAATGTTGTAGAAATGTTCCTTGGATGACCCTCTATTAGGTTCCTTCAAGCCATGTTGAATGTTGCATATATGGCTTTAGTGAAAACTTAAAAAATCTTCTTCATGCCGATTTTCACATATTTTTGTAGAAATGTTCCTTAAGTGACCCACTATCAGATTCCTTCAAGCCATGTTGATTGGTCGAAAAATATGGCCGCTAGGAGGCAGGGCTATTTTGCCTTATATGGCTAAAATGAAAACTTTAAAAATCTTCTTTACCAAAACTGGTTGGCAGATTTTCAAATAATTTTGTAGAAATGCTCCTTGGAGCTCCATGGCCGCCAGTGGGCAGGGCTATTTTGCATTATATGGCTATAGTGAAAACCTAAAATTCTTCTCCTCAAAAAGTGTCAGGCCGATTTTCAAATAATTTTGTAGAAATGTTCCTAGAGTGACCTTCTATCGGATTCCTTAAAGCCAAGTTAGTTGGTCTGAAACTATGGCCGCCAGGGGGTGGGGCTTATATAGCTAAAGTGAAATAAAAATCAGGTGAGCGATCCAGGGCCATCATGGCCATCTTGTTTGTTTGTTTAGTTATCTCCCCTTTTCAATAGTTTTTATTTAACTATGGTAATGTTTAAACTTCAAACGCCGTGTGAAGATAGCCTGTGCCAGTAGATGTGCAATGTACAAATACAGTTACTCTACAGAAATGTGTGGGTTTTTTGGCACGCTATTGATGTTCTCTTAGTTTTAAATATGTTTTCTGCTTTGTTATTCCATGTAACGTTTGACTCGAAATATGTGGCACTTTCTTATCTTTTAACACTATTCTTTTTCTCTAACCACTTACCTATTTCGATAATAAAACTTACAGGCGACACATGTGTTCATTGGCACCTTCTTGTTTCTTGTTGTTCTCTTAGTATCTTAGTTATCTTTTAGCATTTGGTCACAGCTTCTTATCTTTTTTTTCTTTACATGATAAACAATTTCGATAATACAGCTATTATATGATGAATAATGCCGATCTCTTAAGATTTCGGACGGAAATATATACACTGTTATCGGCCTCGTACGGAAATCGCCGAACCATTTAGGGGTGTTCTAACTTATTAACTAGCTTAATTTATGTTACTAATTTGATATCCATATGGAATTATTTTGTTTATTCTTGGACAACGTGATATTGTTATATGAGCCTGAACAAGTTGGCTTTAGTTAACTGTATATATCCAGGTCAGCATTTGCATCTACACAGTCTGACCAAGATCTACAATATTCACATTCTAATCGGACAAGATTAATAGAATTATGGTAATATTGAAATTGCGGAAAAGATGATTTGAACCTACACTGTTCAGAAATGCCAATTCGTACCTTCTCCCATAACAATGGCTCATAAAGGAAAATGATCATATGAAGAACCTCGTCTATATTTTGCTTATTAGGACTTGGTTAAAAACCAGAAATACAACCCCTGGCACCAACATAAAACTTAAACATTTATATTTATGTTCTTTGAAAGACATGAAAAATAAAAAAGCATAGATAATAACATACAATGTAATAATACATAAACGAAATAACAAATGGAGGTGGAAAGGGGGGTGGCGGTCAAAAAACAGAATTTCTTCTTCACAACGTAATTATTTTTAAACAAAGGAAGAATGCTCTCTGCTGAAAGAGGCAGATGATTGGCTGCTGTGGGCACCCCGACGCAGCCTCTATTCCAAGACAAGAACATAGGTCGGTGATTGGCTGAGTCAGTGATTGGCTGACAATCGTCATATTACACAATACTCACACGCGAATGGAGCGTGTTCCATAACGTGACTTACAGGTAGCCAGAACACCAATCTCTTCCCCCACTCAGTGGGGAGTAACCGCTCCAGATAAAAAGGGGTCACCAATACCATAAATACTTATGTAGGCATAAAATATAGGTGATTATCATAATGAATAACACTACACCGACTTATGATAATTAGTAGATTTGTCAAAACGGCCGCCTCATACGCAGGAGAAGACAAGGGTTCTTTTTCCGCCCGTGTGATACGACACACATTAAGAAAGGTTAAAGGCGGGTTAACGCTCTGGCTTCAATATTTTTGGGCGATAGCAATACCACGACTAATGCGCCAGAATCAGAATTATATTCAGGAAGTAGAGTCGAACCTGTGCTAAAGAACACATTTGAATTGCAATTCACTGTCTTTAACGACCATACTTTTAGGTTTCCCCAAAAAACTAATTTTCTGTATAAATGACCCTGGAGTTTAAGACCATCCGTGAACAAAGACCAGATCGTTCACTTCCCATGGGTGGTCTTTAAACACAGGTTTGACTGTACTTGGAATTTACTAAGGAAGCTCCGCGATAGGCCAACTGCTACTAGTACCTATAATCATTATCAAGACTGGAGTTATGCATGTTTAACCCTTTCCCTCATACAGACGCTTTCCTTTCTAAAGTATCGACCGGACCAGCCTGCGCATGCTGCGCAGGATAATCCGGGCGGACACTTTTCGCCTCCTGCGGTTTTTCTGTTTCATGAATCATTACTCAATAACTTTATCTCCCTAAGACAGAATATGTCGGCCCGGATTAGCCTGCGCGGATTGCGAAGGCTGATCTGGGTCGATACATTACGCAGATACCATAATGTTGGTTTTCTCGTGGAACGGTTCATATGTACGTCAATGTATTCATCGAGATCATCCCAAAGCGTTCAACATGTTAATTATTTTACCCATGGTTTTTTTTGTCACGAAATCAGCCTCGTGACTATGTTTCACCTTTCACCTTTCTATTTTCTGTATGTTCACAACTGTTCACTGTATGATATGCACTAGTTGAAAGTGGCGTAAAACACCTAACTAACGAATAAGGACTGATCGAAAATATATAATATTATATTTTATTTTTTTGTGTGTTCATCACTTTTGCTTGTCTGTGATTGGCTGAAATATTTTGTTCATAACCTCATGAATAAAAAAAAATTAACATTGGCGACGTGCTGTATTATGGAAAATAAAGTTGTAAAATACTATTATGTCTTATTACTCACTGAAATAGCCATATTAATGCTAAATTATAAGGAATGGAGCGGTTTTTTTTTTTCGTTTTCATGGGGGTATGAACAAAAACACCTGATCACACATTCTATGAAACCGCTTCGCGATTTCATAGAGAGTGATCAGGTTTTTTTGTTCGTACCCCCATGAAAACGAAAAAAAAGCTCTCCATTCCTTAAATAACAAAATGGTAATGGAACGTCACTGAAAAATGATGTGACGTTATTGAACATTAAATTCACGTCATTTAAGTAGCAGTCCAGCTAAGAATCATGCAAAATGATAAAAAAGTGATTCATGGTATATCACAGATATTGTTAATATTGTGTGTGTGGAGTTGTATGGTGAAGTTTATGAGTGATTTGGTATTAATTTATCACATCTTGCAATCTCTACTTCATAATATTGCTTTGAAATAATTTGAATATGTGAGATTTTCCTATACAGTCCCATGTAAAATACTACTACTTCAAATCCAATTATCTCCGATGAGCACGGGTCTTAGACAGAAATATATATATCAACATAAAGAGGACAATACACTCTATAAAATATCAAAAAATAAAATATGTAGCCTAGTACAGGTTTTGAGTAAATTTGGTTTCTTTTATAGGGTTTTGAGCCATACTATCAAGAAAGATAACTCTGTCCTGCTTCACAACAGTTGTTATGTGACTGAAAAACGTTAATATGTCTCTTTTTAATGCAACATGACCTATATCTGTGTCAGTTTTCTCTTTTAAAAATATAAACTGACTGGTTTTAATTCAATAAAATGGAATCGATAACCATATAAATAAATATTTATTTATATTTTATTCACCTCTATACTGAAACCCAGAAATTGTTTACATCTCACGTACTTCCTGTTAACCAAGATATTTTAACTTACCAGCTTGGATTCGACATTTCATCAGTTTTATATCGTACATATCATATTAAGCTATTTCATAAACAGTTTAGCAAGGATGTGAAGATATGTATATGGAAAATAGTGTACGTAGACTAAAGACAGGTCCGTAAAGTGATAATCATGTCAAATGTGGAAAGTCGGTATTCAATGCAGTTTTACAATCATTCTGATTCTTGAGGCTTACAACAGAGAAACACAGAGAGAAAAATCGGTCAGGCTTTTAGATTATAATACAGACATTTCTTATAACATACGGGCATTAAATTTAACGTTTTGAAAATGTGGAAATCAGCAAACAACTTGTGAAGCAGATCATTTTCGGGACTTTTTTCAAGTAACTTTCGGTTTGTCTACATGCAAATCTCGAGGTATATTTCAAGGAAGGGAAGTTGACTCCGTTGTGTTTTCATCCTCTACACACTGAGCAATGGGAAACACTCAGAGGAATAAGTTACCAGCCAAAAGATACTGGAAGATCATGAAGATTTATTTAATTCCTGTTAGCATAGGTAATTTCTGTTTTGATAAATATAGTATTTACTTTCCCACATATTCATGCATTTTGACACCTTTGCAGCAGACAACTATTGTAAATATTGCCACAAAGTGGAAATAAAATTCACAACATAATGACTTGTAACAATGTTTAAACCATTATTTAAAAATTCTATTTTACTTACAGAGATTTTTCATATTTTTTTCTGTATTTTTTCAAAGTAGTCTGCTGCAGATTTGTTGTATGCAGGAAATTGTTAATTTACTGTTCAATTACATGTTTTTTGTGTATTACTTTCTTCATATAGTTATGTTTTTAAAGCAGCTAGACTCCATCTGTTGAATACTAAAATATGTATTTGCTAAGACTGAGTATTGTGGAGGTCTTATATACATCTGTTGCTTGTTTTGAGAATAGTTCAGTCTTTTAATAGTTTTATCACAACTCATTTCTCTTATTGGAAGAAAACAACTAGTTGCAAGGGTTCAAACTTAATCATTATTATGCAACATAGCTTAGTTCTCATATGATTTCATTGTTACTCATGGCTAGGATATGTCAGTATACTTATGTATGAATAACTTTTCAACAATTCATCTTTTAAACCTTGATTTAGTGTTTACAATTTCTAATACCTCATGCAGCAGAAGACTTCTGAAATTAATACACATGTGTATTGTTGAACCTCTATCAAAAAAGTTCAAACTAGTACTTGGATCCTATCTAGATATTACTTATTACATATTTTCTTTCAGATGTTTTCAAAGCAAATTACTATCACTATCAGAATTTAATATGCTATACATTACACAAATATATGTCAAACATCATAATAAATGTGTGTCTAGATATCTATTTTTATTTGATTATATATTTTTCAGATTAACTATGTGATGTGCCTTATTGGACAACATGGACAGGACAGTTACCCTGCACTATTGGTGGACACCTATGAGAGCCTAATACTTTCTCAAGTGACAGATTCACAAGATAGAAATTCAACTTTCAGAATAATCAATTGAACTTGAATTCATACATAGAAACTTCATTGTAGGAGAGTGTTCACTTTATCATTATGTGTCTATGTATATTTACCTAGATATGTATTCATCATGCAACAGTAGAATTTACATGGATAATATAATTCTCTCCCAAATTGTTATACATGGTAAAAAGGGAAGAGCATTTTGAAACTGTATACAAAACTGTACAGTTGATTATTTTTATAAACATTTTGCTTCAACTTCAGGAATTTGAATAACTATTTGAATTAACAGATTATCAACACTGACAAATTTAGCCTATTTCCACATTTAACCAACTTTGAAAACATGTTGGCTAAGATTTGGAAAATCTTTATAAATTTATTAGAACTTGGGAATCAATTTGAAAAACCTTGTTCCAAAAAAAGAAATATCTCATTAAGAGCAATGTCTATTTTGCTGCAATGTTTTAATATATATACAACATATCTGCAGCAGACGAATTTGAAACATTTTTGCAAAAACATGGAAAATCTTTATTTATATAAATGAAGAAATAATTACTGAAAAAAATTGAAAATATTTTGACAAAAGGTGAAATTGCTTGTTTTCATTAGTTGTCTGCTGCACGGGCATCCAAAAGCGTGTATTTGTGGGAAATGGTTAAAAGATTTGATGCATATGGGTATGCTTGTTTCAAACAGGTTAAGAAGCATAAACCTGAAAAATATAAGGAAAATTGTGACAAAATATAACTTGGATTTGGAAGAATAGAAAGCATTATTGGAAAAAGAAGTAATTGCTCATTATGAGCAATTCCTTTTATACAGCTATGATTTCAGATGTTTAACTACATGTATACCGCTGCAGAGGCATCAATTTAATTTCTAACAGGCCTTGTTATACTTATTGAAAAGAATGTGAGACAAAGATATTGTTATATATTGTTATGTTTTGTGTAAATCATATTCATGTATGATTTTATTATTTCATGACAGGGCACTTTCTATCCCTGTCAACTCAACTTCAACTGAAGTGCTCTTTGGCAGGACAAAGTTCCTGTCCTTGAAGTTGTACTGGTTAGTCATCAAGGGATCATGTATAAGTGCACTGTTGCTCTGATATAGCCAAAGTTCTTTTGAAAATGTTCTAAAACACAAATAACCAGAATGCAGGAATATTATTTTAAATGTATAACTGTCTTTTGTTGAGCCATACTTATGGGATGATTATTTGACTGATTAGAGGTTAATCTCATAATGTACAGAGCTATATACTGTACATGCCAGGTGCATCATTATTCAAGATTTGTGTTGACATATATCCACATATTTTAAAAAAAACATGTGCTGGTTTATAAGAATTGGGGATCTTTCAAAAGGATTTAGCTCAATAAGTTTAGTTACTCTTAACTGATTTTGATCAAATATCACAGATAATTGCTCATTCAAAAAGCTATCTAATGATTAGTTATTGGGGTCACAAATGTTGAGTATGACTAATTTTTAAAAAAACCACTTCAGATGTAAATGGCTTTTTCAGAAAGCTAGCTCTGGATTGTAATTTAGGTCTTATCAGGTCAAGGTCTAGGTCACTTACTAAAAATAGAAACGTTTTGATTTCCACTTAATTACTGCAGTTTTTCCTGACAAATTGTAATCGAATTTAACAGATAGCTACATTATACAGAAAGCTAGCTATTGATGGCATTTAGAGTCACTTTGGTCAAGGTCATTGTTACTGGTTATTTTTAAGATGAAACATTAACTCTATAAGAGGCCACACATATCATGTAATCCTACCAGAATATTCCTTTTCATAACATTTTAATAAATGTTAGAATGGGTCATGTGGGGTCAAAAGCTAATACACTAGGTCAAATTGTTGGACATTGTGAACACTTTGGTGGCCACATTTTCCATTCAATCTCAATCAACTCTCTAATGTCCTTCAATTTAGCAGGGAGGTTGGGCATGAACACATATGATTACGGTCAAAGGTCATGGTCAAAGTGACTTTGAACACAAACAACTTTTCTTATTGATCCGACTTATAAGCTCCCATTTCATGCCAATTTTATTCAATCTTCTAAATTCAATCTTCCAAATCTCCCGGACAATGTGACACTCAGGGGCTCATAATGTTTGACAAATTTATCTGTCGATATATATATGTGATGTAATGAAATACTATTTTATCAAAATTTACCTTTTTTTTTCAATTCAACAATTTCAGTCTATATCCATTTTTTGGGATTGCAATATTTACATGTACATCACATAAATAAGATTTGTTTGTTACTATGGCAATAGTAGAATCTAAGTGTCCACTGTGATTGAAAACTGAATAAACGTAAATATTTTATTTTATTAATATATAGGCAGATTATCAACGATAACAGTTAATTTTCACAAAATTATTCAATGAATTACTTCTGTTATACTCTTTTAGTTAGCATGTTTCCTTAGAAACATTTTTTTATTAGGTGTTTTTCTTACAAACATTTATAAACCTTATTTTAAGAAAGATTTTAAAATTGTACTTATTGTTGAAATGAAAATTATGTAGTCTCGTACTCCCTTTTCCCTGGAATTTCTAGTTGCAATGGCAACAAGAAGTTTGATATTGATTTAATATTTAATGATTTTGAAAGGGGGCATATAGGAGAACCATTTGTGGAACTTAAATATTTTTATGCCACATCAATCATAATTCTATTTAGAATTTATTTCCTTGAGCAAGAAAAAATTGATAAAATACCACAAGAAAAGATGACAATTTTTTGAAAATTCTATACCAGGCTACATTCTTTTTTTTTATATATGTTTGTGACAAAGGTCAACTCGCACTGTGTAATCAATCAAATCACTTCTATCCATGTGCTCATTGGAGATAACAAACTGATCAAATATTGACATTTTTGGGCTTTTTTTCCTAGTGAAAAATAATGGTAAATTGGTTGCCATGGTAACCGAATGTCTATTCATACATCATACTCTTGATAAGTTTTTAAGATGTATAAAACTCTGTTTTTTATAAAATAATGTATTTATATTATAGGATGTCTTTCATTATTTCTTTAATTTGCTTTCAAAATGATGCACATTTATGGTTTTAAAATCCAAAAATCAACTTGTTCTTAAGGTAAAGCTGTAACCATCCATGACAACCACTTTTTCTTTTTGTGCAAATTTTAATTATTTTTGTTCTCATTTTGACCTTTGACCTCTAAGTGTGACCTTGAAATATGAGGTACAGGCCTGGGTCTTTTGCGCGACACGCCGCCTCGCCTCATCATGGTGAACGTTTGTGCCAAGTTTCTTTGAAATCCTATGATGCATGAATGGTTAAGATGCCGGACAAGGTTAGGTGGGACTGACAGACAGACGGACGGACAAACTCATGGGAAAGTACTTGTGGGGTTATTTCCTTTGATGTTTTATTGTGGGGTGCACCCCACAAGTATGCTATTCATTCCGTAATTACATCCCTTTTACGGAATGAATAACATTAATATGCAAATAAAATGCCCATTATAAAAGAAACAAAAAAAACTACTTATCTAAGTGTCTTAATAAGGGTGGGCACCCCACAACTACACATGCGGACTCACGGACGGACGGAATAGACCAAACCTATAGTCGCGAAACCGATCTTCGATGGGTAGGGGACTAATTACTGAGTAGAACACACTTTAGAGGATGTCACCTTTGAAGTTGTGTTGCATTTGGTGCAGTGATAACTGAGGAAATGTGGTTCGAATATAATCAAAATGTTAACAGGTGCGTGCAAAGACGGACAGACAGACGCAACACAGAATGTTTAGTTTTGCAATAGCTTGACTATCTTTCTGCCAGTGGACCTTAAACTAACAAAAAGCATTATTTACGTTGTTTCGGTTCTGAAAAGTTTCTGAGTAAGACTTCATAAAGCTTGTATATGCTAAAAGAGAATAATCAGTTGAGAATGAAAATTACGAAAACACCCGAGATAAGAAGCCATTTTAAAAAAAATCTATACTAGGCTACATATTTTTATTTTTGATATGTTTTGGCCAAGAGCCAATTCCCAACTTATAATCAATCAAATTGCTTCTATCCCCGTGCTCATCGGATATAATGATATGTTAAAAATGTCATATTTTGATTTTTTTTCATTTTGAAAAATTATAGAAAATTGGTTGCCATGGTAACCACTTACCCATGCATACATCCAAATTTTGATATATTACAAAAAGCATTATTTATATTGTTTCGGTTCTGAAAAGTTTCTGAGTAAGACTTCATAAAGCTTGTATATATGCTAAAAGAGAATAATCAGTTGAGAATGAAAATTACGAAAACACCCGAGATAAGAAGCCATTTAAAAAAAAATATATACTAGGCTACATATTTTTATTTTTGATATGTTTTGGCCAAGAGCCAATTCCCAACGTATAATCAATCAAATTGCTTCTATCCCCGTGCTCATCGGATATAATGATATGTTAAAAATGTCATATTTTGATTTTTTTTCATTTTGAAAAATTATAGAAAATTGGTTGCCATGGTTACCACTTACCCAATGCATACATCCAAATTTTGATATATTACAAAAAGCATTATTTACATTGTTTCGGTTCTGAAAAGTTTCTGAGTAAGACTTCATAAAGCTTGTATATATGCTAAAGAGAATAATCAGTTGAGAATGAACATTACGAAAACACCCGAGATAAGAAGCCATTTAAACAAAAATCTATACTAGGCTACATATTTTTATTTTTGATATGTTTTGGCCAAGAGCCAATTCCCAACTTATAATCACTCAAATTGCTTCTATCCCCGTGCTCATCGGATATAATGGTATGTTAAAAATGTCATATTTTGATTTTTTTTCATTTTGAAAAATTATAGAAAATTGGTTGCCATGGTAACCACTTACCCATGCATACATCCAAATTTTGATATAATTTCTTAATTCATTTAATGTAATAGTATAAAAAGGAAAGCATTTATATTCTATAATGTTTATGGTAATTTATCTATTTTCAATATGAAATGATGCAAATATAAGGATTTCAGGGCCTAAATAAGCTTGTTTTTAAGGTAGAGCTGTTACCATGGCAACGGATTGAATTTTGACCCGCAACATGTCAAATTTATTAGATTACATCATTTTGAATCTATTTAACAAAAAAAAATAAAGATTCTAGACTATGGATGAATCGCCCCCTGCATGATTCTTAGCTGGACTGCTACTTAAATGAGGCAAGGGTCGTGGTTCACACGCCAATCATAAATTTAATTTTATGTGTACATTGTGTTATTTTTTTATTCAAAATATAGACATTTGTGTATTGTTTCTTTATTCTGTCTTAACGAATATAGACATTTGTGTATTGTTTCTTTATTCTGTCTTAACGAATATAGACATTTGTGTATTGTTTCTTTATTCTGTCTTAACGAATGTACAAGGTATATAATCAAAGGAACATCATGTTGCAGTAGCGATAGCTGATTTTGTATTGTCTACTCGGGGCGTGATATCAATTGTCCACGCCCCTCGTACAATACAACAACATGTATTGCTACTGCAGCATAATATTCCCTGTGAATTGTATTGTATTGTATTGTTTTATACTGTATTGTATTTAAGCTGTGTCTAATAGTTGTATGGTCTTGTTACATCTGCGCACAGTGCATCTTCGCTAACCAAGGATACTGTATACATTAACATTCCCATAAGTTATTATGGTAATAGGATCGACAAATCAGCCTTGGCTAGCGGGGATACGCACAGTGAAGACTCGGACGAGACTTCATAGTCCGTATATATGTTATAAAGACCTAAGTGTACATGTTTAAAAAATAACAAAATAGAAGTGAAGTCCCAAGGCAGTATACCTTTAACCCTTTCCCTCATACGACAATTCTGCAGCAGACGACTTTGAACATATTTTGTCAAAAAATAGAAAATCTCTATAATTGAATGGATAACCTATGACTAAAAGAGGAAAACATTGTGACAAAAGAAGAAATTGCTCATTTTGAGCAATTTCTTCTTTTGTCTTCTTTTGTCACTATGTTTTCAAACAGCCGTCTGCTGCGGAGGCGTCAGAAAGCGTCTATATGAGGGAAAGGGTTAAAACCTTTCCCACAAACAAACGCTTTCTGACGCTTCTGGAGCAAACGACTTATGAAAACACTGTGGCAAAAGAAGAATGTCTCCTTATGCCCTAATGTTTTCAGTTCTTTGCTAGATCTAAACTTTTTAAACAAAGAGATTTTCCGTATGTTTCTCCGGCTGATTACAGTGTCGTCACCTGCAGATGTGTTGTATGTGTGAAAGGGTTTTCTAATACCAAACATGAGTGTCATTAAGACCCCAAATCGTCAGACGTGCCTCTTTTTATTATTGACAGGTGGAGACGATGTGACCATCGTGAAACACTCCTCCGTGGCGACTGCTGTCGGCGTGTCGATGGGTATACTTGCGTTTATTATACTGATTATCTTGGGATTCGTATGCTACTGGCGACGCAAGAAACAGGCCATCGCTGTAAGTAATTTATATAAGCCTGCTGTTAAAGCATTGCGAATCTAACTATCTGGGTTTCAAACATGTCTAATAAGACAGTACGTACTAATCATGCCCGTCTCGGTGGTGTAGTGGTAGGGTGTCCGCCTAGGGTGCGGTAGGTCGCGGATATGATCCCCGCCAAGGTCATACCAAATACAAATTGTACTTTAAAATAGTTATGAGTTTCCCTCCTAGGCGCTCATAATTGTAGGGTTAGCATTACGACTGACTGGTGTCAAGATAAAAGGACCAGTAGTACTGGTAACTTACCCAGGAAATACCGTGATATCACAAACATCGAGGAACGTAGCGTAAAACTAAGGACTGATCGAAAGTATATAATATATATATTATAAGAAATATGTCATAAACAGCAACCATACACCAACCATACAGCAAACATACAGCAACCATACATCAACCATACAGCAACCATACAGTCAATCACTGGGTGGAAACATTGGGGCGAAATGAAACAATGCGTATATCAGCAAGTGCATCAGACAATGAGCCGTCCCTCGAGAAAACAATGCGGATTCAGGTGAGTCAGCTCGTAACGGGCTGTCTCACCTGAAATCAGCATTGTTTGCCTTTTAATTATAAAAAAAATCCAACATTCTTATTACATAGAGTCGGCCGAATTTGAACATGGATGAGTCCACTTTAAACAATTCGGCGCTGAAAGAGTTAAACGTATTGATTGCCCACAGATGATGTGTATTCCCCGGTCCCCGGTAGCGCTGTCGGAAGCATCGCTCGGCTAACACTCTTTCCGACGTTTGAACAAATGTCACTGTGACAAGCGTCATTCATCTTCCACCAATGGACTTGTAGTCCCCTGTGGAAAAGCAGCTACTTGTCTGGAAAGACTTTAGTGTGTGAGTACTGGTGTGAGCAAAGCCAGGAAACACATGAGTAGTCGAACTGTCCGCCGCGATAAGGCTGAAGCAATGTTGAAGACGGCGTTAAACCCCTATCCATCAATCTATTGTGTGTATTCAGGTTGACCGAACACACCAAGCACTCGGTCGTGTGCTAGGTAACTATTGGTTATTTGATTGGTGCATTCGTCTAACAAACTCCTAACAACATTTATGTTAGGTAAATCTGAAAACACCCCGAATGTAGACACAGCAAGTTTCAAGATTTAATATTTAATGATTTTATTTATTATCATTTACTGTTTTTCTAATATAACTTGCATGCAGTTAAGGATGTACTGAACTGAGGTTTTGAAATTAAAAAAAAGATTTTTTTTTTTTTTACTTTCTTATTAAATCTTCTTATTTTGTTGTCAATTAAAACCTGTTTAGTCATTATACCTTTTTATAATTCTTCAAAATTTAAAAAAAAGTGGATAAAATTTGCTTGAGATAAAGGGCCTATTTTTTTCATGAGCCTTCAATTTGTTCGTGAGACGCTGTCCAGTTGCCGTGTTTGATTAAAAAATAAAACTGGGCAAAAAGAACATATTAAAGTCCATGTATATAAATTTTAATCTAGAACTTGTATAGTATCATATTGTTTTGAAAAAAAGTAGAAAATATTGGAAAACTTTTTTGACATTTGAAGATATGGTTGAAAAATTAATAAATATATATTCATATTTTAACATTTTTTAGCCATTCAAAGAAGAAAAACTGAAAATATTGCCCAATGACATATACTTTTCTTATTAAAATCTGATAAATGATAGTAATTGAAATAACTTAGAGAAGTTTCAGAAAAAGTTAAATATTACAAATATGTTTTTACCTTATTTCAAAGTTTTGAAATTGTCTATTCTTAAATCTGACAAATATGGATTTTCATTAGTGTCAAATAGTGTCTATGTTTTAGCTTTAACTACAATGTATCGCATGAACTTCCAATGATATGGATAAAATACCTTCAGAATGAGATTAAAACCACAAGAAGATAAACAATTAGCATATCATCTTTCAAATATCGGCAATTTGCGTGAAAACTTTTGTTTTCATTGGCTGAAATAGCAAAAGGCTTTTATAAATTGATCTAGCCAAAAAAAAAGGCCACTACCATACCTTTTTTTTTTTTTTAATTTAACATATATCCAACTTTCAAAAAACCAAGATTACAACAAAAGTTAAATATTATGAAAAATTCACTTTTCAGTTCAGTACATCCTTAATATGTAAAACGAACTCTTCCCTGTGATAATTTAAACTTACCATCTAAATTTCATAAAATTCATAATATTCATACAGTATTTCTATTCCGTCAAGCCAAAATTCCGACAAATACATCTACAGCCATGCTTATCTAGAGTCAAATAGTCACTACATAACGCTTTGTTTAAGTACAAATGAGTGTATGTCTTCACAAGAATGCATTGAATAAATGACATTGAGTTTAAATTCATTGTAAATATGTATGAGATGCACAATAAATGTTTGATTTGATAATTTTTATTATTTTTAGAGAATGTGAAAAACCAGTTTCGTCCCAGCCCGATTTTTTTTCAAAATGACGGTGACCACCTTCGCGAGGTGAATTCAAACTTGCATAATACATAACCCCCAATTTTCTTTGGATTATTTTAAAACTTAGAGATAACTTTATTAATGAAATAGGATGATCAACGTGTAAAACGTTTAGAAAGTGTGACAAATGAGGGTTGAAACTTTTTATTAACCCTTTGCCTCATATAGACGCTTTCTGACGCCTCTGCAGCAGACGGCTTTTTGAAAACATAGTGACACAAGAAAACGTGCAATTTCTCCTTTTGCCACAATGTTTTCCACTTTTTGTCATAGGTTATCCATTCAATTATGGAGATTTTCTATTTTTTGACAAAATACGTTCAAAGTCGTCTGCTGCAGAATTGCCGTATGAGGGAAACGGTTAAATTACATGGAAACAAAAGAAGGGAATTTAATCGGTCTAACATGACCTTTACATTTGACAGGCTCAGACACGAAACCACTATTTGGACCCGAACTATTTATATCAGTACGAATACCACTCGGAGGCGAACGTTCTGAAGGAGAACCCCACTGTTTGTAATCCTGGTTACCAGGTACCTCCACCGCGATCCCTGCTCAGGAAAGAGGTAACATTATTCACGTCATTCAAAAGCCGAACCTTCAGAGGTGTATTTTGTTTTACATTAATAGGGAGAAGCTTCCCGACGTCTCTCAAGCAGACGAACTTTGAAAAAATTGTTGCAAACGGAGAAGTTGGCAATTTCTCCTCTTGCCACAATGTGTTCAACTCTTGAATATAATTCGACATTTTTAGAGGACTTTCATTATAGTTACCAGATGTTTTACAAATTCTATGATTATATATTCAGTTCAAGCCTTTGCCTAGTAAGTGTTCTGTAGGTCGTCTGTCGCAGATGTGTTGTATGTAGGAAAGCGTTCATAGCAATTACCTCTTTCAGCGCCGAATTGTTTAAAGTAGACTCTTCCATGTTCGAACTCGGATGACTCTCTTTTCATGTTATAGGATTTTTGGAATATTTGTATAACTCACAGCTAAACAATGCAGATTTCAGGTGAGACAGCTCGTTACGAGCTGACTCACCTGAATCTGTATTGTTTGCAAAAAGCTCAATATTGCCTTTGGCGCAGAAAGAGTTAAAATCAGATTACTTGTTTACTTAGGTTTTGGCTTACATGGTGCGTGTAGAACCAGATTGATTGATTACGATTTCACGCCGTTTTCAACAATTTGTCAGTCATATCACGGCGGCCAGATCACCTACATGTGTGCTTCCTAGCTTCCTCACGTAAATACCCACCGTAACAGTCTTTCAAAGCAACTGGCTGCTTCTCCACATAGACTATTAGCACATTGGTTGAAAACGAATGACGCTTGTCGCAATGACTTTTTATCAAACGTCTGAAAGGATATTGTCCGAGCTTAGGTTTTGAACTCACAACTATGGATTGACAGACCGCGTCGCTATTGACAGAGCTACCGGTACAACTAGATAGCGAACAGTGAATAACCTGATCAGACTGCGCTGGTCGCAATGTCACAAAAGTTGCTGGACTGAGTTCTCATTTGAAATAAAGTACTTTAAATAAATCTTAACAGGGAATCAATGAACTTACATTTACTGTATATATGGCGTTACTGTTTTGCCGAGAGTACATTCCTTGTCTGGCCAATATAATCGTTTTTAACCCTTTCACTGACGAATTTCACAAAGTCGACTCTGCCATGTTCAAAATTGGACCACTCCATTATTCGTCCAACAAGATATTTGGTAAAATTAAATGTCTAAGTGGCAATCAATGCATATTTCAGGAGGGACAGCTCGTGAGTCACCTGAATCTTCATTGTTTTTAAAAGACTTTGATTGCCTTTTGAAGCGAAAGGGTTAATGCACCTAATATGGAAGACTCTTTTTCATGATATTTAACCCTTTTAACAACAAATCTGCAACCGCACACTTTGAAATCATGATCTAGGCAAATGTTTGGAAACTCTCTATAAATAAAAGGTAAACTATTGAATAGAGTTGAAAACATTGGGGCAAATGGAGGAATAGCTCAGTATGAGGTTATTTATCTTTTACAACACTACTTTCAAAGGTCGTCTACTGCAGATGCGTCAAAATGCGTCTGCAGCTGTGAAAGAGTTTAATAGGAATGATTCAAAACGTAAGAATTGTCATTGTTAATTACATACACTCAGGGGCTTTAAAAACGCAGAAGTGTGAAAATGGAAAATAAACACGGTTCTGGATTATCGATTTTCAAAAAATATGACAGAAATAAAGATCCCGATGTCCCCTAATAATGTTCCAACGACACATACGAAACTGTTGACGTATATTGGCGTCCTGTCTTGGAATCGTTATTCGTGGCTAACCTTAACGTGGTCTATCCGTGTTCACTATGTCGCTTGACATCATTCTCGAATGCGAATTTGTGTTGAGGGATGGCAATTGTATAATCTTCCCAGGTCGGAATATCTACTTCCGGTTCGCAGTATTCCAAACGCCTCAAAGCGTTCGTATTCTGATGAACGTCGCATTTTCAATTAAGGTCATAATAACCCATTCTAAGTTTGTTTTTCAAGAATGTAAAATCCATTCGCACGAGTTAAGTCACCATAAATCTAGTTTCTGTAAGTGCCACGTGCAAAACATGGAAAATTGACCAATGCGTAAAAAGCAATCTTTTGAAAAAAATAATATGTCCAAAAATTTAATCTGGACAAGATATTTACAGACCAAGTAATTCATTCGACTAAGGATGTAGAAAACGACCATCCAGAAATGAAAATTTTATTTTTCAACTTTTGCGTTCTAAAAGCCCCTGAGTGTATGTCATAGTTTAAATAACAAATGTTCAGATGACATCATCATGTCACAACTTTTACCCCGTAGTTTTACATAATTAAGTGAGACTTGAACGTTTTGTCTTTAAAACGTTATAATTCCTCCTAAATATTCCAAAAGTTCACATGGCCGTGAATATTTTAAAGTGTTACATTTCTTTTCAGAACCCTGTATCAATAAAGTCGAATGTCGTACATGTAGTTACATCTTTTAAGGAGTCTTTAAAGTTGAATAAAAAACATCTTTGGTCAGTTGATGCAAGCTAAGATGTGTATTTTTTTCTACAGAATACTTACGTGGATACTGAAAGAGCACGTTTAGAATTCCCAAGGGAACAACTTCAGCTCGGAGTTGACCTTGGCCAAGGTCGCTTTGGTAAAGTAATCCAAGCACGAGCAATGAACATCAGCGGTGTTGGGAAATGGGAACAAGTTGCTGTTAAAACATGCAGAGGTAAAAGTTTATCTGATAATCGTGTTGATTTGTAAACAACTGAAATGAAGTCGTTGACTTCAATAACTGACAAAAACGTTATCAATAGAACATGAAGCCATTTACATTTTGATTTTAATTAATTTTCGTTTCCTAAATCAACGTCTTTTTTTTACGAAAAGCTTGTTAAAGTCGACTTTAGTAAATGTTCATTTTAAGTCACGATGAAACGCACACATCGTATATAATAAATCATGTTTAATTTGTAAAGGCCAAACATTTTGATATTGATTGTTTTTATAAACAAGTGACAATATGTGCCAACTGTTCACTCTCGTTTTATAGGGACAGCAACTGATTCCGAGAAGCAAGATTTGTACCAGGAACTTGAAATTATGAGAAAGATTCCAGCTCACCCAAACATAGTTCACTTGCTCGGATGCTGCTCCAAGACCGGTCCGTATTTTTATGCTTAACCATGTCAAACGTTTTCCTTATTTTCTCAGCCGAGCATCGGTAGAGACGCGGGCTGTCAATCCAGGAAACACATGGGTTTGTGTTGGCCGCTCACTTATATTACTGGAAAGTTGATGAAAACGTTATTTAAACCCAATTTATCAATGCTTTTCTTATTTTCTATTCTCATCAATCTGTATAACTGTCTGTTGATATGGGTCGTTGCTTGCGCGTCCAGCTAACTCTTAAACAAGTATTGTTTCTGATTGTGTATCAATCTTTTTGTCTGTATATACAACTATGATACCTTATTCTGCCTTTCTCATAAACATAAAGGTTTTGTGTCTAGTTTTGTGTCAAGCTGACTATTCAACAAGCATTGTTTCTAATTGTGTACCAATCTTGTTGTCTGACATACTACTATACCAAAACTAATTTTACCTTTCTTATATTCATAAGTGTGGTGTGTCTATCTAACTCTTCAACAAGCATTGTTTCTGATTGTGTACCGAACTTATTTCTGTCTATACTTCTATGGAACCTGTTTTTGCCTATCTCGTATACATAACGGTTGTGTGTCTAGCTGACTCTTCAAAAAGCTTTTTTCTTTTTCTTTGTACAAAGTTTACTAGTTATCATCTATAGTAAAACTAGTCAAAACTTTCCCACATACAACAACTTCGCAACAAACAACTTATAAGACATAAATGCATATATTTGAAACTTCTCTATAATAAAGTTTAATTATTGAATGGAGTTAAAAACATTAAAAACATTGAGGCAAAAGAACAAAATAGTTCACCATGAGACTTTCTCCCTTTACCCTTTTCCACAATGTTTTCAACAGTTGTCTGAAGCAGAGGCATCAGAAAACGTCTGTTTGCGGGAAAGTGTTGAATACCACAATGTACATTTCTTGAGAATAATGTGCATTTCTCTTGGTTAGGAAAATATATCAGCAATTTCTCCTTTTCTAGCGATGTTTTCAAACACCATTTGTTGATTAGACTTTTTAATTGAAGTATGTAAGGTTATAACATTTTTCTATAAACTATAGCATTTTGGTCAATTTCGTTGTGTTTTCACATATGTACTTACTTAAAATATTGTTGATTTTTATTTCATGTCAGTTTTCCGTATTTACCACACTGACAACACTTCATCTTCGTCAATCGTTTTTATGCTATTTTAGGTATTGCTGGTATGTCTGCATTAAATTCTTTTTTTCCAAGTCAAAGGCGGTATGACACGTTATGATAAAAGGTACAATTGGCTTTTGTGAACATTTTGAATTTAAATCAGCCTGTGCATTAACACAGTCTAATCAAGATTAACACTGTTCACTCAAGGGATTATGATTCGAACCCCAGCTTGGTCCACATTCTTTCCGATGTTTGACAAAAGTGACTGTGACAAGCGTCATTCGTCCTCATCCAATGGGCTAACAGGCTATGTTGAAAAGCAGCCAGTTGCTTGGAAAGAATGGCGTGTGGATAACTGGTGCGAAAAGGCGAGGAAACACATGAGTAGGTGAACTGGTAACCGTGATATGACAAAAGATATGTTAAAAATGTCGTTTGACTCCAATCAATTCGGTGGATTAAAATTAATAACACTATAATTATATACAACAACCTTTGCAGATCCGCTGTATATAGTAATGGAGTACGTGCAACGAGGAAGTATGTTGAACTACCTGAGGAAGTGTCGACCCAGCAGCCGAGTGTCAAGTGACAGTGGAATATCAATTATACAAACCAACTCCAGTTTTATGGAACCAAGAGCAAAAGATTTGTCTATATTTGCGCTACAGATCGCCCGGGGTATGACCCATATTGGGTCGATTGGGGTACGTTCTTACGATGGTGCTTTTGATACGTATAAGTATTCGTTTACGCCTCATACTCACGAAAAATAAGGTGCAAATCAAAATTAAAGTAGCATCAAAGTATTTATGTGAACCAATACAGAACCAATCATGAACGGATGCAATTATTGTTTTCGAACGTCCAACTAGACTGTAAAATAATGCAGCTAGTCAACAGTGTTTTCAGTACTTTAAATAATACAGACACCGTAACAGTTTTTCCATGATATGCTTTTTTTTCTTTGATCCATATTTGCTCTAGAACTAAAGTTCATTGCCGTGTTCTTTCCCTGTTCGCCCACTGTTTTCTAACATTGTATCATCCAGATGAAGCTGGTCTAAATATGTATGTTAACATGAAAACACATGTCACTCTAGTGTACTTCGAATAAAAGTTAAAATATGTTTAAGCCAACAATTTATCTTTCTCTGGCGATTAGAGGAAAATTAATTTAGATATAAATGATTTTGTTATATGTTATTGTCAAGATCTTCTTTCCGAAATAAAGAAATGTTCTAATTTATTAATGACACTGGCTACATAATTTTGTAGAACTTTTGAGAGCTTTAACCTTTTCCCGCACACAGACGCTTTCAAACGCCTCTGCAGCAACCGCATTTTGTAAACATCATGGCAAAAGTATAAATTGCTCATAATTTTCATTTCTCCTTTTGCCATATATAAATGGTTTTCGTTTTAGTAAATGTTTTCAAAGTCGTCTGCTGCAGATGTGATGTATGTGGAAAAGGGTTTAATACTGGCTATTTTAAAGTATGACAGAAATATTTATAAGTTTTACCAGATATCGTATAGAAATATATATAAATCTTACCAGAAAGTCGTACACAAATATATATAAGTCTTACCAGAAAGTCGTACAGAAATATGTGTAAGTCTTACCATAAAGTCGTAAAGAAATATATATAAGTCCTACAAGAAAGTCGTACATATATATGTGTAAGTCTTACCATAAAGTCGTAAAGAAATATATATAAGTCCTACAAGAAAGTCATACAAAAATATGTGTAAGTCTAACCATAAAGTCGTAAAGAAAGTCGTACAGAAATATATATATAAACCTTACCAGAACGTCGTACAAACTGTTATATCCCACAATTAATTTATTTTCCAACAGATTATACATAGAGATCTTGCTGTCAGAAACATACTTCTTGGTACCGACTTCACGTGCAAAATCTGTGATTTTGGCCTGGCCCGCGACGTTGAGGGAGTGGATGTCTACGAGAGAACTTCAAAGGTAATTGGAAAATTGTACTATATTGCAGAAGGAATAATTCAAATTATAGACACAGATGGCAATATCGTAACTCAACCTGAAAAGATAACTTGATTTTCTTTACATCATATACGATATCGGATTACTGGGTAAACAACCAATGTAAAAAAACAATTGCATTCATTTTTCTGTTTCAGATAATATATATTTTTGTTTTTAAGGAATGACTATTTTAAAAGACACCGATATTGGGATTTCTGAATTATATTATTTTTTTCCAAAAATTAATAGACTGACATTTTTCATAAGGATAACATATTATCAAAACCTGTAGAATAATATATCTATAGGTGCTACCTATTTACGAAAAAACGCAAGATAATTATAAACAAAAATTAAAGAGCATACTTTGGCCATAAAAAAGGATTTATAAGTAATTGACTAGACAATAATAATGTTAATGTCATGTTTCGTGCATTATCAAACAATATTTGGAATTCGTATTGCTGTCGTCTATTATTACGAACAGAAAATAATAAAGTAAAAGACTTTCAGAAAATCAAGGAATACATTTATAATGAACGAGGTTAAAACATGATGGCCGGGATGATCCTTAATCGATCACCTGCATTATGGTAAAGAAGCAAAAAGATCAGCCCTTTGCTGATGCCACCTTACGACTGCCTTTTTCAACCAGTTAATATGACTGGAACAAATGATGTAAGGGGTCACATTTATGCTAAACCCTTTCCCTATTAGAGACGGTTTCTGAGGCCTTTGCAACAGACGATTTAGGGAAAGATTGTCGCTAAAAGAACAATTGCTCCTTATGAGAAAGTTATCCTTTTGCCACAATGTTTGATAAATAGCTCATGTATAGGAATTTGGGGTATTTCATGTTGATACCACTTTTTTGCGGGAAACGACGTCGCTCCATTGACGTTACGCCAAGACGAAGTGTTACGGAAATGACGTCACGTCCTTCTTTGGATACTATACAGTCAACATTTAGGTTCGGGCGTAGAAGTCTAATGATTGAACGTCAAAAGTTGGGACTCACGACTGTAACAGAATGACGTCCGGTTTGACGTCGTAAAAAATTTAATGCAGTTTTCATTAACACTGTACAATGCATGTGATCTGGGAAAGATCGGATTTAAATGCTTTTAACGCGCGATTTCTTTCCATTCTATGTTTGAAGTTATTTTGTGTATGTGTATGTGATTCTTGAGCTTTTCTTGCTCTAAATTTTCTTACATTTTCCCTCTGACGTATACGCTTGTGTTCTAGTTTGTTTAGTTTGTCCCTGGACGCGATTCTCTGATTTCTTTTTTTCGTACCTTCTTTGCTTTCTGACAGCTGTTTCCGTTGTTTATTATTTTGAATTGCACAATAATATGTATTATTCAATTGGGAGATTTTAGATCATTTTAACCAGCGGTAATACTCAAAGGAACCCTTTGGCGGCGTCCCTATACAAAGTACACGTAATAAACGTTAAATAACGCTCAAAGGGGACAAAATGTCAGTTATGAAATAATTATGATATTTCATTCAATATAAACATATTAATTAAACCCTTTGAAATTTAAAAACAATGTTCTAGACGTATGTTGAAAATAAACTCAAAATGGAAAAATAAAATACACAGTTTTAATTATTTTTGTTTAATTCTTAACACTATCAGTATAAGTGACGTTTTTCAGTGAAAGGGGACATTTTATCAGTGAAAATAACATGAACAAAAATAACAGTTTTTGACTCTAGAATACGCTAAACTTTTATTTACAGGAATTCTGGTTCAAACGTATTTTCCATGCAAAATATTGTAGTATTTTGCTAAAATAGAAAGCCTCATTTTTATTTTTAAAAAAAATAGTATGGTAAAATACACCCTTTTTAAGCTGAATTACAAAATTTTGTTTTTTCCTTAACGACATCCATCTTCTTGGAGGTCTTGTTTATATCCGTCAAAATTACGTCATTTCCTTTAATACGTATACGACGTCGGTTGATAAATTTTCCTGCGATTTTCTTAAAAAATGTAATTTTAAGAATATGTTTCGTATACTTAGTTGGAATATATTGTTACAAATTACAACGTCATTGTTAAGCGTATTCCGTGCAAACTATCTTTTTATAAATAGACTCGTTTACCAAAGATAATAATAAAAGTCGTGCATCAGAAGTATATTTTATTTCCTTTGTAATCATACCAAAATCATATATGCAGCTGTAAAAATGGCGAATATATTGAAGATTAATGGTCAACGTGTGACAAAATCTTGCGTGAGCCCCAACTTTTGACGTTCAATCTAATGCTGTCGTTTTTTTGACGAACGGGAAAACATATTTCTTACAGAGTTCAATTTATTTTTAACTTTTCGTACAAATTCTAATTCCCACAAAACACAGCACTTTAATAAATATCGATTTAAAAAAATAAATATTAAAAAGACGACAATAATTTATTTTCAATCCGTGTTTCTCGTCTCATTTTATACAAACCCAAAATGGCGGCCCCCATGGATTTGGCCAGTTTCATTTCAGAAAGCTTCATGGGTTATTGAAAAAAAAAAAAAAATTCTCACACCCGTTACCTATAAAGAAAAATACCGTTTATGGTTGTTTTTTTCGTATTAAACCATTTTTATCTTCTGCAATAGAAGAATGTTTAAACTTCCAGATTTTTTATTTTTTATTTTCATATCTTGAACAGTTTTTGAATTTTACTTGCTAATAATTCGCCGTCGATTTGTTTACCCGTACAAATATCGGCACGGGTGATATTTTAGTATATCATTTAGCTACTTATCCTTCTTATTTACGTCCCTGCTACTACCTGCTACCACTAGTACTCCTAATAATACTAATAATACGTAAATTCTGTTTTTCAGGGACCTCTGCCAATTCGGTGGATGGCTCCAGAGGCGCTAGCAGACAACATGTATTCACGTAAAAGCGATGTATGGTCGTACGGCGTGCTGCTATGGGAGATCGTTACATTAGGTAATCATCATTACAATACATTTACTATCATTATAGCCAGTCAGACAGTACCAGCAACAAATCTGTTTTGCTATTATTGACCACGAAATGGGTATTTTTCAACAAAATAAAGATACAAATGAAAGTAAAACGTAATTGAGGACTGACATTTGTTGATTATCATTGAAATAAAGAGGGAATTCATTTGACATCATATAGAGAGAATATACGATTGTACGTTTCATACTGGAATTCTGTCCAGAGCGATAGTTACTCGCGCATATCAAACGAGTGGGACAGCTGTTTACGGGTGACGTCTCAAGATTCACTTGTTTGATAGGAAATCGCCATGACCGATTTATTACTGGGCTTCTCGGTTTCTATCCCTGCTTTGGAAGTCGTTGTAATTTTTTTTTTTGTTATGGTGTTTAACACTTTTTCAGTTATATTACGGCATTTGCTGGTTGTTCCCCAGTACGACTGGTTCATTTACCCAACATATTCAGTCAACCCTGAACGCCAAAGAGCGCTGTCATTTTTACCATTGTTAAAGTCTTCGTTAGTAAGGAAGATATATATATTTTTTAATGCGGCGTAAAAACCAAAACCAAAAAATCAATCAATCAAATTAGACAATAAGCTCAAGTGTTTGATTGCTTAGCAGCAACTTCATTCTCGTAATTGACCAATCTATAACAATTCCGAAAACGTTTTCAGTGCTCAGAAATGAACTCCATGCTCCAAATAAGGCATCTGATTGGTCAATTTGAAGAACGAATTTGCTTCTGACCAATCATATACTTGAGCACAAATACAAATTTGGAGCACAGATGAAACTTCATGGTTTTGGAGCCATAAGTTTTATTTGTAGCACGGAGTTCATTTCTGAGCACAGATAATGCTAAATCAGATTGTTATAGTTCCGGACACCGCAGCTTGAAATTAACCCGGGGATCATTTATACGCGTTACTTTTCTGTTCTCGTGTCATATAACATACTGTTAAAAAAATAACGTTAAACATTGTTGAAATAAAAATAATATATTTGATGGGTTTATTTCAGATGACTACAAACGGATGAGATGACGTAAACTTTTGTTAAAATAAAAATAATATGTTTATTTCAGATGAATACAGATGACATAAACTCTTTATATGAAAATAATATGTTTTATGAGTTTATTTCAGTTTCATACATATTGTTGAAGATGTCCTAAAATCTTGTTGAAATGAAAATTATATGTTTGGTGGGCTTATTTCAGTTTCATACATATTGTTGAAGATGTCCTAAAATCTTGTTGAAATGAAAATAATATGTTTGGTGGGTTTATTTCAGTTTCATACATATTGTTGAAGATGTCCTAAAATCTTGTTGAAATGAAAATAATATGTTTGATGGGTTTATTTCAGATGAAACAAACTGTTGAGATGACGTAAACTGTTGTTAAATTAAAATAATATGTTTGGTGGGCTTATTTCAGTTTCATACATATTGTTAAAGATGTCCTAAAATCTTGTTGAAATGAAAATAATATGTTTGATAGGTTTATTTCAGATGAAACAACCTGTTGAGATGACGTAAACTATTGTTAAAATGAAAATAATATGTTTGATGGGCTTATTTCAGTTTCATACAAACTGTTGAGATGACGTAAACTATTGTTAAAATGAAAATAATATGTTTGATGGGTTTATTTCAGATGAATACAACATGTTGGAAATGACGTAAAACCTTGTTGAAAAAAACAAACATGTTTGGTGAGTTTATTTCGGATGAATACAAACTGTTGAAAATGATGTAAAACCTTGTTGAAATGAAAATAACATGGGTTTATTTCAGGTACATACATATTGTTGAAGATGCCGTAACATCTTGTTGAAATAAAGATGATATGTTTGATTGGATTATTTCAGGTACAAACAGATTGTTGAAGATACCCTAAAATCTTGATAAAATAAAAAATAATTTGTTTGATTGGTTTATTTCAGGTGCCACACCATACCCCGGTATGTCAGCCATGGATGTGATGCGACATGTTTTGCAAGGTTACAATCTACCCCGCCCACTGCACTGTAAACCTGAAATGTAAGTTCAACTGTATATTTACTAGTGATAGCCACATCACGCGAAAGCCAGCCTTTTGACTCATTAGTATCTAATCCATGCCCACATATAGCCGCTTTATGGCGCCTCTGCAGCAGACGACCTTTGAACATATTGTGCCAAAATAAGAAACTGCATAAAAAGAGCGAATTTTTCCTTTGGTCACAATGTCCTCAGCTTCAGTGTTGATTCAATTTCTCATTTGGTCACAATGGTTTCAACTCTTTTCAATAATTACCTTTTCATTTACAGATATTCTCCGCATTTTAACTAGATGTTTTCAGAGTCGACTACTGCACATTTGTTGTAAGCGGGGAAGTGTTTATAACAGATTGCATACTGTACAGTCGCTTTGTTTGTTTTACCTGGAAGAATTTTCCTAATGAGCTAAGGAATTGTTTTACGAGGTCGTTTAGGATCGTCACTCCCTTGTTTATAAAATGTTCAAGTACTACGATAGGATTGATCATAGTTATTGAGTTACAAAGGTTAACAACTGTTTGTACATACATTTATTTGGATATATTTGGTAAAGAAAAACAATCTGTTGATAATGCCACCCAATTTTTCTGAAGAAATAAGTACGCAAATGTTCATGGTTGAAGAAGGTAGATACAGGACTATCCCAAGAGAATGTCGGACATGTTAATTTGTCCATTATACACTGATTTACGTATTACATTTCTGTCAGCATATGTTCTAAATCAACCTAGCTCTGAAAAGATTTACACGCTAATGTCCTCACACAATGTAACAACAGTTAAACATCTGGTCATGTTTATTTACTATGCATTAAAAGCGAGACAGAACTATATAGACAGTTTTCAGGATGATGTATAGGTTACATTGTAAATACTAAAATAAATAATAAATCTTTCCAGATGTACAGTTGATCTTGTTTTATATATTGACTGTATAGTCATATGTGTATTGTACAGTAGTGGTGGTGTCATACTTCACATGTTTTGTAAATGTGTGTATTTGTGTATGGCCCGATGGCCTAAATTACAGTTTGAAATAAACTTGTAAAACTTGTAAACTTGGGGCTTGTCGGTCATTTCAATTCGAAAAAGGCCGACAACTCGACGAACATTACCGATTTATTAGGACTTCATAAGAGAATTGCCAAGCTATATTGCAAATTAATACCAAATTCGTACATAAATCGACGAATCCATCAGCATGACACCATATAGTACCATTAAAACAACGAACCACATTCCTAACATGATCCTTTAAAATTAATGTTCCATGTAGGAGGTTGGTTATCAGTACGTTCAAGTAAAACATATTAGAACTGTTAATCTCGTTGCTTGCAGATATAATATCTCTTATGCGATCGGCGAATTCCGTATGATGTCGATAGCTATCGATATTGTTTGTGGGCGTGTCGGTCATTTCCTCCGGAAATGACATACAAGAGTCCTCAAACATTACTGTTCTATGACCTTAAACGGAATCGCAAATAAGCAAACCTTATTGAGGGGTGTTCGATACCAATTTGAACAGTTGTTATAACAATTATGGTACAATTAATTTCAGGTACGAACTAATGGAGCGTTGTTGGACTGACTCCGTAGAAAGACCGTCGTTTTCAGATATTGTTTCCCACCACGAAGCGTTAATGGACGACGACTATATCATATTGAGTGATTATGACGAAAATAACTATGGCTGGCTAGATTCCTACACTCTTGAAGAAAGAGTTTAGGACAGACTTTAGTCAATGAAGGGTTGGCTCAATGTCGAACATTTGATCGTTGTACGATAAATAAGAAACAAACCAACCCTACGCTGAAGTTGTCAACTTTAACAAATTACTTTTGTGATGTTAATTTGTTTCTTTTTCTTATTGTGTTGTTTTGTTCTCTCAAAGAACAGTTCATATTTTCCCCGATTAAGACGATGGTTGAAGCCCTCTGAATCAGACTTATTTGAAGAAAAAGAGTGGCAACAATGGGCCATTTCTCATTTTCCCATATTATTTTCAAGTTGGTATCGAAAATATACTCTGGTGTGTGTTTTAACAGACACATTTTGAATGTGGTATCCGGAATACGGAAGGATAATGTTATATTGTAATTCAACACTAACATAAAGGAGTATTTGTTGAATAATGTATTAAATGAGGAAAGGCCATACACAACCTTGATACGTATTAAAAGACCACAATACATAGTTCCCAGAACTACAACATTTACCTCCCCTGGCAGCCATTTTGATAGGAAAATTTACTATACATTGTATAGAGAAATACCGAATATATTTAAATTAAACAATTGCATGTGCAAAAATAATTAAATCAAGAAGTCGATATAATCAGACCATACCAAATGCATCAACGACATATGGTTGTCAAACTCAAATTCCTTATATTCCAAGTTAACACATCGTTTTAAATATTCTTTATTAATGTTTATCATATTTTCCTATGAAAATGGCCGACAAGGGAGATAGTTATTCTAGTTGTGGGAACTATGCATTGAATTTCCGAGAAATAATTTAACCTTTTTCAAAATGTAGATGCTTTTTTTTGTCAACTGTATCTTAGACATTCTCTGTATTTGTGCCTTCATGTTTTTTATAAACATATACTGAGATTTGTTGTTGGTTAAAAGAGTTAAAATCCAACTTAAACCATATGCAGATAGGAATGTATTTAACCCGTTCCCTCATACAGAAGACTTCTGAAACAATGTGAGAAAAGGAGAAATTGCTCATAATGAGCAATTCCTCCTTTTGTCAAATGTTTTAAACCTATTTTTAGAATAATTATACTTACATTTAGGTCATATTACGCCGAATGCATCCGCAGTCATGCTGATTTAGAGCTAAATTGTCCATACAAAAAAAACGTTTTTAAAAATGAGTGTATACCTTCATCGGAATGCATTGAATATGTGACGTTTTTAAATTTATTGTAAATATGAAATAGGACGTGAAAGTGTTTGATTTGATCATTTTAAGTATTTTGACCTCGTTTGAAAGTGAAAGTAGAGTATGTGTAAAACAAGTTTCGTCCCAGCCTGATTTCGTCCAAAATGACAATAGCCACCATCGCTGGGTGAATTCTTTCTTGCATAATACATCACCCCCATTGTCTAAGGATGAGTTTAACGGGAACTATTATAAATGATATCAGATGTTCTACCTGTCAAACGCTTTGAAAGTGTGGCAATTGAGCGTTGAATCTAGTTGATTTAACTGGAAACAAAGAAGGAATTTATTTGGTGTCTTAAAAATATGAGCCGTCCCACGAGAAAACCAACATTGTTGACTCTGCGTTAAGGATCGACCCTGATCAGCCTAAGCATGCCGCGCAGGCTAACCCGGGCAGACATTTTTCACCTCCTGTGGATTTACTGTTTCAGGAGTCATTACTCTAAACCTCCACCCCCCTGAGGCGGAATATATCGACCCGGATTAGCCTGCGCGGACTGCGCAGGCTGATCTGGTTCGATATATTACGCAGAGTCTATAATGTTGGTTTCCTCGTGGAACGGCTCATATGTTTTTCACATGTTCACAGATGTGTTTTTAATCTTCCGTGGAACTGTTGTATGTGGGAAGGGGTTAAATTACTGTCCCTCATACAGACCCATTTTGACGCCTCTGCGGTAGACGACTTTTTAACAAACCCCGGGGACCAAACTATTCAATTATTATACTTTTATTTACATATATTTTTGATGAGACATTTATTTGATAATGTTTCAGTCTTTCTAAAAGACGTGTATAGAAGAAGAAGATGATTTAAACCCGTTCACACTTACAGACGTTTTCTGACACCCTTGCAGCAGACGACTATTAAAAACAATGTGACAAAAACATGCTCAAAACGAGAAGTTGTTTCTTTTGCCACATGTTTTTAAAACTATATTCAATGATCATAATTTGATTAAAAAGGATTTGTTTTGCAAATTTGTCATCAAAGTCATCTGCTGCAAAATGGTTGTATGTGGGTCAGGTTTAAGTGATTCATTTGTATATATATTAATTATCGAGAGCAGGAAACCAAGTGTTTTATCCGTGGTTTTTGGGTCATTCAAAGACTGTAAAAAATTGTAGTAGGGCTCGATATTGCGGTGTTAGATTTATAATTGATTTACCTTTTCAGCATAACATTAACCCTTTCAGCGCCGAATTGTTTAAAGTAGACTCTTCTATGTTCAAACTCGGACGACTCTATTTTCATGTTATAGGATTTTTGGAATATTTTTATAACTCACAGCCAAATTATGCAGATTTCAGGTGAGACAGCTCGTTACGAGCTGACTCACCTGAATCTGCATTGTTTGCAAAAAGCTCAATATTGCCTTTGGCGCTGAAAGAGTTAACGGCTTTTTTGACAATATTTCACCTACTCATTATCATGTGTTTTCTGGCTTTCTCACACCAGTACTACACACAAGCAAATTGCTGCTTTTCCACATAGAATGGTTCAACTCCTGGATTGACAGCCCGCGTCTCTACCGACTGAGATGGCTTCCTGGTACCAAACACGGTCAATAGAAATTGCAAACAATTTAGGCGAAGATCAAAACTTTACATTCATGCAGCCCAAGCTTGATTTATTTTGCACTTACCGGCCGAAGTCGTAAGAGAATCGGCATTGTTCCAGAGGGTATCGGACTATCCCGAACATTACCGACCTTTGACGACGTAAAACGGTAATCGCCGAGCAAATTAGAAAGAGAGCGATTAGGAGCATAAAGGTAAACAACACAATTATGATATATCAGAGAGTGGCTGACTTTTATATGTTATATAATAATTACTGTCATTTTACATTAATGAAATAAATAAACAAAATGCATATTACATATTTGCGCCGTTTTTGTTCGTTTGTTTTATGGCGTTTCACGTCGACTTCATAGGACTTTAAAATAAGTGAACGACGTGCATCGAGGGTCGAATGAATTTTCCCTATAATTTCTGACTAGAATATGTAAAAAGCTATACCTATATGACTGATATATGGGTATAGCGCTGGCTCATATTAGAGAATTTCTGATTTCCAAGACAATTTTACAGGAATATAATCTGATGATATCTTATTATTATATTGGTATATCGATTTCCAAGGATGTCTGAGTGGTACATGTATATAGAATATAGATACATCGATTTCCCAGGATTTTTGACTGGTATATTGGTAGTATGGAACATCCGAATATCGCGAAACTTACGGTTGATGTTGAAAAGTATAATAAAGTAATTCTTACTGTCATTCATATCCAGTGTCACTCGTTTTTAGCTCACCTGAGCACGAATTCCGACTAACTTATGGTTGATTGATTGAATTTGAACGGGATTTAAGGCCAGTTCACCTACTCATATGTTTCCTGGTTTTCTAACACCAGTTCTCCACACAACATTCTTTCGAAGCAACTGGTGCTTTTCCACATAGACTGTTAGCCCATTGGTGAAAGATGAATGACGCTTGTCACAGTGACATTTGTCAAACGTCAGAAAGAATGTTGGCCGAGCTGGGGTTCGAACTCACAACCCTCACTGACCTATGGAAATAGCCCCCTGACTGGTATATGGGAATAGCTAACTATTTGTGAGTGCTATTTGGGAATAGTGAAACCTTTCTGATGGAAAAAGCTATAAATTTCTGACAAGCGATATATTTCTCACAATCACTTAAAATTGATACCTTTCTGATTTGTTTAATGGAAAATCTAAAACCTGACAAGACAATGCGAATTGGTATCTGTGAAAAGCAATTATTCTCTGACTGTCATACAGGAATAGCGATACCTTTATCACTGGTAAATGGCCAAAACAAGACCTTTCTAACGGGTATATGGGCATAGCCGGTCTTTCTTTCTAGTATATGGGCATAGCGGGACATTTCTTACTAGAATATGGGAAAAGCGAGACCTTTCTCAATGGTACATTGGAATAGCTTCACATCTTTTATTGCTTTCTGGAAAAATCGAAACCTTTCTGACTTGTAAATGGGCACAGTGAAGCCTTGGGGAATGATATACTTTTTATTAAAAGTCTCGCGAGAATCCGCCTTTCAGACTTCTGACGTGTATGTAGGAATAGAAATGATACCTTATAAACTGCTTTATTGGTATACGTGGGGTAATCAATTAATTATGTCACTAATGACTTTCCGTAGAAATCACGTTACAAAAGAGAATGTGAATTTCATGTTGTTGATTGCCGATCATGTAGATAATACGACTGCGCAATTTTAATAAATCTGCTTGTTTAGAAGATTAACCAAGACATTCATTGTTGAATAATACGCACTCGTATATATAGTGGTTAAAGGGACTGAACACCATAATGGTCCAAAATCGTTATATTTTATACTTATTCTAATTAATCCAAAATACGTCGATATATATGTAACGGAATGTTGTAGAAGGTCGTACAAGTCTTGTTTTTCATTATTTCATAGGAAATAAACAGTTAAAAAAAAAGTCCGCTCCGTGTTTTCCCGTTTAAAAATACCGTGGAATTTCCTCTTGCTCATTTGAATTTGTGAATTCAATCCGGCATTCTCTAACACTATCGACTCATTACATTCATGTATGCGTGAGTGTAAGGAACAACAACTCTGGGAAGGAGATTGTCAATTCGGTTGTAGTGATCACGTGATAAATATACAGCGATATTTTTAGATTTACTGGGTTACTAACCCAGTAGATTTTACATTGCAAAATAACGAAAAATCTCCGCAATATTAAAAGTGTGCATATATTGTAGTACATCAGTCAGCAAATATCAATGCCTTACATGCAAACAAATCAAGGTAATAGCAATTTTTAACAATTTTCTTTTTTTTTCCCGCTTTTTTCTCATATGGGATTCAGTCCCTTTAAATTCCAATGTCATAATAAAAGATGAAGGAAAATTAGAAATGGGGGCTTACATTTAAGCCCGAGTGTCTTTTCAGATATCTCCAAATGAGGTTTTTCTGAATTTTGTCGCAAACATAGAAGTTCTACGGTGAAATTTCGAAACGTAATTTTCTGGGTTAAACAAATAAATGGGCTTTATTTAACCTTTAAGACTGCGTTGGTCTACGCTGCGAAAATCCTCCGCTGCGATACATCAATAACATGAATTACCAGTTTCCATACATATTACCTAGTCAATATTAGCTCAGTACTAATACGTCAATAATACCTATTAGTATTTGCAACAAAGATGTAAACAACTATTTTGTATCTTCTTCACAGTGTAATACAATTGATGATGAACAGAGGTTTATGGGCCCAGCGTCAAGAAAGAAAGGGTATTTATATGAAATGAAATCCTGTAATTCAGAAGTGTTGACATTTATCTGTTTTTTTGATAAATCTGGCTTATATTGTGTCAAAAATTGTACCTCTTTTTAATTGATACAGGAAACAAATGGAGCTATTACCTCACATAGTGAAATGATAAATCTGCTAAAGTCCACAAACATTTGAAATAATTGGATTAAATCGACTTTAAGCCAAATAAAACCTTTTCGTTTCACTCTTATAAATTACAACCTTTTAAAACATTGCAGAAAAAATGTGAAATCCCGCTAACACGCAACCTTTGAATGTTCGTAATAGTTTTAGCCTCACCGGACAACTTTTATAATAAATAATGACAAAAGGTGAAAATGCTCATAGTCATAATGAGCAGTTTCTCCTTTAACCAAAGTGATTTAACTCTAATCAATATTTATGTTTGCATTTATAGAAACTTCCCCTACATCCGATATGCTGTCGTCTGCTTCAACAAAGAAGTGTATGATTGGAAACCGGTTAAATGCTTTTTTTTTCTGTTGTAAGAATTGTTCAACCTTCTCATGTTTCCATAGCATAACATATCAGACAGACAGTGTGAATTTGCCACTGTGCTAGAACAAAAAAAAAACGTTGAAAACACTGTTAACCCTTTCCCTCATGTACACGCTTTCTGACGCGTCTGCAGCATACGGCTTTTTGAAAACATAGTGACAAAAGAAGAAATTGCACAAAACGTGCAATTTCTCCTTTTGACACAATGTTTTCCACGTTTAGTCATAGGTTATCCATTCACTTATAGAGATTTTCTATGTTTTGACAAAATACGTTCAAAGTCGCCTGTTGCAGAATTGTCGTATGAGGAAAAAAGGTTAAATCCAATGTGTTCCCTGACTATCTTATACACCAGTCCATTACACAACATCATTTATATACTGGATTCTCTTCCCAAAAAGACTATTTAGCCCATTGGTTTAAACAGGGACAATATATATTTAAACAGGGACACTATATTACAATATAGTGTCCCTGGTTTAAAGGTGCTGAACTCCAGATTATAGATAGTATAGTCACATATTTAAAACTGATCAAAAGTTGTCTTGAAATATAAGAATCATAATTCTGGGAAGAAATTAGAGTAATAATTTCACTTTCCAGTACCATGAATATCTAAATAGTGATCGTTAATGCTTCATTTATACCCAGTAAGTCATTTGTTTTTAACATTTTCATGACTTTCATTTGACATTTTTTCTATTTTTACTGCTAAAACAGTTTTGAACTGCTTATTACTTACTTTGTTGTCACTATTAGCAATTTTTGCAGAAGTTTTTTTCAACATTTCAGTATTGTGATCATCATCTTGAGTTCAGCTCATTTAACCGTTTTAACAAAGAAATATTCCTGCGGAATTATTTTGAATTTGTTTCGTTAGTTTAGGAAAAGTTGTTTGTATGAATATGTTAACGGACTGACGGACAGACGATTCAAGACGGTGAGTAATCACAATAGCTCAACCCGCACTTCATGCTAATGTTAGCTGAATAATGACAGTATGGAGATCTTTTTATACCAGTTGATCCAATTTGCTGCATTAAAACAAGGAGGTTGTGGTGATAACTTCAGGTAAAGGTGTGCAAGTATAATTCTAGTAAAGGATTAGTGAACTTTGACATATTCAAAGATTAAACAAGAAGGGCAATATGGCCCTATATGTCTCAGCTGAGACATACTTATGATCAAAGGTGACTAAAATTCAACCGTAAGCACCAACTATGTGTTTGATCTTGACAATACAAACAATAAATCAGGCTAATTTACATGATTATTTGTTATAAAAAGTGAATTCTATATTATGAATAAGATTTTCCTTGAAACTGATCTGTTGACTTTGTTTTTAAACTCTGGTGATCCACATAAACACTCTGACCAAATTTCATGATGAGTAGGTATATATGTGACTCCGGACTGTTAACAAAGTTTTCATTTGACTTGTTCCAGTGCCATAGTATATTACCCCCAAGCAATCTAGTTTTTGACCTGACTTAGAAATCAGTTGGACAAATAGTCTAACCAAATTACATGAATAGTGGATATTGAATGTGGTCTTGTTAACAAGGTTTTCTTTGACTACACTGACTGTGTGATCTAATTTGTTTACCCAAAATTACCCAGATTCGAACTTGGTCTAGAAATCATTGAGATCATTTTCTGACAACTTTTCACTAAGATTGGATATTAAATGTGGCTTAACCAATTTCCATGATAATTTGGCAATTAATTTGGCCTCTAGAGCGTTAACATTGTTCCTTTATTTCACAGTGTTGCTTAGTTGGCCTGTGGCTTTAGCCCCTGGTCATAGTAGTACAACTATGTTTTCGGAGTTGGCAGCCTGCCAATTGCTGTTAACACCAAACAACGCATTTAAGGGTGAGACTGCGTGAGAAAAATAGTTCAACATGGATCAACATAACTGCATTTAAAAGGTTAAGATCTCCCAAAAACGATCATTATAATGTTTTTGGAACATCAGTGAAACACTTAAGGCTTGAGAACTCCAATATAAGTTTAACAAATGTTTTAGAAGTTAATGCGCCGAAATGTTTTAGAAATTAATGCGCCGAGAGGTCAAATATGGAAGCTTATTAACTATTAACGTTCCCCGCTCAACTATTTATTTATTTTGATATTTTGATATTATCCAAAGAAACCCATCACATGTCGATGCAATTTATTTAATTAATTGTACTAGTCCCGCCAGTTGATATAGCAGTAAACAACGAGTCGGTAAACTTTATATGGGAAGACCTGTCACCGGACGATGCACTCCTGGTGTAAATCGAGTGCTGGAGAAATAAGTGGGTTGGTGTATCACCCTTATCTTAACGACCAGTCAACGATTGACGACTTCATTAAGGAAGCCAAGCGATCAACATGTCCACACAGTTCGTTGGATAGCGATCAATTTTTTGCTGACAAGTTGCAAGTTCGAAGAAAGAATTTCAACTATTGGCCTCGTGAAGTCCGACTGAAGATCAAAAATGGCGAAGAAAATGCTCACAGGAATGTGCCTTATGTCTGCACATAGAGATATGGATATCAACCTTTATGTTTTCAAAAGTCTTCTGCTACAGATTTATATTGCTATCAAAAGCATATTTATGAATTAAAAACGTAGGCAACATAGTATAACTTAAATCCCTGTCACAATTACCTTGCGATAGGTTTGCGAGGAGTTTGCGGCGGAGTTCAATGCAGTTTTGGCCGGAATCCTTCGGGACTCCTCGCGGGCATCAAGTAACTTTTAACTCGGACTTTAAACCAGATTGCACAATAATCGGCTGATGTCCGGACGGGCATCACACATAACAGTCAAGCGCCGGGCCAAATTTTAGACTACCCAAAAAATCCAGACGCCGCTCAGAGCCCGGCCGGAAATCGGGTAGACAATGTGGCTCGCAGGTTATGAAAGCCGGCTCATCGCATCATTCATCAGATCATCCATTCGCGCTCTTCATAGAAGGTAACGAGTTAACACACAATTTATCACACAAGTATCAGAATAACAGTAATACAAGATGCCCTAGAAAAGATGGGATGACTGAAGGAGAATGAGAGTGCAGAAACCACAAGAGAGGGGGAGCGGCAGTGAATTGAATGAGACCGTGGCTCGCCTTTTCAGCCACCAATGCACCAATAATTATGTTGTAGCGGTAGAGTGCAAACGCAAACCTCTCCCTCAACCGGGCGACCCGATCGCGATGTACAGGTGCTCACAAGCGCTGTGGAGGTATCAACGGCATTCTCGTTAGAATGTTTGTCTTAATGCTATCGAAGTCAAGTTCGAATATTGGTCATGTTGGGTTAGAAACTAGGTACCGGGCCAAATTGAAGGGAAGTCTTGTTAAATCTCTGGAGGCTGCATTTTCAACTTGAGCATGCTAAAACTGTATCATAATGTTTGTCTTGATGTTATGTAGGCCAGGTTGGAATATTGGTCAAGTCTGTTCAAAAACTAGGTCCTTAGACCAAATTGAAAGAAAATCTCGTTAACACTGTACAATCCGTATTTCCTACTTCAGCTGTTTAAAATTTGGTCAGAATGTTGATCCTAATGATTCCTAGGCCAAGTTCGAATATTGGTCATGCCTGGTCAAAAACTAGGTCACTAGGCTAATATGAAGGAAAATCTTGTTCACAATCTAGAGGTCGCATATTTTGCTTCAGCAGCTTAAAATCATGTCTGAATTATATTTAGATCAAGTTAGATTAGTGGTCATATTGGGTCGGAAACTAGGTCAAATTGAAGAATTATCTTGTTAACACTCAGGATGCTGCATTTTTAACTTGACCATTTTGAAATTTGTCTTGATTTTATGTAAGCCAAGTTTGAAAATTGGTCATGTCTGTTCAAAAATTATGTCACTATGCCAAATTGAACGAAACTCTTGTCAACACTGTAGGAGCAACATTTTATAAAATTTGGTCAGAATGTATATCTTAATGATATTTAGGCCAAGTTCGAGTATGAGTCATGCCGGGTTAAATTCTAGGTCACTAGGCTAAACTGGAAATTGATTTAACTCTGACATATTTCTCAATATAATAAAGCAGAAGCTTCTAAATATTCTGCCTAAACCTGCTGTCAAATTTTCATTTGATTTTTCATGTCTTAAATGTGTTTACGTGTGAGCTCTTGCACTCAGGTAAGCGCTATAGTGTCAACACGGTCCTCCTGTTTTCAAATTGGCAGTTTCATAATATTTACTTTTTTTTATATGATCTTTCAACTTCTTAACAATAAATACATAAACATAAGCTGCAATTGTCATTTCCTTTCACATTTTCCCTACTTCTCCAACCTTCCTGTAGCCCCCAGGCTGAACTGCACTTTCAGTGCTTTAATTGCACCCAAGGTGACAGAGATTCAAACTTTGCCAATACATCAATGACGAAAAACACCATTCTGACCAATGTCGATTGAGTGGGTTGTAAATTCCACCCTTATGGCATATATACGGTCATTTGATGATTTGATGACCTAGTGTTTTACCCAAGATAATGAATATTCGACATTGGCGTATATTTTATTAAAACAGACATTCCAGTGCAGACTCCATCGATTGCATACACATGTTCTTTCTATGATTTGATATTTGTAGAACCTCAGATGACAAACAGTCAGATTTGACCTAGATTTTATCAAGACAATCCTACTGACTAGGATTCATGAAGATCGAATGAAAATGCAACATTCATTGCAAACATTAGGTTTTCTGTGATTTGATCTTGTGACATAGTTGTTTAACCCCGGTGTCAAATATTCGAACTCGACTTAAATTCTATTCAGCAGTCATTCTGATCAAGATGCATGGAGATCGAATGAAAAATTCAACAACAAAAATTAACAAACAACAAAAGGACCATGATGGTCCTAAGGTGATCGTCTGAGTGATGTTATGCTGGCAAATGTGTAAATGCTAATAGCAGTTAAAAAATTTGATTAAGGATGGAATGCAACTGCAAGGAATGGACACTGTAAAAAGATAGCTTTCAGTAAAGGATATTTGTAATAAGGTATTGACTTCTCGAATTATTTGAAAGAGGACTACAAAAGGAACATTTCTGTGAAGTAAAGTTGATATTGGTCAAGTGGTTTAGGAGATGTTGTCTGAAACTAATAGTTTAGCCCCTTTTCTTATTTCCCTGCTGGCTATGTCTTTCAACAAATCAATATGGCTTGAACGTTGAATGATTTATGCAGAAAGTCACTGAAGAAACAATTCTCCTAAATTATCTTGACATCTGAGAAGAACTTTCAGAACATTGGAATTATAATATTTGTCATTTTGCCCATTAATTATTCCACCTTGTCGCCACGATTTTCAAACAATCAATATGGATTGAACAATTGTTGTAAAAAAAGGGTCACTTTAAAAAACATTTCTACCTAATTATCTTGGAAACCGACGAGCTCATTAAGAGGAGAGTACCATTGGTCCCGTTACTGATGCCGCAGCAACCTAAGAGTCGTTCTCGGCAATGAAGCGTAGTTTGCTCACTCGATATAGGTCACATCATATGTTTGGCGTGAACATTACTCTGCTTGGAGCTATTAGTTTCATACATACATACATGAACAGTCAAAAATAGAAGTCAATACATATTAATACACATGTTATAACTAGCAAACTATAGTTGTTAAGCATTAATACAGTATTCTACTTCATTTGGTTCAATACACAGTGTTCTAATCTTAAAATATTCTTCAATACAAGCTGTTAATTTAATTTGTATTTTGTTCCAATCATGCTCCATAAGAGATATACATTTGCTTATAGAAGGCCAACATCTATATTATCTAGGAGTAATTGGGTTTTTTTAATGTCAATATACCAGAACTCATCCATGAAGAAGACCCGTCTCCATTGCCTCAACGGAAAACGTCTGGGAAGATGTGCCGTCAACCAGGCGATACGATGTGCGCGAATTGCACGAGTGAGAGGCAGACCAACATAGGGACGAAATGCTCGAAAAAAACCTCGAGCTATCGATTTTTTACATTCTTCGGCAGAATGTGACGATATTGATTGCCTATCTTATAAATAGTGGTTTCAATGGTATATGTAGCAACGACTTGGCGATTACGCAAATAGGCAAGACGAATAACATTCACAAGACATTGCGAAGATACGCGCGGATGTCTCGATCGCGGTCCATTGCCAACCCTTCTGGTTTCTTCCCAACGAGGGTCAATACTTCATTTGGTGGACATATTTGTTGTTGCTTCTGACCTTGCATTATATTGGCATGATCCCTCTGTAGTTCCGTAAGCCGTACCATGATTGCATTGTACATAGTGGAAAGCGATGCGTATACCTCAAGAGTATCAAACTGTTCTGACGCATTAGTCATCCTAAATCTGCAATTGTTCTTTTTTTTATTTATTACTTTCTCTGCGTGACACTGTGCATCACACGTTTGAGTAACTTTAGGCACCGGTTTAAGAGTTCAGTGAACAAGATGATATTCAGGATGGTTTTCAAAATATTAGGCCAAACATTTTAATAATTGTTTGCATAATTGTTACCCTGCATTTCTTTATCCTTTCAGTAAGAGTGTTGGTAATTACTAAACATCAAATATTACATTGAAATGGTAAACTTCTTTCAAATTATTTCTTTGTAGGGTTTTAATTGTGCATTGTACTATACATTACTTTAACACACAACGAATTCATATTGTCTTATGATTTTATATTTTATTCATGATGAAAACTCATAAAACATCTATAACGGTATCATTTTCTCAAAACTATCACATAGTGGTGCTCTTAACATAGACATAGATTTAACAAACAAAACCCATAAACCAAAAGAAAGGTTACAATAAATTAAGTGACAGAACGTAATGTGATAATTAAACATTCCTCAAACGCTTCTTTCGCATGCCATAGCTGATGTTGTGTTCTTTTTCTTCTGTTCCGTTTCTGCTTTTGTATTGTTTGTTTATCATCATCATTATTTATTCAATGAATCATATAAATACTAAGCTTATTGAAATTGGTCTATTAAATGTTGTAAATCCAAGTAAGAATTGATTAAACCAGAAATAAAATGAAAATATTAGAACTGTTGCAGTTTCCTTCTCTCAGGGCAAATATGCATATTTCTTCTACTTTGGAACATCAATATCATTATATGCTTTTTTTAATTCTTCTTGTTCGTATTCGTATAAAACATTATGTAATACTATTGAATAGGTGGTACATAACCGTTTTATATTAGAAGACAGTATCTACGAAAATGTTCCTTTCTGTACGTATTGTATTATGTACTAATGCTAGGAATAAATAATAATTATGTTTTTTACACTTTGTTCTTCAAGAAAAAACTCCTGAATTGTGGACATTCGAATACATGTTTACATTATATTCGACATGAATAGGTTCATTTATGATGCTTGGCAATGGTTAATTGTAAAGGTAATCGGAGCGAAAAATTCAAATATGTTGCAAATATCTGAGGTAAAACATCTAAACAAAAATTCGATACCTAATATCTTCCCACAATGTTTTTAAGAAAGTAACTGCGAAAACATCAAAATCGTATGTACATAGACAAGTGAAAGAATCACTAAATATCTGCGAACTTGAATAAAAGTTCATTGTCTCCAGTGAAAGCCGCCATCATTTCGTTGTATGGTCTGTAAAACTGGTACAGTAGTTCCTGTGTCATGTTCAGCATCGATCCTTTAGACTGAAAATACTCAGTTCGCACATTTCTTGTTTCATTTCTCGTTATATCTCTCCATACAGGATCAGACACGCGACCTTGTGAAAGAACAGTAAACAATCAACCACCCGTGTCAAGCTTTACGAAAATCAACATTTGGACATAAACGGGCAGTCCATATTCCGTTTCTCGTTATATCTCTCCATACAGGATCAGACACCCGACCTTGTGAAAGAACAGTGAACAATCAGCCTCTTGAGTCAAGCTTAACAAAAACCAACCATTAGCCAACAACGGACAGTCTTGATTCAGAGCAGCATGTTCATCCGCATATTATGAATCAGGATCTGCACGTTTGTTTCATTGGGGTTTTACGCCATTTTCAGCATAATTTTAGTCATATCAGTTTTTCTTTTCATAATCCCTGGGTAAACGAACCAGCAAAAGGCTAGGACATATGTCTTGCTCAAGGGCACTCCACCATGACCGCCATGAACGGGGATTAAACCCGGGACGCCCGGTTCCAAATCCCCGAGGCTTACCAAGGTGGAATCCTAGTGATACATGTACGTTACGAAGGTTATCGATATTATCGAGTCTGGCTGTTTTGGGTCTCATGGACTCTCCGTAACGGGATGAAAATGTAAATTTGACGTAACACTGATGTGGCTACCAGGCTAAACATAGGGCTGTATTAAATACCTGTACATTTTTCGGCGCAAATACATGCATATTGTCATGCGCAGTTCAAAAATTCCGTAATGTAATACGTAATCGTGACGTCAGACAGTGCGCAGACTATTTTCAGCGAGGTTACCACTTTTAATCTGCGCGGCGTAGAAAACTATGCAGACAACCAGTGCTTTTTAGGAAAATCGTTTCTAATTGATGTATCAAAAACGTAGCGTAAAATTTAATAAAAAACCGGCAAATAAAGATTGTGTTGTCATTTTCTCCCACAAAACAATGAATATTTAATTTGATGTTGTTATTGGGCGGGACCTATGTATTATAATGCTTTATAGGGGCGTGGCCTAAGTAGTGTAGTAAATATTCATGCGCCATTCACCTTTTCATTTCATTATTAATTTTTTTTTATCAGAATGAAAAATAAATTGAATCTGTATATTTGTTACTTCTTTCGCTCTTCATAGATTGAAGGTATATATCAAAAGAAATATTACGTATTACACGTAGACGGATAGTGAAGGCTCTGGTGTGACTAAACGGATGTTCAAGATCGCCCGAGTATTAACTGTACGTACGACCTTTAATACATTGTGGTTTATTGAGATAGTGTTCTCAATTTTCCCGTTGGGTTTTCAACTCTTCATCAGAATTGTACTTTCAAATGTAAAGATTATGTGCATGCAGGCGACACTTTACACAGCATATAATGTTAATTCAACCTCCTAAAGAGCTATCGTTTCTGGCATAAAAGCTGGCCAGGGAATGCTTAGTCTTATGTACCAAAGAACAGTATTTTTGTATATTTGAAGACGTTACTTAACTCATTTCGAGGAAGCCAAACACGCGTCTAATCGAGTCATGTGAACCAATCTCCTTCGATTTCACCAGAAGTATCTGTTCCCATGGAAACAGCCGTAACAATTCTTTCATATACACATAGTACATACCGAGTGATAGGGATACCTAAATGAAAGGAAATACATCGTATATGTTATTTTAATCTTTAAAAATATTTTAATAACTCTTAAATCAATATTTCCCTCCAACGTCAAAGCACTGTGTCACATAGTGTGCGTCACTCTTTTCGAACTACACAAAACTACTTCATATATTACCTAAATATGACATTGTCTCGTTATCGAATATCTTGTTATATCGAACTTTCTGACTAATGTTGTTTTTCCTCTGTTAAAATGGTATCATATAATTAAAACGTTGAAAACACCGGAACTACATGTCGAGCGGTAAACCGTTTCATATGAACAGATACACGGCTTTGACAACATCATGTTGACTTTGAGCGAGGTTGCCAGCACCGCCCCAACTAGGACAATACATGAGCCTTAAAAGATATTTTACAATTGTTGATTGAAATCGATTTGCCCGTCAATACTTTCTGATCATAATTTTCACCATTTGTCAAAAGTGTCTGCACGGTCCGTGTCATGAACTGGACCTACACTGTTTGCAAAAATTGGATGACCTGGTATGCCGTTCAAAGAGGTGTATATAATGCATAATGAAAATAATTATAAAGTGGCAAGTCGTATTGATAATGTTAATGGCTACTTGTTGCATTACCCTCGAAGTGACCTACATAACTGTTGCCTCCGGTATTTCGGCCTCGGGCATCAGTGCCGTAATCATATCAGGGAAATAGTTTTGACTGTCTTCTTGCATTGACCTTTGCGACAGCCAATCAAACTGTCGGCTACGAAATCGTTAACTTTTAACAAGGGATGTAACCCCATACAAATAATCGATATCGAGAAACAGTGAATGTGGTGTGTCCCGATAAAATGAATACATACAGTTGTATTTAAATGTACAGGATCGATACGACCTGGTATACGTTGTCGTCAGATCCAACATACGCACAGTGAGGAACATCTTTTTGAATGTGGTTTAAATGTGATTTCGCAGGGGTTGAATCGAGTGTATAGAAAAATGAGTAGGCACTTACTTGGAATCTAAACAGGGACCGTTTATCCTTAAAGAACAAGTCTTTATTGTAAACGCAAAACCGCAACGAATAACTGTTCAAACAAATTTGGTAGTCTTGTATTGCTTTTACAACCAACTCATGAAAATGCTTCGGACCCGCCTCTACTTTGGCATCCTCATCGTCGCGCTTTAATGAGAAGTAGTAGTCGGAATATAACCTGAAACATTTCATTATATCTTGAAATCAATGACAAAATACTTGATTACACTTTAATCACTCTACAACTGTAGACGAAAGTTTGGGGAATGTCAAACGTGTGCGTTACGTAATTATTTTCGTACGTTGTTATAGTATTTCTAGGCGAGGATATTCGCAGCGTTTTTTTTTAATGATTTTGAAATTGAATACAGTGGTCTACATCAACATATGGCATAACCTGAGCTGTGATGAACTAAATTATATGGATGCTGTAACTGGAAAATGAACGTTCATGTGTGTATATAACTATATATATATATATACCGCAGATTCATAATCATCGAATTCAAATAGACAATGCTTGTAAGACGGTTCCTGAAACCTCTCTGAAAGTAATTAACGAACTGTGCAGAACCAGAACAACATGTGCCGATATGCAGGTTAATCTGGGTTTACAGTGCTCGTAAAAGCCATATTAACCCAGCATTGCTAGTAAACTGTTCATAGATACTTTATTGTTTCTTCTTACTAGAAACTTTATACAGCATTTATAATGAGAAAGTGTAAATAAAAACAAAACGTACGTAAGGAAAAAATCAGACACTTAAGTACGTATTGTAATAAAAGCACTGCAGTGCTGTCGCCCTGGGGGCTGCTGGAAGGTTGAATTTTTTCGACGCACGGGCCCTACGGCCCCAGGTTAATCAGCCACTGTGTATTTTTCGTGACTTCTTTCGTGGGTTGGGGGAGTCAGGCACGGGCCATATGAGCCCCCGCTAAATCCGCCACTACATTTGCCACGCTTTTTCTTTGTTTACCATTAATTTTTCGACGCACGGGCCCTACGGCCCCCTGTTAATCCGCCACTATATTTTTCACGTGACATCTTTCTTTTTTCCCGTTCCTCTTCGCGAATGTTAATAATGTTAACAAGCGTCCCTATTTGACCTCTCAGCGCATTAATTTCTAAAGCATTTCTTAAACTTATATGGGAGTACTCACGCCTTAAGTTTTCCAACAACATTAAAATGATATTTATGGGGGAGATCCTAACCTTTTAAATGCAGTCTTGTTGAATCCATGATGAACTATTTTTTCTCGCGCAGTTCTCAATGCGTTGTTCGGTGCTAACAGCAATTGCCAGGCTGCCAACTCCGAAACAAATGGTATTACTACTATGACCAGGGGCTAAAGCCCCAGGCCAAAAATGAATTGACAAGAGTAGGGAATCCATTGTAGCCGAATGGTAAGCCTTGGAGATGTGTGCGTCCCTGGTTCACCCCAGTCGCGACGCGGAGGTCATGTTATTGTGCCCATGGAAAGGCACATGTCCTTGCCTAGTCCTGGGTTTTTTTACCCACGGATCATGTATAAGTGAACTGTCGCCGTATGATATAACTGAAATAACTGTTGAAAACGGCGTAAAAAAACCAATAAAACTACCGCCTGCTGTATGTCCACTGCACGCGACAATAGGTAGATAGGTACATTTGTGAGTATACGTACATATTTACGGAGGGAAACGAGGAGGTATTTTGGGACTGCACTTTAAGTACATTAACTCTTTCAGCGCCGAATTGTTTAAAGTAGACTCTTCCATGTTCAAAATCGGGCGTACCCATTTCTCACGTAATAAAAGTTTTATTTTGATGAGTAAAACGCAAACAATGCTGATTTCAGGTGAGACAGCTCGTTACGAGCTGACTCGCCTGAATCAGTCTTGTTTGCAAAAACCTCAATATTGCCTTTGGCGCTGAAAGAGTTTATCAATGCACCTGTTATACCTCATATATATAGCGGTCTGAAAAAAGGTATGCAGACAGAATAAGTTTTAATTTTCAGTTTGTATTATTTGATAGTTTTCATATGAAACAAAAATCACGAACATGCTACGTTTGCGATGCTTGTGTCAGTGTATAATACGTTTGCAAAAGAGATTGTTCATGTGATCTAAACACAGAATAGTGTAAAAACATAAAGAATAAAAAAGAGATGTTTCACCTATCCACAGGATCCCTGACAGCCATTATGAATTTGGCTTTTGGTAAAATGTTGTGGATATAATCCAGGATAACGTATTTAGGTTCCTTTAAACCGGCATTTCCTGGCATTAATTGCCAATTGTTGTTTTGGTTTAAATAAGGCACACTGCCATCACCTGTAAAAGGTTACAATATATATTACAGATATGTTATTTGTTTTAGCAATACGCTATGTGTAAATGTTAAGAAAGCAGGCTTTGAACTCTCGTGGGAGTCATGGTGTATTGACCTGAATAATGAACATTTTAAAGGGACTGAATCCCATATGAGAAAAAAGCGAAAAAAAAAGAAAATTGTTAAAAATTGCTATTACCTTGATGTTTTTGCATGTAAGGCATTGAGATTTGCTGACTGATGTATATTTATCACGTGATCACTACAACCGAATTGACAATCTCCTTCCCAGAGTTGTTGTTCCTTACACTCACGCATACATGAATGCATACATAAATGTAATGAGTCGATAGTGTAGAGAATGCCGAATTGAATCCACAAATTCAAATGAACAAGAGGAAATTCCACGGTATTTTTAAACTGGAAAACACGGAGCGGACGTTTTTTTAACTGCTTATTTCCTATGAAATAATGAAAAACAAGACTTGTACAACCTTCTACAACATTCCGTTACATATATATCGACGTATTTTGGATTAATTAGAATAAGTATAAAATATAACGATTTTGGACCATTATGGTGTTCAGTCCCTTTAACATTCACAGAGTATCCTAAGGTCTGTTATATCCCCACCATTCAAATATGTGTATATATGTCTTAAACATGTATCAAGTATATACAAATTATATTGTGCTTTATTGCCAGTTAACTAATAGGCCCGTCGCTATTATTTATTATTTCTTCTTCTTCTATACTAACTGAAATTGACATAAGGTTAATTATATCATTAGTTAAGCTGCATTTTCTTAGCTTCATGACAAAGACATCAGAAAAAGTGTATGCAAAAAACGGTCAGAGTTGTTTGGAATTATACAGTAAAGATATGCAGCTGTCAGAAAGGTAATACCTTGCAGAAATTGTATGCAATTCATACTAGTACTAGTATAGTATCGAGAATAGTATCGATAATTTAATACCTGTACAATTAACAGACATTGAAACAATTGCAAGCGATTCAGAAAATAGTCGTATTCAACAGACTCGCATATGCTGTCCGTGACTAACGATCCCAGCGATGAAAATATTAAACCAAGCAAGTGAGCCACCACAAGAACTATGAATTACGTTATTCGAGTTGCTTTTTACAATATCTTCTAGAATACTTTAACCAACGCATATTTATAATCACGTTCACTGCATCAGAGTCGCACAGACGCATCAAGGATGATTTTATATGTATTCATATGTATATAAAACACGTGTCACCCAGGCGTGTACTAGCTTAACTCTTTAATTTGATTGGTGAATTCGGATAACATTCGCCGAGTGCTCAGTGTGTTAGTGAATTATTAAAACGCCAAGGGATTGGAGGTCCCACTAATGGCAATGGAAACCCCAGTGGCATCATACACGAAGAGCCCTGTTAACGATCTTCCTTTTGGCTTGTTTGGACATAATTCTTTGTACATCTTAACTCTTTCAGCGCCAAAGGCAATATTGAGCTTTTTCAAACAATACAGATTCAGGTGAGTCAGCTCGTAACGAGCTGTCTCACCTGAAATCAGTATTGTTTGGCTTTTAGTTATCAAAATATTCCAGAACTCCTATAAAATGAATATGGAGTCGTCCAATTTTGAACATGGAAGAGTCTACTTTAAACAATTTGGCGCTGAAAGAGTTAAATCATCACATAGTTAAACGGACACATACTATTTCAGAAGACCCTCTTTTATGTGTCTTACGATAGTGCCATAACAAGAATTGTCTCCAAATGTGATAAAGCATATTCACAAACTGTATTAGCATGGTTTAAACTCGGTGTAATCATCAATGAACTTCAAATTAAAACCCACAAACATATGCAAAGCGTTTACTTGGCACGCTCGTGTCTTCAAAGATCACAGTACTTACAGAAGATGAATTTGTTCACGGATGTTGATGATTTAGCGCCATGTGAATGCTGTTCTATTTTCTTAGCGGCCTCGGAGAACATTCTAATGTAAGCATGTATATCATCTGTTTTATTTACTGTAAAGAGAATAAGTACACATATGTCAAACTGCTTTTATCTACCCATAGAATAGGTCGTCAAAACGGTTTTAAAGGATTTAAAAATTCTCTGCTGGTCGAATTGTCTGGCGGCACGGAGTATGACCGTTACTAGTGATAGCTTTTCATATCGCAACAGTTGTTGCTTCAATATAACCAAGTACAAGCATTTGGAACAACTAAGTGCCCGTGCATGTTTCTATGTAGTATAATCTTCCTGCATGAATAACGCCTCCTGTGGATTTTCTATTTCAGGAATCATTACTCTATACCTCTATCCCCCTGAGACGGAATGTGTCGGCCCGGATTAGCCTGTGAGTCCATAATGTTGTTTTTTTCGTGGAAGGGCTTATATATAGTATGTCTTAAAGATGTATTAAAGAGCCGAAATGTAGAAAACGGATTTCACTTTTGTGAAGCGAGGATAATATAAATGATAAGATATATAAGGCCAACAGTCCGGGTCGAAGGGTTGTATTCATAAATGCTACTTGAGCTTCAACACAATCAGACGTGTTTGTTTCACAGCATTGAAGACGGCGGTCTATAAATCTTCACAGCAGAATTACAAAGGCATTATCTTCAGTTTAAAATACAGAATGTATCATTTAAATATCGCTTTCTTCACAAACACCTGCCGTCATGTATATTTTCTTAAATATTGAGATGTGAACTTGACTGTTCAATAACTTATAACACATATAGCGTGTTATCTCCTAATTGCTCTCCATGCAAATATATTAACCTATATTCAAATGATAGTAGGGGCCTAACAACCTGTTGCCAAACATGTATTTACTACGGCGACAGATGGATTTGTATATTTAAATTAAACGATTTAAGTTTAGAATGAATATAGGGAAATTGTTAGATAGTTTAGGAAAGTCCTATTGTTGTGAGTCCGAATCGGGGCTAAGCCATTTATACATTTCAATTATTGATAAAGTTGAATTCATTATGAATTAGTATCATTTCCTCATCCTTATATTGCTTTCGTCTGTTAGGGAAGGTAGCAAGTTGTTTGGGAAGAAGAGTGTATGAAGTTTGGGTACAAGAGGACCAGGTATCACATGCTTAAGTAAACTAACTGCCAATAAATCCTGAACAAATGTTGAAAGCGGTGTAAAACACAAAGCAATCCATTACAATTCAGTCGCCTATAAAGTCAATGAGATTATTTCTTACCTAATATTTTTAGCGGCGCTATAAGAAAAGCATTTGAGACCAGTGTATATCTAGATCAGCCATTATATCCATGCAGTCTAATCTGGCTCTGAACTGTTCACAAATAAGCCTATATATGACTTCATAATTTTTATAGATCTGTTTTATCAGACCATCGTATGAAACGCCTTTGCTGCCTAATTATACAGTATGTGTTTGTATTCTGTGTAGTCCTTACACTAGCATGCCATACTCCTTTCTGCTATGTACACGGATGTATGTGTTAGGTGCATAACTATTTCATTGTGTGCACATTTCATTATATTATGTTACTTGAAAGCATCACATAACGACGTATGCACATAACGAATTCGAGAATAGGCAATGTATAATGATCGATATACATCGTATAAAATCGGTACACATAAAACATCGAGAATGCACACGAGATGATGCTCGGTACACATCACATAATCAATGATGCACATAACAAAATGGAGAATACACAAGACATAGTGACCGGTACACATCACATAATGACGTGTATACATATTATAACGTATATTGAACATTACACAACGACGCGTACACATAACATTAAGATAAGGGCATATACTAGAATGAAGTATGCACATAACGAAATGGAAAAGGCACAAGACACAACGATCGGTACAAATTCACATAACGAGGTATACTCATAACAAAATGGAGAATTTACAAGACACATCGATCAGTATACATGAAACATGGCATAACAGGAGTATGGCATGATCGTGTAAAGACTACATATAATACAAACAAAAACTGTATAATGAGGCAAGAAATGCCTTCCATACAATCGCATTCCTACGGTGATGTCGTCTTTTTGAGCCTCTAACAAAATGTGAAATATATCAGCCATGATCGATACACGTATCAATTAGTTATTTCAGACGAGTTTGCTATTTGCGACACCGCATATATATTCATCTTAAATTTTCGACAAAACTTATGATGTTCGTAATTCTCGAAAGTTTCATGAAACACGATTCGTACGATGTTTTTAAGGAGATTAAACACCATGGAACTGAAACCTGGGCATCTGGCCACAGATACTGAATACGGGATTAAATATTCGTCTTCTTAATTTATATTTTCTAAATACGTTAGTTTACTACCTCGTTCAAGAAAGGAGAGCGGCTCCACGGGCCTTATTTTGAGCTCAAAGGCAGGGCATTTGATGTAGAGGATGTCCGAAAAGCTCTACTTATTTATGAATAGTGTTATAACAGTTGATAAGCGGTACTACGACAAGTGTTATCTTAGTAGAAGTAGTATTGCCATTTCAAACTTTAGTTTCATTCATGAAGATAAAAAAAATGTATTATGTCTCGGACCTCTAATATACAATGACTTTTGATAATCGTTAATTGGGAATAAGTAATTTTTTTTAAACTCTAACTCCTATTAGCAGGTACGTACCCAGGCATACGCGCGTACGCCAGTAATGCGTACACTTCCTCAGAAAATGAAATGACGGTGAAGATGGACTTGTATATAGCTAGTTTGTTTTATCGGTATGACCAAAAATACCACTTGAGTTGACCATGTGCAATGTAGGATTTCCAAATGTTACCGAAGGAATTTATTATGCCCGGATCCGCTACCTCACCTGTGTTTATGCTCAAGTTTCACCAAGTTACGCCCCTGACTATCATCGGTGTTGGTTTTCATAACAATGTCTCTTAAAATACCAACTATTATAGCTCAATAATCATTGTCACAACTATAGGTCACAGGTCAGATCAAAGTAAAATAATACTTGCCAATGCTATAACTTCTACAATCAGCAATATACTTTCAAATAACTTGGCCGAATTATCCGCCTTAATCAGACAAAGTAACTTTTTCAAGAACCAATATAACAGCCTGTTGGTCAATGTTACATATTAAGTTCCAATGTAAAATAAGAAGAATAAAGCTTATCAGGGCATCCAATACAAGTATCTATGCATTTTCACAAACAATTCGAAGAATATTTCACAATAAGCAATAATCAAGTTCAAATGTCAAGATAGGTTACAAAAGACGAGAATATAACTTCCGGCAAAAGATTTACACTTTGGCACAACTTGTCCAACTTAAGTATCTTTGTCTTCAAAGATACTTTAACCAGAACTAGGGCTACAGCTCAATGTAGGGAATCCGTCGTGGTCCATTGGTTAGCGTCGGAGGTTTGAAATTGGGTGTTCCTGGTTCGATCCCAACTCGCGGCACACGATGTTCATGTTGGTGTTTGTTTACTCAGGGATCATGAAGAAAATGAATTGTCGCCGTGATATGTTGAAAAACGGATTAAACCTCAATAAAACAAACAACTCAAGGAGCAGGACAAACAAGAAGAACATACGATCGGCGGCCTGTGAAAACAAAACTGAAGGCATTTGCGGCCAGTGCCGAACCAAGGCCAGCATGTGCAATCATATTAAGTTCGATAATGTCGCAAAATAGTCAAATATTGGGGCAATACATTGCTTCTATATCCTGTTATTTTAATGAGATAATGAATGAGCCGTTCCACGAGAAAACCAACATTATTGACTCTGCGTAATATATCGACACAGATCAGCCTGTGCAGTCCGCGCAGACTAATCCTGGCCGACACATTCCGTCTCTGGGGGATAGAGGTATACAGTAATGATTCTTGAAACACAAAAATCCAAAGGAGG
>JASEVX010000003.1:101885454-102020198 GCA_031761405.1 Serripes groenlandicus
AGGCGACAATGTCACGGGAAAGATAAACCAAACACACGATTGATTAGAAATCCCTTTCTATAGGCGACAATGTCACGGGAAAGATAGACAAAACACACGATTGATGAGAAATTCATTCCTATAGGCGACAATGTCACGGGAAAGATAGACCAAACACACGATTGATGAGAAATTCATTCCTATAGGCGACAATGTCACGGGAAAGTTTGACCAAACACACGATTGATGAGAAATCCCTTCCTATAGGCGACAATGTCACGGGACAGATAAACCAAACACACGATTGATTAGAAATCCCTTTCTATAGGCGACAATGTCACGGGAAAGATAGATCAAACACACGATTGATGGGAAATCCCTTTCTATAGGCAACAATGTCACGGGAAAGATAGACCAAACACACGATTTATGAGAAATCCCTTCCTATAGGCGACAATGTCACGGGAAAGATAGACGAAACACACGATTGATGAGAAATCACCTCCTATAGGCGGCAATGTCACGGGAAAGATAGACCAAACACACGATTGATGTGAAATCCCTTCCTATAGGCGACAATGTTACGGGAAAGATAGACGAAACACACGATTGATGAGAAATCACTTCCTATAGGCGACAATGTTACGGGAAAGATAGACGAAACACACGATTGATGAGAAATCCCTTCCTATAGGCGACAATGTCACGGGAAAGATAGACCAAACACACGATTTATGAGAAATCCCTTCCTATAGGCAACAATGTCACGGGAAAGATAGAAGAAAGACACGATTTATGAGAAATCCCTTCCTATAGGCGACAATGTCACGGGAAAGATAGACGAAACACACGATTAATGAGAAATCCCTTCCTATAGGCGGCAATGCCACGGGAAAGATAGACCAAACACACGATTTATGAGAAATCCCTTCCTATAGGCGACAATGTCACGGGAAAGTTAGACGAAACACACGATTGATGAGAAATCACCTCCTATAGGCGGCAATGTCACGGGAAAGATAGACCAAACACACGATTTATGAGAAATCCCTTCCTATAGGCAACAATGTCACGGGAAAGATAGACAAAACACACGATTAATGAGAAATCCCTTCCTATAGGCGACAATGTCACGGGAAAGATAGACGAAACACACGATTGATTAGAAATCCCTTTCTATAGGCGACAATGTCACGGGAAAGATAGACCAAACACACGATTGATGAGAAATTCATTCCTATAGGCGACAATGTCACGGGAAAGATAGACCAAACACACGATTGATGAGAAATTCATTCCTATAGGCGACAATGTCACGGGAAAGTTTGACCAAACACACGATTGATGAGAAATCCCTTCCTATAGGCGACAATGTCACGGGACAGATAAACCAAACACACGATTGATTAGAAATCCCTTTCTATAGGCGACAATGTCACGGGATAGATAGACCAAACACACGATTGATGAGAAATTCATTCCTATAGGCGACAATGTCACGGGAAAGATAGACGAAACACACGATTGATGAGAAATCCCTTTCTATAGGCGACAATGTCACGGGAAAGATAGATCAAACACACGATTGATGAGAAATCCCTTCCTATAGGCGACAATGTCACGGGAAAGATAGACAAAACACACGATTGATGAGAAATCACCTCCTATAGGCGGCAATGTCACGGGAAAGATAGACGAAACACACGATTGATGAGAAATCCCTTCCTATAGGCGACAATGTCACGGGAAAGATAGACCAAACACACGATTTATGAGAAATCCCTTCCTATAGGCAACAATGTCACGGGAAAGATAGACGAAACACACGATTTATGAGAAATCCCTTCCTATAGGCGACAATGTCACGGGAAAGATAGACGAAACACACGATTAATGAGAAATCCCTTCCTATAGGCGGCAATGCCACGGGAAAGATAGACCAAACACACGATTTATGAGAAATCCCTTCCTATAGGCAACAATGTCACGGGAAAGATAGACAAAACACACGATTAATGAGAAATCCCTTCCTATAGGCGACAATGTCACGGGAAAGATAGACGAAACACACGATTGATGAGAAATCCCTTTCTATAGGCGACAATGTCACGGGAAAGATAGACGAAACACACGATTAATGAGAAATCCCTTCCTATAGGCGACAATGTCACGGGAAAGATAGACGAAACACACGATTGATGAGAAATTCCTATGTGACTCCCTGCCGAGGAGGCAAATACAAAATGGGATTCAACAAAAACCTCTGCTGTGATTGGTTTAGCTACGGTCTTAATAATTGTGGAATCAATTGGGCCACGTCATCTAAAAATCCATTGTCTGGTGGGAGGGAGACTAGGAAAGATCTAGATCAACATGCGCCAATAAGATCAGAATCGTCCCTGTTCAGAATCTAGTCGTTCACTTATCTTAGCAATCTCCTTTGCAGAGTTGTCGTTCCTTACACTCACCATACATGGTGAGTGTAAGGAACGACAACTCTTCGAAGGAGATTGTAATCTTAGATCAGCCGTGAACGGTATAGTCACACAGAGGCTAAACAACTGTGCGATTCGGTCGTAAATAATAGTTATGCCAATACCTGCGGTTGTCATCGTAACGTTGCCTAACTATGCTAACCATCCTTTTTGAATTACATATATATGATGAAATATCGTATGTCTACGGAGTAAATGTCATTTCTAAGTCATTTAGAAGTGGACAGTCTTTTTACCAACCCAACTATGCTAACCATGCTCTTTGAATTACATATGTATGATGAAATATCTTATGTAAATGTAATTTCTAATTTACTTAGAAGGGGACAGTCTTTTTACCAACCCTTCAGAATGCGGCCTAGCTTAGTACACGCTTTATGGACATTTCTTTATGCGCAATGACAAATTCTAACAAGGCTCCGATTCAAACACTTTCACCTCATAATAATATTATAAACATTCACATAGCCTAGAGGCTTCTAGAATGAATTACCAACTGGATGACGCACAAGGAAGAGTGTGATCCGAGAGAGTGATGACGCAGTTTGATCGGGATCTTCTCAGTGGTTGGTTTTCGTGCGACGCAGTCCATCTTACTTATTGATTTCGCTTTCCCAATCAATGGTTATTACCACGAATTTTGATTCTGTTTTTGGGATAGGGGCGTTTCGCCACTATCCCATAGCGAAGCTGCTTTCGAAAAATCGGATTAAAGCTGCAACCACAGTCCACATGTGTATACCTACACCAAAATCGAGTTTTTATTGGTTATAATCTGCCTTTTCAACGATTTCATTGGTTCGACCGAATCACGAAACCCTCCGCTTGCATAAATTTATGAGACAAAATAGTTTCTATGAATGAAACACTCTGAACTATGGTTGACCTCAATGTCAGTAGTGTGAGGTAACGTCGACCGTTCTGTGACTCCATTAGTTTACAACAGTCGACTTATAGAGAAATGTGCAAAGCACTGTAAAGGAGTTGAAACCATTGTGGCAAAAGTAGAAATTGCCTACGAAAAGCAATTTCCCCTTTTGTCACAATGTTTTCGATTGTCGTCTGCTGCACATGCGTCTGTAAGCGTCTGTAGGCGGAAAATGGTTACATCCTCCCCATGGAAGCGAAACCCTTTCCGTGATACTATAACAGTTCGAATATTTGTTGAAAATGGAGCTATTGCTGACAATGAGCAATTCCTCCTTTTCACACAATGCTTTCAAACACGTTTCAAATTAATTCTTTTCATATTTAAACGTTTTACTATGGACGTTCTTTCCCTCTTTCTCCCTTCCGGACACATTTTGAATAACATGCTAGAGATGAATGATTACGAGCAATTTTGCCTTACATCAAAGGGAAAAATATATAGTTGAAACCTTTGTAGTAAAAGAGGAAATGGGTCATGATAAACAATTCTGCAGCCGTCTGCTGCACATGCGTCAAAAAGCGACTGTAAGCGGGAAAGGGTTGAACCGTTCCCGTTATAGCTACTTAGTTACAAACAAATGTTGAAAGTATATTTGCAAACGGAGCAATTGCTGACAATGAGCAATTCCTCCTTTTCAAACAATGCTTTGAAACATGAATCAATTTGTTTCTATAACCTAGATAACGAAAACATTTGTCTACAGTTATTATTTTAACCTTTGCCCCTTTTAGACACATTTGACTAACCTTAACAGATGAATGATAATCAACAAGTTTGTCTTTTTCCACAATGTTTTCATAACTATTCAAAATCATACTTTTATTAATTCAGGTCAATAGTTATGCCTTAGTTCAATGTTGTTTGCTATATATTTAGTCTATGTGGTCAAGGTTAAGGAATACTGTAAACAAACTTGTTACAACATAATTCTTCCAAAGAGAGAGGTCCTACTGTGTATACATGCCATGAAATAATGTTACAAACGGTCTCACCGCTACTGGGGAATTGTTGGTAAAACAGGTCGCGTTTTGTGTTGAATATTCTCATGTGTCGCTGTATGTAGACCCTACTAGGAAATAGAAATTAAATCTACAAATTATAGATAAGTTAATTTCAACATTGATTGATTGGGGTTTAACGCCGTTTTTAACATTTCTTCAGTCATATCACGGCGGCCAGTTCACCTACAAATGTATTTCCTGGTTTTCTCAAACCAGTACTCCTCACAACAATCTTCCCAAGCAACTGGCTGCGTTTCCACATATACTTAGCCCATTGGTGAAAGACGAATGACGCATGTCGCATTGACTTTTGTCAAACGTCGGAAAGAAATTTGGCCGAAATTGTCAACACATCCGAGTTATAACCGCAAGGTCATTATTTATTTTATAATTGAGAAGCTTCTAGCGATTTTGGGACTAAAATTATAATGTATATGTATTTGCGTTAATTGAAGACTCAACGTTTATCAACGTGTAATATAGTCCTAGATGTATCTGTTGACAAATAAACTAGAAATGTAGTCTAAATAGGTTTTTGAAAATTAACCTTGACGGTCCGGTCCCGTTTCGGAGATACACTTAAATTGCAAATACTTTACAAATACCATAATCTAAGCTGACGTGTTTTGACGCATCGAACCAGTCTTCTGTAATCAATACTTTATGAGTTGTCTCTGTCTGTAAAGCTTGGAGGTATAATCCGGCGTCCGGCAGGCTGTCTGCCTGAATGTGCATTCGTCCGTCCGTCATGGATTGCATGTATTGGTTAACACGTTGTTTCTGTATGGCAGATTTATTTCAAAGTGGTCAAAATTATACCCGTGTGATCAGGAGAACGGCAAAGTACTAGGTACATAACTCTGGTCTGTTTTTTCAGTTATCTCCATCTTTCCTTATTTAGTTCAGCGATTGTCTCAATTAACTTTCATTGTATCAATTTCAAACTTGGTTTGTAGGTAACTTATGACCTACAGATTTGCAGTGCACCATTACCATAAATTTAGCATGCTGCGTTTGAAGTGTGTATATTTTTGTCTTTCCATGTTCTCACTTATTATATGCAACACATGCGTTCCGTGAAATTCACTTTTTCGTTAATGAGTGCTTCCCCAAGCTTTGTACTTCGTCAAATCTAATCTGTTTTTTAGGTGTAAACTCATTTTTTTTCATTTCTTCGGTTATTGTCTCAATATATGTCCAATATATCAATTTAAGACTTGGTGTATAGGAAACTCAGAGCTGCAATTGTGCAGTGCAAAAGAAACATCACTCTATCATACTTTCGATTGTCTTTCATTTATCAGCATGATTACAATATACATTGTGGATCTTTAGTGATTTCTGAACTAGAAATATTTTAATTAAGGGTAGTTGCTCGGTATTTTTGTCAATCTTTTGTCCTTCGATATTTTGTTTATACAAAAAAAGGGTAAAACTTTGACAAATGAGGTATATGTTATCGGCAGGCCATATGTGTTGCTTCAAATATTTTTGGTTTGGTTTGTTTAAAGGTCATTTTTTCATTGTTTTAACAATGTTTGTCCATATGATCTATGCCATATGTTTTCTACTTACATATGCCCCTATACCATCAGCGCTTTCAGCGCTTTGATTAACATTACGCGCAGGTTACAATTGCAACAGTAAATTCATTGTATGGTAATTTTGATGTGTTACTCCTAGGTATTGACCTGCTCATGACCTTTGTGTAACCACTATAACACATCGAGGGCTTGGCGTGAGACGGTTGTAACTAAAAACCTATTTCGAAAACCCTGGTTTAGGGGCAATTTTGACCCCTTTGTAAACAATGCAAATTTAGGTGCCATTGCTCAGAACGAGCAATGGCACCTAAATTTCCATTGTTTACCAAGAAAAATGAGTTAACGCTTATAAAGAGTTTATTGCGAGGTGATTAACCTTGGTAAAGAAATACCAATTTGAGTTACAACCGTTTCACGCCAAGCCCTCGATATATCATTATGGAGTATATGCATTTTAAACACATTCAAAATACTGCCGTTAAACAATTACAAATTTGATGGGAATATATTTGCTTCATTATAATATATGAGTCAGTGCATGAGAAAAGGTATATGTCGGCTTCTGAGAACAGTATAGCTCCAAACTAGCCTGTGAATCCGCGCTGTCTAGTTAAGATCTACACTGTTCACATATTACTTACAAGCGTGTATGGCTTATGATGAGACTGAGTGGGTGAACAAGATTATCTGACGCTTCAATATTCAGAAATTCCGACGTGTATCATATATCATGCACTGGCTTATTTATAGTTGACCCGAGCCCCAGTACCTCAGTCGGTGGCGACGCGGACTGTCAATACAGGGATTATGAGTTCGAACCCTTGCTCGGCCAACATTCTTTCCGATGTTTGACAAAAACTACTGTTACAACAAGAGTTATTCGTTTTCCATTAATGGGTTTTAAAAGTGTATGTGGAAAAGCAGCAAGTTGCTTGAAAAGGATGTTGTATGGAGTAGTGGTGTTTGAAATCCAGTATACACATGAGAAGGTGAACTGGCCAACGTGATCCGACTGAAACATTGTTGCAAACGGAGTTAAGCCCCAATCAATCAATCATTTCTAGTTGCGGGATCGGGTCATAAGGAATTGAATGTATATTGTTTTATGGCGCATCGACAGCTAAGGTCATTTAGCGCGCAATTAAATTTAATTATTCATGATCCCTGGGTAAACAAACCAGTACTAGGCTAGAAAATGTGCCTTGCCCAAGGGCACTCCACCATGACCGTAGTGCCGCGACTGGGGATCGAACCCGGGACACCCGGTTTCGAAATCCCCGACGCTTACCACTCGACCACAGCGGATTCCTTCGGGTCATAAGGAAGGTTACGCCATCAACTTGTCGATTTTTAGAAACGCGACAACTCGACATAAGGCCTTTCGCTTTGGCTTTGGAATACTTGACCTCGAAAAGCCAGGAAGTTGTCGGGTCGATATTGTAGTGCTTATTTCAACTTGTCGACCTGGATTTTACCACGACAACTCGAAATTATAAATGGCAAATGTCAAGTTGTCGACCTAATTTGACCTCGACAACTAGACATCTTGACCATTTTAAAGTCTATAATACCGACTTTGTCGACTTGGGATGATTAAAACGGGGGTTACACCGTTTGAAAGTGTGCCACTTAAGATTGTGGCTAGATACAAAGCGATAACCTTTCGTTAAAACAAAAGCAATAAGCTATATACCAATGGATTTCGCCACAAACCGATGTGTTTCTAGGTTCGCTTGTTCCAACAATCAGTGAATGTAGCCTTTGTACAAGTTTGGTAATATCGGCATTGTATATATCCATTAAACGCTACCCTTTCGTTATCGATTTGTATCTAGCCAAAACAACCGATTCGGGCTATATACAAATCGTTAAGAAAGATGCGTGTTTTGGGGCTATATACCAATAGATTTCGACACAAATCGATTTGTTTCTGGTTTCTCTTGGTCTAAGAAGCACGTTATGTTGTTCATTTACAAGGATGGTCAAATTGCCACTGTATATATTCATTAAACACTACCCTTTCGTTATCGATTTGTATCTAGCCCAATCAGTCCGTTCGGGCTAGATATAAATCGTTAAGGAAGATATGTGTTTTGGGGCTATATACCACAAATCGAGTTGATTGTAGTTTCCCTTGGTTTAAGACGCATGCTATGTAGCCCATGTACACGTTTGGTCATATCGGCATTATAAATATTCATTAAACAATACCCTTTCGTTATCGATTTGTATCTAGCTCGTTCGGGCTATATTCAATTCGTTAAGGAAGATGTGTGTTTTGGGGCTATATACCAATTGATTCCACAAACAATCAAGTTATTTTGAATTTTCTGAAATGCGATGTATTAATCTTATTTTGTTTACCTATTTTCTATGTTAGACAAACAACATTTTTCTTATTTTATTTTGCTAGAATTTCTAATTTATTTTTGAAGAATACATCCTTGATCGTAAATAGTCCGTGACAATGAACAGGTAATCTTACTTTGTTCGTTTCTATTGACGTTTTCATATCGCGACTCCATTCTTACAAGTCTGACGTAAATATAACAGTTAAGCAATCTCATAACATACTAGGCCTATGTTTAAAAATTGAATTCCTAAATTATAATTAAATCGGTTATTGAAATGTATCGTCTCGTTTGATTTAACATAAGAAACTCATGTCAAAAACTGTAATATTGTCAAACATCTACTGTGTTCCTAAAACGTTGTACTAGTTCTTACTGCGTCCACGGTTGTATACATGACATACGAAATCGGGAGTATCATTTTAACAACGTGCTTATGTGATCGCTGGCAAAGGATGTAGCAAGTCACGCAGGTTGTGTGTTATGTTTAATCCATAAGTAATGTCTCCGTTTGCAACGATGTTTTCAACGCTAATCAGTAATTAGAGATTTTCTTCATTTCTACGCAGATCAACACATTATGTTGCCTGCTCACAGATTCTCCCCCCCCCCCCCCCCCCCCCCCCCCCCCCCCCCACGCCCCTCCCACACACACATCCCCTTATTTACATGTTTTGCGTAACATTCATATATGCATGAGCGAGTGAATATAATATTACTATTTATTCCCAATGACACATGCAAGTAATTGACAGGATAATTGAGAAAACCATGTGTTTTTGATTTATGTCACCTATTCTTTAATTGTAGGCAAACGAGGGAAAGTATTTGTGCAAAAATATGTGATTTTAATAGAACGCCCACCTCGCAATGCTATATAGAATCTTTGTAAAGGATCATATGTGAAACATTTTGTCTGATCTTGACTTGACTGTCAGTTCCAGAACAGTGGTGTTGACGCACCTAGTCGAACAGATGTAGCGAGCATCCTTTCATCAATATCACTTATGAATGAGCCCCTAGGCTTGCGTCTACCAACAGTTCACATATTCATGATTCCTCGCTGACACAACCATCCACCTCTAGACTAGGAAAGGTGCATTGTCCAAGCGCATTCCACCACAACCTCTGCAACCGGGAAGGCAGTGGTGTAGAGGTAGATCGTCGGCCTCTCGTATCCAAGGTCCCTGGTTCGAGTCCTGTGATGAGCGGGTCCTGGCTTTGGGGGTTTTCCACGCAAACAGCGCGAGTACTGGTTAAGTCTCCAGGAAGCAGACATCGATCGTGATTAATATAAGCTGTAAGCTTGTTTCGCAATCGATGCAAAATAAATAAGTTTAAACTAACTGGGGAGGAATTAGATAAAAGATGAATATCTAAAAACGTGTAACATTGACTCTTCCATAATGATTGTAACCCAGAATAAAAAAAAAACATCATTTAGTTATCTGTATGACGTTATATTTCGACAGATATTTGTAAATCAGATGGCCATTTAGCTATCATATCAGTTAGATTGTCGAGACTCAGATCGGAATACACATCCGCACACTCATCTTTTGGTTATAATCATTCTGAATGAAATCCTACTCACGAAGTTGAAGATCAGCTGGTACAATTACTCAGTATGATCCGGATCTATTGTTGTTCGGCAACAAGTCATACACGGCAGAGCCCCGATTGCTCAGTTGGGAGCGACGCGGTCTGTCAATCCAGGGGTTGCGAATTCGAACAAAAGTCAATGCGACAGACGTCATTCGTCTTCCTCCAATGGGCTAACAGTCTATGTGGAAGCGCAGCAAGTTGCTTTGGGGGCACTGGTCTGAGAAAGCCCGGAAATGCATGGGTAAGTGAACTGGCCGCTGTAACATGACAGAAGCATTGTTGAAAATGGCTTTGAATCCAAATCAATCAATCAATGAATAAATAGTCGTACACAATCTCTGTAGGTATCTGTCACCCCGAAAACTACACAAGAGGCAATCAGATTTTATTTGTTAATATGTTCAACACCCCGACCATAGAGTGTTGACCCGCTAAATACAATGTCACCGTTAGTGTCTTGATTTTTAAGTCTGATGTTAGTGAACCGATCGTGGTTGATACAATCCTTATGAACAGTATTACGGGTAGATATGTGGCTACATGCTGGAGATACAATCCTTGTGAACAGTATTACGGGTAGATATGTGGCTACATGCTGGAGATACAATCCTTGTGACCAGTATTACGGGTAGATATGTGGCTACATGCTGGAGATACAATCCTTGTGAACAGTATTACGGGTAGATATGTGGCTACATGCTGGAGATACAATCCTTGTGAACAGTATTACGGGTAGATATGTGTCTACATGCTGGAGATACAATCCTTATGACCAGTATTACGGGCAGATATGTGGCTACATGCTGGGGTTTAGCACTTTATTTGATCCTCGTTATTCATTGTATATCAGACCAAAATGCAGACATGAAGTTACCTCCCTCGTCTATTAAAAATATAATAAACATTTCTTTTAAAAAGTCCAGTCCCTTTTGCCACCGACGGTCAGTTTGTGTGTGACGTTGGTTCTGTTCTTAAATTGATTGTAATGTGCTTTACGCCGCATTCATCATTTGTTCAGTTATATCATGGCGTTTCCTGGGTAAGGTTCCAGTACTATTGGTGCATTTATTCTGACATCAGCCAGTCAGTCGTAATGCTACCCCGCATTAACCCCTGAGCCTAAAGGAGTAAAGCCATTACTACCATACACTTTGGTTCTTTTTGTAAAAGGGAGATTAATGGACAGCGGACTCGGAGGATTTGCTCATAATGCGCAACTGCTCCTTTTGTTACAACGTTTTCAACTATGTGCAATACTTATACTTCACTACATATTGTCCATCTACCCCTAGCTAGGTATTAACAAAGTCGTCTGCTGCAGATTTGTCTAAAGTGAGAAAGGGTTAATTAAGACATATTCAAGCATTTCCCTCTAACAGAAACTTTTAGACGAATCTATAGCAGACGCCTTTTAAAGCATTATGGCAGAAGGAGAAATTTCTCAAGATGAATTTCTCCTTTTATCTAAAATGTAATCAACTACATAAGAAACATAGTAGTTAGCCATTCCTTTATAGAGATTTGCCTAATTTGACCTAGTTGTTTACACAGTAGTCTAATGCAGATGTATCGTATGTTTGAAAGTAACTTAACCCTTTCACTGCTGAGTTTTAAAATGAGCCTTGTTAAGCGTCGCATTTCGAAGTGTCAAGAGTCAATTCTAATTAAATCACGATACAAATGTTGAGTTGAGCAGCCATCAACACAGATCATCGTCAGACGCTGCGAATGATTGTTTTTTTAACGCCGTTTTCAACCATTTTTCTGTCACATCACGGCGGCCCGTTCACCTACTTATGTGTTTCCTGGTTTTCCTGGTTTTCCCACGCTGGTACTCCACACAACGTTCTTTCCAAGCAACTGGCTGTTAGTCCATTGGTGGTACTTTTGTCAAACGTCGGAAATAATGTTACGATTCCAGTTGTTCGTTCACCTTGAGATAAAAGCATGATATTTGGTACAAGTATAGGCAAACGTATTATAAGAATATTTGGATATTGGGCCATCCTGAAATTTCTGTATTTCTCAAATGGCAGCCATTTTCAAGACCGCCATTTTCAGTTATTTTGATTCTTCATAATTTTATTTTCTTCAATATATTTGGAGTGCGAGTAAATACTTTGTTGAATTTTGGTGAACAGTCGTATTTTGGCAAGATTCGTATCACATTTGAATTTAGTTTCCGTCAGAATGTTCTAAGCAGAGTAGTTGCCCTTGGATGTTTAAACAATTTTAACGTTAATAGTATGACTGGGTTTTTTGTTGGAATTACATTTATCTATCTATTTTAAGTTTAGTGAGAAGTTGTATCATACATAAAAAGATACAGGCCACATGAGATTTTGAATGATGTTGGAGATGATTCATTTCAGGGTCCAAATATATTTGCCCCTGGTCTGTTTTGAAATTTTGCGTATTTGAGTTATGCCATTCTGCTCATTTTCTTTAGAATAACAGTATTTCTCATACACTGGCAGTTCCACAACATAGAACAAATGGTTGTAAATAAACTTAAACCGCAATTGTCCAGACAGCGGGGACACACTAAAACCTGACTTCCAAAATTGGCTTAGACTAAAATTAAAACCAACCTGTGCATCAATTTAACTTACTTGGTGGCTCCGACGTTTGTATACATTTTAAATAAACTCACGAGAAGCTAATAGCGAACGGAATAGGTCTTGATCATAATGCTCATATCAGCAGATTAATTGGTCAGGACTAACGTTGGTTTCTAATCTCCGAAGGTCCCCACTCGTATGTCAAGGCGCAAAGAAGAATGAATATAGTTCTATTTTTAATTGAACACTTTGCGTTGACACAGCTCATTTCTTTTCTGTGTATTAACGTGTGGCCCTGATATTGGAATCGGTGTCAAAACCACAGCGAGTTCTATTTTAAACCTGACCTAAAACTGTATCACGTGTGACCGTATGAGGCATGACGTGTTGACAGATAGCATAATTGATATCGTGATACATGTCCACCGCATGCCAAACGCATTGATAAAGGGAGTGGTTATAGTTCACTTGCATAACACTTGCATAACACTTAATTTTATTTATAGAACTTGGCCGACTCCCTCCATCACTGCGGCTACAGAGGTTGGTTATGGGTAAAGGTATTGAAGCAGCAATGGTTGCAAATAAAACTCAATACCATCAGTCATGCAGACTAAAGTGCAGTGCAACAAACCTGAAGAGCGCCCAAAAGCGACCACTTAGACCTTTTGATGAGAGTATAGACCAGCACATAGAGAGCAAACGCACAAGGTCAAAGTCATTGTATTTTTAAATTCCTGCAAAAAAGGAAGAAACCAGCTTCTTTTGTAGCCAGCCTGCTGGCCAAGATTGTCTCCACGAAGCTTCAGCTAGACAAAAGAATGAGCACTAGTGCAACCATTCTGCAAGACGCATACTTACTACGTAAACTTAGTCTGGAGATATGGTGGCAATCGAAGCCAGTATCATGTCAAATGCCTAATGAGTTTGTACATAAAAGGCTAATCTGGAAGGTCTTGATAAAATGGTCAAAGTAAAGCAGAATCACCCACTAGCATTGTATTCAAGCTAGCTGAGCTCGCACATCTTTTAATGTCACGCATAGAGCAGTTAGGCGTGAACGTTGACAACAAGATTAATTCAACGAGATTAAGCTTCTTGTTGAGTTCCCCGATTTACGATATCATAAGGAAAGAGATGTCCTTATGGCATTTTAAGAAGATTTTGGGATTGCTTTAAAAAAAGCCTGTGAAAAAGACAGCATTAAGGATGCCGTTCTTATGGCACGAGCTGCACACATTGTCCGTCTTGATCTCTTTAGTTAAGCTAATCCTTTTAATAGTTTACATAAGCGATGTCAAGACGAATCTGTTCCACGGTTAATATGATCCTAGAATTACTAAGTATTAAAGATCAAATGGCAGTGGGAACATCTCCGGCAGCACTTACCATTGCTCTAACGAACTAAACCAGTAGATGACATCCTACAAAGAAACACGTTTTTGGTATTCAGTGCTACAGCGGTCAGGTAATTTCGAAGAACAAAAAGTAAATGGCTCTCTTAAACAGGACATGCAGCTGTTTGTGAGGTTGCATTGCATTGCATGCCAGACCAGAGATGGAAACCTTGGTGAGTTCTTTAGACATGATAATTAGTACTATCCGCCAGCTTTGTCTAATGGAAGAGGTCTCTTCCTATCCGCCAGCTTTGTGTAATGGAAGAGGTCTCTACTTCGGGATCAAAAGTAGATGCCTAGTAAGTGTTCATGGTGCAATATCTGATGAACCCAAGGTCACATGCATTATACTAGATAGGCAGTTATCGTTCAAGCAGTTATCGTTCAAATGCTTAAACCAACAATGAATATGCATATGAGATATTTATTGCATATATATCAAAGAAACTTCCAAAGTGTGTCTAGAATTGATGTGGTGTGGGACCGTTTCATAGCAGATTCTTTGAAAACCGCTACAAGAGTAAAGGAGTGCAGCGAAGGGTTGTAGGCACCGTAGCTATTCCGAATAACTCGCAGGAGTTTTTGAGGAATTACAGTAATAAATCAGAGTTGTTTTGCTTACTATCAGATGTCTGTCTTAGATGGTTTGTACAAGAAGATAAACAATCTATTATCACAGACAATGCAGAAGTCCATAGTAAACCAACCTGTTCCAAATTTGAATACCATTGCTCCGAGCTCACACGAGGAAGCTGATAGTCGCATGCTATTACTTGCTGCAAGAAAGTTGGTCATCAGAAAGTAATGTTTAAAACTGTTGATACTTATGTTGTAGTATTGGCTTAAGCCGTGACTCGGAATTTACCACTGGAAGCTGAACTTTGGTTAGCCTTTGGAACTTGAAAAAGCTTCAAATATATATCAGTACATGATATTGCAACCAGACTAGGACCTGAAAAAGTGCACGCCCTTCTTATGTTTCATGCATTAACATGCTGTGATACAGTATCAAGCTTTATTGGTCGTAGGAAGAAAACTGAATCGGCTGTATGGGATGGTTTCCAGAGCTTACAAATGCCCTTATTAAAGTATCTTCTGATGATGTTCCGCAGGACGTTATGACCGTCATTGAATGATTCATTATCTTGCTCTACGACGGGACAAGCACATGCAATGAAATAGACAAGGCTAGACATAAATTATTTGTGTAAAGAAACAATGTACATTCAATTCCCCCAACAAAGGCTGCCTTCAGAGGAGCATGTCAAGAGAACTGTATATCAAGGTGGCCATGTGTGGGGTCAAACACTTGTGTCTGCACCCATACTACCTTCACCTTAAAGATGGGATTGGTTTATGTATGCAGAGGGCTGTTATGAGCCATGTTGGACTAGTCTACCAGATGCAGGCAAATCAAGCTATGAGCTTGTTTCCTGCAAATGTAAAACAAATGGTGTGTTAAGCACTGCAAGTGCAAGAAAGCTGCTTTGGATTGTACTGCACTGCTGTGCCAACGTGAAGGCGAGTGTTATACATGTTAAAATTCGGATTATAACCGTTAACATACATGACTTGTCACCTTCATATGGACTTAATAAAATGCAATTACACTCATTCACTACAATTTTAGCAGACATCTTGAATTAGAAGGAACGATACAAAGGCCACTACAGGTAGTGTAAATTGCGCAATCCTTAAAACTATGAAAATTTCACAATCCAAGGGCAATAACTCGTGTAAGAATAGTCTGGCAGAAACCAGAAAAACAAACAGATGAGGCTTGATCTTTTGCTATTTATGATGAAATTTCCAAACCAAAAACAACAACAAAACATCTGCATTTATTGTCGAGAAACCAAAACCATCGGCGAAATATTGAAATTCCAAGGTGGCCCAATATCCATATATTCTTAAAATAACATCAGCTATACTTGTTCTAAATGTCATGCTTTTATCACAAAGTAAACATTTTGTGTAAATGTTTTAGCTAAGCTGCTGGACTATTAACAGCTAAGCGTGAACGCATCTGAATCGTAGTGAAGAAAACATCGACAGCTGCCGGGTTTAAATATGTGTCTATATCGTTTGCATTCATTGCATTATTACATCACAATATCGAAATCGTATGCAAAAAAACATTATTTGAGCCGTCCCGCGAGAAAACCAACAGTATGGCCTCTTAGTAATGTATCGATCCCAGATGAGCCTGCACAGTCAGCGCAGACTGATCCGGGCCGACACATTCCGTATCAGGAGGATAGAGGTATAGAGTAATGATACCTGAGACAAAAAATCTACAGTAGCCGAAAAGCGTCTATCCGGGTTAGCCTGCGCTGCATGCTTAGGCTGATCCGGGTCGATACTTTACGCAGAGTTCACAATGTTGATTTTCTCGCGGGAAAACCAACATAATGACCTCTGCGTAATGTATCGACCCAGATCAGCTTGCGCAGTCCGCGCTGACTGATCCGGGCCGAAACATTCCGTATCAGGGGGATAGAGGTAATGATTCCTGAAACAGAAAATCCATCGTAGCCGAAAAGTATCTATCCGGGTAAGCCTGCGCGACATGCTTAGACTGATCCGGGTCGATACTTTATGCAGAGTCCACAATGTTGATTTTCTCGCGGGACGGCTTATTTCTTGGTCCGCTTTAAAATAAATCCATGATTTAGACATCTGTTCTAAGCATAGTGAGAACATCGGAAATTCTTCTTTAACCTGCTCCACGCATGTATACTCCGTCAAACCTTACTTGATTTATCCCTATTTGGACTGTTTCATTTCAATAATTTGAATTTGGAAGATTCGAAGACACTCTATCAGGTAGTTGAATGCTTGTGACAGACAGACGACGGGAGACATTTTACTGCTTTTAACGTGGAATTGATTGCTTCTAACACAACCTTTTATTACAAAGAATTGATTGTCCTTAAAGATGCTTTGTTGGCATGTTTCTGAACCCTTTCCAACATACAAAAAGTAATATGCTGAATGATAACATTTAGTCAAAGATACGGAAACGCTTAAAAAATGAAAGGACAATATTGAATAAACTGAAAAACATTGTAGCAAATCGAGGAGTTGCACATCATGACCAATTTCTCCGTTTGCCACAATGTTTTTAATAATGGTCTGCTGCAGAGGCGTCCGAAAACACCTATATGTGGGAAAGGGTTAATGCGACAGTTGCAACGTTCATTTCAAGCGTATATATAAGTGTATCTTGCTTTATTTGATGAATGGTGTGTGTGTATTCCGCTTTTGCTTTGCACCAGGAAAATCCTTTTAGCAAATGTATTTTTCCCCATTAATAATAAACCACGTCATACAAAAACGACGTTCAAATCCCTTCAACCAGCTAATATGTACATGTATATAAGCCTGTGACGCCTTATCAGGATATTCATTGTTCACCATCTAGTCACAAAAGCATCTGTGACTCCACAGGAGCAAAAACAATGACTTTATGAAAAAGGTAAGACAGTAAAAAGTATTTAATTTGAATGTAACTGTCTTTGATTTAAGGAGCATGGTTTTCATTTGACATTGCAAATCTACGGGGGAAAATTTGAGCTCAAAGGAATGACAAAGCGAAAATTACTCCGCTTTGAACTAATTGTTCCGCTTTCAACAGTAACTATTAGTTTCGGCGGAGCTGCCTGTGTTGTTAACAACGTAGTAACGCCGAACATCCGTTTATTAATGGTGTTGACTATGAAACGGATTTCTGTCGACAACCGTCCTAACAATGCTTTCAATTCATTATACTGTTATAATGTTGTAATGACTATAACACATTTGTAAAAGGTTTTAAATGTTTGACATTATTTGAAAGGACTGGTGGTAAGGTTGTATTGGTACATGTATTCGTAAATTATGGTCTGGTCAGACAGGCGGTTGCATGTGTATGTACACAAGAGATGTTTGTCAAATATGATATTGTTGTTTCAAACAAGAAATATCTTTAAAAAAGATAAACGGCGATAACTATGAGAAAACACTAAGAAATGGAACATGCGCATATTATTTGATCTTTTATCTTCCTTAATAGAATGACAGAAAACAATAAAGTTAAATATGTAATATTTGGTTTATAAATGTTTTAGTTCATATATATACTTTGGTTTTAATATGAATGAGATAGAGAAAAATCTTGCCTCTGCCGGGAAGCGAACCACAGACCTTTCACTTGACAATCCAAGTCAACATCCATATTACGTTGTTCCTTTCAAGGCCAAGAATACGTCACATGACTGGAGATTACGCGAGGCTCCCAAGAGGTGTACAAGTTTCAATTGACGATAAATTACTGAAAACTTATCATGTTTCAAAAGTAATTAATATTTGGCTCTTAGATATTATATTTCATACGTTATCACTGATTTCTTTCACTGAAATAAACAATTAAAGTTTAGTATGCAGAAAATTTCATTTTAAAACTTCTCTTATTAGCGCCTCTCGGAGAATCAACTTAACTATGAACCAAACAAAACGTTTCATTTCCTTTATTTCTTCAACATTATTCATTAAATACAACATTTGAGTGGTCTACAATCTGGATCATTTGTTTAACATCTAGGTCAAAATCCACATTAATCAGCTATTGCCGAAAAAAGCTGTTTAATGTGTATGCCTAGGCTATTGTTTTTTGAATAGACCATGTCAACAAAATTCAGACCAGATTCCGTTATAACCACTGCCAAGTTTACAATGCTAGTGTGAGGGGTTGGGTTGATAATCACATAAGGGAAGTAGCCAGCATGTTATTGTAGTTTTAAATGTGAACATCTGCAGGATGTAACATAATTGATTGTCATTAAAGGTAGAAAAGACAATTTATTTGTCTTCTTTGAAATTATTAATAAACACGAGGACCATTATTGTCCTACTTTGCTCACTTTTTAACAAGTTTTAAGTTTATTTATTCGGCATATAAAGTTATTTTACTTCGCCGAAAACATATTTAAATGACAGTTTAACAAATGAACATGAATACATTGACGAGAAAAACACATACATTTAAATTAGTTCAGAGCATTACATAAACAATTTACATTTACCTTCACATGGCAAGATGTCAAAGCCATCAATTTAACATACATAACAAAACAAACAAACAAAACATAAAGAGCATGGAAAAGTGAATGACAGAAAAGAGGATAAATACCTCGTTTCGGTGACGAGTATCATCCTTCTTAGTATTTTAACGGAATTGCACACGATGATCTTGAAAACCATGCTTTAACGGACGTGTGACGTTACTTCTCTATATATATATTTTTCATGCGAATGGTTATAAGTTAAGAGGAAAGCGTGTTATAATAACGATGGGGTATTATATGTGACTCCAGACCGTTAATAAAGTTTTCATTTGATTGGTTCCACTGACCTCTTGTGTACATTCACATGCTTTCAGTGTTTATAATTCCCTAACATGGAGATCAACGTTATACAATTGGCGACTGGAAAATGCACAATCCGATTTTCGATATGAATAGGTCTGATAACGAAGACGGGAGACATTGAATGAAAAATTAATGATTGAAAGAGCGGTATAGCTAGATGCCGAAAGAACTTTTTATATGACTATAAAACCAATATAATCATAATTTTAATAATTATTACCTTAATAGCACATGCAGAAACATATGAAAATACATGATTACAGTTTGTAATAGTGTTTTTGTACTTATTATCTCGAAATAGAACAATAACAGAGTGGCATACGCTAAAACTCATATAAATAAATAGAATCGGCTCACGAAAACAACTTGGCTGTTACGAAAACAATTTTGTATAGTTGTATAACGGCCATATAACTATATTTGTTTATAATTTTTAATTTAATAGCATATGCACGAACATATTACAATACATTCTGCGAAAGTGGTTACCGTCATTTTGAACTCAATCGGGCTTGGACGAAACTGGTTGTTCACATACTTATACAAGGTTAAAATACTTAAAATGATCAAATCAATAATTTCCAGTACATCCTACATGTACACATATAAAATATGTTGAAACTCATTGTCATATATTCAATGCATTGTGGTGAAGGTACTCACTAATATCTACGCATAAAAAGGTATTTTAGGGATTATTTTTCATGGCTGTTGATGTATCTGGCGTAACTTTACCTAACGCCATTCCCAAATACAACAACTATGCAACAAAAAACAAATTGACCAAAGTATTTAAAAAATCATTAGATAATAGTATAATTATTGACTAAAAGTTGAAAACGATGATAAAAGGAAACATTGCTCATTTTAAAGAAAATATTTTTATTTTGTCAAATTGTGTCCGCATATTGGAAAAGGTTAACTACAAAACAATTATCTGAGTCTGTTAACGTGTAAACAAATAAATGTTCGCGTTCAGATTTTTTGTCTAATTGTTTTGTTCCAGGCGTGTAGCTCGCTCAATTATCTAGCCATGTTTACAAAAATGCTACCATTCCGATTCGGGAGTATGAATTATATGAAGGCTTGAGCCTATTGTGGAAGAAGAAGAAGAAATCAATCATGTTTGAAATCGTTTGCTACATACGGCATCGGAAGTTGCTTTTTTCAGTTACAGGAATATTAACCTTTCATGCTATCCCTATCACGTTAAATTGTAGCTACAGGAACGCATAGCTTTGGGACATTGTGACTTTCACAGACCTAGATCAACCTTCGTCTATGCAGTGTCTTTCCTTTTTCCCTTTCAAGCATCGATGCGGACAGAAATGCATTATGGAACCATTGACACCCGAAGATGGAGAAGGTGGAATATTTATTTCATTAGTAGGAATTTAGTTGGATATTCGTTTACCAGTCACGTGTCGTCCCATTGAAAGAAAGCGCTTCTTACTTTTGAACATCTGGAAGATGAGCTTTAAAAATAACATTATGCAGATGAAATACTCAAAATGTCGCCTGTGTGATAGAAATGAGATACAGGTAACATTATCACAAGCTTGATCACCGTTTGGTATATTGTCGAACTATGTCACCGATAGACAGAAACCCGCCTTTAGTTTTATTTTGATATACTTCTCAATGCAGGGTCAGATAACTTGTGTTTCCTTTGGATATACATCGCAATGCAGGGTCAGATAACTTTTGTTTCTATTTTGATATACTTATCAATGCAGGGTCAGATAACTTTTGTTTCTATTTTGATATACATGTACTTATCAATGAATGGTCAGATAACTTTTGTGTTTTATTTTGATATACTTCTCAATGCAGGAACTCAGATTACTTTTGTTTCTATTTTGATATACTCCTCAATGCAGGAACTCAGATTACTTTTGTTTCTATTGTGATATACTTCTCAATGCAGGAACTCAGATTACTTTTGTTTCTATGTTGATATACTCCTCAATGCAGGGACTCAGATAACTTTTTTTCTATTTTGATATACTTCTCAATGCATGGTCAGATAACTTTTGTTTCTATTTTGATATACTTCTCAATGCAGGGACTCAGATTACTTTTGTTTCTATTTTGATATACTTCTCAAAGCAGGAACTCAGATTACTTTTGTTTCTATTTTGATATACTTCTCAGTGCAGGAATTCAGATAACTTTTGTTTCGATTTTGATATACTTCTCAATGCAAGAACTCAGATTACTTTTGTTTCTATTTTGATATACTCCTCAATGCAGGGACTCAGACAACTTTTTTTCTATTTTGATATACTTCTCAATGCAGGGTCAGATAACTTTTGTTTCCTTTGGATATACATCGCAATGCAGGGTCAGATAACTTTTGTATCTATTTTGATATACTTCTCAATGCAGGGACTCAGATTACTTTTGTTTCTATTTTGATATACTTCTCAATGCAGGGACTCAGATAACTTGTGTTTCTAGTTTGATATACTTCTTAATACAGGGACTCAGATAACATTTTTTTCTATCTTGATATACTTATCAATGCAGGGACTCAGATTACTTTTGTTTCTATTTTGATATACTCCTCAATGCAGGAACTCAGATTACTTTTGTTTTTATTTTGATATACTTCTCAATGCAGGAACTCAGATTACTTTTGTTTCTATGTTGATATACTCCTCAATGCAGGGACTCAGATAACTTTTTTTCTATTTTGATATACTTCTCAATGCATGGTCAGATAACTTTTGTTTCTATTTTGATATACTTCTCAATGCAGGGACTCAGATTACTTTTGTTTCTATTTTGATATACTTCTCAATGCAGTAACTCAAATTACTTTTGTTTCTATTTTGATATACTCCTCAATGCAGGGACTCAGATTACTTTTGTTTCTATTTTGATATACTTTTCAGTGCAGGAATTCAGATAACTTTTGTTTCGATTTTGATATACTTCTCAATGCAGGAACTCAGATTACTTTTGTTTCTATTTTGACATACTCCTCAATGCAGGGACTCAGATAACTTTTTTTCTATTTTGATATACTTCTCAATGCATGGTCAGATAACTTTTGTTTCCTTTGGATATGCATCGCAATGCAGGGTCTGATAACTTTTGTTTCTATTTTGATATACTTCTCAATGCAGGGACTCAGATTACTTTTGTTTCTATTTTGATATACTTCTCAATGCAGGGACTCAGATTACTTTTGTTTCTATTTTGATATACTTCTCAATGCAGGGACTCGGATTACTTTTGTTTCTATTTTGATATACTTCTCAATGAAGGGACTCAGATAACTTGTGTTTCTATTTTGATATACTTCTTAATACAGGGACTCAGATAACATTTTTTTCTTTCTTGATATACTTATCAATGCAGGGACTCAGATTACTTTTGTTTCTATTTTGATATACTTATCAATGCAGTGACTCAGAAAACATTTTTTCTATTTTGATATACTTCTCAACGCAGGCTCAGCTAACTTTTGTTTCTATTTTGATATACTTCTCAATGCAGGAACTCAGATTACTTTTGTTTCTATTTTGATATACTCCTCAATGCAGGAACTCAGATTACTTTTGTTTCGATTTTGATATACTTCTCAATGCAGGAACTCAGATTACTTTTGTTTCTATTTTGATATACTCCTCAATGCAGGGACTCAGATAACTTTTTTTCTATTTTGATATACTTCTCAATGCAGGGTCAGATAACTTTTGTTTCCTTTGGATATACATCGCAATGCAGGGTCAGATAACTTTTGTTTCTATTTTGATATACTTCTCAAGGCAGGGACTCAGATTACTTTTGTTTCTATTTTGATATACTTCTCAATGCAGGGACTCAGATAACTTGTGTTTCTATTTTGATATCCTTCTTAATACAGGGACTCAGATAACATTTTTTTCTATCTTGATATACTTATCAATGCAGGGACTCAGATTACTTTTGTTTCTATTTTGATATACTTCGCAATGCAGTGACTCAGAAAACATTTTTTCTATTTTGATATACTTCTCAATGCAGGACCAGCTAACTTTTGTTTCTATTTTGATATACTTCTCAATGCAGGGACTCCGATAACATTTGTTTCTATTTTGATATACTTCTCAATGCAGGGACTCAGATAACATTTGAATCTATTTTGATATACTTCTCAATGCAGGAACTCAGATTACTTTTGTTTCTATTTTGATATACTCCTCAATGCAGTGACTCAGATAACTTTTTTTTCTATTTTGATATACTTCTCAATGCAGTGACTCAGATTACTTTTGTTTCTATGTTGATATACTTTTTAATGCAGGGACTCAGATAAAAAAAAATCTTTTTTGATATACTTCTCAATGCAGGGACTCATATAACTTGTTTACTTCTCAATGCAGGGACTCAGATTACTTTTGTTTCTTTTTTGATATACTTCTCAATGCAGGGACTCAGATAACTTGTGTTTCTATTTTGATATCCTTCTTAATACAGGGACTCAGATAACATTTTTTTCTATCTTGATATACTTATCAATGCAGGGACTCAGATTACTTTTGTTTCTATTTTGATATACTTCGCAATGCAGTGACTCAGAAAACATTTTTTCTATTTTGATATACTTCTCAATGCAGGCTCAGCTAACTTTTGTTTCTATTTTGATATACTTCTCAATGCAGGGACTCCGATAACATTTGAATCTATTTTGATATACTTCTCAATGCAGGAACTCAGATTACTTTTGTTTCTATTTTGATATACTCCTCAATGCAGTGACTCAGATAACTTTTTTTTCTATTTTGATATACTTCTCAATGCAGTGACTCAGATTACTTTTGTTTCTATGTTGATATACTTTTTAATGCAGGGACTCAGATAAAAAAAAAATCTTTTTTGATATACTTCTCAATGCAGGGACTCAGATAACTTTTTTACTTCTCAATGCAGGGACTCAGATTACTTTCTTAGTGAATTTGGTATTTACCCAATGTTGTTTTTTTTAAATTGAGGAACAGGGATAATTTTACCCCATAATATTTTTCGAATTGCTTTTTTGTATGACTTTTATTAACAGAGTTGAAATCATCGAGGCAAAGGTAGACAACATGAGTAAATTCTTTTTTTCCTCACAATAGTCCCATGTTGTTTAACTTAAGCTTCTAAGTGTTGGCAAATCATATATTTGGGGATTCCTCATTCACCCAGAAACTTGTAAACAAAATAGTTTTGCTTTAATCTGTATGTACAGCGTACATCTAAGATTAGTATTTGACTCGTTCACATCAAGCCATAGATACTTTTACTTCCACTCGGTTCTGGTTTGATTCGATGTAAATTAATTACTCAACGCAAATGTAAACAATGAGTTTATTTACCTTTTATTTGCTTTTGAGTACTCATTTAAGCAAATAGGCTTCTTATCTGTAGCCCTGCTGAATGTCTGATGCATGTTATCGGTTGTCTTTAAATAAAAATCTATTAACCAATAGTTTTTTGTTGCCAGAAGTGGTTCGGGTTCCTCCTACAATTCTAAAGTAACTGTCTATATTTACACTGGAATGGAATATTGTTAATGCGACAGATATTTTATATAATGGCTGAATATTCTTAACAATGAATTATTCGCCGACTAAAGGAGTGCGCAACTCATTCGGAATTATCAAGGAATCCGCCGTGTCCGAGTGATCAGCGTCGGCGATTCGGAAGCGAGCATCGGCGATTCGGAAGCGAGCGTCGGCGATTTGGAAGCAAGCGTCGGCGATTCGGAAGCGAGCGTCGCAGGTTCCATCCGCCTGATACAATTGAAATAATATTGAAAATGGCAACAAATCCAATAAAGAGTTGTCATAAACGGTGATGCGTCTGAATTTCTGTGTCTGTAGGGTCTGTATGAGACTTGAGCCGTTCCGTGAGAAAATCAACAGTATGGCCTCTGCGTAATGTATCGACCAAGATACGCCTGCGCAGTCAGCGCAGACTGATCCGGGCCGACTCATTCCGTCTCAGGGGGATAGACACAGAAATTCAGACGCATCACCGTTTATGACATCTCTTTATTGGAACTACACACTCTTATCCGACTGTTTGAAGACCACCTCGGTGCTGTAGTGGTAGAGCGTCCTCCGCCTCGGGTGGGAGAAGGTGCGATTTGATTCGACCAGTTCGGCCAGTTCATAATAAGGACTGTATAAATGGCCGCTCCTCCCTGGCGTTCAGGAGTGTGGCGGTTTGCATTATGACTGACTCACTGGTGTCAGAATAAATGGACCAGTAGTACTGGTAAATTACACAGGAAACGCCGTTCTATAACGAAACAGGAATTATTGATATCTTTAAACACTGTTTCTGGAGTCGTCTACTTTATCCCTTTCCCTACATAAGCAAATAATCAGCAGACGATTTTGAAAACTTCTAGGAATAAACCAGGAAAATCTATATGAATGAAAGTATAATTACTGCAAAGAGTTGAAAACATTGTGGCAAAAGAAGAAATTGCTCGTTTAGGGCAATTTCTCCTTTTTATCACAATGTTTTCAAGAGTAGTCTGCTGCAGAGGCGTCGTAACTCGTCTATATGTGGGAATGGGTTAAATGCATGAGACAGAGTGTCTGTATTATGGAAAGTCGTGTTTGGTTTACACCCTTCTGTATTTCTATATGACGACTGTATTGGTCGTAAACTTGTATGTGTTTGCAGACAGTACATATATAGCGAGGGGTTTAAGGCTAGATTCGTTATTGGGTATTTTTTGGTGTTGACAAGAATGTCTGAGTGGTCGTAAAGTAGTTTCAAACAACACTTCACTCCTAAATAACTACACCATGAACGTGAATGTTGATAAGGAGTTTTACGCCACTTTCAGGACTATTTCAGTAAAAATCACCGCGTAACATACCGGTTTTATGGATACATTAAAACAAATCACACCGCACTATTATACACTTCAAAGTATGTGCACGTTCATAGATAGAACTGTTAAACACAGAAAGGAAAATATATCTACGTAACTTGGCGTCATTTTGCCTCAAGGCTTTCGAGATGAGAAAACTCTCTATTTAAAAAATAGAGCATCCGTTTTATGCGGCCTTTTACAGTCCCACTATCTTGAACAATTAATTCATATTGAACCTATATTTGTAATTGTATGTATACGGGTATATGTATATAATGCATTTGTGTGCGTATATATGTGTTTATAAACAACTTTTGAGATATATATGGGCCGCTCCATGAGAAAACCGGTGATAGTGACATAGCATAAGAAATGACGTAATCATCACTCAAAGTTTGACGTCATTTGTGTGTGAGTGACGCTGAAGTAAAATTACATGTTTACACAGAGTTTGAATTGGATGAAATGAAGTTACAAGCCGGTTAATCTGCCCCATTTATTGGAAGAATTTATTATTAATTCAAACATCCAACAAACACGAGCGTGTAAGATTATTAAACAGATATATGTATATATCAATATTTATTTTAACCTTAATTGTTCGTGATTTGTGAATATTCCCCCTTTCAATGATCCAGTTATGCTTATGAGTTGAAAATATGTTTTTGAGGTTGACTTATAATATTTACCATTGACACATACTCATTTCCATCTTTTTATTTTTGGTTTTGAATATGTGAAATTTGTGTGTATACCTATTCATTGCCATCAACTTTCAATGAAATACCTACTGAATTTATTTTAACGCTGCTATGATGTTATACAAGACTGTATGATTTTTTTTTTTATCTGCATCTGCGAAAAGTAAATTGAATGATACAAAGCCCTCAATAAGGTTTTGAACTTATAGTCAAAGAAAAACAAAAGTCTATGAAATAAAACCGTGTGAATCGATTGAACTTGCGGATACAAAACACATTGTTTTGTGTCATTATTATTCAATAATAGATGTATAACTGAGCGTTGCTTAACGAAAACAAACCTTCATGAAACATTAAAGAAACAGACCAGCTTGCAACTCCATACAATTTAATCCGCATCTAGGTGTATAGGTAATAGAATCCTTCGGTATATTTCGGACAAACAGTATATATGCTCATGTGTGATGTATGTGCGGGTAGATGTTAATCAACACTTGTCGAAAACATCCTAGACAGTAGAAAACAGCTCAATCTATTATGTTCACAATATACCGACTCCAGTTAAACAGTGATATAATCACTATATTGCGTTATGGAGAGATTGATCATGAAAACATTTCTTAATTAACCCTTTCCCTCATATAGACGCTTTCTGACGCCTCTGCAACAGACGGTGTTTTGAAAACATATTGACAAAAGAAGAAATTACACAAAACGTGCAATTTCTCCTTTTGCCACAATGTTTCCACTTTTTGTCATTCAATTATGGAGATTTTCTATGTTTTGACAAAATACGTTCAAAGTCGTCTGCTGCAGAATTGTCGTATGAGGGAAAGGGTTAACGGGTGATGTACTTGCAGGAGGCTGACCTGGAAATATGTTTGTTTAATTCTGCATGTACTACACAAATCTGCATTTATAATAGAAGATATATAATCTGTTTAAGATGCGAGTTTCATTCGTGAAAGCCGTAAACAATCTGGTTTCAATTTTCGTAGACTTACATACATGTACATGGATTATGTATAAAGGGAAAATACATACGGAGCAATACATTTAACACATTTTCAGTTTCGATTTTCAATTATTTGACCAAATAAAAAAGAAAACGTTTGTGGAATATTGAACCAGTGTAGATCTAGATCAATCCGCGTATCCCAGTATGGTCTTAATTTCAACCATTTGAGATATAGTCATCAATGCTTTCGAGAAGTCTTTTCTCACATACATAAGTTAGAAATATCATGCATATAAGGGGGGGGGGGGGTTATCGTTTGAAAACACGTCATTTGATACCTATACTATATACACGATACTGCTTATTCAGTGGCTATCTATATTTTGACATGGATTGAGATCATGGGGAAATGGATCATATATCAAAATGGTTTGTATAAAATGTCAAGAAGGATCATGGAATCACTGTTTATGTTGTAATCTTCTGATCTCCTGAAGCAACAATGATTCTAGATATTGTTTAAACCATGGGGAAAACGCAGTTTGATGGAAGGATATTGACCAGTTGTTAGGTTTATGCTGTATCCTGTGATTCATGTTGGATAGTTGTACTTTCAACGATACTTCTGTTAATACAGTGATAACATGTAGTTTTTACTATGAGTTCTTTCTAGCAATATTCAACCCATTATTCATTCTAGGCAACTGACAGTCTGTAAATGTAAAGGTCATTTTTTTTTGTTCAATGTAATGCCGCCATGCAGCGGTGGTGTACACTATTTACATGAGCCAACATAATGAAAGATCGGCCTGGTGGTTGTTATTTATTCTGCATCCAAATCAAGATGCTACATGATACATGCCATATGGCATTAATGTAGAGTTATGCTATATTATATATATATATATATATATATGGTAATATCATCTTCATGAATGTGTGACTAATGAAATCCTGATAAGCTTATGCATATGTTCAGTCTGGTCAGGATCGCTCTTGTCCATGCAGATTTACATTCTTCCTGAGAGTATGTTTGAAAGAAATGTTAAAAGCCAACTTAAGTATGAAATATAAATGAAATCGGTATTGATTGAAAACCTATGCAGACTTGTGTCGTTATCTAATTATCCCAGCTGTCATGAATGCAGAATATTGGAAGATCTGAATGTTTTATTTGACAAAAACACCTGAACGTGTTGTTATCTATTTATCCCAGCTGTCTTGAATACAGAATATTACAGATCTGAATGATTGATTTGACAAAGACACACCTGAACATGTTGTTATCTATTTATCCCAGCTGCCATGAATACAGAATATTGCAGATCTGAATGATTGATTTGACTAAAACACAACAGAACATGTTGTTATCTATTTATGATTGCATCCTGCTCTTTGTTTGATCATATGAATGGTCAATGTACACTATGTAAAAATGATAAGCTTAAAGGTCTTTACCAATTCAGGAGATCCAACCGATCTCATTCACTACGAAATCAAACGTAACAAATTTACGGCGCTATGTTAACAGTGTAAACAAATTTATTGTAAAAGTAAGAGAACTGAACTTATTGATTCCAGAAATGACAATAAGAAATACTGGTCAATGCTGAAAAATTGTAATAAAGTTTAATATATCTCTAATAATTCTATTCCCAACACTGACTGGTTTCAATTAATTTCAATTTACTTTTGAATACTGATGTACTGGATAGTACAAGTAATGGTACCAACGCTTCTGTCTTGGACGATATCACATCAAATAACGATAGCTCATCTTTGAACCAGCCAATCACTGACGATGAGATAATTTTCAGCATTAATCATGTACAACAAAACAACCGATCACCGGGTCCAGACAAATGCAAACTTGTATAAACACTGCCTTATCTTAATACTTTGTTCATTTATATTTTTGAATCAGATAATTTCCCGCAAGTTTGGGGTAAAAGTAGTAGTACACCTGTTCCCAAGAAAGGAAAAGTAACATATACATGTATACTAATAATTATCGAGGTATCTCCTTAATTGATACTCTGTGTAAAGTGTTTATACATATTGTATATAGAAGGTTAACCTTATGGTATGAAGAGTATATCATTATTGATGAATCGCAAACTGGGTTTAGATCGAGATATTCAACTACGGATAACAATTTTATTCTAATGTCATTAATACAGAAGTATTGTTATCAAAACATAGAGGAAGATTTTACTGTTTATTCATTGACTTTGCAAAAGCATTCGATAGTATTCAACATAAGAAACTGTGGGATGCTTTTGCAAGAAACAATATCAAGGCACTTGTTTCCAATGTTTTCAATCAATGTACTCACAACTTAAGTCATGTGTAAAAGTTAATGATAAACTTACAAGCTATTTTAGTTGTTCTAGTAGCACAGGAAATAAGTCTCCAACACTATGTCATACATGTACTTGTATTTCAGCGCGACCCTAAAATCTTGTTCAAAACGCCGTGCTTTAAATTGGACCACTATTCGATGTAATACTGCTTTACAGCTGAAGTTATACGTTGAATGACTTAAAATATACTCAAACCATTTTGATAAAATTACGAATAACTTTGCTGTAAATGAAGAAATTGTTAAACCGTCGATCATAAATCATGAAAATGACGTCGACGTCATTTCACCAATTAGTAACACACGTCTATTGTTAACGTCCATTATGGCGTCAATATTCGCCATACGAAGTATACCTAAATCCCAAAATCGAAAATGCTGTCACTATCACCGGTTTTCTCATGGAGTGGCTCATATATATAACTATAAATCTGAATTAAACTTATTTAATAACTATTTTTTCAACTGCCTGAACAAATTCCCATTTGTAAATTGTAACCCTTTGTTTTCTCTAGTAAAATATATTGTTGAAAAACATTTATTCCTTCTGACAAAGAAGATTTGTTTGTGATATTTGCATCTGCTGTAGACAACTTTTGAAATCATTGTGGCAAAAGGAGACATTGCTCATAAATAGCAATATCTCCTTTTTGCCACAATGTTTTTTATGATACTCTGAAATATTCAGAAATATAAACTTATTTAATAACTGTATTTTCAACTGCCTGAACAAACTCCCATTTGTAAAGTGTAACTCTTTAGTTTCTCTAGTAACATAAATTGTTGAAAAACGTTCATTCCTTCTGACAAAATATATTTGTTTGTGATATTTGCATTTGCAATAGACAACTTTTGAAATCATTGTTGCAAAAGGAGACATTGCTCATAAATAGCAATATCTCCTTTTTGCCACAATGTTTTCTAGGATATTCTGAAATATTCAGAAAACTAAACTTATTTAATAACTTTTTTTTCATCTCCCTGAACAAATTCCCGTTTGTAAATTGTAACTCTTTAGTTTCTCTAGTGACATCAATTGTTGACAAACATTGTGCCGGAAACCCCTTGTGCCTGCATGACAGTCCTATTATGACAATCCCTGAAATACTTCACATACAGAGTTGTTTACTTGGATGTTCCAATCATAACGCTGTGTGAGTTGACTGAACTAAGAAACATAGTCTCACTTTCCGTTCCACTTCGCGAAGATGATACCAACCTTCCATATTTGACCTCTCGGCGCATTCATTTCTAAGCATTCGATAAACTTATATTGGAGTACTGATTAAGGTTTTCACTGATTATTTCTTTTGTGTGATCATAACCTTTTAAAAACAGTTTTGTTGATTCCCATTATAAACCACTTTTTCCTCGCAGTCTTACCCTAAAATGCGTTATATTTTTACAGCAATTGGCAGGCAGCCAACTCCAAAAAATGGTTATTCAACTATGAACAGGGACTAAAGCCCCAGGCCAAACAAAAGTTCTTGATAGAGCAATATACACATCCGGACTTCCCTAGTACACGTGAACTTAACTATTTTAAAACGATTCAACAAATTGTACTTTGCATTGAAAAAGTAATCGTGCTTTTGTTTTATGAGATTATGCATGACATAATTCACTTTCTCTTGTATTGATACCATACTCAATGCATCATCAACATCATCATCATTAGTTAGCCTATTGAATACTACACTCTTCCTTATATTATATTAACTTTTCAATAAATTTGGAGTGGAAGTCACTACTGGAAGGAATGACTATGCCCTCAGCAAGTATGTGCTAATTGTCTGGTCTATTTTGGCCAATATGAGTAGCTTAATGACGCAGCTATTTTCAGTGCTTAACATTTGCTGGTGAACTTTGAGTACTGTGCCTTCAAAAAAACATAAAACTATAAAAAACTTTTCACAGTTTTATGAAAAATCAGACTAACATACTCATTACCAGATTTGTAATTACGCAACCGACTGACTATTCGTATGTCGGGGATGTTTAGTCCATTTTATCTAAATGAATACAAAACTGAACATTTCACAAAGTATTATAAACGTTCTTACCCTAGTGTCAGCTTAATTGTCACACTTTCTAAGCGTTTCTCATGTAGAACACCCTATATCAATGAAACAATTACCTCTAAGCTTTAATCATCAATCCAACGAAAATCGGGGGTCATGCATTATGCATGAAATAACTCACGAGGCGAAAATGTTTACCATCATTTTGGACCAAATCGGGCCCGGACAAAACCAGTTTTTCACATTCTCTACTTTCACTTTCTAAAAAGGGCAAAATACTAAAAAATATCACATCAATAATTTCCGGTGCATGCTATACACATTTACAATTAATCTAAACTCAATGTCATATATCCAATGTATTCTGGTGATGGCATACACTAATTTCTACGTAAACAACGTTTTATTAGTCGCCGGGCAGAAGCCCGCGACTTCTATTTTTAATAGGTTTTCGGAAATGACATGGGAGGGGGGATTATTATTAAAAAGAAACACATTTAGATGTCTTGAACATATTACAATTGTGTTTGTTTAAACACACTAAGTAATGACACATCTAAAATGAAATAAATATTCCGATGTTTTAGGTATTTTCAGTTTCTTTATTTTGACTCGCATTTATGATTTTTTGTTTTATTTACGAAGACAAAACAGTCCCTATTAGCTAGACTGAAATAGTTTATTTTACACTATATACTACATGTAATCAAAAGGCGATAACTACAAACCTTTACCTCGCACAGTCTAATTTGTTTACATACCAACTGCGTAGATCAATCTCCTTTGCAGAGAGCCGATCTTTACACTCACTTACAAATAGTAAATCGAGGTGATTTAAAATGTTTATCTGGTTCGAAACAAATGAAGAAAGGAACAAACCGAGATAAAACTGGTTTTAATAGAAAAATTACTTTGAACGAACACTCTCTGCCTATAAAGAGAGTTTCAAGAACGACACCTCTGCGAATAAGAAAGAATCGGGTCTTTTCGTACAAAATTATTTCGTCCTTGACAATTTTAAATGTGTCATTTAATTCCCTAAAGGCATATTGCTTCCGATCTGCATATTGTTATGCATTATTGACACAAGGAAAGAATTAAAATAAATTAACATGTTGTAGGGCACAGTTTATGTTCGAAATTAAATTTAAATTATACAACAATTTTAAAGTATGATATAATTAGGATGCCAAGCTAATATCATTTTGAGAAAAAGAGAAAACTCATGTCTTCAGCGATTTAACCCTTTAACTCATTGTTTTAAAAGTAGATTGCTGCAAAGGTGTCCACTGTTGACTTTAATAGAGGAAAGGTAAAATGACGTGCTATTGCATGCACATCCTAAATTGTCTGTTTTTTGGTTTTATTGAAAAATAATAAAATTTAAATATTCTGACAAACATCTTGAAAAGTGTATGTGGTATTCACGAATCTTATAATTATTCCTTAATGAAAGCACTGTATACATACTAAGTCTAATGATTGGCAAGATTACTCATTTCTATTAATGTTTATGATCAATAATTAGTTGGTTGTGTGTATGATCAACCTACTTTGGAATGGAGATTGATCATAAACAATGAAATGCTTCAATTATCATTCACTTCGTTGACAAAACAATGCAAGTTATGAAACATTTTTACTTTACCCCACCCCTGATGTTCCAATATGCCCCTCAGTTGATAACTGTTTATTCAACTACTATAATGTTGTGTTATGCATAACTGAAGTATGGATTTCCGGCGACATTGATGCGTTGCATCAACTTTCTCTTGTTATGGACTATTTGGAGATCAGCATGACCGCGGGTGTATTTGTTGGCGTAATTTGGCCCATGAGAATGACACTGCCAGTTACAACTGTTATACTAGAAGAAGTCGATTGTTCCGACCATTTTCCTCTATATGTACAATTTAAATTTAATTGTTCAAAATATGTTTCATCGTCTGCATGCGGAAATGAACAGCTACACACATATGATAGTTTTAAATGGGATGATAGTAAGGAGGATACATTTTATGAAGTTTTCAATAGTAAACTAACTGAAGTTTCAGAAAATATTTTACAAAACATTGTGATAAGTGCAAACTCTGGTATTCAGTCAATAGTTGACTTATATCAGAGTACTGCAATAACATGTGGCTTAAAAAGAAAAAAAGCATCACAAATCGGAAAACTGTTCCAAACCCCAGTGGTGGGACACAGAATGCTCCTTGGCTAAACAGGGGAAATATTCATTGTTGAGAAGATTTAGATGGTCTAATCTTGAGTCAGACTTTAATTTATACAAACTGTCTCGCACTTCCTTCAAATATATCTGTCGCAGTAAGAAAAATGCATACCAGCGTAACAATAGACAGTTACTTTTGGATTGTAGAAATAACCCTAACCAATTTTGGTATTTGGTGAATAAGCAAAAATATAAAATCGAAAATGTAAATCATATTAGCAGTTGTGAATGGGTCAAATATTTTAGTAGTTTATTATTCAAAGACAACCAACAACCTATACAGGACATAAATATTAATAGTTCCCAATCAAATAACACAGCCGTTGATTATCTATTAAATTCTCCCTTTTCAGATGAGGAAATAATTAGAAGTATATCAAAATTGAAAAAGGGAAAGGCACATGGTAAGGACGGAATCGGGGCGGAATTCTATAAGAAAACACTTTTTGAAATATTGCCATTTCTAAACGTTTTATTTAATAATGTTTTAAATACTGGTAATTTTCCAGAAATGTGGACAGAAAGTGTTATCATACCATTGTATAAATCTGGTGCAAGAAATGACCCATCTAATTATAGGGGTATTTCGCTTCTTAATACTATGTACAAAGTTTTTTGTCGTATATTAACTGATAGGCTGACCCGTTGGGCCAATGAACTTAATATAATAGATGAAGCTCAAGCTGGATTTAGAGCTGGTTATTCTACAGTTGACAACATGTTCTGTTTACAGAGTATTATTCAAAAGTATACCTCTAAGACTGGCGGTCGCTTCTATCTACGTATTATATGTAGACTTCCAAAAGGCATTTGATTCTGTAAATCACTTCAATCTCTTTTCGTCCTTAGTACGTAAGGGCTTAACTGGTAAAATATTACATGTACTTTTATCTATGTATAGTAAAACAAGGGCGCAAGTTAAGATTGACCGTAATCTCATCTCTGAGTCATTTTCTTGCAATATTGGAACAATTCAGGGGGACTTATGTTCGCCACTTATATTTAGCATTTATATAAATGATCTATGTACAGATCTTAGAGAAAAATGCAGTAATGGCATATTTGTCACAAACAACGTCCCAGAAATATACTGTCTCCTTTTCGCAGACGATGTAGCAAATTGTGCAGACACCGCAAACAATCTACAACAACAACTTAATGTTATTTCCCAGTATTGTAACGACACTGGTATGAAAGTAAACTTAAAGAAAACTGAAATTATGGTTTTTAGAAATGGTGGGCCGTTAAGAAACTACGAAAAATGGAAATTAAATGACGAAATCTTAAAAGTTACATCCTGCTATAAGTATATGGGTCTTGTATTGAGCCCTAAACTGTCATGGTCCAAGGCAAAGACAAAGCTATGTGCACAAAGTAGAAAAGCTATTTTTACTATTAAACGCTTTCAATACAACTATGGTAACTTTCAACATCATGAAATATTCAAATTATTTGACAGTATGGTTGTTCCCATCCTTACATACGGTTCCGAGCTATGGGGTCATTCATACTCTGATGTCGTCGAAAAGGTCCAACTATACTTTTGCAGATACTTTTTAGGGGTTAACCAGACTGTCAACAATAGCATGGTCCTAGGAGAATGTGGAAGATATCCGTTATGTGTTATATATTTTACAAAAATAATATCTTATTGGTTAAAACTATTGCATATGCCGCAACACCGGTACCCACGAAATTGTTACTTAATGTTAAAAGCCATTGACGATGCGGGAAGAGTTACATGGGCGTCAAAAGTAAAAGATTTATTATACACGTATGGCTTTGGTAATGTCTGGATTTCTCAAGAATTGGTAACTGCAATGTATTCTTATCTAGTTTCAAACAGCGCATCAAGGACTGTGTTACACAAAATTGGCATGCCGACATAAATGAATCCTCGAGATGCAACACTTATAAATATTTTAAATCCCTACTAAACCCCGAATCATATTTAAATATGGACCTATCGTTCCAGTTAAGAAAAGCTCTCGCTAGATTTAGATGCTCTAGTCATAAACTTAATATTGAATTGGGTCGTCATCATAACATAAACAGAGAGGATCGAATATGCTTTTACTGTTTATTGACAAAAGATGTTATAATTTTAGAAGACGAGTATCACGCATTTTACATTTGTCCAAGATTCGAAGAAGAAAGAAACAAGTTCCTTTTTAACTGGTACACTGGTAACAGAGAGCGCGAGGGTTTTTATTTCTTGTTAAAAACTAACAATGTTGTGACTCTAAGAAAAGTAGCTATTTTCGTTTCAAACATTATGAAAATGGTCGACAATCAAAACATTGCCGTAAATCTTGATCTACATCAATTGTGAGAATGATGTACCCACTTGTACACATGTATGTATTGCCATCTTTTATCAAACATCCCTTTCAAGAAAAAAAAAAAGTTGTATGCTGTATTATGGGCCTGAGGCCTTTATTTACAAATACAATTTCTGTATTCTGTATTCTGTACTAGATAGTGTAACAAACCATTTTCGTTATCATTATAGTAATATTGCGGAGAAGAACACCCGCTTAAAATGTTGATATAATCTAATAATGGATCAACTTTTGGAAGCATTGTGACAGAAGCTGGAATTTCCTATAAAAAGTAATTGCCCCTTTTTACAAAAAGTGTGTCCACTCTTTTCAGTGTTTCTGCTTTATTCAGTAAGCATACATTCATTTTAATAATTCATTTATTCTTAACCCTTAACCCTTTTACGCATTCAGGCGATTCCGACGCCTGTGGAGCAGACGATTCATTTTTTTTTGCGATTTCTCCTTTTGTCGCAATGTTTTCAATCTTATTCAATAATAACAACTACATTTATAGAGAATCTTAATATTAATTCCTAGATTTTTTTAAAGTCGTCTGCTGCTGATATTGGGGAAAAGGGTTTAACTATGGCAGTAGAGCCGCGATATCTCAGTCGTTAACGACGAGGTCCATTACTATAGAGGACACGAGTTCGAACTCCGACTCGGCCATTCAGGTTCACCGATGACGCACCAACGTCATTGTGTCTAGCGCCGTTCGTCTTCATCTAATGATCTAAGTTAAGGATGTACTGTACTGAGGTTTTGAAATTAAAAAAAAAAAAAATTTGTTCTTACTTTCTTATTAAATCTTCTTATTTTGTTGTCAATTAAAACCTGTTTAGTCATTATACCTTTTTTGCTTGAGATAAAGGGCCTATTTTTTTCATGAGACTTCAATTTTTTCGTGAGACACTGTCCAGTTGCCGTGTTTGATTAAGAAATAAAACTGGGCAAAAAGAACATATTAAAGTCCATGTATATACATTTTAATCTAGAACTTGTAAAGTATCATATTGTTTTGAAAAAAAGTAGAAAATATTGGAAAACTTTTTTGACATTTGAAGATATGTTTGAAAAATTAATAAATATATATTCATATTTTAACATTTTTTAGCCATTCAAAGAAGAAAAACTGAAAATATTGCCCAATGACATATACTTTTCTTATTAAAATCTGATAAACGATAGTAATTGAAATAACTTAGAGAAGTTTCAGAAAAAGTTAAATATTACAATTATGTTTTTTCCTTATTTCAAAGTTTTGAAATTGTCTATTCTTAAATCTGACAAATATGGATTTTCATTAGTGTCAAATAGTGTCTATGTTTTAGCTTTAACTACAATGTATCGCATGAACTTCCAAAGATATGGATAAAATACCTTCAGAATGAGATTAAAACCACAAGAAGATAAACAATTAGCATATCATCTTTCAAATATCGGCAATTTGCGTGAAAACATTTTTTCTCATGGGCTGAAATAGCAAAAAAAAAAGCTCATCATAAGGCTTTTATAAATTGATCTAGCAAAAAAAAAAGCCCACTACCATACCTTTTTTTTTTTTTTTTTTTAATTTAACATATATCCAACTTTCAAAAAATCAATATTACAACAAAAGTTAAATATTATGAAAAATCCACTTTTCAGTTCAGTACATCCTTAACATTGAAAATCTGGAACTCTTCTCCCTTTTAAGGGGCCGTATTAATATGAGAACATACAATTATACATGTACATTATATAAACGCCAACTCAATTTAATTAAAATCATCTCCTATTAACGCTACGCATATCAGATCGTGTACTTTAGTCAGATTGACGCCAACTAAAACTAGAGTTCTATAGAAATAAGAATATTGAAACCCCTAAAATAGAACTATCTATCTAAATTAAATGATTGATATTTATTTAAAAAATCCATCTCTAAATTAATTTGGAAACAAAAAACATTGATGCAAAATTATCTTGAACTAAACATCTGACAATTCAGAGATCTTTAGATATATATTTAATATTTTCTTCTTTTTGTAAACGTTAACACATGTTATTTAACATTCTGTGTTATATATATGTCACTCTGTTTCACCGTTTGTAATATTTATTCTTATACATCTCATGTTTTTGTTCTCGTACAAACTGGGAGTAATACAGAAATTGAATTGAACGTGCGAAGGTACAAGTAATTGGTTTCCTGTCAGAGGGTTTGTGTGGAGTACAGATGACAAAGAAAATGCCTGGAAACACAAGTTACATGTATGTGTATTGGACGCCCGGGTGAAAGTAAATAGCGTTGAATCCGGTATCAAACCCGAGATTTATTTTTAAAAATGCTTTTATTTGTTGACACATTTCAGACAGTAACATTTTCAGAATTTAACACTTAGATGTGTAGTCACAGTTGATATTGATAATTAATCTTACCGTATAAAATATTGGTGTCATTTATTAGCGATGCCAAATAACATATGAGCCGTCCTACGAGAAAACCAACATTGTGGACTCTGCGTAAAGTATCGACCCGGATCAGCCTAAGCATGCCGCATAGGATTACCCGAACAGACACTGTTCGCCTGCTGTGGATTTTCTGTTTCAGGAATCATTACTCTTTACCACAAATCCCCCTGATATGGAGTGTGTCGATCCGGATTAGCCTGCGCGGCCTCCGCAGGATGATCTGGGTCGATACATTACGCAGAGTTCATAATGTTGGTTTTTCTCGTGGGACGGCTCAAATCAGTATGTATTGAATACAGGGACGTGTTTTATATTGCGTAAATCTTAAGAGGATGATGGTCGCCGAACCTGGACTACTTACGTTAAGTTGATGACGGGTTTCGAAACATCTGTTCAATATTCAGAACATTTGCGACGAATTATAAAGATGTTGTTGAGCTACGTGTTTCAAGCTGAGGTCTTATTCCAACTTCGATGGTGTGTCATTTGAAGATACATTGGTTTTAAACTAGTGGGGCTACATCTCTAGTAACATACAGAACGATAATGTGTACGAACAGGTCGCCATTGTACGCAGATGCATTTTTTGAAAACTTATTTTACATCGATTTCCAAACAACCTGTCAGGTTAAACTTATCACGCTCGATGTCTGCTTCATGTAGACTTAACCAGTACACACGCCGTTTGCGTGGAGAAATCTAAAAGGCAGAACCCGCTCATTACGGGATTCGAAGGTGGGACCTTTGGTACGAAAGACCGTCGCTCTACTACTGCATCCCTGTCTTCTACTTAAGACCCAAATTTGCTTTTAGCAATGCTTAAGTTAAACACAACGTGTGTAAGCTACCAGTACTACTGGACAAAAGGACATGATCATGAGTCAGTCGTAATGATAACCCCGCAACCATGAGCGCTAGGGAAGGCAGCCATTACTACCATTTTTTGAAATTGTTGGTATGACCCGACAGGGGATCAAACCCGCGACGCATTTAGAGAACCAGTTGTAAAATGAAATAGGAGCACTGTTAACCATATCAGCCTTCACAATTGTCCGGTTAAATCGAAGGCCCCTCCCATTAATATTTTGTCACGCAAAATCCGCCGTGGTCGAGTGGAAAGCGTGGGGGATTTGGAACCGATCGTCCATGGTTCGATACCCAGTCGCAGAAAGACGCTCATGGAGGACCAAAACACACCCGAGGCGGACGCTCTTCCACTACACCACCAAGGCGGTTTACATCAATCAAAGCGAGGATTGGAAGGCAGATACAATGTCATTGCTTGTCGCCAATACCCGCTGATTAGTTAAACGGTAAAGTGATTCATACAATTAGTTTATTTTAAGATGCCCTCTTCACAGAAAATGTGTCGATTGATAAAACACTGTAAATATAATATGACAAGAAATTAAAGTTTAAATGCTGTTCAGATTGCGCAGAACCCTATTCAGTGGAAATAAGTTAATGAAGGCTGTTTCTATTTGAGCAATTTCAATCGGAAATGACCGACAAAAAGTATACAGATAATACCGGTCTTCTACGGCCTCACACTAAAATAGCCAACCAAGTACGGATAAAAATGTTTAGTATACAAAAAGCATTTTAAACCCACAAAGGCATTTTTTTTTAAAAATATTTCGTAAAAATAAAAGCGATCGAAAAGGATATCGCATTACTATTTCCATATCCATGAATATATATTTTAAAACGAAATGACAAGACGACGACAATTTTCAATGCGTGGATTTGGCATGACTGCTTTTTAAAACATATCCAAAATAGCAGCTCCCATTGGAGTCATTTCAGAAAAGTTTATAGTTTATTTAATTTCTCCTGCGTATTACATATGAACAAAAAAACAACATCTATTGTTTTGTCTTTCGTAGAATGCCAAAAGAACTCCCTATTTGCCTGACATGACTTATAGTATACTTCGTACTATAAATACATTGTTAAGGTGTGTTTCGTGACGCACATGTATGCACGGAAACGTGAATGATTGGACGATGTATGCCATCAGTCACAGACCGTCGTTAGTAATTCACACGACATGAACGGACAGTTTATATCAGAAATTAAGGAGTACATATTGGCTGACTATTAAACATGGGTGAGTGAATTATATAGCAATTATAAAAGAACACACACTGTGTCTGCCTATTTATAAGCAGCATATTTATTCTAAAGATTCCAATTCAACAAACTTTAAGTAATGCTTAAATACTTAAAATCATGTATCATCAAGATAGTTTCCCTTTTAAAAATGCCAACATTTAATTTCTTAACAAGTTATTCAGCAAGGTAACTATCTATTATATCAAATAGTTACTTAGTCATATAACTTAGTCATATACTTAAATACATTCCACAAACTATTAAGGAAACACAAACTGATGAAATATACTTTTAAGTATTACTTTGTACCTAGTAACGTTCGTGGAATTGGACATTTGAGCCGAACTACGAGAAAACCAACACTGTGGACTTTGCGTAAAGTTCCGACCCGGATCAGCCTAAGCTTGCCGCGCAGGCTAACCCGGATATATACTTTTCGCCTCATGTGGATGCTCTGTTTCAGGAATGATTACTAGATATACTTCTATTTCCAAGAGACGGAATGTGTCGGCCCGGTTTAGCCTTCGCGGATTGCGCATGATGATCTGAATCGATACATTACGCAGATGCCATAATGTTGGTTTACTCATGGAACGGCTCATTTAATGGTGATCTTAATCCTGTTGCATCTTCAATGATGCCATTATTAAAAATAAGGTTGAATTAAGATGAATTTCCACATGGAAATCGAGAAATTGACGATTGTTGAGGCCTCTTCGACTTGATCTAAATGTTGTTGCATCTGCAATGATGCCATTATTAAAAATAAGGTTGAATTAAGATGAATTTCCACATGGAAATCGAGAAATTGACGATTTTTGAGGGCTCTTCGACTTGATCTAAATGTTGTTGCATCTTCAATGATGCCATTATTAAAAATAAGGTTGAATTAAGATGAATTTCCACATGGAAATCGCGAAATTGACGATTTTTGAGGCCTCATCGACTTGATCTAAATGTTGTTGCATCTGCAATGATGCCATTATTAAAAATAAGGTTGAATTAAGATGAATTTCCACATGGAAATCGAGAAATTGACGATTTTTTAGGGCTCTTCGACTTGATCTAAATGTTGTTGCATCTGCAATGATGCCATTATTAAAAATAAGGTTGAATTAAGATGAATTTCCACATGGAAATCGAGAAATTGACGATTTTTGAGGCCTCTTCGACTTGATCTAAATGTTGTTGCATCTGCAATGATGCCATTATTAAAAATAAGGTTGAATTAAGATGAATTTCCACATGGAAATCGAGAAATTGACGATTTTTCAGGGCTCTTCGACTTGATCTAAATGTTGTTGCATCTTCAATGATGCCATTATTAAAAATAAGGTTGAATTAAGATGAATTTCCACATGGAAATCGAGAAATTGGCGATTTTTGAGGGCTCTTCAACTTGATCTAAATGTTGTTGCATCTTCAATGATGCCATTATTAAAAATAAGGTTGAATTAAGATGAATTTCCACGTGGAAATCGAGAAATTGGCGATTTTTGAGGGCTCTTCGACTTGAGCTAAATGTTGTTGCATCTTCAATGATGCCATTATTAAAAATAAGCTTGAATTAAGATGAATTTTCACATGGAAATCGAGAAATTGGCGATTTTTGAGGCCTCTTCGACTTGATCTAAATGTTGTTGCATCTGCAATGATGCCATTATTAAAAATAAGCTTGAATTAAGATGAATTTTCACATGGAAATCGAGAAATTGGCGACTTTTGAGGGCTCTTCGACTTGATCTAAATGTTGTTGCATCTGCAATGATGCCATTATTAAAAATAAGGTTGAATTAAGATGAATTTTCACATGGAAATCGAGAAATTGGCGATTTTTGAGGGCTCTTCGACTTGGTCTAAATGTTGCTGCATCTGCAATGATGCCATTATTAAAAATAAGGTTGAATTAAGATGAATTTCCACATGGAAATCGAGAAATTGACGATTTTTGAGGCCTCTTCGACTTTTAAAAACAAAGAAGAAATTGCTCATAATGATCACAGTGCTTTCAACTCTTTTCTGTAATAACGCTTTTATTTTAAGAGGTTTTCCATATATTTGCCTTTATACTTTCAAAGTCGTCTGCTGCCGAGTTGTTGTATGTGAAAAACGGGTTAAATCATAAGCAGAATCCTTAAACCCTTTCTCACATATAGACGCTTTTCTGACGTATCTGCAGTAGACAACTTTTGAAAACCCTGTGATAAAAGAAGAAATTACTCAATTACGAGCAATTTCTCCTTTTGCCACAATGTTGTCACCTTTATGCAATAAATATGTTTTCATTTAGGGAGATTTTCCATATTATTGTTGAGATGTTTTCAAAGTCGTCTGCTGCAGATTTGTTGTATGTAGGAAAGTTTTAAAGAGATTTGTTTGCACAATTTGGGATACTCTTTATTATTCTTAAACGTACTGAAAATAGCAAAAGTGATTATATTTGCTAAACGTTATATCTCAAAATGGAAATATAAATTGAAGCGTCACTCAGCTAAAGCCGACCGCAAGGCATCTGCGACAAGCGTATAATAAAATGAGCTGGCGCATCCGCGCAGTCTGATCAACCTCGGCAATGTATGCCAATTAACCCTTTCCCATATATAGACGCTTTCTGACGCCTCTGCAGCAGACGGCTTTTTGAAAACATAGTGACAAAAGAAGAAATTGCACAAAACGTGCAATTTCTCCTTTTGCCACAATGTTTTCCACTTTTCGTCATAGGTTATCCATTCAATTATAGAGATTTTCTATGTTTTGACAAAATACGTTCAAAGTCGTCTGCTGCAGAATTGTCGTATGAGGGAAAGGGTTAAGCTATAGAAGGTTTCAAGAAACGTCTGTAAAATAATATTCATTTGCATTATTTAGCATAGAAATACAGACAGGCCTTTTTTCAACACGTGTACTATTTACGTTTACCCGTTCCCACCTATAGACGCATTTGCAGCAGACGACTTTTAAAAACATCGTGACAAAAGGAGAAATTGCTCACAACCAGAAATTTCTCCTTTTGCCAAAACCTTTTTTAACTTTTTTCAGTAATTATACCTACACTTATCGAGATTTTCCATTATTTTCATAGTCGTCTGCTGCTAATTTGTTGTATGTGAGAAAGGGTTAGGGACGGTTTTCACAGAACACCAATCATATATAAGTACATAAGTATGTAAGTAAACGAGTTAAATGTTAATGATTGTGACATTTGTGATATCAACAATTTATAGTATACATTCATAACGTGGAAACAATCTATAAATAAAAAAGCAATAATTGAGAAAGTAGAAAACACCACAATAGACAACATTGATCATGATGAGCAATTTCTCCTTTTGCCACAACTCTTTTAAAAGTCGTCAGCTGCAGAGGCGTCAGAAAGCGTCTTTATGTGGGTACGCGTTAAATTGAATTTAGTCGAAGAGTGACGGATCTCCCGAGTTCGAACCCCGTTAGCGGTGGTTATGGTGGTGTGCCGTTAAGCAAGAGACAGTTCTTAGCTTAGACCAGGTGTGTTATCCAGGAATCATGAATAAGCGTTGGGACTTCGAGGTAACACCGTATTCCTTTCCGACAATTCTGCAAAGGACGACACTGAAAACTTCTTATTCAGAAATGGTAATAAATCATACGTGCGAGAAAAGAAAATCCCATTATATGTGTAGCAAATAGTATATAAATCTTATATATGAGTCAGGTTTTTTGTTTCCTCGTTGGGTTTTTTTGGAGTGGGGGGATTCAACTGAATTGTTCAAAGCTTTAAACGCTTATTAGAAATAATGTATTCACACACCATGAACGAATAGCAGTGTGACCAACATTTACACTGTTCACATATTACTTACTCAAGCGTGCTGTAAGTGAATAAGGGGCGACCTAAAACTAGCCCATAGGAAATGGGTCTTTGTTCTAACGAATATAGTCCAGTAACTGAGGAATATCACATGCTGGCTGCTTATTTCCGTAAATAACCAAGTTTAATATAGCAACACGTTTCCTACCACCATTTACAACAAATCTGCTGCAGACAGTTATGAAAATGTATTTCTGTTTCATGTCTTGAATTCAGTTCATTAATTCACTATATATGGTATTATAAAGGGTCAATCAGAGATTATGTTGGACCTTATCGAAGATTCGCTTTCTCTACTGTTGGATATATTCATAAAAGACGTTCCAGGTTTAAATTTGGTATAGCTGCACAATTTTAAATTCTGTAGTTAGAAAAAGTGTCACCCCAAAACGGATATTAGTGCATTATTTGCAAAATTCATAATTCCATTAAAAAAAAAGACGCACCACATGATAGCGTTTATTAGTAGAAATACATATATCTTCATATTCCTCTCTATCCGTGTTGAAGTATTTTGGATGCAACGAGCAATGTATACACTGGAAACGGCCATGTTGGCCTCAACTCCACGTCTACCGTTGTAGATTCAATACAGTGATGTATATTCCATTCATATTCAGTTGTGTTATTTTCTTCTTTCAGTATTCACAAATGGCGTATCCCGACCAACAAGCAATGGTCATGGACTCCCTCTCGATCTCAAACAACAGTGCAATACTATATGGGAACAACCTACACGCTGATCTACAACAAGACATGTACCCGTCGGACTATCATGAAACTTTTTACTTAAGGGCGAGACTTGTCACTGGTTTGGTGTTTTATCCAATTATTTGCATCTTTGGCATGACCGGAAACGTCATGAGCATTATTGTGATGTCACAAAAACAAATGAAATCATCAACTAATACGTACCTGTTCGCCCTTGCTCTTTCCGACCTCATAAAGTTGTTTTGCGACTTTTTGTATTTTACAGTGATTCTGATGTTCCAAATAAGTCCAAAATCTGGCAATAAAGCCTATGGTTTAATCTATCCATACGCCCATTACGTATTCAACGCATCGTTGTGCGTGTCAGCGTGGCTTATTGTATCGGTAGCCATGGAAAGATACGTTTATGTATGCCATCCAACGAAAGTGAAGTATTACTGCAATATTCATCGTGCTCGCGCAATATCCTTCACCGTGTTCATTGTGATGAGCGTTTTGGCCATCCCGTACGCCATGCGGTATAAAACTATCGAAGTGCAAAACAATAGTACAGGAGAGATCGAGTATGACGTCATAGTTACAACACTCTGGGAAAACGTTCTTTTCGAACAGATTTTCACGTGGTTTCAGAACCTAATGCGATCAATCATCCCGCTTGTGATACTCATAATTCTCAACGCGTGTATATTATACGGACTGCGAAGGTGCCGTCTATTGCGGTCACAGACCACAAAGAAACACAGAATCACGACTATGCTAGTGACGGTAATATTGGTGTTTTTAGTGTGTATTACGCCGGATACAATTATGTCGACATTTTTCGGTCTTGGTTACTCGGAAGAGGACTATCTAACCAGAGGAATAAGGGAGATAACCGACCTCCTTTTGCTCATCAATTCCGCCGCTAATTTCATCATATACTGCATATTCAATACAATATTTTGGTGCCAGTTTAAGAGAATATTTTGGGCTGCGTGCTGCAAAGGCCATCTATTTTAAACAGCGTCGGGACATTTGTCTTTGGCTGGAATTCCGTCTTCCGGGATGTCCCTACTAAGACGTACAAGAGGAGCACAATCAGAAGTGTGATAATTTGTGACATCAATGTATTCTATTTTCAAAGTAGATATAGGGGGCTCAGAGGTCTAGATAGGGAGGCGGTAAACACCTCTTTTCCTCACAGTACCTATCCTTTTCATCCACAACATAGTGTTAGATGGTCACATCAGGGTTTTAGAACTTGCAAAACGCCCCTCATCTTGAGCTCAGGCGTTCCGCCAAAACCTACCATAGGGTTATTTGCGACGGGTATAGATCATGATATCTATCAAACTGATCTGACTCTGAACTGTTCGCCAATTGGCATTATAAGGGTGTATATCAAGTTATGTAATACAGTATATATTTATATCCAGTATCATGGTTGCCAATACAGATGTTTTTTCCAAACGTGTAATATTTACACTAATGTTGGTTTCCCTTGAGCACCGTCTATATGATCACTGTCAGGTCATCCTTTAACTCTTTCGCGGTCTCTCCTGAAATTTGAATTGTTTACCACTTAGACATTAAGTTTTTACCAAATTTCCTGTTGGACGATAAATGGACTGGTCCAATGTTCATCATGTTAGAGTTGACTTTGTGAAATACGGCATTGAAAGAATTAACGATTTAGTACATACTCAATTTGACACCAATATAACAGGTGAAATTTCTAAAGAAGACTCTTCCATTTTCAAAATCGGGCGACGCCATTTTTAAATTATAAGAACTTTGGATATATTTTGATAACTTAAAGGGAAAACAAAAGCTGATTTCAGTGAGACAGGTCGTATTGTATGAAAACACCTCAATATTGCCATCGTCGCTGAAAGAGATAAACTAGCAATTTCTCCCTCCTTTTACCACAATGATTTACAGGCTCATACGAAACGTTAGGAAGAAGGCAAGCGATCGATCCACTGCATTGATCCGTTAACGAAGATAAATCGAGGGCTTGGCATGAATTGGTTGTAACTAAAAACCTATTTTGAAAACCCTGGTTTAGGGGCAATTTTGACCCCTTTGTAAACAATGCAAATTTAGGTGCCATTGCTCGTTATGAGCAATGGCACCTAGATTTTCATTGTTTACCAAGAATAATGATTTAACGCTTATAAAGACTTTATGGCGAGATGATTAACCTTGGTAACAAAATACCGATTTTAGTTAAAACCGTTTCACGCCAAGCCATCGAAATGTTAAAGTTTAATTATTTAAACATTGCACTGTTATCTGTTACCAGAATTAAGAGCATATTTATTTATATCCATTTTGAAACGTTTCTGTCTCTCGCAATTATGAACTGCACATATGAGAACGATCTAACGTAAAAGTTATTTACATTTAAAAAATTGAAAATGGAAAGCTATCATTAAATAATGGTATAGCATGTTTCCCCCACCTTAACAGCCACCCCCACTCTTCAAGCAGGAGATCATTAAGGTGTGACAGTTCCATTACATGCTTTTAACACAGTTTATGTGTGGGGTGGAACATTGATTCAAGTGGAAATTGGACGATATTCTCAACTGCACTGAAGTCTTGAAGTTGAAGTAAATAACTTTATATGGCCTTTAATTGTAGTTATATGTATTGATTTAAGTGCATGGTCACACATTAACACATCTTTGATAACATACGTAGGTATTTTTATATCTTAACATGACAGTTTTCCATGAAAACTGACAGATCAGCAAAGACACATGAACCGTTCCACGAGAAAACCAACATTGTGAACTCTACGTAAAGTATCGACCCGGATCAGCCTAAGCATAAGATTTTCTGTTTCAGGAATCATTACTCTATACCTCTATCCCTCTGAAACGGAACGTGTCGGCCCGTATTAGCCTGCGCGGACTGCGCATGCTGATCTTGGTCGATACATTGCGCAGAGTCCATACTGTTGGCTTTCTCGTGGAACGGCTCAGATACAGAATGCTAAATGTTGTATGTGCATGGTGCTAACGACACAGCTAATGATGTAACTATATTGTACTAGTAAGACTCAAGATGAAAGCATAAATAGTGTATAGAGTTGAAAACGTCAAAATGTCAAAAGTGATTGCTTAAATGAGTTACTTTCCCTTTCGCCACAGTGTTATCAAAATCCGTCTACTGCAGAGGCATCACACTGCGTCTTCATGTGGGAAAGGGTTAAACAGAATATTTTATCGTAGTTACTATACATTTTGGAATCTTCAAATGTCCGTTATCACGTGATATGGCTCAAATATGTGTGACGTCAGACGAAAACCGACATTCGGAGATTTTGAAGTTAACCCTTTCCCACATACAAAGATTCTGCAGTCGACGATTTTTACGAAACATAGGCAAAACTATTGTATACCTTAGCAAACGAAAAGATGAAACGCTGGATGATTTATAAAATTCTCCTTTTTACACAATGTTTTTCTCGGGTGCGGGAGGTCGTGGGTTCGATCACCGACGGGTCATGCCAAATAGAACTGGTAGTAAGGGCTAAACTCCTTGGCGCTCAGAGTTGCGGGGTTAGCATAACGACTGATTGGCTGATGTCAATATTAATGGACATGTGGTACTGGTAACTTACCCCAGGAAACGCCGTGATAAAACTGACTTGCTTGTGTCAGGATCAATGGAAAAGTGGTACTGGTAACTTACCCCAGGAAACGCCGTGATAAAACTGACTTGCTTGTGTCAGGATCAATGGACAAGTGGTACTGGTAACTTACCCCAGGAAACGCCGTGATAAACTGAAAGATTGTTGTAAGCAGTGTAAAACAACAATCAATTTACTAAGCGCTAAGTAAGGTTGGTGTAACTGGACCCTGGAATTTCACTGATTGCCAAGACCAGAAGGTCATGTATCTTAATTGCATCGTAGTTCATTGTATTATGCCAGATTGAACATATATGTATTTTCAAACGGAGTTATTGTAATTCTTACACATATCGTTGATTAAAGTGGTTAACTAAATTGTTTTGTTTAGTGTTTTCACAATGAAACGTCATAATAATGAGCCATTTTGTTTTAAACAAACATGTGCTCAAACGTTAAATCAAAGCCATGAAAGCACTGTTGGTATAGGTGCATCTGTAAGGCGAAAATATATGGCATAGTTTATATGAGCAAATATGGCTGAATAATGTACCATCGGGCTGTAAACAAACTAAAATGTTTGGAGCAACACACTTTGCCTGTAAATAACCAAAACCTATTCACCAAAGTTTGAAGCTTTACTCGTATAGCCATAAATAATGCATGATGTACACAAATATGGACACACTGCAAAACACAGACCCGTAAGTATATTATTTCAAGTTTAGAGAACACTAAAGAGCAGCACTTAATATAGAAATAATCCTGATATAGTCTGATAAATGACAGCACAATTAAACAAGAGGGCCAAGATGGCCCTAAATCGATAACCTGAATATTTTTAAAGTGTTTACCTAAACGAGTCTATGTAAAACAAGTGATCCCCCAGGGTGGGGCCATTTTTGACACTAGGGCTATAATTTGACCAATCTTGGTAGAGGTCCACTAGATGAAGTTAGATTTCAAATATCAACTTATAGACAATATCTTTTTAAAAGTTTTTCCCTATACAAGTATAATATTATGTAAAACAAGTGACACGTGATGTGGCCAATTTTTAACCCAGGGCTATAATTTGAACAATCTTGGTAGAGGTCAACTAGATGAAGCTACATATCAAATATCAAAAGCCTGGACATTTACCTTCAGACAGGTTTCTCCATATACGAGTCTTTGTAAAACAAGTGTCTCCCGGGGTGGGGCCATTTTGACCCCGGAACTATTATTTGAACAAGATTGGTATAGGTCCAATAGATGAAGTTACATACCAAATATTAAATACCAAATAGTAAAGGCCTGGGCCTTTTCCTTTTAGACGAGAAGATTATTAAAGCTTTTTCCCTATATGAGTCTATGTAAAAGAAGTGACCCCCGAGGAGGAGTAATTTTTAACCCCAGGGCTATAATTTGAACAAGATTGGTAGAGGTCCAATAGATGAAGCTACATACCAAATATCAAAGGCCTGGGCCTTCTACTTTCAGACAAGAAGATTTTTAAAGTGTTATCCCTATACGAGTCTGTATTAACAAGTGACCCCCGGAGAGGGGCCACTTTGACCCCAGGGCTATAATTTGAACAATCTTTGTACAGATACACTAGATGAAGCTACATACCAAATAATAAAGGCCTGTGCCTTCTATTTTTAGACAAGAAGATTTTTAAAGTGTTTTCCCTATACGAGTCTGTGTAAAACAAGTGACCCCCGAAGAGGGGCCATTTTGACCCCAGGGCTATAATTTGAACAATCTGTGTACAGGTACACTAGATGAAGCTACAAACCAAAAAGCAAAGGCCTGTACCTTCTAGTTTTGGACAAGAAGATTTTTAAAGTGTTTTCCCTATACGAGTCTGTGTAAAAAAGGGAAGGGCCATTTGTGACCCCAAGGGCTATAATTTGAACACTCTTGATAGAGGTTTATTAGATGAAACTACATACCAAATATCAAAGGCCTGGGCCTTCTACTTTCAGACGAGAAGATTTTTAAAGTGTTATCCCTATACGAGTCTGTATAAACAAGTGACCCCCGGGGAGGAACCATTTTTGACCACAGGGCTATAATTTGAACAAGATTAGTAGAGGTCCAATAGATGAAGCTACATACCAAATAGCAAAGGCCTGGGCCTTCTCCTTTTAAACAAGAAGATTGTTAAGGTTGTTTCCCTATATAAGTCTATGTAAAGCAAGTGACCCCGGGGAGGAGTCATTTTTGCCCCCAGGACTATTAATTTAACAATCTTGGTAGAGGTCCACTAGATGAAGATACATACAAAATATCAAAGGCCTGTGCCTTTTACTTTTAGACAAGAAGATTTTTAAATTGTTTTCCCTATACGAGTCTATGTAAAACAGGTGACCCCCGGGTAGGTGCCATTTTGACCCCAGGGAAATAAATTGAACAAGATTGGTAGAGATCCACTAGATGAAATTACATACCAAATATGAAAGGCCTGGGCCTTCTACTTTTAGACAAGATGATTTTTAAAGTTTTTTCCCTATACGAGTCTGTTTTAAACAAGTGGCCCCAAGGGAGGGGCCATTTTGACCCCAGGGCTATAATTTGAACAATCTTTGTACAGGTACACTAGATGAAGCTACATACCAAATAGCAAAGGCCTGGGCCTTCTATTTTTAGACAAGAAGATTTTTAAAGTGTTTTCCCTATACGAGTCTGTGTAAAACAAGTGACCCCCGGGGAAGGGCTATTTCTGACCCTATGGCTATAATTTGAACAATCTTGATAGAGGTCCATTAGATGAAAATACATACCAAATATAAAAGGCCCGGTCCTTCTACTTTTTGACAATAAGAGTTTTAAAGTGTTTTCCTTATACGAGTCTGTGTAAAACAAGTGACCCCCGGAGAGGGGCCATTTTTGACCCCAGGGCTATATTTTGAACAATCTAGGTAGAGGTCCACGAGATGATGATACATACCAAATATCAAAGGCATGGGCCTTCTACTTTTAGACAAGAAGATTGTTTAAGTTTTGGTTAATTTCCCCTTTTCCAGAGTTCTCAATGGAATTATAGTTTTGAACAATTTTGAAAGAGGGCCACTAAAGAAACATTCATGTGAAGTTTGGTTGAAATTGGTCCTGTGGTTAAGGTGGAGATGATGTTTAAAGTTAAAGGTTTACGACGGACACCGGACGACAGACGCTGGACGACGGACGACGGACGCCGGACGACGACGGACGACGGATACACAGTGATCAGAATAGCGAACATTGAGCCTTTGGCTCTAGGTGATCTAAAAAGAAGAAATACTTTTTCTATGAATATATGTATTATAATATCAATAATCATTCAAACCTCTTTCTTTTTGTGGAACCAGTATTTACGACGTTTAATGTTTCTGATCACCATCTATAACACAACATTTAAATAAGTCCATCGGACGAAATTAAAAAAAAAAAAAATTTAAACCGTCAATACAACTGGGAAGAAAGTCAAAACCAAAAAGCCATATCAATTATTGCATCGCATTTCTCCTTATTATCTACATGCTCCCAAACTGCAACGTAAATCATTGAACAGTGTTGGAGTTAACAATGTAAGCTCCGGACAAAATAAAATAAGCTTGAGGAGGCATTCAAAAATGAATTTGAGCGTTCCAGGTCAAAATCCGCTAAATACATCCGCGGGACAGGCTGATCTACAACTTATTAGTCCCTAAAAAACACTTTTGTTTGCATAGAAATGAGTGTATACCATCACCAGAATGCATTGAATATATGTCATTGAATTTAAAATCATTGTAAATGTGTATAGGCTGTACTGGAAATGATTGATTTGATCACTTTTAGTATTTTGACCTTGTTTGAAAGTGAAAGTAGAGAATGCTAAACACCGGTTTTGTACGGGCCCGATTTGGTCCAAAATGACGATAGCCTTTTTCGCATGTTGAGTTCTTTCTTGCATAATGCCGCCCCGCCCCCCCCCCCCCCCCCCCCCCCCCATTTTCTTTGGATTGTTTAAAAGCTTAGATGTAACTCTTTTCAATGATATATGGTGTTCTACATAAGAAACGCTTAGAAAGTGTGACATTTGAGGACTGAAACTGCTCGATTTTCATGGAAACAAAGAAGGAATTTGTATTGGTGTATAGTAACCCGGAAAATATTGACTAGTGATGAAAACATTGTGGAAAAGGGAGAAATTAATGATCATCATTCATCTATTACTGGTTTTTCAAATTGTGTCTGCAAGGGGGAAATAATACACTTAGCAAAACGGTTTAAAGGGGCTGAGATAGCGAGAGAAAAAAGAAAATTGTTAACAATTGCTATTATCTTGATGTTTTTGCAATTAAGGCATTGATATTTGCTGACTGATGTACTACATTACATGCAAAGTATAACTATAGCGTTGACTTTTCGTCGTTTTGCTTCGTAAAATCTACTGGGTATGTATATTTAGTAAATCTAAAAAAAAAACGCTGCATATTTATCACGTGATCTTTACAACTGAGAGTGAAATTCTTGCACATGCTCATTATCGAATGAGTTTGTAAACATGGAAGATGCATCAGATATAATTCTAAATATTGTTCTGTTTAAACAAAAACAACTAATGGCCCTTGACTGATACAAACAATGAAAAATAAACGGAAACGATTACTTCCTCGGTCCTCGACGAATATGAGGACGCCATTTACTGTTGATAGATTGAATTTGATATCATAAAGTGATCACATGAACTGCCAGGTGCTCGCAAGGGGGAATTCCATCTTTAAACGGGAACACACGGATCCGTTGTTTGTTTCACGTAAACACAATTTGTTATTTTTTATATAGGAATGAAATAGTGGACATCTACGACCTTCTACAGCTTTCCATTACATATATATATATTGACAATTTAAGGATTAATTTGAATAAGATATAACGATTTGGGGACCATATGGAGTTCAGGACATTTAACATTACGATATAAATACAAACGAATGTTTACGTAACCGCTAAACGTTACTCTGTCAACAAATAGAACACTGAATGCTTTCACATACTGCATGTATAGTAACAGTATCAAAACGTCCTATACTAACGGTACACTAAAGGCCGATTGTCAGATACATGTAGTTCGCAGTGTTTGGAGTTTTATAGATGACTTATACTTTTAATTTCAAGGTGGACATTAATTTCTTTCTTTTTTCTTTTGCATTTGTGTTTGTATCTTGCATTATGTATATGAACGTTTTATTACAGTTTAATAATTTTCATGTATCCATATGCACATATCATTTGATATTTTGTCAAAGATATACCTGGTTACCATCGCCCGCTTTATGTGGCATTTGATACCTTTTCAGGGGACATATTCGGAGCATATTCATAAACCAAAGGAGACGCTGCTTAAAACAAGAAATTCATCCTTTTCTACTTTCACAATGTTTGCAACTCATTGTCAGAACTATGTGTCCATCAGATTGAAACAGAACAGACGACTCTAAGAATAAAATGTCAAATTGAATCGGAACAGACGACTCTAAAATTAACATGTCACATTGAATCGGAACAAACGACTCTAAAAATAATATATCACATTGAATCGGAACAGACGACTCTTATAATAAAATGTTAGATTGAATCCACTGAAATTTTTAAATAGTATTTCCATATACAGATATATTAGATGAATGATATACATATACATATATATCGTTTAGCTGTTTAATATTTGCATTCAGTCTTCAACACCATGCCAATATTAATAGTTGGGTTTCTTACTCTCCGACTGAATTTGATTTTTTGGTAAAGGGGTTTTAATAATACCCGTATGTTTACCATCCCAAATAGAGACATGAAATAACTTAATATCATTTCCTTCACTGAATTAAGATGACGCATCTTACAATGGAAAACATTCCTCATTGAAGATTGAACCCTTAATGATAGTTTCGTGCCATATGTATAGGTCTCCCTTATTGACACGTATGTTTGTCTTATAGATGGCCGCCGAGTTATCATTGCCGACGAAGAATGGGGATCCTATAAAATTGAAAGCGATAGATGACGATGTATTATTTCCTGAATTCTTTCCAAGTTTGGAAGACAAATTACAGACGATTAAAGAACTCGAGGGTCGGGACAGCGATATCTTAATCTGAAGTTATCGTTAATCAGGAACCCATTGGACGGTTAATATCGTTAAAAAGATGCTGTTAAGGAAGATGAAAAAAAGCGGAAAAGAAACGTTCTCTGATCAGAGGCTAGGTTTGTAAGAGATGGAACCACCTAAACGATTCGCAAATGCCTTGTCGCCACGACTTTTACTATCCCACTTACGACCACATAGAATGCCAGCGTATTTCTTAGAGGGCAAGGCCAAGGTTGTAATGGTTCTCCGAAAACCTAAAGACGTGGCTGTTTCCTGCTTCCACAACTTGAAGAATGCGGAAGAAATTGCAAACAAGAAAGACTGGGAAGAGTTTATTTCAAAGCATGGCACACTGAGCTTAATGCTAACAAAGCATTGGACATCGAATACTTTTACTAAGAGGAACTAAAGACCAATGGAGTCGATTGTCTAAGATGCTTGGCCAAACACATTAACGTTGATTTCGATGAAAAAGAATTGCAGTCGTTGCTACATGACTGCTGGTCAAACAAATTAAAGGAAGAAGACGACAAAACAGAATTCGAAGGAAGACGTTTAGTGGCTGGCAAGGACGGTAAATCCGTCATTTATAGAAAAGGTGAGATTGGAGACTGGAGGAACCATTTTACCGTCGCCCTAAATGAGATGTATGATGCAATACTTGACGAGGCTATGCAGGCTATGCAGGATATCATGTTTACATTTAAGTATGAATTAACGTGTAATCCGCACAGTCTCTTGCTACTAGATAATTACTGGTACTGTGTAAGAAACCAACCGTGTATTTCGATTTATCTGACACATTCTTTCAGGTAAGAGGAAGTACTCACAGGTATCCAAACGATATGTTAGCCTAATAAAATGTTCCTCTGTTATGTTCACAGCGAACATCTGTGAAGGTAGTACATAACAACCAACACTGTGTTAGGTAAATACGAATACCCCCAGGTCTACATTTCTTTGAAAGATTTGCAATTTTTTCTTTACAGAAGGCAATCGCATATATTATTATGACCAGCATAAGATGTTACGAAACAGCATAATGTGCGACTTAATCACTGCTTTAAACAGCAACTAACTAGGAACACATGATTTGTACTAGCATGTGTGTTGATTCAACTTAATGTTTAAGAAATCGAGGAATTTGCTTCTTTCTTTTATTTTGTTTCATATAAAATTGTTGCAATTTGTTCAGTTTTTTTATAAGTTTCAACATGTGAACAAAAATCATCAGTTTTAATTTATTTATTCTGTCCCAAAACAATAACAAACTACTATGCTAGTTTTAGATGGATTGCGAGGAAAGCGTCTATTAAAGGCATATGCTACTAAATAGATACACCGTTGATGAGCTCTTGTACTTTGGACTATGTATTCCTCTCCCAAAAAATCATAGAATAAAAAGGTCACCGAGATAGATTTTTGTGTAGAGTACTTTCGAAAAACGACGATTTAGTCAACTTTAGTCAAATTTTCGAGCATTTTATTGGAAGTCTAAATATTAACAAATTGGCTTGTATGCATACATGTTTTTGTACTTCTAAGTCTTTTCTGGAGCTAATTCCTGTTCAATTCGGTGCTCTATGTATGTGCAGTTGGAAAGGCATCAATAGTTGTACAGAATACTATATAAATATAAATTTATGAGGCCAAAAAGTCAGACCTGCCACAATTTTTGGGGCGCCTTTTGGAGCAATTGTTTCCACTTTTAGGGTAATAAATTTTATTTTGACCGTTTATAATTCAAACTAAATGAATTATAAAGATTTCTTCATATCTTACTGAGGTAAAAAGAGCCAACAAAGGATAGGTTTCCATGGGTTTAAAAAAAATATGCGTTATTGTACAACCCTACCCCCATTATTCAAACATCGGCATTTTCGGCAAAATATAGTGCATTCATACACAATCAATACATAACAGTATATCATTGTAGGTAAACTCCCATTCAATTATACAGGTACACTATATATGTACTTTGGAACAATATACAGAAATATATATGTGAAAGATTAACAAATAATCAAAAAATGCATAATAAGTGACCCGTTAGATCACATCATATCGAATTGGCATCTGATGATCACACAAATTTGAAAGATATCAACACACAACTCAAACAAAAGTGAAACTACTCTACTAACAGAAACTGTATATTCTATGGGCATATGTATACAGTCTTAGTCTAAGGGAGATAACTCATGCCTCATTGTCATTGAAACTAAACTGTAGTGTATCTCACACCTAATTAACAACTGACACTTCATTAATTATCACAAAACCGCCAATTATATGGCCGTAATCTTTAACTTTTTAATTATTTATTTATAATATTACATCAAAATATGATATAATATATTTTGTAAACTCAAATTCTGCGATATAAATGTAAACATTACAAAGGTTACATAAACATTTACGATAACTTACGAATTCACTTATACCAGGGTACGAATTAGTCTGGAGTTCCTTCCCCTTATTACTATGTAAAGGGTCAGGCACAAACCAAATAATGGCGGACGCGATGGAATATCAGGTAATATCTAAATTTACTATTTTGTTCACCATCGGGATAATAATTCATTCATCTTATTAAAATAAGGTCATAAATTGATTCCATGTTTTCATTTTATGATGCTTTGTTCTGTGTGGAAGAAAATGATTTGATATCGAATAGTATAGTTTTCGGATAGATAAAAATGTATTTGAAATTCGGATACAAAGGATCTTATTAGAAATAAATGTTTTTATCTTTATGGGATGTATATCATTTTTAAAAATGTTCAAATGTTTCCTTTATTATAAGTTTTAGTAGTCCCCGATTAATGCAATATAGGCTCTATTTTGAACAATTTACTATAAAAGATTTAAATGTTTTAAAACTTTATTTGATTCCTCAAGTCAAATGATTTCTGAGTTTCTATTGTCAATTAGATCCAGATCAGCCTGCAAAGATAATGCTGATCAAGATCTAGATTGTTCACTTCACACATTCCAACATAAATCAAATATGCAGAAGACGACTTAAAACATTTTGAAGATATCTAGAAATGACAGTATAATTACTGTAACAAGTTGAAAACATTGTGACAAAAGGAGAAATTGCTTTTCAAAAGTCGTCTGCTACAGAGTAAACACATACAATTATAATCAAAGACAAACGTGTATTCATTAAGTGAAGGTGAAACTTGTTTTCATTAAGTGAAGGTTTAATCTGTATGGGAAAGGGTTAAAATATGGTTAACTTAACACTTTTCCACCACTGCAAATATGCAGTGGACGACTTTGAAAACAGTTTGGCAAATATCTCTGTAAATGAAAATTTAATAATTTAATAGAGTTGACAACATTGTGACAAAAAGAGAATTATAAGTAATTTCTCCATTTATCACATTGTTTTTAAAGGTTGACGGCTGCATATGCATCAGAATGTGTCTACAAGTAGGAAAGGGTTAAATTGAAGGCATTCTATAAATAGAAATATAACAGTCGGTTCAATTTGGCTGGTTTTATTTTTTAAAAATGTATCGTTTTGTTTACAGGGTGACAAAGTCTCCTATGCCATATCGAAGTACTGCAATTAATACCGTATGACACTACCAGAATTAATATGCTAACATCCTAGTGCAAGTAATATGTGAACAGAGTACATCTTGATTAGACTATGTAGATGCACAGTCTAATCTAAATCTTTAATACTGTTCTCAAAAGCCAACTTGTACATGTTGTCATGCACAGGCTCATATCATGTATAAAACATGTACAATAAAATGTGTGGCACTCAGAAACATCATATATTTTGAAAAGTTAATGAATAGATTATGGAATTTCAATCTGCCTAAACTGAACATAGATAGAAGGTGAGGAAGCATGGAGTTAATGGTTAAAGCATTCATGTATCCTGATAATATTAATACCTTCTGACTGTGTACTAAACTAGAGTTATAGCATGTTTTATAGGACATGTGAAACAAGTTTAGACCAGATCACACATGTGTATTCTGATCATGATCTGTATTGGTGGCTAATATATATAGTTTGTTTTTTAAGAAAACAATATAGTTCCTTATTCTGATGAATGGCCAGACGAACCTACACACCTGTGTATGACATACATAGTATGCTCATGATCTACATTGTTCACCTTGTGAACAGAAATAATCTGATAAATCTTTAAGCCAAAGGTTCAGATACTGAGCAGATTGCATTTAGTTATGTCCATGCAGAACGTTATTTAAGTTGTTTCTATTCTTTCACAGCATATGTCCAAGAGGTAGGGATGACTGGCAGATCAAATGGTGAAGCTGATGCCATTTTATACTACAACAAAGCTGACGTTGGGCATCCTAGTATGAACACAGATATGAAGGAATATTGTCTTAATAATGATACATGCGGCGGAGAACAATAAATAGTTACCTTGGTTTTGAAACCGTTAAAACACCACATAACTGCTGTGCACACAACACTTTGGAATTGACTTGGATTTCAATAATTTGGCTATGAAGTAGAATGTCTCACTTCACATAGTTAGAAAACATCTGTTTTAAACCTTTCCCTCATTTAGACGCTCCCTGACAACTTTTGAAAACATTGTGACAAAAGATGAAATTGTTCATTATGAGTTATTTCTCCTTTTGCCACAATGTTTTAACTTTCTTCAGTAATTAAACAAAACTAATTGTAGAAGGGGAAGGGTTAAACAGAATATTTGCTTATTTAGTATTTTAAACTTATTTAAGCTTAAAAGTAACAGAAAATGTGTTGTTTTTGGTGCAAGATTGAATTTAATTTCACCCAGTGATCTCAGAAACCTAGACTATATGTTCACCTTCAAGTGGCTTCTAGTGAACATATATAGCCTAAGTGTCTTTGATCATGATTAAAAAATTCAATCTTGCACTGAAATAAAAAAAATCTATTGTCATGCTAAATTCAATTTAAATATCAAGATGATGTTTATTGAAAAAATGTGACACCATCATCATCTTTATGTCATTAAACAATTGGACCAGGCATAGCAATGTTGGGTATTTTTTAAAACACACATGGGATCCACCATCAAAAGCAGTGAAATTGTTATAAAATAAACTGATTGAAAAATACTATTATAATAATAATAAGACAGCTACTTAATTTCAAAAAATTTGAAACTCTTTAAATGATACCAGTATGCTTATATACAAAAGATTGAGAGAATACAAATACAATTCTGCAAAAAAATATGCAATCTGTCTGAAAATACTTGCGATACAATGGCACTAGGAGAATGTGGCAGACTCCCTTTGTGTATAACATATATGCCTATATGTGTCAAATACTGGTTGAAATTAATTCGTATGAAACAGACAAGATATCCAAAACAATGTTACGAAATGTTAAAACAATTGGATACAGTTGGTAGACACACATGGGCCACATGTATAAAGGACCTGCTTTATCTTTATGGTTATGGCTACGTCTGGATTGCTCACGATGTTGGCAACGATGATATATTTATCAAACAGTTTACACAGAGACTAGAAGATAATTCTACTCAACTTTGGATCTCAAATATAAACAATACCTCTAAAGCATTAACCTATAAGCATTTTAAATCGGCCCTTACCCCCGAATTATACCTAAGTGTAGATATACCATATGTCCACAGAAAAATGTTGTCTAATTTTAGGTGCTCTAACCATGATCTTATGATTGAACGAGGTAGGCACCTTGGAATAGATAGAGCTTTGAGATTATGTCCTTTATGTAAAGAATCAAATTTATCTGTAGTTGAAGATGAATACCACCTATTTGTCCTAAATATGAACCACTAAGACTGATTTACTTCAAACCGTATTGGAATCGTTGTAGAAATGAACATGTATTCAATAGTATCTTTACATTAAATAACATAGCCACAATAAGGTCTGTTGAAAAGTATCTCGTTGAGGCATTTCATGTTAGAAAGCATTTTTTGGAAAAATAAGGATACATTCAATGACATGTAAAGTTGTTTGCCCGACATACATTACCACTTATCAATTTGGTTCTACCACTCACATATTCAACTACTCATCCACCAACCCATTCATTTTACCACCCGCCAAAAACAATCTAACAATCCGACTCACTCCACACACTTATTCACTCAAAACACTCAAACACCCATACATTCATTCACTTCAACACTCAATAAGCCACACACATACATTCAATCACTCATGCTCTCGATCACCAACACATTCATTAACTACAAGAGTCAATCAACCACACACTCGTTCATTCGCCGTTTTATATTGCCTGAATTAGATCATTAAACAATGTATAGATTACTTGTTTGTTTAAAGTCATATAATTATTTCAATACTTTAAGAATATATATCAAAAATTGTTTCTGTAATATATCTCAATAATTGTTTCTGTAATATATATCAATAATTGTTTCTATAATATATCTCAATAATTGTTTCTGTCAAATATCTCATTCCAATTGTGTCATTCATATTGTATTATTTGTAAATATTAATGTATATGGGCCAGAGGCCTAAATACTTGAATAAAGAAATTGAATTGAATTGAATTGAGTAATAATATTTCAAAATTAATTGTGTCCAGCTATTTCCGGTAGAGATGCCGGCAATTCCACAAACAATACCGATCTTTAACAATACCATGCGGAAACCCCGACCCATAGAGGGATATTCTATATTTAAATTAAAATTTAATAAATATTTGTTCGTTCCAGTTATAGATGATCCGTGCACAAATTAGAATTAACATGTCATATGCTTTGGACTATGTGTCTTATCTTTTCCACAATTATATATCCATTTATCCATTTATGTGATATTCATGATCACGAAAGATCTACAAGATTAGATATAGACCCTCACTCATAAGTTCCTGAATTGCAGACTTCTTTTGATCCATCCTTATTAGACTTGTTTTAAAAACATTGTGGCAAAAGAAGATACTCCCCTTTATTATATTCATACCTTCATTTATAGAGATTTTTTTCTTACTTTTGCGTGATGTTTTCAAAGTCATCTGCTTCAGATTTGTAGGATATGGGCAAAGGATTGTCACTAGGACACAAATGAGTGTCACTATGACATAAAGGATTATCACTAGGACACAAAGGAGTGTCATTAGGACACACGTGATTGTCACTAGGACATAAAGTGTCACTATGACACGAAGGATTGTCACTATGACACAAAGGATTGTCACTATGACACAAGGGATTTTTACTATGACACAAAGGATTATCCTTATGACACAAAGGATTATCCTTATGACACAAAGGATTGTCACTAGGACATAAAGTGTCACTATGACACGAAGGATTGTCACTATGACACAAAGGATTATCACTATGACACACAGGATTATCACATTGACACAAAAGATTGTCACTAGGACATAAAGTGTCACTATGACATGAAGGATTGTCACTATGACACAACTGATTATCACATCGACACGAAGGATTGTCACTATGACACAAAGGATTGTCACTAGGACACAAAGGATTGTCACTATGACACAAAGGATTATCACTATGACATAATGGATTATCACTAGGACACAAAGGATTGTCACTAGGACACAAAGGATTATCACTAGGACACAACGGATTATCACTATGACACAAAGGATTGTCACTAGGACATAAAGTGTCACTATGACACGAAGGATTGTCACTATGGCACGAAGGATTGTCAGTATGACACAAATGATTGTCACTAGGAAAATAAAGTGTCACTATGACCTGAAGAATTGTCACTAGGACACAAATGAGTGTCACTATGACACAAAGGATTATCACTTGGACACAAAGGAGTGTCATTATGACACAAAGGATTATCACTAGGACATAACGTGTCACTATTACACGAAGGATTGTCACTATGACACGAATGATTGTCAATAGGACACAAAGGATTGTCACTATGACACAAAAGATTATCCCTATGACACAAAGGATTATCACTATGACACAAAGGATTGTCACTATGACACAAAAGATTATCCCTATGACACAAAGGATTATCACTATGACACAAAGGATTATTACTATGACACAAATGATTATCATTATGACACAAAGGATTTTCACTAGGACATAAAGTGTCACTACGACACAAATGATTGTCACTAGGACATACATGATTGTCACTATGACACAAAGGGTTGGCACTATGACACAACTGATTATCACTAGGACACAAAGGATTATCACTATGACACAAAGGATTGTCACTAGGACATAAATTATTGTCAATAGGACAAAAAGGATTGTCAATAGGACATAAATTATTGTCACTAGGACACAAATAATTGTCACTAGGACATAAAGTGTCACTATGGCACACATGATTGTCGCTATGGCACGAATGAGTGTCACTAAGACACAAATGATTGTCACTAGGACACAAATGATTGTCACTAGGACACAAAGTGTCACAATGACACACATGACTGTCACTAGGACACAAATGATTGTCACTAGAACACAAATGATTGTCACTAGGACACAACTGATTGTCACTAGGACACAAAGTGTCACAATGACACAAATGATTGTCACTGACACAAAGGAGTGTCACTAGGACATACATAATTGTCACTAGGACATACATGATTGTCACTAGGACATACATGATTGTCACAAGGACACACACTATTGTCACTAGGACACAAACTATTGTCACTAGGACACAAAGGATTGTCACTAGGGAAGACACGGCATCAAGTTCTCTGAAAGTCGCAATGACCGAAAGGTATGCGTTATTGTAACCTACTGCAATTTAACTTAATAGGGATAGCATGAAAGGTGAATATTCATGTAACTGAAACAAGCAAAATCCGATGCAAACGATGTAGCAAACGATTTCAAATATGATTTATTTCTTCTTCTTCGTCCACATAGGTTCAAGTCTTGAATCATACTCCCGAATCGGAATGGTAGCAATTTTGTAAACATGACTAGCTAGCTACACGCCTGGAACAAAACAGTTAGACAAAAGAACTTAACGTGAACATTTATGTTTTACACGTTAACAGATAATTGTTTAATAGTTAACCCTTTCTAATATGCAACACAATGTTTTTCTTTCAATCATTAATCTTTCATTCAATGTCTCCCGTCTTCGTTATCAGACCTATTCATATCGAATATCGGATTGTGCACGGTGTCCAGTCGGTGTCCAGTCGCCGTGTGCAGTCCCGTTACAAAACTAAGAAGGATGATATTCGTCATCAAAACGAGGTATTTGTCCTCTTTTCTGTCATACACTATTCCATGCTCTTTATGTTTTGTTTGTTTGTTTTGTTATGTATGTTAAATTGATGGCTTTATATGCCGAATACATAAACTTGAAACTTGTTACACATTGAGCAAAGTAGGACAATAATGGTCCTTGTGTTTATTAATAATTTCAAAGAAGACAAATAAATTGTCTTTTCTACCTTTAATGACAATCAATTATGTTACATCCTGCAGATGTTCACACTTAAATCTACAATAACATGCTGGCTATTTCCCTTGTGTGATTATTAACCCAACCCCTCACACGAGCATTATAAACTTGGCAGTGGTTATAACGGAATCTGGTCTGAATGTTGTTGACATAGTCTATTCAAAAACCCATAGCCTAGGCATACTATAATTAAATTGCTTTTTTCGGCGATAGCTGATTAACGTGGGGTTTGACCTAGATGTTAAACAAATGATCTAGATTGTAGACCAATCAAATGTTGTATTTAATGAATAATGTCGAAGAAATAAAGAAAATGAAACGTTGTGATTGGTTCATACAGGGTGTCCCAAAATATCTGTTACCATTTTAAAAGAACATATTTTAAATGTAAAACAAGAAACCCTGAATCAAATGCATGACAGTTATGTACACAGTTCAAAGTTCTTTTTGATATGCATATAGTAGTTTTTTTTTTTTAACGTACACAATTTCCAAAGGATAAACAATTACAGCAAATGTTCCACATGACGTCCATTTTGGGCAATTATGACATTGCAGTGTTTCCTGAAATTTCCGATAACGGATTTACAGGTGTCAATGTTTATGTGTCTGATTTCCCGCCTAATGTTGGTTTTCAACTCTTCTAGACTCTGGGGTGAGGGTTTGTAGACCTTGTCCATAAGATATCCCCACAAATAAAAGTCAAGGGGGCTAAGATCGGGTGAATGAGGAGGCCACTCGTTAGCCGGCCTGAACGAAATGAATCGGTCTCCAAACGTGTTCCGTAACCAATCGACCACAATACCGGCTGTGTGTGGTGTAGCTCCATCGTGTTGGACACATACGCGATGTGTCAATACTCTTTCGTCGTTAAGCTGGCATGAATTTAAACTTTAGAACATTGAGGTACTGCACACTGTTTATATTTTCATTGCTGTTTTTCGGGAATCACTTTCGGGCCTACTTTCTGCCAAGTACTCTGTCATTGCTTCTGTTTGTAGCCTATTGTTGATTCAGACTGGCTATAAGAAGTCAGAGGGAAAGAGGAAAATTTGGTTTGGATTTGGTTCTAGGAAATCTGAAAATATTATTTTCTTGCTTTTGCAAAAAACTTTGAAAGAAATTCCAAAGTTTTTTATTGTGATACTCAGTAGTCAGTGCTCATTGTGTCATTCCTATTTTGTGGTTAATATTTCATACAATACAAAATGTCATATCCCAATGCAAATGATGAACCCGATATGATTATCTTGGTCAACTCCTGTGATGCTAGAGAACTGCGTGTACTCAGAGGTATTGGTCCTGAGCTAGCATCACGCATTATTAAATTGAGGAAGGCAGGTGTCGATATTACACGTTCCAGAAGATATGGCATCCATGATATATTTCAGACCCCGCCATCTCAAGATAAATCAGAGAATGGTGGGGACCCAGGTAGATAACGGCATAGATGCAGCGACATCAGGGGGTAAGGCTGGCCTTCCAGCCATCCCTCACATGACAATGCCTAAATTGGAAGAAAGAGATATGGAAACAGCTTCCATATCAGATTTGCCATGTGTCCCAGGGTATGATTTGCCTGATAATTCACCAGAGGCACACATTAGGAAAATGGAAGCCACTTTGAACCGTGTCTTAAGACATGTATGTGACATGGGGCAGGCAAAACACAAACAAATGAAAGAGAGTCGTGTCTGAGCGAGGCGGCTGGATGGAATGTAGCACCAGCAAGAAAGAAGAATCACTCTAGTCATGGGGTGCGCGTGCCGCATAGGGCACATGTACCCAGAAACATGACTGTGCAGGAGAGTTCGAGTGAGGAAGATGAGGGTTATACACAGCGTCGCAGCAAACGAAGGTACTATGGGGCAGTACAAAAGGCAAGTATTTTAGCCCCCCAAAGGCTGCCAAAGACTCTTATCTATAATGGTAAGACTAATTGGCATGCATTTCAATTAACATTTCATAGGTATGCTGAGGCCAGTGAATGGACAGAAATAGATTGCAAAGATTGCCTTATACATTGTCTGATAGATCAGGCATTGTCGTATGAGGCAATGTTGCTGAGGCGTGACCCTAACATGTCGTATCGTAAAATGATGCGTAAACTGGACCAACGATTTGGAGCTGAAGAATTACCAGCGGCAGCGCAGGCTAAATTCTACCTAGCCTTACAAACAAGGTAGAATCTCTTGAAGAATGGGCAGATATAGTGCAGTCACTTGCAACTGAGGCTTTCCGGCAACTTCCGGAAAAGTACTCTAATGCTAGATTTTGTCAGGGTCTTCTTGATGCAGAGGCAGGCCATGCCGCATTCATGCAGTCATTCTTGACAATTGAGGCTATGAGGACAGTGTAAGTCAGTGCAGTTCAAAATAAGGATAGATCCACACAATCTGTTCAATCTATGCTTGCAAAGTTACAACTGGAAATGGCGGAGGTAAAGCAGCAGTTAAAGAGTAGAAATGAGTCACAGGGGAGCTAAAAAATAATTTCAAAACAGAGGCTGAGAGCTTTAGATAATGGGCATGGTGCATCTAAAATCCTTATTTGACCCTATATGATGTGGGTACTCAAAAGAATAGTCTCAATGAGACAATTTCCTTTGAGCAACCGTACGTATTAAATGCAAAATGAATGCCTCTCTTCCAGATTATTTCATTGACCCATGTGAAAACCTTATAGTATTTGGTCCCAGAGTAGTACGGCATGCAGGAACTGATCCTGTCATGTGCATTGTAAATACATCAGACAGGTATCTCACACTGGAAAAGGGTCGTGAGGTTGGGAGAGCATATCCAGTCTGGGAGTTTGTCGCAGAAACTGAGGAAAGTTATAGTGTCCAAGAGGTTCGGGAGTGTTCAACAGATACACACAATAATGTTCCAGAGCATTTAGAAGACACTTTCAAAAAGTCAGCAGAACACTTAACTGAAGAGTACAAAAAGCACCTAGCGCATATGCTAAACTGCTATGAAGATGTGCTTGCAAAAGATGAGTTTGATCTCGGGACATTCACTGGGATTGAACACACGATAGACACAGGGGACGCTAAGCCTGTCAAACAAAGGCTTAGGCGTACACCAGCTTGTTTTGCGGGTGAAGGAGAGACGCATTTAAAGAAAATGTTAAAGGCAGAGGTGATTCAAGAATCAATCTCTGATTGGGCTTCCTCTCCTGTTCTAATACGAAAGCGGGATGGAAATGTCAGATGGTGTATTGATTACCGCGCTGTCAACAATGTTACAATCAAAGATGTCTTCCCATTGCCGTTGGTTGACGATTGCCTAGACACAATGTTTGGTTTTCAAAAATGGATGCCAATTCCGCATATTGGCAGGTCACCGTCAAAGAAGAAGATAGGCGCAAAACAGCATTCCACACTAAGTATGGATTGTTTGAGCATGTAAAGATGGGCTTCGGACTCTGCCATGCTCCCGCAACATAGTCTAGGGTGATGAACCTCGTGATGAGAGGTTTGTGTTGGAAAACAGTCCTGGCATTCCTAGATGACATTTTAGTCATGGGATAGGACTTCGAATCTCACCCTCATAACCTTGGTGAGACATTTAAGCGTTTCCGGCAGCATGGCCTAAAGCTTAAGCCAAAGAAATGTGTGTTTTTCCAAAGAGAGGTAGAATTCCTTGGTAGAAAAGTTAGCAGAGACTCACTGGCGATGTCAGAAGCAGATACTGAAACTGTGTCAGGTTGGCCCGTACCAAAGTGCTCCAAAGATGTAGAGCGCTTTATGGGCCTGGCAAATTACCATAGGAGTTTCGTGAAAGATTTCTCGCTGCGTTCAGCACCTCTGTTTGCAGTAGTAGGACAAAACAATTTTAAGTGGGAAAAGGAGTAGCAGCAGGCTTTTGATTACCTGAAACAGGCTCTCACACACCCACCAGTTTTGGCGTTACCAATGAAGGAAGGAGATTTCATTCTTGATACTGATGCATCAGTTATCCCAGTATAACATGAAACTCATACATAGACCTGGCAAAAAGCATGACAATGCTGATGCCTTGTCTAGAAAACAAGAGCCAGAGGGACAGTGCCAAATGTACACTGCTGGTATTCCACTGAGTGATTTACCTTGTGGGGGATGCATTTACTGCGAAAGAACAGACAGCCGATGGGGAGCTTTTACCCGGGAAGTTGATGATGCGGTCCCATTGACAGCGCTGGGGACAGCAGGGATCATATGCGGTAGCTCCGCTAGGGATCTGGCTACCGGGGGGCGACTGTTATGTGGGGGAGCCGATCGCCTCACGGTTGGGTGGTTGCAGGGCACAGGGTGATAAGGGTGATCAGACAGCGGAGGCATATGATGCCAGAGCTGATATCTCCATGGTATCAAGGAGTGACATAGGCCACATGTCTGGCTCGACGCGAAGTTCAAAAAAATAAGCGAGGTTCAATGTGAAAATGGCAAGACGGTGGACAGTGGAGGTGCAAGCGCTAAGTTGGACTGTAGCCAAGGAGTTCAACATAGGACCAAGGTAGCACCAATGGTGCAAAACCTTTTGCATTGGGACCAGGGTGGTCCAGAGGATGTATACATTGACATTGTTGCATCAAATGCAGACTACACTGTCAAGGTATGTGGGGTAGGAGTAAAGGCCTCTGAAGCATGTTTGTGTTGGGGCATTAACATGGAGGATATTAAAGCAGCACAAAGAAGTGATAAAGACCTCGGGTTCATTTTTGAATCGATAAATGGGTCAACTAACCCCACTGAAAAGGATTTGTTTCTTTCAAGTCCATGTGCTAAAGCATATTGGCTTGACAATGAGAGCTTTTTGCTGATTGGTGATTTACTGTTTCATCAACGGGAAAATGATTCGGAAAAAGATCTCGTAATTCCGCATGACTTCAAAACAGAAGCTATCCGGTTGAATCATGATTTGCACTCAGCAGGTCATCAGGGTGTAGCAAGGACAAAGGTGCGAGTGAAAGAAATATATTTTTGGAGGGGAATGGGGGTCGATATTACAAACTATATCGCCACCTGTGCAACTTGTAGTAAAAACAAGAAGACAAGTCAATATGGTCACACTCCAATGCAAGTGTATCAAGCAAGTGCCCCTATGGAACGAGTACACCTGGATTTCTTGGGTTCATTACCTAAGACCCCCAGGGGCAATGAGTATGTTCTGATGATGGTGGACCAATTCGCCAAGTGGGTTGAGTGTACCATTACCATCCCGGACAGCAGAGGTTACGGCCAAAGCAGCAGTGGATAACTTCTTTTCCCGTTTTGGCTACCCTTTACAAGTTTTTACGGACCAAGGTAAACATTTTGAGTCAAAACTCTTCACTGCAATGTGTGAAGTGTTAAAGATCCATAAAGCTAGGACAACGCCATACCGGCCATCAGCCAATGGTCAAGTTGAACGCTTTAACCGCACTTTGATGGATACTGTGAGATGCTATATCGGGGAATCACAGGAACAGTGGGATCTGCACCTTTAACAAATAGCTGGTGCAATAAGAAGTGCAGTAAATAGAAGCACCGGGTTCTCGCCCAACAAATTGATGCTTGGTAGAGAAGTGAACTCACCAGCATATTTAATGTTCCCAAGTAGAGCTGCTCAACCGATAACAACAGAGGAATATGTGGCTACATTGATGACAAATATCCAAGCAGCGTACAATTCGGCTAGGGACACATTGAAAACTGAAGCGGGATTATGATGTACGAATTTTAGAAAATTCATACGAGGCGGGGGATCTGGTATATATCCTCGTCTCTGCATCAAGGAAGGGGAAATGTAAGAAACTATCCCCTCCATGGAAAGGCCCTGCTGTGGTTGTTCAAAAGATATCTGCGTCATTATACAGGGTCAAATTGCGAAAGTCGATGTTCGTGACTAACCATGACCGGTTGAAAAGGTGTCGAGACAGAATGATCCCGGCATGGATAGAAAAGTGGTTATTAAATCCAACTCATGAGGATGAGGTGGCTGGCAAAGATAAAACCACTTACTGCAGATGTAGAAACCATAACAGGGCAGATTTATGATACAGTCTGATCGGTGCGATGAATGGTTCCATGGCTCATGCGTCAATGTCACTGCTTCGGATGCACTGGATATAGACAAATTCTGGTGTGATATCTGCCGCAAGTAACAGGTTTCACAGACGGCTGTTATCGCTTTCTTTTTCAGACAACTATGACTTTCATCAAAGAGATCCGCCATGCCACTAAGGACGGGCATTTATTAGCGTCCAGAGACCTGGTAAAGACGATCCCGTTGGGTGAACAGTCAGCGGGAAAAAAAACCTTACTTTTGGGACAAGTAAAGATTGCCAAGGACCAGGGACAGAGACGATGGTTACAGTTGGTTGCTGGGGATGCGGATCAGATGCAGTTCCATAGCCAACAGTGGGTCGACGAGAATATCCCAAAGGTCTCTCGCTGATCCTGGCCATCGAGCTCCTAGCAAGTCAGCTATTCCAGAGACATCCGGCACCTGGAGGGGAAGAAGATCGATAGGGTTGTGGTGGATATGGGCTGTGGTCAGGCAATCAATATAGAGGAAATAACCTCACAGATCGACGCAGTCCTGAAGGAGGCAACTGGAGATACGGCTATGGAGGTGGACAGAGCACCACCCACAGCCAAGGACACGGGGAGAGTGGATAGAGGAACATCGGACACCCGGAAGGAGTCAAGAGACAGGAGGCATGGTCATCACTCTAGGGATACGAGTAACAAACGCCATAACAGAAGTAATAGGGCCATTCAGGGTCCTTCCCACCAGGGAAGAAGAAGATCGCGGGAAAACAGGTCTCCAATTGGACAACCAGCCCAAAAGAAGAGGTTCGAGGAACCATGGCTGCACAGGAAGGGGTTGACACATCGCTTTGCCCTATTCCTGGCTGCGGGGAGAAAGTATCGTAGTCGCATGCGTTCAGTTCGCACCTCCCTGGAGTCCCTGGAGTCCTGGATAACAGACGCGGACCCACTACAGAGATCACCAGATCGAGATTGAACCTGCTCCTCCTGGTAACCAACCAAATAGTGAGTTGTCTGGATACAGAGAAGCTGCTTAAATTCATTAATGACCTGCAGATGGTCACAAAAGGCTTTCTGCAGTATTCCAGGCAATTCATCAGAGCAGCAGAGGATCTCTGTAGTGTAATGGGCACTGACAAACCAGATGTTTTCACTGTGGACCCCACGAACTCGCCAGCTCTCCTTATACACTGGTGCATCTTCTTGGTGGTGATGGGATGCCTGGACAGACGGACACAGGCAGAGTTACGGGATAACTTTCCCGCTATCTCTGTACCACTGCAGGACAGGCCAAGGGCCTTTGATAGCCATTTCCACCTGGACCGCCTCCGGAACAGGCTTTGAAGTCATCTTACCTATACAGATGCCCTTAAAGTCGTGACACCAGAGACCGGGGATGAGGTTTTGGTGACTGGGGGAATTACAGTCTTTTGCGATCCCCCTAGTTATCCCGACCAAGTAGAAGTTACAACGCTGTTTCGGGGGGGGGGGGGGGGGGGGGGGGCTATCGGAATCCATCCAAAGCTGGCAAAGAATGTCGCTGAGCAGGACTGGACCAAGTTCCAGGAATGCCTAGGCCTGAAAGGAGTTGTCGCCCTTGGAGAAGTCGATTTGGATCACCATAAGACGGATCCAGCCACTTGGGACATCCAGCATACCGTTTTGGATCGCGCAGTCGAGTATCTGATGCTAGAACAAGTGCTGGTGCTACATAGCCGTGACGACAAGACGAGATGTTGGAACTCCTTTACCACCTGAAGAGAGTTGTGCCAAGGGAGCAGCCCATTCACCTGCACTGCTAAAGTGGTAGTGAAGCTACAGGGGACGCATGGATCCGACCGTTCCCATACATCTGCTTTGGGTTCACGGGTTTGGTGGCAAGTTTCCGGGATCACCAGGCTGAAGCTCTACGAAGCCTGGATCCAAAGAGGCTTCTAATCGAAACGGATGCCCCTTTCTTCGGCTTTGGAAAGCAGGCGTCAACCCCGCTTAAAGTAGGCTTCACGACGCGGTTAATCAGCTATGTGCGGGACGAAACCTGGGAAGAGCTTCTGCGTATTACAGAGGAGAATGCGCGGAGGCTGTATGGGATGAATTTATAGAGGCATGAGTATAATGGGGTGTCACACACACACGGGTGATCATCCGCCTTCCAAAGGGATGCCATCGAGTTGGTGTCACATGCAATAGGGTGATCACCTCGGAAGCGACGTGGTATCTGCCAAAAGAGAAAATGGGGAAGAGTGTAGTGCGATCGGCTTTAATCGGGTATGTCCGGAATACCTAGTGACGTCACCGCGAGATGCCCGAGCTGCCGAAGAGGGCACCTCGGTTCATTATAACACTTGGACGCGAAGCAAAAGGCCGAATCGTACTAAAGCAATAAAGAACAAGAATAAATAAGGTATTTATCCCTAACGCATTGCTTACTATAGACGTTACCTGGTCAGCACTTTAACTATATCAGTGTTTTCATTTACCCAGTGGGCAAAGCGTAAACGACTGTCAATGTCACTTTAGATTGTGCATCACTGACAATGTGTAAAGCGTCAAGTTTAAGTCAAATCGTAAAATTCTACGAGCAGTTGAACGACTTACATTATTAGTAACATCTTCGAGAATTTTCCGGACAGATTGCTTTGGGGTTTCATCAATGGAGGTCTTTATTTCCTCGATGGTTTCTTTCGACCGTGCCGATTTGGGTTTTCCAGTGTTATAGTGCCGCCCATCGGTAGCCGATCCTGTCTTCTCAAATCTATGAAAAATTATACAGTTACAATAATGACAGTTGTCGGGGAAGTAGATGTGTAATACCATTTAACTATTTCTGCAGCAAAGCTGTGTGACGCCGCCCTTTTGAAAAACAACCAACGTCAAATGACGTCATGTCATTTCCCGTACTTTATATCATACACAACTTTACTCTTTAATGGTTATTATAACACATTAATTGAGATTATATGCTGTCGAATAATAAAGTAATGATATCTTGAAATGGTAACAGATATGTTGGGACACCCTGTAGTAAAGTTGGCTATCCGAGAGGCAGTAATAAGAGAATAGTTTTAAAATGAACTTTTCTGCATACTTACCTTTAATTGTTTTCCTTAAGAAATAAATTTTAGCGGAGAAAATCAGTGAAAACGTATAAAAATTAATATTTAAGAGCAAAATATTAATTACTTTTAAAACATGATAAGTTTTTAGTTATTTATCGTCAATTGAAACGTGTACACCTCTTGGGAGCCTCTCGTAATCTCCAGTCATGTGACGTTTCTTGGCCTTGGAAGGAATAACGTAATGTCGCGCTAGTGTAATTGATGTTGACTTGGATTGTCAAGTGAAAGGTCTGTGGTTCGCTTCCAGACAAGTTTTTTTTTTCTCCCATTCATATCAAAACCAAAGTATATAAACTAAAACATTTATAAACCAAATATTACATATTTAACGTTATTATTTTCTGTCATCCTAATAAGTAAGAAAAAATATCAAATAATATGCGCATGTTCTTAGTGTTTTTTCATATTGATCGCCGTTTATCTTTTTTAAAGATATTTCTTGTTTAAAACAACATTGGTAAAGGACGGAATTCATATTTGCAAACATCTGTTGTGTACATACACATGCAACATTAATTTTCGAATACCAATACAACCATACCACCAGTCCTTTCAAACATTTTTCGGCGATAGCTGATAAACGTGGGTTGTAACCTAGATGTTAAACAAATGATCTAGGTTGTATACCAATCAAATGTTGTATTTAAGAAATAAAGAAAATGAAACGTTTTGATTGGTTCATAGTTAAATTGGCGATCCTACGAGGGGCACTAATAAGAGAAGTTTTAAAATGAAATGTTCTGCATACTTACCTTTAATTGTAAATTTCAGTGAAATAAAACAGTGAAAACGTTTAAAATATAATATTTAAGAGCAAAATATTAATTATTTTTGAAACATGATATGTTTTCAGTTATTTATCGTTAACTGAAACTTGTACACCTCTTGGGAGCCTCTTGTAATCTCCTGTCATGTGACTAATTCTCGGCCTTGAACGGAACATCGTCATGTCGCGCTAGTGTAATGGATGTTGACTTGGATTGTCAACTGGAAGGTCTGTGGTTCGCTTCCCAGCGAAGGCAAGCTTATTTTCCTTCTCTCTCATTCATATCAACACCAAAGTATATATGTGAACTAAAACATTTATAAACCAAATATTACATATTTAACGTTATTGTTTTCTGTCATTTAAATAAGTAAGATAAAAGATCAAATAATAAGCGCATGTTCCATTTCTTAGTGTTTTCTCATATTGATCGACGTTAATCTTTTTAGAGATATTTCTTGTTTCGTAAAACCTTTTACAAATGTGTTATAGGTCATTACAACATTATAACAGTATAATGAATTGAAAGCATTGTTGGGACGGTTGTCGACAGAAATCCGTTCCAGAGTCAACACCATTAATAAACGGATGTTCGGAGTTACTGCGTTGTTAACAACACACACAGGCAGCTCCGCCGGAAACAAATAGTTACTGTTCAAAGCTGAGTAATTTTCGCTTTGTCATTCCCTTGAGCTCAAATTTTCCCGCGTAGATTTGCAATGTCAAATGAAAACCAACCTCCTTATATCAAAGACAGTTACATTCAAATTAAATACTTTTTACTGTCTTATCTTTTTTTATAAAGTCATTGGTGTTTGCTCCTGTGGAGGCACAGATGCTTGTGTGACTAGATGGTGAACAAGGAATATCCTGATAAGGCGTCACAGGCTTATTATATACATGTACAAATTAGCTGGTTGAAGGGACTTGAACGTCGTTTATGTATGACGTGGTTTATTATTAATGGGGGAAAATACATTTGTTAAAAGGATTTGCCTGGTGCAGTCGTTAAAGTTCACTGATAGTTAGGTGACATTACGTGCTTCCAGACACATTGTAAAACTGTTTCTAATGAAAAGCACAGAAGCAGTACTTAGTAATTAGTGAGCAATCAGTACCATTGATACTCTGTTTTCAAAAAGATATATCATTACAAAACGTTGATGCGAGTTTAACGATATGTTCGAATTATCACATGTTCAAGTTATCGCGAGTCCGCTGTAAATACATGAACGTCACTATAATATGAGCCTTTTCACGAGAAAACCAACATCATGGACTCTACGTAATGTATCAACCCAGATCAGCCTGCGAAGTCCATTGAGGCTAATCCGGGCCGAAACATGCCGTTTCAGAGGATAAAGGTATAGAGTAATGATTCCTGAAACAGAATATTCCATAGGAATAGGCGAAAAGTGTCTGCCCGAGTTAGTACTAGTACCGAAAGGCTAAAGACAAGATCTGAGGGAATTAAAGGACCGTCTGCGGGTGGGATTCGTTTCCCCTTTAACCTTTCCAAACATAGAATAACCCGTTTTGAATTCGTCTGTATAAACTTTTAATTCATCTTCCACTTTGTTGTTTATATTAATCGGGGGGAAAGGAGGTACCTGATAATGAAGCATTACTTAGGAACCCTTATCCCGTTGTTCGAAACTTCGAATACCATTTACGCATGCCATTTTAGACGACGTTATGCTTGAGCAGCCGTTGGCTTGGCTATTCATGTATTTATTGGTTCTCTCTTCTAGAGACCCTTAAAGTCGGTCTTCGTTTCTGTCCGTTTGTTTGTTTGTAAAATGTTTGTGGCAAGCCGCGGAAAACACAGACACGTCAAAACTAAATATATCGACACAAAAAAAATGGTTTCCTATTACCTGATCGCTGATTGGCTAAAAATCCGGACACGACAAATATCGACCAACCAGAGAGCACTTCACATAGCCATTACAACTTCCGTTTCCCGTACTTTTACACGAGGAGAAGAAATATTCAAGTAAATTTGACGCTGTTCTCGCGACAACTCGATAGCTTGTTTCATTATTCGTGCGGTGTCGTGAGAGTAGAGACAATAGAGAACCATCGTCGCAGTATGCTTGTCTTTATCATAGACGGGTACTTAAATATATAAGAACTGATAGAGAATGGGGATACAGATGGATAAAACAAAAGCGGCATACATATAAGCGATTAAACTCAAACACACACACCATTCATCAAATAAAGCAATATACACTTATATCCGCTTGAAATGAACGTTACAACTGTCGCATTAACCCTTTCCCACATATAGGTGTTTTCGGACTCCTCTGCAGCAGACCATTATTAAAAACATTGTGGCAAACGGAGAAATTGGTCATGATGTGCATCTCCTTGATTTGCTACAATGTTTTTAAGTTTATCCAATATTGTCCTTTCATTTTTTAAGCGTTTCCGTATCTTTGACTAAATGTTATCAGAGTCGTCTTCAGCATATTATTTGTTGTATGTTGGAAAGGGTTCAAAAACATGCCAACAAAGCATCTTTAAGGACAATCAATTCTTTGTAATAAAAGGTTGTGTTAGAGGCAATCAATTCCGCGTTAAAAACAATAAAATGTCTCCCGTTGTCTGTCTGTCACAAGCATTCAACTACCTGATAGAGTGTCCTCGAGTCTTCCGAATTCAAATTATTGAAATGAAACAGTCCAAATAGGGATAAATCAAGTAAGGTTTGACGGAGTATACATGCGTGGAGCAGGTTAAAGAAGAATTTTTCGATGTTCTCACTATGCTTAAAACAGATGTCTGATGAAGTTGCTTTTAAAAGCCTCCTAAATCATGGATTTCTTTTAAAGCGGACCAAGAAATAAGCCGTACTGCGAGAAAATCAACATTGTGGACTCTGCGTAAAGTATCGACCCAGATCAGCCTGAACATGCCGCGCAGGCTTACCCGGATATATACTTTTCGACTACTGTGGAATTTCTGTCCCAGAAATCATTACTCTATACCTATATCCCCCTGATACGGAATGTGTCGGCCCGGATCAGTCTGTGCGGACTGCTCAAATGGATCTGGGATCGATACATTACTCAGAGGCCAAGATGTTGGTTTTCCCGCTAGAAAATCAACATTGTGGACTCTGCGTTAAGTATCGACCCGGATCAGCCTAAGCATGCCACGCAGGCTAAGCCCTGACACTTTTCGGCTACTGTGGATTTTCTGTCTCAGGAATCATTACTCTATACCTCTATCCCCCCGATACGGAATGTGTAGGCCCGGATCAGTCTGCGCTTACTGCGCAGGCTGATCTGGGATCGATACATTACGAAGAGGCCATACTCTTGGTTTGCTCGCGGGACGGCTCAAATAATGGGTTTTTTCCATACGATTTCGATATTGTGAGATAATGATGCAATGAATGCAAATTATATAGACACATATTGAAACTCGGCAGCTGTCGATGTTTTCTTCACTACGATTCAGACGCGTTCACGCTTAGCTGTTAATAGTCCAGCAGCTTAGCTATACATTTTACACAAATTGTTCACTTTGTGATAAAAGCATGACATGTAGAACAAGTATAGCTGATGTTATTTTAAGAAAATATTGATATTTGGCCACCTTAGAATTTCAATATTTCGCCGATGGTAGCTATTTTCCAAAATGGCCGCCAGCTGGAGTTTTTTTATTCTATCATAATTCGTTAGCTTTCATTTTCTCCGGAATGTATTAACTCTTTTGATGATATTTAGTGGATAGTTGTATAATGATAAAATAAAGATCAAGTTTGAATTGGACTGCCATTAGATAATTGTAAGCAGAGTTATTGCCCGTTAACTTTAATATTTGTACATTTTTTGGATTCTCGACAATAAATGCAGCTGTTTTGTTGTTGTTTTTTGGTTGGAAATTTCATCATAAATAGCAAAAGATCAAGCCTCATCTGTTTGTTTTTCTGGTTTCTGCCAGACTATTCTTACAGGGGTGATTGCCCTTGGATTGTGACATTTTCATAGTTTTAAGGATTGTGCAATTTACACTACCTGTAGTGCCCTTTGTATCGTTCCTTCTAATTCCAGATGTCTTCCAAAAGTAAAGTGAATGAGTGCAATTACATTTTATTAAGTCTATATGAAGGTGGCAAGTCATGTATTTTAACGTTTATAATCCGAATTTTAACATGTTTAATACTTGCCTTCACGTACAGCAGTGCAGTATAATCCAAAGCAGCTTTCTTGCACTTGCAGTGCTTAACACACCATTTTCTTTTTACATTTGCAGGAAACAAGCTCATAGCTTGATTTGCCTGCATCTTGTAGACTAGTCCAACATGGCTTATAACAGCCATCTGCAGACATAAACCAACCCCATCTTCAAGGTGAAGGTAGTGTGGGTGCAGACACAAGTGTTTGACCCAACACATGGCCACCTTGATATACGGCTCTCTTGACATGCTCCTCTGAAGGGCAGCCTTTGTTGGGGGAATTGACTGTACATTGTTTCTTTTCACAAATAATTTCTTGTCTATTGCATGGCATGTGATTGTCCTGTCGTAGAGCAAGATAATGAATCTCTCAATGATGGTCATAACGGTCATATTCGTCATGGCATCGCTCATATAAACTATTAAAACGCTTAGCTTCACTAAAGAGATCAAGACGGACACTTTGTGCAGCTCTTGCAATAAAAACGGCATCCTTAATGCTCTCTTTTTTACAGGTTTTTTCTAAAGCTATCCCAAACTCTTCTTAAAATGCCATAAGTATATCTCTTCCCTTATGATATCGTAAATCGGGGAACTCAAAAAGAAGCCTATTCGCGTTGAATTAATCCTTTTGTCAACGTATACGCCTAACTGCTCTATGCGTGACATTAAAATATGTGCGAGCTCAGCTAACTTGAATGCTGGCACTGTCACCGCAATCCTTTGCCCGTATCCAACAAATCTGAAGCAGATGACTTTGACAATATCACGCCAAAGTAAGGTAAACTGTCTTACAGTTTATTCTTTTGCCACAATGTTTTCAAAACACGTCTATTAAATTTGGGTCAAGACAAGTCTGCAGTTGGGGAATTTATGAGTGACGGTTTATATCTAATCTTGTAGACCTTTCGTGATCATGAATATGATATAAATGGTTATTTCACTGTGGACAAGATAAGTCACATATTCGAAAGCATATGACATGTTATTGCTAAGTTTTGCACGGAATATCTATAACTAGAAGGAAAAAATATTTATTAAATTAAATTTTTAAGGTAGAACATCTCTAATGTGTCTGGGATTTCCACACGGTGTTGTAAAGATCGGTATTGTTCGTGGGATTGCCGGTATCTCGTCCGGAAATGGCCGACAAGTCCACGAACACTACTCTTTAATAGTCCTCGCAATCCATCTAAAACTAGCATCGTGGCTGAAAATCATCCTTTTTGTTTTTTGGACAGTATACATAAATTAAAACTGATGAATTTGTTCACATGTTGAAATTTATAAAAGCTGAACAAATTGCAACGATTTTATATCTAACAACGTGAAAGAAAACAGCTAATTCCTCAATTTCTTAAACACTAAATTGAATCAAGTCACACGACATTATAAATCAATTGTTAGGAGCTGTTTAAAGTAGTAATTAAATCGCACATTATGCTGTTTCGTAACATGTTATGCTGGTCATAATGATATATGCGATTGCCTTTTGTAAAGAAGAAATTTAAATTCTACAGAACATCAATATTTTAATGGAATGTAGATCTCGGAGTATTCGTATTTACCTAACACAGTGTTGGTCGTCATGTACTACCTTCACAGATGTTCGCTGTGAACATAACAGAGGCTAATAGATCGTTGTGATACCAGTGAGTACTCTGTGATTACTACCACTCACCGGAACGAATGTGTCAGCTAAATCTAAATACACAGTTGGTTTCTTACACAGTACCAGTAATTATATATTATCAAGAGATTGTGCGGGTTACACGTTCATTCATACTTAAATGTAAACATGATATCCTTCATAGCCTCGTCAAGTATTGCATCAAACATCTCATTTTGGGCGACAGTAAAATGGTTCCTCCAGTCTCCAATCTCACCTTTTCTATAGATGACGGATTTACCGTCCTTGCCAGCCACAAAACGTCTTCCTTCGAATTCTGTTTTGTCGTCTTCTTCTTTTAATTTTTTAAACGAGCAGTCATCTAGCAATGACTGTAATTCTTTGTCATCGAAATCAACGTTAATGTGTTTGGCCAAGCGTCTTAGACAATCGACTCCATTGGTCTTTAGTTCTTCGTAGTAAAAGTATTCGATGTCCAATGCTTTGTTAGCATTAAGCTCAGTGTGCCATGCTTTGAAATAATCAAGAGGGGTTCTATTAGGGACCATGCCAGACATGAATGAGGCCATAAACTCTTCCCAGTCTTGCTTGTTTGCAATTTCTTCCGCATTCTTCAAGTGGTGGAAGCAGGAAACAGCCACGTCTTTAGGGTTTCGGAGAACCATTACAACTTTGGCCTTGCCCTCTAGGAAATACGCTGGCATTCTATGAGGTCGTAAGTGGGATAGTAAAAGTCGTGGCGACAAGGCATTTGCGAATCGTTCAGGTGGTGCCATCTCTAACAAACCTAGCCTCTGATCAGAGAACGTTTCTTTTGAGCTTTCTTCCATCTTCCGTAACAGCATCTTTTTAACGATATTAAACGTCCAATGGGTTCCTGATTTAGGATAACTACAGATTAAGATATCGCTGTTCCGGCCCTCGAGTTCTTTAATCGTCTGTAATTTGTCCTCCAAATTTGGAAAGAAGTCAGGAAATAAAACATCGTCATCTATCGCTTTCAATTTGATAGGATCCCCATTCTTCGTCGGCAATGATAACTCGGCGGCCATCTAGAAGACAAACATACGTGTCAATCAGGGAGACCTATACACATATTGCTGAGACAAAACTATCCTTAAGGGTTCAATCTTCAATGAGGTATGTTTTCCATTGTAAGATGCGTCATCTTAATTAAGTGAAGGAAATGATATTAAGTTTATTTCATGTCTCTATTTGGGATGGTAAACATACGGGTATTATTAAAAAATCCTTTACCAAAAAATCAAATTTAGTCATGCCGAAGAGTAAGAAATTGGCATTGTGTTGAATACTGAATACAAATATTAAACAGCTAAACGATAGATATGTATATGTATATGTATATCATTCATGTATATCATTCATCTAATACATCTCAGTGGATTCAATCTGATATTTTATTCTTAGTGTCGTCTGTTCTGATTCAATCTGACATTTCATTCTTAGAGTCGTCTGTTCCAATTCAATCTAAGATTTTATTCTTTAAGTCGTCTGTTCTGATTCAATCTGACATTTTATTCTTAGGGTCTTGTGTTCTGATTCAATCTGACATGTTATTTTTAGATTCGTCTGTTCTGATTCAATGTGACATTTTAATCTTAGAGTCGTCTGTTAAATTCAATATGACATTTTATTCTTAGTGTAGTCTGTTCTGATTCAATCTTACATGTTATTCTTAGTGTCGTCTGATCTGATTCAATCTGACATTTTAATCTTAGAGTCGTCTGTTAAATTCAATATGACATTTTATTCTTAGTGTAGTCTGTTCTGATTCAATCTTACATGTTATTCTTAGTGTCGTCTGATCTGATTCAATCTGGCATTTCATTCTTAGAGTCGTCTGTTCTGATTCAATGTGACATTTTAATCTTAGAGTCGTCTGTTCTGATTCAATGTGACATTTTAATCTTAGAGTCGTCTGTTCTGATTCAATATGACATTTTCTTCTTAGTGTCGTCTGTTCCGATTCAATCTGGCATTTCATTCTTAGAGTTGTCTGTTCATTCACTCTGACATCTCTTTCTTAGAGTCGTCTGTTCTGATTCAATGTGACATCTTAATCTTAGAGTCGTCTGTTCTGATTCAATGTGACATTTTCTTCTTAGTGTCGTCTGTTCTGATTCAATATGACATTTTAATCTTAGAGTCGTCTGTTCCAATTCAATATGACATTTTAATCTTAGAGTCGTCTGTTCTGATTCAATGTGACATTTTAATCTTAGAGTCGTCTGTTCTGATTCAATGTGTCATTTTAATCTTAGAGTCGTCTGTTCTGATTCAATGTGACATTTTAATCTTAGAGTCGTCTGTTCTGATTCAATGTGACATTTTCTTCTTAGTGTCGTCTGTTCCGATTCAATCTGGCATTTCATTCTTAGAGTTGTCTGTTCATTCACTCTGACATCTCTTTCTTAGAGTCGTCTGTTCTGATTCAATGTGACATTTTAATCTTAGAGTCGTCTGTTCTGATTCAATGTGACATTTTAATCTTAGAGTCGTCTGTTCTGATTCAATGTGACATTTTAATCTTAGAGTCGTCTGTTCTGATTCAATGTGGCATTTTAATCTTAGAGTCGTCTGTTCCAATTCAATGTGACATTTTATTCTTAGAGTCCATTGTTCCGATTCAATGTGACATTTTATTCTTAGAGTCCATTGTTCCGATTCAATGTGACATTTTATTCTTAGAGTCCATTGTTCCGATTCAATGTGACATTTTCTTCTTAAAGTCGTCTGTTCCAATTCAATCTGACATGTTATTCTTAAAGTCGTCCGTTCCGATTCAATCTAACATTTCAATCTTAGAGTCGTCCGTTCCGATTCAATCTAACATTTCAATCTTAGAGTCGTCCGTTCCGATTCAATGTGACATGTTATTCTTAGAATCGTCTGATCTGATTCAATCTGATATTTTATTCTTAGAGTCGTGTGTTCTGATTCAATCTGATGGGGATGGAAACATATATAGATGGAAAGTATAATGAGTTGCAAACATTGTGAAAAGTATAACTGATTTCTTTCTTGGTTTAAGAAGTGTCTCCTTCGGGTCAAAAATAGGTTCCGAAGAAGTCCCCTGAAAATACCACATACAGTCGAGAAATGGTGATTGAGTAGATCTTTGAAAAAATATCAAATATTTTATATGTGCATATACATGAAAAGTACTAAACTATAATAACATTTCATATACATAACGCAAGAAACTAACACAAATGAAAAACAAAAAAAAAAGAAATTAATGTCTTACCTTGAAATTAAAAGTTTAAGTCATCTATGAAACTCCAAACACTGCGAACTACATGTATCTGACAATCGGCCTTTAGTGTACCGTTAGTATAGGACGTTTTGATACTGTTACTATACATGCAGTATGTAAAAGCATTCAGTGTTCTATTTGTTGACAGAGTAACGTTTAGCGGTTACGTAAACATTCGTTTGTATTTATACCATAATTTTAAATATGCTGAACTCCATATGGTTTCCAAATCGTTTTAACTGATTCTTATTCAAATTAATCATTAAATTGTCAATATATATATGTAATGGAAAGCTGTAGGTGGTCGTAGATGTCCACTATTTCATTCCTATATAAAAAATAATCAATTTTGATTACTTGAAGAAAAAAAAAACGTCTGGTCCGTGTTTTCCCGTTCAAAAATAGAATTCCCTCTTGCGAGCACCTGACTACGACAGCTCTAAAGGGACACACACGAATATCTTTTTATCTCGTGTTCACGAGATAGTATGCCGTGCGCACGACTTAGTATCTCGTGCGCACGAGATACTAAGTCGTGGTAACTATCGTGCGCACGAGATAAAAACAAAATCGTATGTAATTTTTAAAAAGGGACAAACACGATTTTTGTTTTATCTCGTGCGCACGAGATACTAAGTCGTGCGAACGAGATACTATCTCGTGCGCACGAGATAAAAAAAAATCGTATGTAATTTATAAAAAATGTGTGTGTCCCTTTAGAGCTGCCGTACCTGACAGTTCATGTGATCGATTCATGTTATCAAATTCTATCAATCAACAGAAAATGGCGTCCTCATATTCGTCGAGGATCGAGGAAGTAAGCATTTCCGTTTATTTTTCATTGTTTGCATCAGTCCAGGGCCATTAGTTGTTTTTGTTTAAAGAGAACAATATTTAGAATTATATCTGATGCATCTTCAATGTTTACAAAGTCATTCTATAATGAGCATGTGCAAGAATTTCACTCTCAGTTGTAAAGATCATGATAAATGTGCAGAGATATTTTCAGATTTATTCGATATACATACCCAGTCGTTTTACGAAGTAAAACGACGAAACATCATCGCTATAGTAATACTTTGCATGTAACGTAGTCAGAAAATATCAATGCCTTAATTGCAAAAACATCAAGATAATAGCAATTATTACCAATTTTCTTTTTTCTCTCGCTATCTCAGGCCCTTTAAACCGTTTTGCTAAATGTATTATTACCCCTATCAGACACAATTTTAGTTATCAGTAATAGATGAATGATGATCATCAATTTCTCCCTTTTCCACAATATGTTCATCACTAGTCAATAGCTATGCTTTCATTTGTACAGAGTATCCATTTGTTTCTTTTACATTTCTAAAGTTGTGTTTTGTAGATTAAGTCAATGTGGTCAAGAGTTCAGCATACTGTACATATAGCATATCATGTAAAGAGGTGATTTTATAACGGATATAACTGAACTATTCCAGAGAGCGCGTAAAAAGTGTAAAAGTGTCAGGAAATAATTGTCTCGCAGCTCCTGGGTGAATTTTGGGTAAAACAGGTTGTTTTTTTGTTGAATGTTACTATGTGGCTGGATACTATTGTCTTTCCTATATTCCATGTGTCTGTCCGTCCGTATTTCGATCCACCTTGGTAAGAAAACAGTCCCTCTTCTTTTTAGGGATTTGTCAATTTGAACATACATTCGAGTGATTTACTTTACATATGAAACCTTTCTAACAATTTAGGATTTTAACCCTTTCCCACATACAACAAATCTGAAGTAGACGTCTTTTAAACACATCTAGTCAAAAATATTGAAAATCTCTTGAGGAGAACAGGTCGACTTTTTGTTGAATGTTACTATGAGCGTTTTCGACTTCTTTACTCGCGTAACGAGAGTAACTGGAGTTGAAAGTCTAACGTATCGAGGAATCGAACTGCGCATGCGCTTAATCTCTAATTTACTCGACTAGAACGACCCCTACTATTTGACGGGTAACACGAGATCAAAGATGGCGACGGCTGATGCACAGAAGGTCGCCATTTTGTAAACAACACAAGACTGGGGTTAGGTGTTCGTGAATGGTTACTCGTGTCGTGTACTGCGCATGTCCATATTTTATACTCGAGTAACTGGATTGCAAAAGCCGAAAACGCTCTATGTGGCTGGATATTATTGTCTTTCCTATATTCCATGCGTCTGTCCGTCCGTATTTCGATATACCCTGGAAAGAAAAAGTCACTCTTCTTTTTAGGGATTTGACAATTTGAATATTCATTCGAGAGATTTACTTTACATATGAAACCTTTCTACCAATTTAGGGTCTTTTAGTAATGATGTAGATCTAGTGACTCTTGGACATTTATATGGCTGGGTAGTTCCTTCAATAAGAACAAATATTGGCTACAAATGTATATGTAAAACTGTTATTTTAATCAATTGTATACATATTTCTTGCTTTACGTGTCACTTTAATAAAATATAAAACTACTACTATTAATACAGACGTATTTTGACGCATCAGAACCAGTATGCTGTTTGCAAAAAAAATTACCTCTCTGTCGCCCATAAAGCTGGGAGGCACTTTTGGATAACCTCTCCGTCGACCAGTTATCTATCTCTCTGTTTTCCCCCGCCTTTCCATCTGTCCGTCATACTTGCATGTATTAGTCAAAACATTGTGTTTGGCAGATTAATTCTTAAGTGGTCACACTTGTGCTCAGGAGAGCCGAACAATACCAGGAATAGAACTCTCTTTGTTCGGCCATTGTTTTTCATTGTATCAATTTCATAAGTGGTTGTTTAGGTTACGTGTGGCATGCATATTTACAGTGCACAAGAAACGAAACTCTAGCATGCTTATTTTTGGAGTGTTATGTGTTTTGTCCTACCATCTTCACTTTTATTATCCGACTTTCCGCTGGCAAAACATGTTTTCCGTGGAACGATCAAATTCGTTTTTGATTGCCTCCCCACGCTTATTTTATTTTTCCGGAGCTTAACTCCAACATTGTTCAATGGGTTCAATTGCCGTTTAGGAGCATAAAGATGATAAGTAGTGAAGCGATGCAACAATTTATATGACTTTTTGGTTTTGACTTTTTTCCCAGTTGTATTGACGTTTTAAAGTTGATTTGTTTTTTAATTTCGTCCGATGGACTTATTTAAATGTTGTATTATAGATGGTGATCAGAAACATAAACGTCGTAAATACTGGTTTCACAAAAAGGAAGAGGTTTGAATAATAAATTTATATTATATATATGAAATCATAGGAAGAGGCATTCTTATTTTTTAATTTAACTTTCAATTATCGGACTATATCAGGATTATTTCAATATTTAGTGCTGCCCTTCAGTGACCTCTAAACTGGAAATATTATACTTACGAGTCTGTGTTCTGCAGTTTGTCCATCTTTTTGTCCATCATGCATTATTTATGGCTATATGAGTGAAGCCTCAAACTGGATGAATACGTTTTGGCTATTTGCAGGCAAAGTGTGTTGCTCCAAACATCTGTGTTTGTTAACAGCCCGATGGTACATTGTTGAGCGATATTTGCTCATATCAACTATGCCATATCTGATGCCCCTATTCCAATAGTGCTTTCAGGGCTTTGATTTTACGTTTAAGCACATGTTTGTTTAAAACAAAATGGCTCATTATTATGACGTTTCATTGAAAAAAACACTAAACAAAACAATTGATAACACTTTGTTAACCACTTTAATCAACGATATGTGTAAGAATTACAATAACGCCGTTTGAAAATACATATATGTTCAATCTGCCATAATACAATGAACTACGACGCAATTAAGATACATGCTCTTCTGGTCTTGGAAATCAGTGAAATTCCAGGGTCCAGTTACACCCACCTTACTTAGCGCTTAGTAAATTTATTGTTGTTTTACGCTGTTTACAACAATATTTCAGTGTTATCACGGCGTTTCCTGGGGTAAGTTACCGGTACCACTTGTCCATTTATCCTGGCACAAGCCAGTCAGTTTTATCACGGCGTTTCCTGGGGTAAGTTACCAGTACCACTTGTCCATTGATCCTGACACAAGCCAGTCAGTTTATTCACGGCGTTTCCTAGGGTAAGTTACCAGTACCACTTGTCCATTGATCCTGACACAAGCCAGTCAGTTTTATCACGGCGTTTCCTGGGGTAAGTTACCAGTACCACTTGTCCATTGATCCTGACACAAGCCAGTTAGTCGTAATGCTATCCCCGCAACTCTGAGCGCCAAGGAGTTCAGCCATTACTACCAGTTATATATGGCATGACCAGTCGGGGATCGAACCCACGACCTCTCGCACCCGAGGCGGGCGCTCTATCACTACACCACTTAGTCGGTCGCTTAGTCAAACTTAAATATTGCTAAACTAAGTGCTAAGTCAGTCTGGTGGAATTGGCCCAAGACCAGTCCTCGCCTCCATACAGTCTGATCGATATCTTCTCTGTTCGCCATCTTTTCATGCGATCAAATGGGAAGCACATGAAGAAAGTTTATTACCTCGGGTGGACTATATTAGTGTGTGATTTGAATACAAATTCTATTTAACCCTTTCCATCTTCCCGACGCTTTCTTACCCTCGTGAACTAGAACAACTCTGAAAAATATTGTGACAAAAGGAGAAGTTGCACAGTAAAGACCAATTTCTCCTTCAGCCAAAAAGTTTTCAATTGTATTAATCAATCATCGTTTCATCTTTTCCTTTACTATGGTATACAATAGTTTGGCAAATGTTTCTTTAAAAATCGTCTACTGGGGATTGTTGTATGTGGGAAAGGGTTAACTTCCAAATCTCCGAATGTCATTCTTCGTCTGACTTCACTCATATTTGAGCCATATCACGTGATAACGGACTTTCAAAGATTCCAAATTGTATAGAAACTACGATAAAATTCCGTACTTCGTAAATTCTGTTTAACCCTTTCCCACAAGTAGACGCAGTATGATGCCTCTGCAGTAGACGGATTTTGATAACACTGTGGCGAGAGGGGAAGTAACTCATACAAAGCAATCACTTTTGACATAATGTTTTCAACTCTGTACACTATTTTAAAATACTTTCATCTAAGAGACTTTCCCTAGTTATATGCTGCTGATTTGTTGCATGATGGAAACGACTCAGGTCAAAATCACTCTTCCTATTCCTCTAGCATCCTTTTGAGACTATATTACACGCTCCATTCACAACAGCGCAGCTAGGCTGAAATATCCCCCAGATGTATTTTGTCCTAATATAGTGCATGGACATATTGAGTCTTACTAGTACAATATAGTTACATCAGTATCTGTGTCGTTAGCACACAGGTACAAACCATGCACATACAACATTTGGCCTTCTGTATCTGAGCCGTTCTACGAGAAAGCCAACAGTATGGACTCTGCGCAATGTATCGACCAAGAGCCCGCGCAGGCTAATACGGGCCGGCACATTTCGTCTCAAGGGGATACAGGTATAGAGTAATGATTCCTGAAACAGAAAATTCACAGAAGGCGAAAATTGTAAGTGCGGGTTAGCCTACGCAGCATTCTTAGGCTTATCCGGGTCGATACTTTACGTAGAGTCCACAATGTTGGTTTTCTCGTGGAACGTGTCTTTGCTGATCTGTCAGTTTTCATGAAAAACTGTCATGTTAAGATATAAAAATACCTACCTATGTTATCCAAGATATATTTCCAAAGATGTGTTAATGTGTGACCATGCACCTTAATCAATAAATATAACTACAATTAAAGGCCATATAAAGTTATTTACTTCAACTTCAAGACTTCGGTGCAGTTGAGAATATCGTCCAATTACCACTTGAACAAGTTTTCCACCCATAAAAGAATGTAAGGGAAATGTCACCCCTTAACCCTTTCCCACCTGCCAGACGCATTTTGAAGCAAAACTAGCAGTCGAGTTTTGAAAACAGTGTGGGCAAAGGTGAAATTGATCATCCAGATCAATTTCTCCTTTGGCTACAATGTGTTCAACTTTATTTAACAATTAAGCTATCTTTTATGGAGATTTTTTCAGGTTTTTGTCACTCTGTTTTCAAAGTCGTCTGCTGCAGATCTGTTGTATGTAGGAAAGGGTCTCCTGTTTCAAGAGTTGGAATGGCTTTTAAGGTTGGGGAAACATGCTGGACCATTTTCATTATTTTTCACGTAACTTTTTTGTTTTGTTTTTCTTACTTTAGATCATTCTCATATGTGCAGTTCATAAATGCGGGACAGAAACGTTTCAAACTGGATTTACATATCCTCTTACATCTGACAACAGATAAAAGATGCCACAAGAAACGAGTTTATTGAATTACTCAAGGGCCACCGTAATATGTACTGCAGTGTTTAAATAATTAAATTTTAACATTTCGATGGATTTGCGTGAAACGGTTCTTACTAAAATCGGTATTTTTTTACCAAGGTTAATCACCTCGCCATAAAGTCTTTATAAACGTTAAATCATTTTTCTTGGTAAACAATGAAAATTTAGGTGCTATTGCTCAGAACGAGCAATAGCACCTAAATTTTAATTGTTTTCAAAGAGGTCAAAATTGCCCCTAAACCAGGGTTTTCAAAATAGGTTTTTAATTACAACCGTTTCATGCCAAGCCCTCGATTTATCTTCGTTAACGGATCAATGCAGTGGATCGATCGCTTGCCTTCTTCCTAACGTTTCGTATGAGCCTGTGAATTATTGTGGTAAAATGAGGGAGAAATTGTTTGACCTTTAAGTTATCAAAATATATCCAAAATTCTTATAATTTAAAAATGGCGTCGCCCGATTTAGAAAATTGAAGAGTCTTCTTTAGACATTTCAAGGTTAAATAAGAGTTAAAAGGTAAAAGAACGTTTTCAATGGTCACCTGTTATATTGGCGTCAAATTGCGTTAATTCTTTCAATGCCGAATTTCACAAAGTCGACTCAAACATGATGAACATTGGACCAGTCCATTTATCGTCCAACAGGAAATTTGGTAAAAACTTAATGTCTAAGTGGTAAACAATTCAAATTTCAGGAGAGACAGCGAAAGAGTTAAAGATGACCTGACAGTGATCATATAGACGGTGCTCAAGGGAAACCAACATTAGTGTAAATATTACACGTTTGGAAAAAAACATCTGTATTGGCAACCATGATACTGGATATAAATAGATACTGTATTACATAACTTCATATACACCCTTATAATGCCAATTGGCGAACAGTTCAGAGTCAGATCAGTTTGCGCGGATGCACTGAGATATCATAATCCTTACCCGTCACAGATAACCCTATGGTAGGTTTTAGCGGAACACCGCCTGAGCTCAAGATGAGGGGCGTTTTGCAAGTTATAAAATCCTGATTTGACCATCTAACCCTATGTTGTGGGTACCAACATCATAGGTTTGGTTGTATGAAAATGAGAGGTACTGTGAGGAAAAGAGGTGTTTACCGCCTCCTTATCTGGATCTCTGCGCCCCCAATATCTGATTTAAAAATAGAATACATTGATGTCACAAATTATCACACTTCTGATTGTGCTCCTCTTGGACCTCTGTTACGTCTTAGTAGGGACATCCCGGAAGACGGAATTCCAGCCAAAGACAAATGTCCCGTCTCTGTTAAAAATAGATGGCCTTTGCAGCACGCAGCACAAAATATTCTCTTAAACTGGCACCAGAATATTGTATTGAATATGCAGTATATGATGAAATTAGCGGCGGAATTGATGAGCAAAAGGAGGTCGGTTATCTCCCTTATTCCTCTGGCTAGATAGTCCTCTTCCGAGTAACCAAGACCGAAAAATGTCGACATAATTGTATCCGGCGTAATACACACTAAAAACACCAATATTACCGTCACTAGCATAGTCGTGATTCTGTGTTTCTTTGTGGTCTGTGACCGCAATAGACGGCACCTTCGCAGTCCGTATAATATACACGCGTTGAGAATTATGAGTATCACAAGCGGGATGATTGATCGCATTAGGTTCTGAAACCACGTGAAAATCTGTTCGAAAAGGACGTTCTCCCAGAGTGTAGTAACTATGACGTCATACTCGATCTCTCCTGTACTATTGTTTTGCACTTCGATAGTTTTATACCGCATGGCGTACGGGATGGCCAAAACGCTCATTACAATAAACACGGTGAAGGATATTGCGCGAGCACGATGAATATTGCAGTAATACTTCACTTTCGTTGGATGGCATACATAAACGTATCTTTCCATGGCTACTGATACAATAAGCCATGCTGACACGCACAACGATGCGTTGAATACGTAATGGGCGTATGGATATATTAAACCATAGGCTTTATTGCCAGATTTTGGACTTAGTTGGAACATCAGAATAACTGTAAAATATAAAAAGTCGCAAAACAACTTTATGAGGTCGGAAAGAGCAAGGGCGAACAGGTACGTATTGGTTGATGACGTCATTTGTTTTTGTGACATCACAATAATGCTCATGACGTTCCCGGTCATGCCAAAGATGCAAATAATTGGATAAAACACCAAGCCAGTGACGAATCTCGCCCTTAAGTAAAAAGTTTCATAATAGTCCGACGAGTACACTTCCTGTTGTAGATCAGCGTGTAGGTTGTTCCCATATAGTATTGAACTGTTGTTTGAGATCGACAGGGTGTCCATGACCATGGCTTGTTGGTCGGTAAACGCCATTTGTGAATCCTGAAAGCAGAAAATAACACAACTGAATATGACTGGAATATGCATCACTGTTTTGAATCTACAACGGTAGACGACGTGGAGTTGGGGCCAACATGGACGTTTCCAGTATCGGCTTGATGTCTACATGTTTGAAGCTTGATATATTTTTTAGAAAGTAAACATAAAATGCAAACATAACAATATAGAAATCCCGTTTAGTGCTAAACAGTGGAACCTGTGAATAAAAACAACCCATGGTAACATTCGTCCGTTGCTATGGAATAGGTAGGAGACGGGTTCTGGCCCGGTTTGTGTAACGGTGTAGGTATTACGTTATAATACAAACATTACACAAATTGGCTCTAAATCCATAGCAACGCAGAACCATGTGTAGTGGTCAAGATGGACATATCCAGTCATCCGGCTACCGTTTCGGATCCGATACAGTGTGAATAATGCAGAGCTGTGCTCCGGGATATACAAAACACAAGGCATTCACGATCCTTGTGCAGTCAACCTTGTGCTAAAGACCACCTTTGAATAGCTATTCACCGTCTATAACAACCATACGTTTAGTTTCATCATTACTCTGCATAAATCACCCTGCAATTAAAGACCACATGTGAACAAAGACCATATTGTTGTTTCCACTGTATATCTAGATTAACATGATCATTCACAAAGTTTGTTCTCATTCTGATGTTCGCAAATGATTCACAGAGGGTTTCAACAAGCATTTTCCTGAAAAGCATTGGATAATCTTTTAATCTGCTGTGGCCACACTTGGTCATAATACAGAAAACAAATTGTTAAACGTGAGCAATTTCTGCTTTTGCCAGAAAGATTTCTCCTCTTTTCAATAATTATGCTTCCATTTAAACAGATTTCCATAGTTTTACCTAAACGTATTCAAAACAGTCTGTTGTATATTTGGTTATGTGCGGTAAAGGTAGGACTGTAACGAATACACTGGGTGGCGAAAACGATACGTATCACGAATACAGGGTAACGAATACGAATATTTATTCACGAATACTGTCATGTATTTAAAAACATGTAAACTATAAAGAAATCATAATTTAGATTTAAGAAAGTATAATGATTGACTAGTAAGTCTTGTTACTCTTCTGACAAATAAAATCCAACTAGAACAGTATAAAAGTTAATAACGTATTTGACTTCTTGCCCCCAAAAGAATATAAACTTATTTACTTCAAGTACTTTGATTTTACAAGATAGGTAATTTTGAATTTAATACAGCGTTTAACTAATTGTTACCCGATTTCAAGTCTACCAATTTTGATAGTGAACAATGGAAAGTCTCCCTTGAGTCCTCTCGAAAATCCGAAACTTTCCAAAACAGCTGACATATTTGGCCGAGGTTCAATATTTTCAATTTCCACGGGGTTCACCATTTTTGTTGTTGACGGGTTTTGGTTGTCATTGGGGAATTGTCCTAACTTTTTAATTGAATTATAATTCAAAATTAATTAAAAACACATCTTAAACACACACAAACGTATTTCAAAAATACATAGTAGCGAACACAGCATCAAATATATTATGAGAAAATGAATAAAAAATATGTCGCAACATTAGTGGTCAGCTGTTGTGGTTGGGGTACTTAATTTGGCCGGAGGTTCAATAATAATTTCGAGTTCCTCGTGGTTCGCCATTTTTTGTTGACGCGTTCTGGTTTTCGTTTGTTGGGAATTCTCCGACCTATTCAATCGAATATTATTATTCAGATCTAATTAAAAACGGGTCGTAAACACACGAAAACTTATGCCAAATACATTGTAGCGAACACATCATCAAATATATTTTGAAAAAAAAAGAATACAAAGTATGTCGTAAAATTAGTGGTCAGCTGTTGTGGCAGGGGTACTTTTAAATATAGTGCCGAAGGCGCTATGAAACTGAATAGGTTTGCAAGTCTGACAAAAGGTTTGTTATGTGTGTAGTTTAATTAAATTAATTTTAGTTTAGAGTATACATGTTTGGATTATATTCGTGAATATTCGAATATGGGTGAAGCGAATAACGAATACGATTCGGACAGGCCTGTATTCGATTATATCAAATATTCGAATGTATCGTTACAGTCCTAGGTAAAGGGTTAAACACATTAGCAATATGTACCCCTATCATGGCAGAAAGAAATTTCTCCTTTTGCCACAAGTTTTCCAACTCTTCTCTATAATTGTATCATCAGTTTAAGAGTTTCTACATATGTTTGCCTATACATGTTTAAAGTCGTCTGCTGCTGATATAGTGTATGCGTGAAAGGGTTAGCCCTTTGACTATTGCTCTGAGTCTTTCTGCCACCCGTTGTTGACTCCGCTACGCTTCCAAAAAAAAAAAAAAAATCCGTATACTGCACCGCCGGTGTTATTACAAAAGTCAACGAATTTGTGTCAACGAACTTGTGTGTCCGATGATGTCTGCCAACAGACTAGAACCGTCTGACCAGGCTCTATACGGTTGGCTGCTCAACTAAATATGTATATTATAACGTTCATAGAATTTGAATTGATTTCTCCCAAATGCAAAACTGAATTAGTCCATTTTAAAGAAATCGGCATTGAATGGGTTAAGCTACTTATACGTTAATCGTTTAAATAATGAACTACACAGTCAATCGTGTGTTAGCGGTTACTTCTGTTAAGCAGCCAATTTGATTTTATGAGGCAGTCACTTAAATATTTACCAAGGCAACATTTTCTTATATGAATGTTTGTTTCAATAGGGGTTTACGGCGTTTTGAACACTATTTAATTGTTGTCACGGCGAAAGTTTATTTATTCATGATAGCTGGGTGAACAAACCAGTACAATGCTAGTCAGTGTGCCTTGCCGTAATATATAGTTTGACTGTATTATACATTGCTCGATGCTACAAAACGGATAGTATACAGCTATTTACTCCTCTTGATGTCAATAGTGAAAAACTATTCTTCCAAGTGAATGACTATTGACCCGAAATAGAGAACTATTGACTGAGACGAAGTCGAGGTCAATAGTTCTCTATTTCGGGTCAATAGTCATTTGCGAGCAAGAATAATTTTTCACCATTGAACTCAAAGGGAGTAAATAGCTGTTTTATTATATATCTTCATGAAAAACGCATAATTTATCTAGTTCATTTATAACATTGCTGTCATCATTTTAATTGGGTAAATGTATGTAACATAAATGTAGATTCTAACATAAACACAGGATTATTATTGTAAATGCAGCAACAATGTAGTATACTGTTACATGACACACGCGTTTAAATGTTGGTTATGCACGTGCATGACGTCATTTCAAACAATAACGTCATAACAGATGAACTATTGACTCGAAAATGGACTATTGGACCTGAATTTTAGAATAAAAGCGAAAAGGAGTCAAATAGTCATTTTTTATTGAATCACACGTGACTGCTTCTCGTCCAATCAAATACTTTGATCCATAGTAGGTATATAATAAAGATGAATATGAAGACATATTGATTTGTCTAATAAACGCTATTATGTTGTGTGGTGGTTTTTTAATGGAATTGTGAATTTTGCAAATAAGGCACTAATATCCGTTTTTGGGTGACACTATTTCTAACTACAGAATTTAAAATTGTGCAGCTATACCAAATTTAAACCTGGAACGTCTTTTATGAATGTATCCAACAGTAGAGAAAGCGAGTCGGATATCTGTTGTTCGATACACTGCTATTCATTCATGGTGTGTGAATAAATTATTTCTTATGAGATTTTGGCGTTTAAAGCTTTGGACAATTCAGTTGAATGCCCCAACACCCCTCCCCAAATCCCCATTTTTAAAAGTTAGCCATATAAGTCTGACTTATATACTGTCCGTTCATGTCGTGTGCATTACTAACGACGGTCTTCGACTGATAGCATACGTTCCAATCATTCACGTTTCCGTGCATACATGTGCGTCACGAAACACACCTTAACAACGTATTTATGGTACGAAGTATACTATAAGTCATGTCAGGTAAATATGGGGTTCTTTGGCATTCTACGAAAGACAAATCAATATTATATAAATATCAATATCAATGTCACACATGCTGCCATATGATATTTATTTTATTATACCGAACAAAATTAAGTGACGTCACTGCTGTATGTGTATAAGGGAGGCAATCACGTCATGATTTAGCTAAAATATTGAAGCAGTTATTTGCCCTTATATGACATTCAAAATATCACTGCGGTCACATGACCTGACAGTCAATTTTCGCTTGGTCACGTGCCAAAAAGGTTGAAAATGTTTCTGATAGTCAAAATATCTCTTTTTCGGGTAATGGGATTTTACCAGTGTAGACAAAAGTGAGGTATAATAAATAGAGGATATTTGTGCGTATCGAGTGGATAAGGATTATATTTCATCGATAAGTGATAAAATTCTATATTTTCACGAGCGCGTAGCGCGAGTGAAAATATTTAAATTTTATCACTTATCGATGAAATATAATCCTTATCCACTCGATACGCACAAATTTTCTTTTTATTTTATGATAAAAGATGACTAAAGTCAGGGACTAGTTTGTGTCTTCGTGCCTGTTTACACGCGGATGGAGGTCGCGGATGACGCTGTCAAATTTTATCATTGACCGCCATATTGAAATTTTCTAGCGAGGTCAAAACAGGACAACACAATTATTGGATTTATTTGTTTAATACACAATGTCAGCTAATGACAATAGTTAGATAGCTTTTACTTTTGGAATATTTATTTTGCCAAGGTAAGTTTATAAGGAAAAACACATGAAATAATTAATATCTACAAAAAAGTGAAACGGTCGAACGGAATGTTTTGCCTTGTCGAGACTCCTTCAGTTAAGACAAATAGGTGGCCTTACATTTAACAACGATTCAAGAGGATTAAGCATTTATTCACTGTCTGAATCTGAAAAGTACTTAATCCTCTTGAATCGTCTCGGTGATGACGATTCGTTACAAACCGCTGTCTGTGAATGAGTTACAGACTGCGATTTACTTTCAAAATGAAAGCTTACAGGTCCATTGAAAGTTGCACCCATGAACATTGGATAAGAATTCGGAAAAAGGCCGGGAGCATTATTTTGTGCAGATTGTTGTGGGACGGGCAGGGTTGGTATTGTTAAAGTCTGACTCTCGTCTTTTTTTGACAACATGTCGGATATTGCCTTGCTTTGATGTGGGTTCAGTTTACTATAACTGTTCAAAGAATTTATGTTTTTGTGTCCTGATATCTGTACGATTTGATGAGGTGGAACTCCTTCATCATTTAACTTCTGTATTAGGTGTTTACGTGCACTGAAAAGACAAAATCATGATTAGAATTAACCGTTTCCCTCACATGACAACTTGGAGCATATTTTTTCAATACATTTAAAATCTCCATAATTGGATGTATAACCTATGACAAAAAGTTGCAAGCATAGTGTTAAAAGGAGAAATTGCATGTTTTGTGCAATTTGTCATTTTATCACTATTTTTTCATAAAGCCATCTGCTGCAGAGGCGTCAGAAAGCGTCTATATGAGGAAAAGGGTTAAATATTGCAAGTATACATCAGGGATATTTGGAATTATACCAATACAAACGCCTTTTCATGTTTTGCAAGTAAACATTTTGGATTTAGACGTTTATAACTGTTTGCTGTCAGATTAGTCCAGGTTTCTGTACTCTGAATGTGATGTAATTTTTTTAATTGTAGCATGCGATGAAATATGTAGATCTAAAGGTCATTATTTGAGACTTATCCATCTGATAATAAACGAACATACTCTACCACAAGCAACTGAAAAGGAATAGATCTACAACAATAATCTGGATGAAAGATTGAAACATTTTTGAAAGGAGATCAGTACATTGAATTTGAAACAGACTATTTCCAGTTAGCTTTCATTCATTTTTGTAGTGGTGTTGTCATTATTTCACTCTACAAATTTGATGAATTAGCCGGATTAGTTTTAAAACATCACTCAAACTGAACATAGAAAACAGAAGAAGTGAAATCTCGGTGGAAGTCAGTTTGATGGCGTGAGTACATATTTTTCTCTTGTTTTATGTTCTATTAACCTTTTGTTAGTCTTGTAGCAGACACATTTAAAAAAATATTGTGTCAAAACAAGTAATAACAGGTCATTTATTTTACCATAATACTTTTAACTCTTTCATATTAAAAAAAACATTTATTTATAGACAATTTCATATAAATATTATTAGTTATATACCTGTAAGGCGTAATTCTTTTTTCACATTCAATCCCAGCATCAGCTTTCATTTCCTTCATTATTCCATACAACTTATTAATACCCATTGACTGTTTTTTGTACCATGGCTGTCCAGGCTTTGGTGTTTTGTTGGCAACAGACAAAAAAAAAGGGCTTTCAGGGTCCAACATTTCAACTGGTCGCATTGCAGCAAATATTTTGTAAATATGCACTGGGTCCTTATCATTTGTACCAGGAACAGCATATGCCCTTGGTTTTGTTAATCTGAAGGAGAAAAATATTTATTAAATTATGCCAAGTGATGAAATACCATGTTCATCAGAATTTCAGTGAAATAAAATCCATATTCCACACTATATGAAAAATGATGTCGCGCTTTGTTATGACATAACACACGTAACAGGAACAAAGACACAAACAGTTCCCTACTTTAGTCATTGTTAAGCATAAAATTAAAAGAAAATTTGTTTGTATCAAGTGGATAAAGATTATATTTCATCAAGAAGTGATACAATTTTAATATTTTACTACATGCTTTTTAAAATATAAAATTTTATCACTTATCCTTATCCATTCGATATGCACAAATATCCTCCATATTTATAGTTCAACTATAAATTCAAAACAACACTCCTTTTTTTGTGTCTACATGATGTAGCAACTAAGATCAGCATGCAGACTTGGTAGTCTATTTAGGATAGTCACTATTTTGTTGATACATTTATTTCACATTTACTGTATTGATATTTGATAACAAAAATTCAAGTGGCAAATTTACTGTAGTGGATGGTTTACCAGGGAATCACAAATAACATACTAAACTGTCTCTGTAATGATATTGAAATAATGCTCAGCTTAACATACCAATGACACAATGAATTATGAGATTACAAGTTTAAAACTTATCAAAAATGAAGCAGAAATTACCTTGTGTCTCTGACATTAGCACCAGTCCTTGTTTTTGTCTGTCTCTCTGTGTCATATATCAGATATTCCCCAATTTCATCTTCCTTACACTGTACATCCCCCCATCTCAGACTGTGGACTTCCTGACCAGTTCTCATCCCAAAGTTGGTTGTGCAAAGTAGCCAAAGGGAATGGATTAGTGAACTTGGTCGACTGTCGCCTAGGGTTCCGCTGTCAAACATTTTCTGGATGTGTGTATCTTCAAGTGGGTCTGCAGCCTTAGGTTTATTACCTTTTCCCAAACTTTTTAACTGTTTTGTTTTCATTTTTAATACCTCCATAGTTCTTGAAAACTCTATACTGCCCCTTAAAGAGGTTTTATAACCATTTGTTTTTAAATATCTATCAATTGAGGAAATGAAACTCTGCAGAGAACATGGTTCATACTCGCCTCCATCTTTCTTCCTCACTGCCAGGAGAAATGCAGACAAATAGTCATTAAGCTGACTGGGGGGTATAAACTCAAGTTTACGGCTCTCATTTTTTGTTTCCAAAAACGACATGAGCAAATCAATATCACCTTTTGTCTTTTTTTTAGTGTTAATGTTAACATTGTTCTCTAAAAAGGAAAGCACATCCAATGACGAAACCTCCCCAAACCTGCCCTGAGTTGTTGGTTCTTTGTGTTTTCTTTTGCTCAAATTATCAGTGAGGGCAAACTCCCCAAAAAGTGACTCCTCGTCAATTTCATCAAATTCATTTGCGTTTTTATCCATTTCACCCTTTGTCATCAATTTTGCAGACGAACTTTTAATGAAACAAAGGGAGACAACTCATAATGGATAAATGCTGTTTATTGACACAGTAGCCTCCCTTGATAAGTCAAAAAGTAGTTCCGGTTTTTGTGACGTCATTTTTTCATATTCCACAGTGTGGAATATGGCTTTTATTTCACTGATAGAACACGGTATTTCATCACTAATCATAAAATAAATGTTTTTATTTCGTTCATATGTAATAAGTAGGAAAAAAAAAATAACCTATAAACTTTTCTGAATGACTCCAATGGGAGCTGTTATTTTGGATATGTATTAAATAGCAGTCATGCCAAATCCAGGCATTGGAAATTGTCGTCGTCTTGTCATTTAGTTTTAAAATATATATGTATGGATATAGAAATAGCAATGCGATATAATTTTCGAGCGCTTATATTTTTACGAAATAATTAAAAAAAAATGTCTTTTAAAATGCTTTTTGTATACTAATTATTTCTATCCGTACGTCATAATTTGTTTGTGTTTATTAATATTTAACGCCGTTTTATTTAACAGTTTTGTTTTTCAGTTTTATCACGGTCATCTAAAAAAAAAAAAAAAAAAAGTCCACGTTTAATACAGATTTTTGCGACTTTGGACGGAAAAAACGAGCCTTTATACTGTTTATAAAAACCGCCTGCCTACAAGGATTGCAAACCACCTGCCTACGAGGATTGCATTCTTAAAGGTATCTGTAGAACACTTTTATTGGGCTCGGCTATTTCAGTGTGAGGCCGCAGACGACCGGTATTGTCTGTAGACTTTTGTCGCTTATTTCTGATTGAAATTGCTAGAAAAAAAAACACCTTCATTAACTTACTTCCACTGAATAGGGTTCTGCGCGATCCGAACAGCATGTGTACTTTAATATCTTGTCATATTATATCTACATGTACAAAGAAACAAGTTCAGGAGTGTTTTATCAATCAACACATTTTCTGTGAAAGAGGGCATCTTAAAATAAACCAATTGTATGAATCGCTTTACCGTTTAACTAATCAGCGGGTATTGGCGACAAGCAATGACATTGTGTCTGCCTTGGTGGTGTAGTGGAAGAGCGTCCGCCTAGGGTGTGTTTGGGTTCAGCTTGAGCGTCTTTCTGCGACTGGGGATCGAACCTTGGACGCCCGGTTTCAAATCCCACACGCTTTGCACTCGACCACGGCGGATTTTGCGTGACAAAATATTAATTAGAGGTGCCACCGATTTAACCGGACAGTTGTGAAGGCTGATATGGTTAACAGTGCTAATATTTCATTTTACAACTGGACCTCTATATGCGTCGAAATTCTCTCTGCATCGAAGTTATATTTTACTTTCCTTCTACATGTGGAACACCTCTCGGTGGTGTAGTACGTCGCGGGTTTGATCCCCTGTCGGGCCATACCAAAGATTTTGAAAATGATAGTAATGGCTGACCTCCTTAGCGCTCATGGTTAAGGGGTTATTATTACGACTGTATTATGGGTGTCAGTATAAATTGTCCAGTAGTACTGGTAGCTTATACACGTCGTGATTTAACTGAAGCATTGCTAAAAGCGAAGTTGGGTCTTAAGTAAAAGACAGTGATGCCGTTGTAGACCGACGGTCTTTCGTACCAAAGGTCCCACCTTCGAATCCAGTGCTGAGCGGGTTCTGTCTTTTAGATTTTTCCACGCAAACGGCGTGTGTACTGGTTAAGTCTACATGAAGCAGACATCGAGCGTGATAAGCTGATGGGTTGTTTAGAAATATATGTAAAATAAGTTCTGCGTCTGCGTACAGTGGCGACTTTACTAGAGATGTAGCCCCACCCGTTTGAAGCCAATGTATCTTCAAATGACACGCCATCGAAGTTGGAAAAACTATTATTTGGGATTTGCGCTGAATTGCAAAAAAGAAAACTCATTTATCTTAGTAAAGTATTCTGATTTGTTTTCAATACCCTAATGAATTAAGTGCCGCGAATTAAAACTTCCCTCTACTCTTTCAGCGCCAATGTCAATATTGAGATTTGTCCAAACAATACAGATTCAGATGAGTCAGCTCGTAACGAACTATCTCACCTGAAATCTACATTGTTTGCCTTTTAGTTATCAACATTTTCCAAAAACTCAAAGTACATCAAAAATGGAGTCGCCCGATTTTGAACATGGTAGAATCCACTTCAGGGAGTTCGGCACTGTAAGAGTTAAAACGAAATTATATTCAAGGAATAATTCCTCTACATTATTAACGAATTCAGAAATGTCATTAACTTTTTATTCTACAGTCTTAATGAACTCGAATAGAGACAAATTGCTGACGGTAATTAGAGGCTCCGGTACAATAGCTGACTTTTGACAGATTGGATGATAAATTATCCCTTATACCGCCGAATTCTTGCAACTGGTAGCATTGACATTAAATGTAATAGATATTAAATTCATATAAAAAATTAAGTACATTTGGCTACATATAAATGCATGGATAGTGAATATTGGATACCAAGATAACGCTGCTCAGGGTCTGCATTGATCGCAAATGATACTTAACTCTTTCAACGCCGAATTGTTTAAATTAGACTCTTCTGTGTTCAAAATCGGGCGTCTCCATTTCTCATGTAATACAATTTTGGACTATTTTGATAACTTAAAGGCAAACAATGCTGATTTCAGGTGAGACAGCTCGTTACGAGCTGTCTCGCCTGAATCAGTATTGTTTGCAAAAACCTGAATATTGCCTTTGGCGCTGAAAGAGTTAAAATCACATATAACACACTTAAAACGTGTCGTTCAGCGTTCAGCGTTCAGGAGCATAAGGCTTTAAGCAACATTAGTATAATATTACTGCAGCATATCTATAACCAGAACGTGTTCTTTTCTTAAATCTGGAACCATTGAAATTGATTATTATTTAGTTCTTAAATAACCCTTTCACGCATTAAGTAAATCTGCTACAGACGACTTTGGATACGTTTAGTCAAACATATGGAAATTCTCTATAAATGAAAGAATAATTAATGAATTAAGTTGATGACATGGTGACAAATGCAGAAATTGCTCATTATGAGAACTTCCGTTCATCAAAATGTGTTCAAGACTCGTCTGCTGTAGAGGCCTCAGAAAGTGACTAAAAACTTACCTTCGACCATTGCTCGTTTCGCAGATTAAAATCAGATTAAAATCGGACTGCACATTCGCACAGTATGATCATGTCCTTTTGGCCATATGTATGGCAAGCCAATTAACTCATTATCCATGGAAATGATATCCCTCTAATTAAGATATATATCGCTAACATTTATATATATACATGTATACACACACTTTGGAGATATATTTCTCCATTTGTGAGATATACATCAATATCCCTGAAAGGCAAAGTTGACTCTTCCATGTTTAAAATCTGGCGAATTCGTTTTTTTTATAATAAGAGTTTAAGAATAATTTGATAACTTAATGGCAATCAATGCTTATTTCAGGTGGGACAGGCCGTTACGAGCTGACTCACGTGAATTTGTATTGTTTGCATAAACGTCAATATTTCCATTTTCCCTGAAAGAGTGAATGCCTTGCATGAAGGGCGTTAACAAATAATTACAAACTAAGATATTCGGTAGATATGATCAACACCTGCAGACGTATTTTGACACAATAGCAGCAGACGTATTTTGAAAACAGTGTGGCCAAAGGAGAAATTGCTCATGATGAGCAATTTCTCCTTTGGCCACAATGTTTTCACTTTTATTTAACAATTAAACTATCTTTTATGAAGGTTTGTTATGTATGTGTGAAAGGGTTAATGTTAGTGTTAAAGCAGGCTTTTTAGTAATGACAAAAGAAAACATACCTTCTAGACGGCGCCAATCTATACATATATCAACATCCGCTTATGTGCGATCCGATCTGGATTTATGCAATGAATTATTCAGTCATAAAATTATCTCGAGTGCGGTAAAAAACACAAAAAAGCCTCTTTAAGCATATACTCTGATCTTGATTACCATTAATTTAGAAACTTTCTGTTGAGGAATTTACTTACAGGCTGTGTCTACACTAATAGGGTTTTCTTTCGAATGTTATTTCTGCGTGAATTGGGCATTATTTATAACTGTATCGTCTAACAAGATTTAACAAGCTGTTAACCCTTTCCCACATGCAGTTGCATTTAGACGTAATTGCAGCAGACAACTTTTGAAAACATTGCGGCCAAAGGTGAAATTGCTAATGATGATCAAATTCTCCTTTGGCCACAATGGTTTTCATATTTATTAAACAATTAAGCTATCTTTACGGACATTGTTTAGGCTTTTGACACAATGTTTACAAAGTCGTCTGATGCAGATGTGTTGTATGTTGGGAAGGGTTAACTAGGGCGTGTTCAGTTCGTTCTAACACACCCATAACTCAAACATATGGAGGACTTGGTGTGAAACGGTTGTAACTAAAAACCTATTTTGAAAACCCTGGTTTAGGGGTAATTTTAACCCCTTTGTAAACAATGCAAAGTTATGTGCCATTGCTCAGAACGAGCAATGGCACCTAAATTTCCATTGTTTACCAAGACAATTGATTTAACGCTTATAAAGACTTTATGGCGAGGTGATTAACCTTGGTAAAAAAATACCAATTTTAGTTACAACCGTTTCACGCCAAGCCCTCGATATGCTAACCGAATCAACCAATCAAATTTATAGATTTTGCCTAACATTTGCCGAATATTCGACATGGAAAGACAATCTGAAATCACCTCCCTTGAATTAGTACTACAGTACTATGTTTTCAATTCAACGTTCTTGACTTTCCTTTAATAAACAACAATAAAAACTGACAAATATTCATCGGAAGTAGCTTTTGATTTAATTAACACTAGAATAACATCATGTTATTAATATATGGTTCTCCTTTATAAACCAAAGTTGTCTTAGTTCTCAGCTCAACAGAAATTAGCATATCGAGCAAAGAAAGCTACTGTTGTTCTATATATAGATATCAGAAATATTTTGGTTAATTTCCTTGCAAATATATTGTTCGATTCAATTATAAAACCAATTATGTGTTACGGAGGACAAATTTGGGGTCATACATATTCAGATGTTCTAGAATCCGTACACTTTAATTTGTGTAAGAAATAACATGGTAGCTTTAGGCGAATGTGAAAGATATCCCCTCTTTATAGATGAGTATATGTATTGTATTAAGTATATGTGGCTATTGTAAATGCCAAATAGTAGATATCCACGCAACTTTTATTAATGTTAAAGACGTAGAACCTGGCAAACTTATGTGAAAAACTTACTTTTCTTAACTATTTCAGCGCCGAATTGTTTAAAGTAGACTTTTCCATGTTTAAAAACGGCCTATTCTTTTTTTCATGTGATCAATATTTTAAAATATGTTTATAACTAAAGGGCAAACAATGCTGATTTCAGGTGAGACAGCTCGTTACGAGCTGACTCACCTGAATCTGTATTGTTTGCAAAAATCTCCATATTGCCTTTGGCGCTGAAAGAGTTTATCAATGCACCTGTTATACCTCATATATATAGAGTTAAATGATTTACGCAACATCTGGATTTCTCAGGAGGTTGGAAACGTGAATCAGTTTAATAAACGTTTTAAACAACGTCTAATAGACTGTTTCAAACACGATTGGCTGGACGTATCAACGAATCTGGTTGCTGTCTTCACTATAAACAGTATAAGTCTCTATTGAATACAGAAAAAGGTCTACTTATAGACATGTCGTTTAACCATAAGTTTGGAATTGAGACTTGTCGCCATAGCAAAATTTCTCGGGAAAATATGATATGTTTGTAATGTTTTCAAAATATTAATCATAACATTACTGAGTGTGAAAATCATGTTTTTGTCCAGTTTGAAAAGTTCCACGAAATCAGACAGCATTTCCTTTTCACCTGGTATAAATCTTGTACTAAAATTACTAGTCTCTACAGCTTACTACAATCTAATAACCCATTGCTAATTAGAAAATGAACACATTACGTATACATGTTGTTGAAAGAGTTTTAGTTTTAGGGACATTTTTCATGTAATAAATGTATTATCATTATGTTAGGTAGTATGGGCCTGTGGCCTAAGTACGTTTGAATAAAGATTTGTCATTCTCATTCTCATTGTAATTAAACTGAGATTAACGTCCTTATCAATTTTCTATTAACATCTAGATGAAAAATTACAGTTTCTTTATAACGTTGGGATTGTCGTCATTTATCATTGAGTACAAGTTAGTCATGCTACGGTCGCTTGTTTACCAGTTGAATAGGAATAACTTTCTTATTAAATCATACTTTGGGCAATGAAATCAAAATTAAAATTCACATTCAACAATATTTTAATTTAACTTTTGAAAACAATACATGCCTTTTCTTTATTTACGATCAATACCATTGTGGCGAGCAGTTTCGATGCCAAATGTGTGGTTCGAACAACGAAATTTACCAAGTGCTATTCTAGATTTAAACGGAATGACAATTAACAGATATCTTTCAGTATAAAGTAGACATTTGAAATTTTTAGAACATTGGCAACAATCAGATTCGTTGATTTGCATGTGCCAGTTTTGTTTGAAACAATCTATAAAGCGCTGTTGGAAATATTCTTAATCAAAGCACTGAAAGTTCTTGTGGAACGGTTATGTTGGTATTCGAAATGTAAGGTAAGACAGGCGGTTGCATGTGTATGTACACAAGAGGTCACTTGAACAAATAAAATGAAAACTTTGTTAAACGGTCTGGGGGGACATATAATACCCAATCGACATAAAATTTAGTCGGAGTGTTTGTGAGGTCCTGAGGTCAACAGGTCAAATCCAAGGAAAACCTTAATGATACTTTAGAAGTGACAATTTTTATAGCAAATGATCAAATTAATTAGGCTTTTGGTTGTCTTGTCAAAATCAATTAATTTTATTCACCTTTGATCATAAGTATGTCTTAAGTGGGCCATATAGAGCCATATCGCCTTTAACCCTTTCTCCCATACAAAAAATATGCAGCAGACGACTTTGAACATATTTTGTCAACAATAGGAAAATCTCTATAATTGAATGGATAATCAATGACTAAAGTGGAAAACATTGAGGCAAAAGGAGAAATTGCTCATCATGAGCAATTTCTTCTTTTGCCACAATGTGTTCAAAAGTCGTCTGCTTTTCAGAGTCGTCAGAAAGCGTCCGTATGAGGGAAAGGGTTAAATGGAACATGCCAAAGTTCACTATTCCTTTACTAGAATTATGCTTGCACACCTACACCGGAAGTGATCCTCACAAGCTTCCTGTTTTAATGCATCGATTTGGATTGTTATAGTTCAACTCACATGAGCACGAAGTGCGGGTTGAGCTATTGTGATCACTCACCGTCTGGGATAGTCGTCGTCTGTCCCGTCAGTCCCTTCACTTCACATTTTCCTTTAAAAACAACTTCTATTTTTAAACCAACGAAACAATTTCAATATTGTGTAGTTTGATGTCTCTGGAACGGATGGCTGTCGAGACAACCGCCCCAAAAATGGTTTGTCTTTCCAACTTCCTGTGCAATCCATACACCGTAAAATCCGTAAAGTAATAGTAACATTTTAACGTAAGTAGTCCAGGTTTCGGCGACCATCATCCTCTTAAGTTTTACGCAATATAAAATACGTCCCTGTATACAATACATACTGATTTGAGCCGTCCCACGAGAAAACCAACATTATGAACTCTGCGTAAAGTATCGACCCATATCAGGGTGATTTGATGTATATAGTACTGATTCCTGAAACAGAAAATCCACTGAGAAAAGTGTCTGTTCGGGTAATCCTATGCGGCATGCTTAGGCTGATCCGGTTCGATACTTTTCGCAGAGTCCACAATGTTGGTTTTCTCGTAGGACGACTCATATGTCGTTAATAAATGACACCAATATTTGATACAGTAAGATTAATAATCAATATAAACTGTGACTACACGTCTCAGTGTTAAATTCTGAAAATGTTGCTGTCTGAAATGTGTTAACAAATAAAAAGATTTAAAAAAAAATCTTGGGTTTGAGACCGGTTTCAGTGCTATTTACTTTTACCCGGGCGTCCAATACACATACATGTAACTCGTGTTTCCAGGTCTTTTCTTTGTCATCTGTACTCCACACAAACCCTCTGACAGGAAACCAATTACTTGTACCTTCGCACTTCGACGACTTCAATTTCAATTCAATGTCTTTATTACTCCCAGTTTGTACGAGAACAAAAACATGAGGTGTATAAGAATAAATATTACAAACGGTGAAACAGAATGTTAAATAACATGTGTTAAAGTTTACAAAAAGAAGAAAAATATTAAATATATATCTATAGATCTCTGAATTGTCAGATGTTTAGCTCAAGATAATTTTGCATCAATGTTTTAGAGTTGGATGTTTTAAATATCAATCACTTAATTTAGATAGATAGTTCTATTTTAAGGGTTTCAATATTCTTATTTCTATAAAACTCTAGTTTTAGTTGGCGATTATATAATGTATATGTATAATTGTATGTTCTCATATTAATACGGCCCCTTAAAAGGGAGAGGAGTTCCAGATATTTCCATTGTTAACTTTGATCATTTGATGAAGACGAACGGCGCTAGACACAATGACGGAGAGTCATCGTTGAACCTGAATGGCCGAGTCGGAGTTCGAACTCGTGTCCTCTATATGAATGGTTCTCGTCGTTTACGACTGAGATATCGCGGCTCAATTGTTATACTTAAACCCTTTCCCCAATATCAGCAGCAGACTACTTTGAAAAAAATCTAGGAATTAATTTTAAGATTCTCTATAAATGAAGTTTAAATTATTGAATAAGATTGAAAACATTGCGGCAAAAGGAAAATTGCAAAAAAAAATAAAAAATCTGTATGCAAAAAAGTGTTAAGGGTTAAGAATAAATGAATTATTAAAGTGAATGTATACTTACTGAATAAAGTAGAAACACTGAAAAGATTGGACACACTTTTTGTCAAAAGGAGCAATTACTTGTTATAGGAAATTCCAGCTTTTGTCACATGTTCCGAAAGTTGATCCATTATTAGATTATATCAACATTTTAAGCGGGTGTTCTTCCGCAATATTACTATAATGATAACGAAAATGGTTTGTTACACTATCTAGTATAACAGTTGTAACTGGCAGTGTCATTCTCATGGGCCAAATTACGCCAAATACACCCGCGGTCATGCTGATCTACAAATAGTCCATAATAAAACGTTGTTTGCGTAGAAATTAGTTATGCCATCACCAGAATACATTGAATATATGACATTGAGTTTAGATTAATTGTAAATGTGTATAGCATGTACTGGAAATGATTGATATAATATTTTTTAGTATTTTGCCCTTTCTAGAAAGTGAAAGTAGAGAATGTGAAAAACTGGTTTTGTCCGGGCCCGGTTTGGTCCAAAATGATGGTAACCATTTTTGCCTCGTGAGTTATTCATGCATAATGCATGACCTCCGATTTTCGTTGGATTGATGCTTGAAGCTTAGAAGTAATTGTTTCAATGATAAAGGGTGTTCTACATTAGAAACGCTTAGCAAGTGTGACAATTGAGCTGACACTAGGGTAAGAACGTTTATAATACTTTGTGAAATATTCAGTTTTGTGTTCATTTAGATAAAATGGACTAAACATCCCCGACATACGAATAGTCAGTCGGTTGCGTAATTACAAATCTGGTAATGAGTATGTTAGTCTGAATTTTCATAAAACTGTGAAAATATTTTATCTTTATGTTTTTTTGAAGGCACGATACTCAAAGTTCACCAGCAAATGTTAAGCACTGAGAATAGCTGCGTCATTAAGCTACCCATATTGGCCAAAATAGACTAGACAATTAGCACATACTTGCTGAGGGCATAGTCATCCCTCCAAGTAGTGAAATCCACCCCAAATTTATTGAAAAGTTGATATAATATAAGGAAGAGGGTAGTATTCAATAGGCTAACTAATGATGATGATGATGATGATGATGCATTGAGTATGGTATCAATAAAAGATAAAGTGAATGAAGTCATGCATAATCTCATAAAACAAAAGCACGATTACTTTTTCTATGCAAAGAGTCCCATTACAAGTTGTTGCAACTCTTGAAAAAAGCATTTACGATCTTTTGGTGGACACTTTTGCTTGTATCCTGCCGTTTGTCAATCCAGAGATCTAGACAAGAATAGTATTTCACATCCCAAAAACCTTTTATAACCCTCAAACCCTATGTTTTGGGTACTCAAAGCATCGTCTCGGTGAGTACCCACAACATAGAGTTTAGTTGAGGCATACACAAATAGTGTTTGGAAAATAGCAGTGCACCTTCTTTACCTGGTCCTCTGGCAATTACTCCCTGTCCTGCTTATGTCATTCAACTTATATCGCTATTGATTTAACTAGGTTCTTTCTGTTTTATGAGTCAGATATATAGGAGGATAATACGAAAATGGTCATGGAATTCATTGCAAAACAAAACAGACTCAACCGCTTTAAAATAGTTAAGTTCATATGTAATAGGAAATTCAGGATGTGTATATTGGTCTATCAAGAACTTATGTTTGGCCTGGGGCTTTTGCCCCTGGTCATAGTAGATAAAGCATTTTTCGGAGTTGGCTGCCTGCCAATTGCTGTAAACATACAACGCATTTTAGGGTAAGACTGCGCGGGAAAAAACAGTTCATCATGGACTCAACAAAACTGAATTTAAAAATATATAATTGTAATGTTGTTGGAACATCAGTGAAAAATTTAAGGCGTTAGTACTCCAATATAAGTTTATCGAATGCTTAGAAATGAATGCGCCGAGAGGTCAAATATGAAAGGTTGGTATCATCTTCGCGAAGTCGAACGGAAAGTTAGTCCAGTCAACACAAACAGCGTTATGATTGAAATATCCAGGTAAACAACTCTGTACATGAAGTATTTCAGGGATGGTCATAATAGGACTGTTATGTTTCCGGCACAAAGAGGTCTCATCGGAGAACATAGTCTCGATATATTGGCTAAATATTAACAAGCTGTCTATGGTGTGAAGCTTTCATTTCAGAAGGAGTCACTAGCAGTTTTGACAAAATACGACAGTTGTGCATTATTTAACTGTAAACATGTTCTATTTATGTCCCGTTCGCACCGACTCCTTTGTGAAGAGGTTACTCATCCACCTTTCCTTTTAAGAGGGAAGGGCGACCCAGGTTTGATCATTTGTCGAGTCAATCGGAGTCATATCACCATACAATTATTTAGGTAGCAATAACGTGCAATTTTGGTACCTCATGCTGACGTGCTGACGGGTATATCATTACAACTACTGAATCGGATAAAGATAGATAGATGTGTTAATTTTCAATTTAAGCAGAAACAGCTCATGGTTTATATTCACAAGTATACATACATAAATGCTTAAGATAATCAAAGTACTGATAGTACTAGAGGTAGGATTATGATCGGCTAAGATGTGATGTAGAAGTGAATATAGAAATATTTATCTTAAAAAATCCCCTCCATGACAGACAAGCGATGAAATCGCATCAGGCCAAAATGAAATATTTCCAAAACATCAAAGTACTGAAAGTACTTAAAGTAGATTTGTGATCGGTTAAGAGGGGATACAGAAGTGCATATATAAATATGTATCTAAAGAAAGGCCCCACCATGACAGACACGCAATTATTCATTAGGCCAGAATGAAATATTTTCAAGGTTATAAATTCGTGTTGGCCTTGTGAAAATTAATTGATCCCAACTCCGAATATATCATTTGGTTAATTAAGTATCATATTACCCAATATTACGGAAATCCCACCAGGAACATTCATGACAGTACAGTGTCTTCTTATTTATTGACTGTACTGAACAAACTAATGCATTAATGTAATTAATGTTTTCAATGATAACAGTAAACTTAGAAGTGTAATCTACCAAAACAATTATGTTTTGAATGATTTTTTGGTTGTTCATCTCTAGTATTATACTTTACTTTAAGTGGCTTTAAGCTTCTAATTTGACGAAAAATTTGTAATAATGTACAAACGAGTTTTATTTCTCCAAAACAGAGGGCAAGCGTGGCTCTGAATCGATCACATGAGTTATTGCTATGTAGCAAATGTGTAACAGCTAATATCGGAGAAAATTTAATCAAGAGCATGAATGAAACTGTTAGGAGTGGACACTTTAAATGAAACCTATCAATGAATGACATCTATTATGCTATTAAATCTTTTAACAGTTTGTAAGAGGACCACCAAAGTAACATTCCCGTGAGGTTTTGATGATATTGGTCCAATTCTTTGGGAAGAGATTTTGTTTAAAGCTAAAAGTTCATGTTATCCATATTCTGATTCAGCATGGCAGCTTTCTTTTCAAACCAATCAATACGGCTTGAACAAATTGCAAATATAACCTGAAATCAGACAACAACTTGAATAGAAATTTCAACCAAACAATACGGCTTAAACAAATCTTGTAAAAGGTAATTCAAGGAACATTTGTACTAAATTATCTTGGAATCTGACAAGCGTAATCAGAAAAGAAGATTTTTACAGTTTAGGCATTGTACTCCCTTCCTGCTGCCGCAGCAACACAAGTTGGGTTAATAATTTATATCTTTGGACACATTTGAAAGAGGACCACTAAAAGTACATTCCTGTGAAGATTTGTTTAAATTTCCAAGTGGATTAGGATGAGATATCATTTGAAGCTAAAAGTTCAATTTACCTATTTTCTGATGACGCCTGGTAACTATGTCTTTCAACCAATCATTATGGCTTAACTAATTAAGAAGAGGGTCACTGAGGGAACAAATAAGACAAGCACTTTCATAAGAATAAAGTTTTAAAATGTTTTCATTTTGCCCTTTTCTGATGCCACCTGGCTTCTCTTCTATTTAACCAACTGACATGGCTTGAACAATTTTCGCAGAGAGTCTCTGAAGAACCATTTATACTAAATAACTGAAATCGGACAAGAGTTTTGAATATTGGTTATTAAACTCCCTTTCTCAGATACCGCACACACAAGAGTTCTACACATATCTTTGAACATAATTAAGAAAAAGACAGCCAAAAGAACATTCCTTGGGGTGTTTTGGTCCAGTGGAAAGGATGAGATGTTATTTGAAGTTAAACGTTCAATTTCCCCCTTCTCAGATGCCACCTAGTTTCTACCGCTTTCAACCAATCAATAAGACTCGATGCATGTAGAGGGTCACTGAATGAACAGTTCTGCTAAATTATCTTGCAATCAAACAATCACTTTCATAAGAATGTATTTTTTTTTTTTTTTTTTTATTTTGCCCCTTTTCTTATACCGCCTGATTGCCGTATTTAATATTTGTATCAATCAGTATTATCATATTTGTAGACAGTTATCAAATGATTACATTATAACATATTATAACGGTTTCAGACAAGCTAATTAAGAGGTGAATATTTATAACAAGAAATATTTTTAAAAAAGATAAACGTCGAACAATATGTGAAAACACTAAGAAATGCATCATATGCGCATATTATTTGACTTGAATATCACAGAGACATATAAACACTGTGTTTATATGTCTCTGAAAATCAGAAAGGTTTTGCTTAGTTTGAAAAAGGTTTCTGCACAAATTTGTGTCATGACAAATACGTCACATGACTGGAGATTGCGCGAGGCTCCCAAGGGGTGTATACGTTTCAATTGACGGTAAATAACTGAGAATTTATCATGTTTCAAAAATAATTAATATTTTGCTCTTAAATATTATATTTCATACTTTTTCACTGATATTTATTTCTTAAGGAAAGCAATTAAAGGTTAGTATACAGAACATTTCATTTTAAAACTGCACCTTATAAGTGCCTCTCGTAGTATCGCCAATTTGACTATGAGCCAATCAAAACGTTTCATTTCCATTATTTCTTCCACATTATTCATTAAATACAACATTTGATTGGTCAACAATCTAGATCATTTGTTTAACATCCAGGTCAAAACTGAGAATATACGTCTATCGATGAAAAAAAATTGGGCAAATTTCACCCTTCCCGATGCAGCAGAAAATTCACTGTAGAAATTAACTATACCGTCGCCACAATATTTCAAAAAGTCGTCTACTGCGGAGGCGTCACAAAGGGTCTCTATGTGGGCAGGATCTTTCAAATAGTACTATTTGAAAGACCCTGATGTGGGTAAGGCTTGATATCTCAGGTTTATTTTTCTTAATATTTCAGAATATCATAGAAATCATTGTGGCAAAAGAAGATATTGCTATTTATGAGCAATGTCTCCTTTAACCACAATCATTTCAAAAGATGTCTGCAGCAAATGCAAATATCACAAACAGTTCTTCTTTGTCTGAACAAGTTGTGTTACTAGAGAAAACAAAGGGTTACAATCAGTTACAAATGGGAATTTGTTCAGGCAGTTGAATAAATAGTTATTAAATAAGTTTCATTCAAATTTATAGTTATATATATGCACACAAATGTATTACAAATATATAAGGTTCAATATGAAATTGGCCGCATAAAATAGATGCTTTATTTTTTAAATAGAGAGTTTCTTCATCTCGAAAGCCTTGAGGCAAAATGACGCCAAGTACATAGATATATTTTCCTTTCTGTGTTTAACAGTTCTATCTATGAACGTGCACATACTTGGAAGTGTATAATAGTGCGGTGTGATTTATTTTAATGTATCCATAAAACCGGTAATTTACGCGGTGATTGTTACTGAAATAGTCTTGAAAGCGGCGTAAAACTCCTTATCAAAATACACGCTCATGGTGTAGTTATTTAGGAGTGAAGTGTTGTTTGAAACTACTTAAAGACCACTCAGACAGTCGTGTCAACACCAAAAAATACCCAATAACGAATCTAGCTTTAAAACCCTCGCTATATATATGTAAACGACCAAACGACCAATACAGCCGTCATATAGAAATACAGAAGGGTGTGAACCAAACCCGACTTTCCATAAAACAGACACTCTGTGTGATGCATTTAACCCATTCCCACATATATACACTTTCTGACGCCTCTGCAGCAGACGACTCTTGAAAACATTGTGCTAAAAAGGAGCAATTTCTCCATTTGCCACAATGTTTTCAATTCTTCGCAGTAATTATACTTACAATCATGTAGATTTTCCTGTTTTTTTCCTAGAAGTTTTCAAAGTCGTCTGATGATTATTTGCTTATGTGGGGAAAGGGATAAAGTAGACGACTCCAGAAACAGTGTTTGAAAATATATAATTCCTGTTGAAATCAAATTCGCATGGTCCCATATTCAACTCAGTGTAAACATTATATGTGTCTAAGTCAGGAGTTAGAATATTTTTATAATGCTTATGAATGTAAATGTTTACATCCGAGATTACATTTGGATTTGTTTGAAGCTTAGAGGTAACTCTTTTAACTGACATATGGTGTTCTACATGAGAAACGCTTAGAAAGTGTAACAATTGTGGGCTGAAACTGATCGATTTACAAAGAAACAAAGAAGGAATTTATTTGGTTTATTGTAACCTTTAAACAAACAATTGTTCTGTTTATTTCAAACTGTTCTTCTACTTTCTGCTGAGATAGAGAGAGCGACTAAAGTCGTGGTAACCTCCTGTGAACATTATCGTTAGATAATTCCACTATTCTAAATACTAAATTTATTAGGTTAGAAGGCCCTGACATATCTAGATATTCACGAAGCATGTAGATGTAATATATATACGTTTTGACGAAACGCACCAAACATTCATTAGTCGCCGGGCAGAAGCCGGCGATTTCTATTTTTAATAGCTTTTCGGAAATCACATGGGAGGAGGAGTTATTATTAGAAAAAAACTAATTTAAATGTCTTGAATATATTACAATTGCGTTTGTTTAAAAACAATAAGTTATGACACATCTAAAATGAAATAAATATTCCGATGTTTTAAGTATTTGCAGTTTCTTTATTTTGACTCGCATATCTTTTTTGGGGTTTTATTTACGAAGACAAACCCGTCCCTATGAGACTTGCAGCAGACTGTTATGTGGCTATATCGAGATAAAAATCACGCTGAATCCTCCTTTAAAATAGCAATTTTAACTTACTGAATGTTCTTTTCATGTTCAAAGAGATGTATTGATTTGTGAAGAATGCATTTTATAATGTTTATCCATGTATATCTAAAATATGAACTGTTTCTAAGCTAAAACTGTTGATCGCGGGACTTGCGAATACCAACTGCGTAGATCAATCTCTTTTGCAGAGAGCCGCTCTTTACACTCACTTACAAATAGTAAATCATAGGTGATTTAAAATGTTTATTTGGTTCGAAACAAATGAAGAAAAGAACAAACCGAGATCAAACTGGTTTTAATAGAAAAATGACTTTGAACGAACACTCTCTGCCTATAAAGAGAGTTTCAAGAACGACACCTCTGCGAAGAAGAATGTGGGTCACGAATCGGGTCTTTCGTACAAAATTATTTCGTCCTTGACAATTTTAAATGTGTCATTAAATTCCCTAAAGGCATATTGCTTCCGATCTGCATATTGTTAAGCATCATTGACAAAAGGGCGCTCATCATAATATAATTTCAAAACATGATTGGTTTGTTATTTTCATTATTAAAAAGGAAGGAAAGAATTACATTAAATTAACATGTTGTAGGGCTCAGTAAATTATGTTCGAAATTATTTTTAATTATACAACAATTTCAATGAGATTTAACTGTTTAGCTGATATTATATTTCGAAGGTGGTCTAATTTATAAATATTGGCATACATTTCAACATTTGTTAAAGTATGATATTATTAGGATGCCAAGCTAATATCATTTTGAGAAAAAGAGAAAACTCATGTCTTCAGCGATTTAACCCTTATCTCATTGTTTTAAAAGTAGATTGCTGCAAAGGTGTCCAATGTTGACTTTAATAGGGGAAAGGTAAAATGATGTGCTATTGCATGCAAATCCTAAATTGTCTGTTTTGTGGTTTTATTGATAAATAATAAAATCCAAATATTCTGACAAACATCTTGAAAAGTGTATGTGGAATTCACAAATCTTATAATTATTCCTTAATGAAAACACTGTATACATACTAAGACTAATGATTGGCAAGATTACTCATTTCCATTACTGTTTATGATCAATAATTAGTTGGCTGTGTGTATGGTCAACCTTCTTTGGAATGAAGATTGATCATAAACAATGAAAGGCTTCAATTATCATTCACTTCGTTAACAAAACAATGCAAGTTATGATACATTTTCACTTGACCCCACCCCTGATGTTCCAATATGCCCCTCAGTTGATAACTGTTTATTCAACTACTATAATGTTAGTGTTATGCATAACTGCAGTATGGATTTCGGGCGACATTGATGCGTTGCATCAACTTTTTCTTGTATATTAACATAAACAAGAGGCCCATTAGGGCCTATGCTCTACTGGCATTGATCTGGCTTGTTTCAAAAGGAACCAATATGTCATCAATATTCAAATACCATCTAAGTTTGGTGAAGATCAGATAGTAAATGGAAGCTCTATTGTGTTCACAAGCTGTATTATAGTAATTTTGACAATTTCAAAGGCCATAATCCAGCCATGCAAGGGTAGATCTGGCCGTTTTTTAGAAATGAACCAAACTCTCATGGATATCTAACTACTGTATAAGTTTGATTGAGATACAATCAAAAATAAGGACTGTATCATGTTAACAAGCCCTATTATAGCAATTTTGACAATTTCAAGGGCCATAATTCAGTCATGCATGGGGCGGATCTGGCTTGTTTTCGAAAGGAATCAAGCTCTCATGGATATCTAACTACTGTATAAGTTTGGTTGAGATACAATAACAAATAAAGACTGTATCGTGTTAACAAGCTCTATTATAGCAATTTTGACCATTTCAAGGGCCATAATCCAGTCATGCATGGGCAGATCTGGCCGGTTTTCGAAAGGAACCGAGCTCTCATGGATATCTAACAACTGTATAAGTTTGGTTGAGATACAATCAAAAGACTGTATTGTGTTAACAAGAAATTGTTTACGGACGGACGGACGGACGGACGCACTCACGCACTGAAGCACGCACGGACGAACTCATGGGAGAGTACTTGTGGGGTTATTTCCTTTGATGTTTTACTTGTGGGGTGCACCCCACAAGTATGCAATTTATTCCGTAATTAACCCCCTTTTACGAAATGAATAACATAAATATGCAAATGCGATACCTGTTATAAAAAATAAAAATAAACTATTTATCTAAGTGTCTTTATAAGGGTGACAAAACTTCCAGTATTTAAAAACAAACATAAAAACAAAAACAAAATTCAAAACATGTTTTCTTATATAATTCCGCACTGATTGCCTCCATACTATGTTCCTATGTTTCCTATGTTTTCTATTTTGATATACCTCTCAATGCACGGTCTCAGATAACTTTTTTTTCTATTTTGATATACTGCTCAATGCAGGGACTCAGATAACTTTTTTTATATTTTGATATACTTCTCAATGCAGGGACTCAGATTACTTTTGTTTCTATTGTGATATACTTCTCACTGCAGGGACTCAGATAACTTATTTTATATTTTGATATACTTCTCAATGCAGGGACTCAGATTACTTTTGTTTCTATTTTGATATACTTTTTAATGCAGGGACTCAGATAACATTTCTTTCTTTTTTTATATACTTCTCAATGCAGGGATTCAGATAACTTTTTTACTTCTCAATGCAGGAACTCAGATTAATTTTGTATCTATTTTGATATACTTCTCAATGCAGGGACTCAGATAACATTTCTTTCTTTTTTGATATACTTCTCAATGCAGGGACTCATATAACTTGTTTACTTCTCAATGCATGGACTCAGATTACTTTTGTTTCTATTTTGATATACTTCTCAATGCAGGGACTCAGATTACTTTTGTTTCTATTTTGATATACTTCTCATTGCAGGGACTCAGATTACTTTTTTAGTGAATTTGGTATTTACTCAATGGTTTTTTTTTAAATTGAGGAACAGGGATAATTTTACCTCATAATCTTTTTCAAATTGCTTTTTTGTATGACTTTTATTAACATAGTTGAACTCATCGAGGAAAAGGTAGGCATAATGAGTAAATTCTCTTTTTGTCCTCACAATAGTCCCATGTTGTTTAACTTATGCTTCTAAATGTTGGCAAATCATATATTTGGGGATCCCTCATTCACCCAGAAACTTGTAAAGAATTAGTTTTGCTTTAATCCGTATGCACAGCGTACATCTAAGATTAGTATTTGACGTTCACATCAAGCCATAGATACTTTTTTATTCCACTCGGTTCTTGTTTGATTCGATGTATATTAATTACTCAACGCAAATGTAAACAATGGGTTTATTTACCTTTTATTTGCTTTCGAGTAATCATCATTTGAAAAAGATTTGCTTTTGTTTTGCCAGTTATTCTGCTTTTTAAGCAAATAGGCTCCTTATCTGTAGCCCTGCTGAATGTCCGATGCATGTTGTCGGTTGTCTTTAAATAATAAACTATTAACATATGTCACCCATTCACAACTACTCCCATGATTTTCGTTTTCCTTTTCGGTTATTTTGCCAAAAGTGTTTCGGGTTCTTTCTACAATTCAAAAGTAACCGTCTATCTTGACACTGGAATGGAATATTTTTTAATGCAACAGATATTTTATATGAAGTTCCAGACGGTTTATACATATAAATCACAGTCTCTGTTACTGAATATTCTTAACAATGAATAATTCGCCGGCTAAAGGAGTGCGCAACTCATTCGTAATTGTCAAGGAATCTCCGTGTCCGAGTGATCAGCGTCGGCGATTCGGAAGGGAGCGTCGCAAGTTACATCCGCCTGATACAATTGAAGTAATATTGAAAATGGCGACAAATCCAATAAAGAGTTGTCATAAACGGTAATGCGTCTGAATTTCTGTGTCTGTAGGGTCTGTATGAGACTTGAGCCGTTCCGTGAGAAAATCAACATTATGGCCTCTGCGTAATGTATCGACCCAGATCAGCCTGCGCAGTCCGCGCAGAATGATCCGGGCAGACACATTCCGTCTCAGGGGGATAGTGGTAGACAGTAAAGATTCCTGAAACAGAAAATCCACAGGAGGCGAAAGGTGTCTATCCGGGTAAGCCTGCGCTGCGTGCTTAATTAAGCTGATCCGGGTCGATATTTTACGCAAAGTACACAATGTTGGTTTTCTCGCGGGACGGCTCACGTATATTCAATACACTCCCTTTTCCAACTGTTTGAAGACCACCTCGGTGCTGTAGTGGTAGAGCGTCCGCCTCGGGTGGGAGAGGTTGCGATTTGATTCGATCTTCGGCCGGTTCATACCAAGGACAAATAGCTGCTCCTCCCTGGCGTTCGGGAGTGTGGGGTTTGCATAAAGACCGACTCGCTGGTGTCAGGATACATGGACCAGTAGTACTGGTAAATTACCCAGGAAACGCCGTTCTATAACGAAACAGTTGTTGAACGTGGCGTGAAACACAATACAGACAAATGTTTGGATATGTATTTCTTCTAGAATCTAACATGATTCTGTAAATTATTATACTTAACAAAGGTGACAATTAGTATAATGACATAGTTATAGTAAAGTATACGAGAGGATGGCAACGATCTTCACATACATAATAACGTTATATAGTAAGAACCAACTAACAAACAACAGATGACCACTAAGAGTTGTAATCCAGCAAAATAAAATCGAATCAGGATTCAGTGTGTGTTTACCACGTGACTTTTGACGTTCATATTTGCAAGGTCAGACAGCAATAATTGCTCTTGATAAGAATGTAAAAACAATGGTAACTTTTTTATTTCTTCACCCTTTTTAATGAAACATGGCGCAGTCTACGCCGCTTACAATGTCCTATCTCCGAATTTTTTTTACAGGAGTTTGATTGGTGGTTTAGTTTTTTCAAACACTGCTCTTAAAATCCAGTTTTTATAATGCTCTGGCTATCGGCGATATTAATACATTTTGAGAAAAGGTTCATCGAAGTGTTTGAAGAAACTAAACCACTTATCAAACTCCGTTGAAAAACCGGAGATAGGGCTCTGTAGGCGGCGTAGACTGCGCTATGTTTCATTAGAAATGATGAAGAAATAAAACAGTTACCTTTGTGTTTACTTCTAAACCGAAGTAAAATATTTCTGTCCGTCGTAGCATTTGTGACGTCAATGTCACGTGGTATACACACACTGATAAATATTGTTCCCTTTTTCACAGACGATGTGGCTCAAACACCGGAAACAATCTAAAATAAAACACTGAACATTGAAACCTACAGATCAAGAGGATCAATCACTTTTTAATTGCAAAATTCAAATACGTATATAAAAATGTGTATGAAAAATGTAGAAGATTGTCTGCCTTTCAACAAACAAGACTACACTGAACGCGCATTTGGAAGTTGAAATGGTTGTACTGAAAACTTTTCGAGGGCTTGGCGTGAAACAGTTGTAACTAAAAATCTATTTTGAAAACCCTGGTTTAGGGGCAATTTTGACCCCTTTGTAAACAATGCAAATGTAGGTGCCATTGCTCAGAATTTTTACCAAGAAAAATGAGTCAACGCTATTAAAGACTTTATGGCGTGGTGATAAACCTTGGTAAACAAAATACAAATTTTAGTTACAACCGTTTCACGCCAAGCCCTCGACTTAGTAGTCACCAACGGACCTCACATGAGTGTTCTGTCCCCTTGATATTTCTGAAATACCACCAAAACGGCATCAAATGCAAATACAACAAATCGCCCATACATTTTCAAAAACATTACTTAAAAAAATATTATATTAAAATAAAATATTTTGCTTTTTTTTTACATACCGGTAATGAAATGACACATATTTTCATGAACTGCTGCTCAACATAAAAACATTAAGAAGCAACAGGTAATTCAGAGACAACAGAAAAGCCTTTTGTGTAACTTCAATGTGATCTGTTGCTTCAGACTCAATGGTCAGATTGTCGTCATTTGTACACATTTACAGTAAATATTTTCTCTTGTACAAACAACTTAGTTTGCCTATGAAGCAAGCAAAAATTAAGATGTTTAAATGTTATTTTTTTTTTTTTAAACTGAACAAAGAAAAAGTTATATTTCCTTTGATCAATATTGAGCTTTAATCTCTCTTTGACTTTCCTCCTACAAGTGAATTTAAAGCAGCATATCAGGTAAATTATTAAAAGAACGGTATGGGAGTTTCTATTTATCCTTCAGAATTTAACTAATTTTATAATGTGATCGACATAATCTTGAAGAACTGTAATGAATGGGCAAATTGCACAAGCAAATTGTTTAATTCTTACCAGCAGTGGAACGACTTATGTCAACATGGAAGAAAAGCAATGATGTAATGATATCCCTACTTAAAGAGAATATAAATATGCTATTAATCTATTTTTTTCAAAGCACCAGCATAATATAACAAAATGTAAATATTAGTATGCTTATTTGCAATGGCCCTGGGAAGAGTTTGATGAGCCGTGAAGATACTTCAGTCTAAAACAATGGGGCTTTCAGCGGCTTAGCCATTCATTCTTTGCTAATGATTAACGGGTGGTAGGCTCTACGCTTAGTTTTAATCTAAAGCATTCTGTAATACACAAATGTGTGTAAGTGTGTATTTGTATGGGAAAGTGTAGGTATATATTGTTTATACCGTTTCAATGATATGGGAAAGTGTAGGTATATATTGTTTATACCGTTTCAATGAAATGTCATTTATTATCATTAATTCCTCATGTTTTATAACTCGGACTTGGAGTGGTATTGTACTGTTATGTTGCATTGTATATTTTATATTAAAATGTTATGTTGCACTGAGGTCCAGATAAGGAGGGGTATTCAGCTCTGTTTACCACAATTTCTCATCTAATATTAAAGCAAACCCTATCTTGTGGGTACTCAAAAGAATCGTCTCACTGAGACGATTCTTTTGAGTACCCACAACATAGGGTTTAATGGTCATATAAGGATTTCAGAACATGCAAAACGCCCCTTATCTAGAGCTCTGTTAAAAAATGCATGTACAATGATGAGATGTAAATACGGAATATAACTAACTGGATGTGTAGGAAGATGATTGTAAACACTTGTATGAAATACGCTTAGGTTGCTTTTCCTGGATCACCACTCATTTATTTTCGTTTATGTTATACTTATTCATTTAACTATTTCAATGCCGAATATCACAAAGTCGACTATTGCATGTTGAAATTTGGAACACTCCATTTTTTGTCCGATAGGACATTTGGTAAAATGCAATGTCTAAGTGGCAAACAATGCAGATTTCAGTAGAGATAGATGCATTGTTTGCAAAAGCCTTTAATTGCCTTTGGCAGAGAAAGGATTAAAATCGACGGCAAAACAAACGTCCAGCTCATATCAATCACGCTCAATGTCGGCCTCGCGGAGTCATAACCAGTGTGTGGAAAATTCCCATCGTCAGTACTCGCTCATTGTGGGGTTTAATGGAGACGGGCAATGGATGTTCTATCATTATAAGGTGCGAATTTACCCCCACCCCATCTTCCTAAATGTCAGATGTGGCTATTGTCCAAATTTCTGTCATCGTGTCCTCAAGTCCAAATATATTAAAATAGTGGGGGAAACAGAACAGTAGCGGCTGACCTTATTCAAAAAGTTAAATTCAAGTCCAAGAATGTATTCAAGTAAATTTTGTTTTCAATAGTGATGGTTACACGATTTGGTTTACCCAAACAGTGTTTTGATATGTCAAATTAAATTTAAATTAACCCTTTCCATGATAAAGACGACTGTATTGCTTCACATCAGCTGATTTTTTTTTTAAAACATCGATTGAAAATTAATTGTTTATATGTCAATAAATAAGACCTCTTTAAACGACAGTTCTGAAGAAAGGACATATAAATAGGTTCCGTACTCTAAAGTTTAACAAACGAACGAATGGAAAATATGGACATGGAATTTTGGGCATGAAGTGAAAAATAAATCATTATGGAGTGGAAAACATTTATTGAAAATGAAGGAATGCTCGTTATTGTTAATTTCTTCGTTTCCCACAATGCTTTCTAAATTGCTCGCATTCAAGCAGATCTGTCAAACTGCGTTTCTATTAGTCGTAAGTTTAACATATAAAGGAAACACATTCCTAGAAAGACCGTACAGTCAAACCTGTGCTAAAGACCATGTTTGCGTTGCGATTCTCTGTCTATTTTACGAATAACTCATTTACTGCATCAATTATCCTGCGCCCAAAGACCACCTGTGCCCAAAGACCATATTGTTATCTTCCCATTGGTGGTCTTAATACACAGCTTCAAGTGTATTGCATTGCCTGGAGGTTTACTCTCTGTCTACTTAATTTATAAATCTGAAGGAGCCTTTTCTACTTTTCCAACAAAAAGGTTGTCTGTACCAAAGACGTCTCAGGTTTATTTCATTAAGAAAATATAAAATCACGTTGTTGTTGAGAGCTAGATGCCAATGTCCTCTGTGGTGAATAACATTGACCCTTTCCTAAATGTAGACAAAAGTGGAAGCAGTTGAAGCAGACGACTTTTGATAACTGTGTGTCAATAGCAGAAATTGCTCACGAAGAGCAATGTCTCTTTTTGCAAGACTGTTTTGATATCGTTTAGTTTTATCTAATAATTATCCTTTCATTTATAAAGCTTTTCGAAAGTTGTGCCTAAACGCGTTCAAAGTCTTCTGCTTTAAAAATGTGTTGCATGTGAAAAGAGTGTAAAGGTTCTGTCTCGACCTTTTCGTGTCACAATTCCATTAGCTATATCCAAACGTGGACACACATACACTATCATGTCGTAGTCTGGAGTTACATATAGTTATTATAGGGAGAAGAGACCAGTGGTTCATGGCAGACGTACTAATTTACTATATTGATTGACGGCGTTTCCTGGCTTAGTTACCAGTACTACTGGTCCATTTATTCCGACGGCAGCCAGTCAGTAGGAGTGATAACCACGCATCCCTGAGCGCATAGGAGGGCAGCCAATACTACCACTTTTAAAATCTTTGATATGACCCGGCCGGGGATCGGACCCGCAACCTTCCGCTCCCGAGGCGGACGCTCTTTTATTACACCACCGAGGCGGTTTGTAAGTGGTAACTATATTGAAAGGGTTGATATGATCAACTTCCTTTGTGAGCCGGCCCCCGCGAGAAAACCAACATTATAGCATCTGCGTAATGTATCGACCCGGATCAGCCTGCGCAGTCCGCGCAGACTGATCCGGGCCGACACATTCCGTCTCAGGGGGATATATGTATAGAGTAATGATTCCTGAAACAGAAAATCCACATGAGGATAAACGTGTATATCCGGGTAAGCCTGCGCGGCATGCTTAAGCTGATCCGGGACGATATTTACGCACAGTGTTTCTTTTCTCACGGGACGGCTCATATTTACTATAGTTCGCCGGGTTCAAGACTTTAATATCATGACATGACATGACTTCACGATAAACAAGTTTGTGTTCAAGCTGAAACATTATGTCTTGCAAATACGTAGGGAATGTTGCAATAGTGATACAGGTTTTAGTACTGTACTACTACGAGGGGCGTGGACAATTGATATCTCGCGAGAACGAAAGTCGAGAGAGAGAGATGTCAAAGTGTCTACGCCCCGAGTTTTAAGTATAGTTTAAGAAGTTTGTTTTTTTCCATTTTGTATAGCATACACTGTACAAGAATAAGCCTGCTTGGTTAATATACAAGACAACCCATATTATTCGAATCTGTCTGTTCAAGAGTACTTCGCTATACGTATATTATTGGTTCTGACTATCCAGCATTAAGCGTCGTCTCGAAATGACCTGATACACACTGAAATACTTTAAACGAATTAAATCCATAGTGTTAAGCTTAGATTAGTCATGTTTTTTGTTAGTGGCCCCAAAAAGTGTGTGAATGAATAATCTTACCATTTTTTTCTTGGTCAATGAGTGGAAGTAAAAAAGTTTCCACAGCATTGTGGTATAGATTTCTGTCACAAATAACTAATTTCTACAGGGACTTTCTGATCCAGATGTTGAATAAGCGGTCATTCAAACGAATGATGTGTAATAAATTAATTCGGCCAAACAAAGGCTGTATTGTTGTCGTGAACTCTTGGCCCTGGCCTAGATAATTAGAATCGTCAGCTCTGGAAAGTATGGAAATTTGCTTGAATAAAAGGTTGTAATTACTGTTGAAAAAGAATTAACAAACAATATGAGCCATTCCACGAGAAAACCAACATTATGGCCTCTGCATAATGTATCGACCCAGATCAGTCTGCGCAGTCCGCGCAGGCGAATCCGGGCCGACACATTCCGTCTCAGGGGGATAGAGGTATTGAGTAATGATTCCTGAAACAGAAAATTCAAAGGAAGCGAAAAGTGTCTGTCCGGGTTATAGCCTGCGCGGCATGTTTAGGCTGATCCGGGTCAATGCTTTACGGCAGGGACTCTCACGGGACGGCTAATGTGTAGTTTATCCCGTATCCAACATTGTTTTCAAAAGTCGTCTTGGCGTTAAGGTCACCTGTTGAAACGAAGGATTAAAACTCCATATTTAATATTTGGATGGGGCACAAAACACTTTACACAATGACAAAGATATCCTGCAGAAACTAACTAGGTCAACGATTGCAGGGTTAATCAATATTCCTGGTTCATGGCTGTATTGTATAACGATAGACGGAAGTTTGGACCCGTCAAGCATAACCTCTACCAGTGCCCCCTCATTGACATGTGTTATAATATCCGAAACAGTCCGCACGAATCACATAGAATTGGAATTGACTCCGGGCGGAAATGACGTCACAATTTCTCGAATAACGCCAATGAAAAGCCGAAATATGCTTCCAGAGAATACTATACCGTGAGCCCTTCACTAAATATGACCATGCTATACAACCCGCATATCCCCGGGTTCGAACTCTCGACTTCCCGCACCTTAGGCCACCGAGGCATATTGATTCTTAAAAAGTGTTTAAAATGTTTAAATGAACAGGGACGACTTCTATCAAACTGAGTGACACTGAAAACTGATTGTGTTTTTTCTTGACCTCAAAAATACGGACGGATTATTTTCCTGTGTAGCGTCTCAGCCATGAAATGGAACTTTTCTCTCCTATATAATTTGATGAGCCATCGGCATGTTTTGAAACTTTACCGTTTAACTGATATTATATTTGTACAATTCGTCTGCTCACAACCCTTGTCCACATAAAGACGCTTTCTGACGCATCTGCAGCAGACGCCTATTGAAAACATTGTGACAAAGGTAGAACATTCTCAAAACGAGCAATTTCTCCTTTTGTCACAATGTTTTCAACTATTTTCAGTAATTATACCTTCCTTTAGAGAGATTGTCTGTGTTTTTGTCTAGATGTGTATAAAGTCGTCTATTGCAGATTTGTTGTATGTGGGAAAGGGGGGTTAAAAAAGGTTATTACACAACGGGTTGTAATATCGGGAAAACTTAAAGCGTGGCTTTGATATAGGATTGAAATCAGTGTGGGAATTTAGTGAAATTGAATGGTGTTTTTTATGTTTGTTTCTTTTAAATTGTCTCCTTTTTGCACGCTGTTTGCAATGAACGTCTGCTACAAAGACGTCAACTGTCCGTCTGTATCAGGGAAAAGGATAAAGTATCTTATGCGAAACCATCTCCTTTTCTTGACAGCTAGTAGACGAGATATAATGGATGTGAAAAATATCTTCTAAACGTAAACAAGGAAATTAAACTTTTAATAATATTCTTTGAAAGCGTTTCCCTTCCCTCGTTGTGAAAGGAAATCTTCGATTGGCATTCAAATTTTTTTTTGTTTTCATTATTCCTGTCTGATGTGAACGGATTCGTTTTGGCCATGACTGTCCGTCCTTCCGTCTGTCCGTCACATCTAAGGGTTGGTAGGATGGATATATTTAAGATATCTAAGAAGTGCTAACCTCAACAATGCGGCTACATGGCCTCGTATGGTTTATTTTGTGTACAAACTCACCCAAATTTCTATTTAATCGCCTGGTTATATTGATATATCATTCGAATAACAGCAAAAATCAGATACAATCAATATTGCAATTATTGTTTTTATCCAAAGCAGATAAACTATGTTTTGACATGCCAAATAAGGACAAATTTCGACAAAAAACATCTATGTCATCCCGTAAATGTTTAAGTATGCTGATATGGAACACCTTTACTGTCTTATCATGTTGTATTGTATTGTATACGCAGTACATGTTCATGTATACAAGGTACATATTTCAGTTGACATGTTGACTTTGTTCATGATATGCAGTTCATTTGATATACTATATGATGGTTATTTAACAATATACAGTGCTAAATTGTGTAAATGCATTAGAATAAGTACAATGTATATGTTGTGCAAACAACGTCATATGCAAAACAATCAACATTATATGCAGTAAGTGTGTCGATACAGGTGGTGCTATTTTGATTATATGCATCAGTTTTACCTTTATATGCAGCGCATTTTCATTGTGGATGATTATACTTTCCGGCATTCTCCGGTAATTTACGGAAAGTACCGAGTATGACAGATAGAGATTAACATTAACACCGTCGAGTTCATTTTAAAACTATCTATATACACTTTGTTTATATGTCTCTGATAATAGAGGTGTACACATGTTCAGAATATATACGAGGAGCAGAATGTCGTCGATGCAGACGCACTTTTAGGCCTGGGGCAGACGACTCATAGAAAATCTTTATAAATGAAGGTATAATTATTGAAGAGAGTTGAAATTATTGTGGCAAATGGAAAACAATCTCAAGATGATGATGGTATTTTCCGGCATTCCCCGGAATTATTTCCGGAAAAATACCGAATATGATAGTAACCGCTCGCTGAACAATCTATAAATAGAAGTGTCACATTTTCGTAATACACGAGGAGAAGGGGTCCAATTCCAAACCTTACTTAGCGCTAAGTAATACTTAAATATTTCAGAGTATATTTCATCATTTTTGTTTCCCTAATATTTTGTAAAATATGAATGGTGGAATGTATTTAAGTAAATGACTCATTTGATATTAATAATTACCTTGCTGACTAACACAATTTTTATTATTTTATTACATAGTGTCCCTGATATAATCAAATTACCACCACATGTTTCGAAACACATATAATGCTGTGTGTATTGCATATGACGTTGTGTGCACACCATATCTAATGGTTATTCTACTGTATCTTCAGCATTTGGCACTGCATATTATTATATAACCACCATATATAACGGAAAACGCACTGCATATCACGCCAATTATGCTCGCCAAATAGTTCAATCTGCACGGCGAGGGTAAACAAAATCAAATAATAAAGACATATCATGCAAAATGTACCATTTCAAATACCTCGTATACATGAAAATGTACTGCGTATAACAACATACAACATATTAAGACAGTAAAGGCGCTCCAAATGCTGACGTGTCCCCATAGCTGTACATTGTTATTTTGGTTCGTATTTTCTATTTCTCCTAAAATGGGCGTCTACGTTAAAAGCCTTTTGCTAATTTGATTACCGGTTGGCTTGTTTTATTCAGACTAAGTAATTGAGAGGTTCCAGAAAAATAAATGCTTTTTCGACAAGTGTAGATTCAAATCAATCGAATTGGAAGCTCAGGTTAATATGATGGCATTGTTTCGAGAACTTCGTGACATACATCGTGTATTTGGATCGGTCTCGCAAGATATCAATTGTCCACGCCACGCGTTGTACAATACCAAATCCAGTATCGCTACTGCAACATCATATCGAGGGCTTGGCGTGAAACAGTTGTAACTAAAAACCTATTTTGAAAACCCTGGTTTAGGCGCAATTTTGACCCTTTTGTAAACAATGCAAATTTAGGTGCCATTGCTCAGAACGAGCAATGGCACCTAAATTTCCATTGTTTACCAAGAAAAATGATTTAACGCTTATAAAGACTTTATGGCGAGGTGATTAACCTTGGTTAAAAAAATACAAATTTTAGTTACAACCGTTTCACGCCAAGCCATCGATATTCCCTATTTATTCTGGCGTATCGACGAACAAAATTACACTCGTATAGAGTGAACAAATCTAAAGGGTTTATTCTCGACTGTCCCACATTTTGATTTTTGGGCTAAAAATCGATGTAGGACTATCGGGAAAAAATACAGGTAAGGTGTCGGCTAATCCCTGCCCGGGGCGAAGATATCACTACAGTTCGGTTCATTTAAAATTCCACTATATTGGTAACCATTTTTTATAAAACAGTATGTTACGAATTTATCAGAAAAAAGCTCTTGTTTGGTCCTCTTTTTGATATAACATAGGAATAAGGAAAATATCAAATTATTTAGAAAAACATATTTTAATTCAAATTAGGTAATTGAACTATTGTTTATAATACATACATTCAAATAACAAATAACAAATTAAACACATCATATAATCACATCGTCTGATCTGGGTTTTCACTGTTTTCAATTTTGTTGAATATTTACTCAGTTTATAAATGGTTACATATGTAGACAATATGTTGCTCTGTCCGCATACTCAATTGCGCTAATGGACCCATCACGCAGGCGTTCCTTTAGGGATGCTAGTCGCGTGTCAATGTTTTTATATTTCCTTCTCTTGGTTGGTCTTTTACCTCCGGTAGCATACTGAACTACCTTGATACATGAAAATGATTCAACTTCCTGGATAGTTCTAAGGATGGAAAATATGTTCGGATGTGAATGCTGAACAGCTTTCTTCAACATGCTATGCCAGCCTTCTACATTGTTTGTCGTCCTTGGACCATGGGTATTGAAGTGATTCCAAATCTGTTTGTCGCTCTCAATCCAGTTCTCAGTTACATAGTCTGTGAATAATTCAACTGCTGCAGGAAGCTCTAAAGTAGCAATGTCAGTGAGTGCTTCGAACCACACGTCTTCAACTGAGTTGACTGGTACAAGTGGTAAAACTGCTGCTCGTCTGACCAGGCGGTGAATGTCTTCGTTTGTCCTGTAATCGTTGGCCAAGCCCGAAGACTGTACCTTCCGCCAGATACACTGTGTGTAGTGGAAGAAGCATGCCTTCACGTCCGTCGTCTGGAAGACTCGTAGAGCAGCTTTTCTTGGAGCGAGTTCGTGGTCCATGAACAGGATGTCGGGTTTCAACTCGAGTCCAAAACGGTTACATTCTCTATCCAGTGCATTAAACAGTCTCAGATAAGTTTCTTCCGACTTTCCTGGTAGGAAAGCAAACATCAGAGGATACATCTGTCCGTCTATAAAACAATGCCATGTGTATAACTGGTAGAACAGTCCCGGGCATGTGTAGAAGGTACCGTCAGCGTAGATTGTTCTGGCGTTGCATAGGTGCTCCAGATTTGTCTGCGTAGCGAACACGAGCATTCGGTTTTCTTCACCTTCGTCTATAAGCAGAAACTGCTCACCAGCTGACGTCTCTGTCCACTCCCCTTCCAGGCGTATGTCTTGTCTTCTTTTCGGAAGTACTGGTCTGTCTTTGCTTCGCTCACGATAAAGTTGAGACTTACATCCTTCAAAAGTCTGGATTCTTTTTACCAATTCAACAGATTGTTCATTCCAATCCCGATTTCTGAGAGCTGATACCTCTTCTTTGTAAATTGTTGGAATAGGCGTTGTTTCTTTTCGACACCGTTTTCGCATCTTCTGCATCACATCGTCTGTTTCTATATGGAAATTGTCAGGCTCGTGGATATGGTGAGCGTTATGTCTGACGAGAATACCTTCTCTGGTTGTTACTCGTGATGGACAGGCACGGTTAGAACATGTCCAGTACACCCTCTCTTCCCGTCGGCTCTTAATAACAAATTTGTGGCCATCAATAACCAGACTCATTCCGCCGCGCTGGTTCTTCACAAAATCTAGTCTTACTTGCGCGTTAGCCATGTTTTCAGTATGATGTAAAAACAATAATGATACTTTTCCCCAAAATTTTCAATTCAAGAAATGCATCAACAGTTTGTTCATTTATAATTAAGAGCATATAATTATATAATTTTCTTTAATTTAATTGAATGTTTGTGCAAACAGTTTAGAAAGAAATGAAACAAAGGTGAAATTAATAAAGATCAAATATGAATTATAAGTGTGTTTTTTTGCAAACAAATGAAATTAATAAAGATCAAATAGTAAAGAATAGTAAAGAAACCGCAATGAAACAAAGGTGAAAATACTGTGAAATTTACTATGTTTGTAGTGGAATAGGCATAAACTTAATTGAATGTTTGTGCAAACAGTAAAGAAACCGCAAATTTACTGTTTGTAGTGGAATAGGCATAATAACAGGACTGTATTCTCACCTTTCCCTTACCTCTCTTTACCGCTCGTTATCCCACCGCACTAAGGGTAAATAGTAAAATCAAAATGTGGGACAATCGAGAAGACACCATCTAAAGTACATCCTGTGTATTGCTGTCTGGAACTGGAGACGACGAGAAGCCGTTTCACTACGTATTCGGTAAAGAGACTCTATCTTTGCTTCGAGATATATTTCTCTTACTTAAACCCTTTCCTGCAAACAACGTATCTGCAGTAAATGACTTTGCAAATATCTAGGTCAAATAATGTGATTACTCTTTAAGGGAAAGTATAATTATTAAAAAGATATGAAAAAGTTGTAGGAAAAATGAGTAATTTCTCCTTTTGTCACGATATTTTAAATAGTCGTATGGTGTCTATCTGTTGGATAAGGTTAAACATGTATACATTCTTTTACATAGTAGATAGATACCTCTATAACTTAAAACAATAACCATTCCTGACACTTGGGTGTTCTAGAATCATCCTTCAATTTAATATATTATTAAACCTTTTTACCCAGGAAATTGCATTATATTCTTTAAATTCTAAGTCCAATTCCACCTACAAAATATTAAGGAAACAAAAATTATGAAATATGATCAAGTAAGGTAGGTGAAATTGGACCCTGATTTCATAACAACTCGTTTATCTTTTAGAAGTTGCCGTTTGTATCCATTGTGTCCGTGTTTATTCCTGGCATCTAATAAATAAATCACTAACCATTTATATATCGTTCGTTTCAATATAGTGAATAAATTCATGTTTGAAAGCAATAAACGCTAGAAACCGACATCAAAAGGACTGTAATATATAACGCAACTATCTATACAGGCTATCGACCTGACGGCCTCCAACTTCAACACAGGAATTTATATCATCTTGGTTTACTTTCAATTTTAAATTGAACATCACATAGTAGAAACAGCATTTTATAGATCCGAATTAGGCAAATTAGATGTTGTATTTCAGCCATTTAAAAAAATCAATATGTTCTGTCTGATACACTCGATTGTCGAACGCGGTTTCTGTATCACAAACAAACGACATGTGATGCATGCGAACCGGGTAGTTTTAAAGAATAACTGTTGGTGTGTTTGATTTACATGACGATGGACTATGAATTGAGCACTGAATGTTAACCACAGTTTAACTCCTAACCTTAGAACAGAAAGTTAACTGACCGAAAGCTTGAATACATATTGACGTAATGTCTATCCATTGATGAATGAGTTCCTCGTGGTCAAATGATTAACAGTAAATATTGTGCAATTTGGTCTTCTGTCTCGACCCGCTGGCTGAATTCTCTCTCTCTCTCTCTCTCTCTCTCTCTCTCTCTCTCTCTCTCTCTCTCTCTCTCTCTCTCTCTCTCTCTGTCTCTCTCTCTCTCTCTCTCTCTGTCTCTCTCTCTGTCTCTCTCTCTGTCTCTGTCTCTCTGTCTCTCTCTCTGTCTCTCTCTGTCTCTCTCTCTGTATCTCTCTCTGTCTCTCTGTCTGTCTGTCTGTCTGTCTGTCTGTCTGTCTGTCTGTCTGTCTGTCTCTCTCTCTCTCTCTCTCTCTCTCTCTCTCTCTCTCTCTCTCTCTCTCTCTCTCTCTCTCTCTGTCTCTCTCTCTCTCTGTCTCTCTCTCTGTCTCTCTCTGTCTCTCTCTCTGTATCTCTCTCTGTCTCTCTGTCTGTCTGTCTGTCTGTCTGTCTGTCTGTCTGTCTGTCTGTCTGTCTGTCTGTCTGTCTGTCTGTCTGTCTGTCTGTCTGTCTGTCTGTCTGTCTCTCTCTCTCTCTCTCTCTCTCTCTCTCTCTCTCTCTCTCTCTCTCTC
>JASEVX010000003.1:102020398-102193635 GCA_031761405.1 Serripes groenlandicus
AAAGAAGTAGAGGCTACAGTTATATAACTCTAAACATGGAAAAGTGTGACCCTCAAACCAAAATATCGTTAGATGTCATCCTAAAATAAAGAGTTCTAAAACCAATCTGCCTTTGCCGAATGTTTGGCGTCGTGGATTTGGAACAGGGAGTCACGGGTTCGATCCAAAATCGCGGCGCAACAATTATGGTGGATTCGCAAGGTACATTTCCTAGCCGAGTACTGGTTTGTTACCCAGGTGATCACGAACAGGTGAACTGTTGCCGTGATATAACTGAAATAATGTTGGAAACGGCTCAAAACCCCAATAAACAAAATCTAAAATTCCAATAGAGGTAATTCATATTTATTGTATTCTTCAAAATAACAAAGGGAGGTAATTTGTATTTTTAGGTGACAAGTCTTTTAAGAGTATTTTTGCAAATACGAGCATATGTTCCCCGTAGCCTTTTCCTTGCATTTGATTAAACAAATGTTCATCTATCTATTTTTGTAATTAATTTAAATTGAGATGGCTGCATTTGTTTTTAAATTAGTGGTAAAATTTCGATTTACCTAAAAAAGAAAAATCTACTTTGCACAATGTTTCCATGGCAACAAGGCAATATTTAGAATTTCTATAACTTCATTTTTCTGAATAATTCAATGATATCAACACGTTGGATAGTTTATACATAATCCGTGACCATGCGTGCACAAAAAATATAAATGTTTACAGAGAATGACCCTTAATACTCAGGTAAGGCTGTTTTAACCCTTTACCATTCAAATCTGCAGCAGACGACTTGAAAACATAGTAACAAAAAACGAAAATTCTCCATAAAACTCTCTTAATTGTTAAATAAATTTGAAAACATTGTGGTCAAAGGAGAAATTGCTCATCATGTTTTCAAAAGTCGTCTGCTGCTATTGCGTCAAAATGCGTCTGTATGTGGGAAAGGGTTAACTGTCCGCTTGCGTCTAATTTAGACCCAAAAGACAAATAAGTAGACGTGATTACCCTATGGTGTTACTAACTGCCATATCCTTTTGTATGATTCCATTACGGCTGTAGTATTATAATTGATGGAAATGTGTATTGTATTGTATTGTAATTGTATTTGTATTGTAATTGACATTAAGTTTTAATGTTAAGCCCAAATAGCTATATCTTAACGTGACGGGCTCAAATATTATAAGAGCCGATTGATTGATTGATTGATTGATTGATTGATTAATTGATTCATTGATCTGAGTTCAACGCCGTTTACAAAGGTATTTCAGTTATATCACCGCGTGTTTGCTTGCTTCCTTACACATGTGCACATGTTTGCCCAGGCAACTTGCTATCGTCCCACACAGACGATTTAGCACAATAGTTTCAGACGAATGACACTAGTCACAATGACATCGGAAGCCGAGCCGTTATTCGAACTGAAGACCTCTCGGTACCATGTTAGCTATAGACATTGATAGCCCTTGTTGTAACCGACTTATTTATAGTTAATGATAGCCCGTCTTGTTTTCGACTCTATAATGCGATTCGACGATAGGAAAACAGATCTCGGTGAATAGTATGGCGAGTGTACGAATGTCTTTTTATTTCTCAAAAATAATTAACTAAATTTCTCAACATTTCTGCGACATTTAACACTTCTTCATGTGATTGATTGTTTGTTTGGTGTTTGGTGTTTATCGCCAATTTTCAAAAAAGAATTCACTTATATAACGGCGTTTCCTTGTAAGTTACCAGTATTACTGGTCCATTTATACTGACACCAGCCAGTCAGTCGTAATGCTTACCCCGCAGCCCTGAACGCCAAGGAGGGCAGCACTTACTTCCATTTTAAAAGTATTTTGTATGGTCCGGCCGGTGATCGAACCCGCGACTTCCCGCACAAAAGAGGACGATCTACCACTACACCACAGAGGCGTTTTTCTTTTTGCGAAAATACACAAATTATTTCCATGATTTCAGATCCAATCGTATACATATTTGTCAGACATTTCCCGAATGTGTCTGTTGTTACTAATTCGCTAACAGTAAGTATCTAGATCAAACTGTGTGGACGAGCAGCTTCATCTTGATCTACACTGGTCACACATGATTTATTGTTCGTTAAGCAGAACTCAGCTAGCACGTATAGGTAGCACCAGGCGTCAATTGACTGATTGTATTAGGTATTGACGCCGTTTTCAACAATGTTCAGTCATATGACGACGGCCAGTTCACCTACAATCATTGTGTTGCCTGGCTTTCTTTCCTACACCAGTACTCCACACAACAATCAACTAGCGGGTTACTGTTCTACAACCTTTGAATAGTTGGAAACTTAAATAAAAAAATTAAACAAGACAAACAAAACTCCTGGAAAGATAGAAAAATGATGTTACTTTGATGCTTCAACGGAGGAACCTATAAAGCATCAACGTCAAACGTTACTCCTTCAAGGTAAAACCAATCTTCAACAAACTCTCCCTTTTCAAGCGCGTTTAACCTCTGTGATATCAGGATTATATATCACAACATCCTTACAAACCGGATTATCGTATTGAGATTCCATTTAACCCTTTCCCTCAAATAGACGCTTTCTGACGCCTTTGCATCAAAGGGCTTTTTGAAAACATAGTGACAAAAGAAGAAATTGCACAAAACGTGCAATTTCTGCTTTTGCCACAATGTTTTCCACTTTTTGGCATAGGTCATCCATTCAATTATGGAGATTTTCTATGTTTTGACAAAATAAGTTCAAAGTCGTCTGCTGCAGAATTGTCGTATGAGGGAAAGGGTTAAATTTTGTATTTTTTTTTTTTTACACATTCACGTATGATATGTTATGTTAATATGTTTGTACGATGATGATCTGGATTTAAGATCAAATCAATAAACTTATGTTCTGTTCTGTTCTGTTCTGTTAAAGGAATCTACGGCGTACTCAAGTTTGCTACGCATGCATGGGCTTCTCTACACACAAACAACTTGCTCACTACAATAGTTTCTCAGACAGAACCCTTTCCCTCATATAAACGGTTGCTGACGCCTCTGCAGCAGACGGCTTTTAAAAAACATAGTGACAAAAGAAGAAACTACTCAAAACGAGTAATTTAACCTTTTGCCACAATGTTTTCCACTTTTAGTCATAGGTCATCCATTCAATTATAGAGATTTTCCGGTTTTTTTACAAAATATGTTCGAAGTCGTCTGCTGCAGAATTGTCGTATGACGGAAAAGGGGGGTTTAACCACCTATCATATTCTGGAAACGTTCAGACCGATGTAATTTATATTCTTTGATTACATGTCTATTCAAACAGAGGCAACTGAGTCACGTTATACGAACAACCGACCCTTTGTTGCGACGGTAGAGCTCTAGCTAGATAAGGGCCATACTTTCTGGTCTTAAATTCCTTATTTGACATCCAAACCCTATAATGTGGGTACTCAAAATATTCGGTTCATTGAGACGATTCAGTTGATGACCCTCAATATAGGGTTTATTGTGTAATACAGCAGATTTTGTTAGACAAAATACCGCCCTGATCTAGATCTCTGCTTTAAAGGTGCTATACTCCAGATTTAAATCACAATTTTGAAATGTTTAAACTTCAGTAAATATTGCGAATGGAGACAACAAAGTAAGTCATAACTATTTTGGCAGTAAATGTTGAAAAACAGTGAATTGAGAATCATGAAAATGTACAAAATCAGGCTTGCTTGGTACCCAGTAAAAATGATTGATTGAGGTTAAACGCCGTTTTCAACAACTTTTTAGTCATATCACGGCGGCCAGTTCAACTACTCATATGGTTCCTGGTTTGCTCACACCAGTTCTAAACACATCATACTTTCCCAGCAACTAGCTGCTTTTCCACATAGACTATTAGCCCATTGGTGAAAGACGAATGACGCTTGTCACAGTGACTTTTGTCAAACGTCGGAACGAATGTTGGCCGAGCTAGGGTTCGAACCAGTTAAAATGAATATTTAGATTTTTTTTGTTACGATTCTTGTATTTCAAAACGACTTTTAAACAGTTTTAAAACTTTGGCTATACTATCTATAATCTGGAGTTCAGGACCTTAATGTACACAAAATAAATAGAATTTACATTACGTCACCTTCTAAAAAGTGTACACATATATCGTCTTTGTATCATATAGTCAATATCTCCTTGTATCGATTTACTTGAAAACATATCTCTCAATGACACCAATGTTCATCGATCGTTTTAAAAGGTGCACTTTTTTTATAACAATTTCAAAGAAATATCTTGACATACATATACCTTCAAAGCAACATGTAACCATTTCATAGCTGAACTCTTGAAAAATGGACTTGTCAAGCTTTGCATTTTGGAAGAGTGCATAGCAAATTCAAGGTATATCAAGATATAATATGTTGGGTTAAGAAGCAAATAGAACAGATACTGAAAATATGGCGTGGATGCGTAAACGAACCTTGCTCTATCTATACTGGGGACACAGGCTCTTTAAAATATATCCCAAGCACCAAAGGGTTACTGTAATGTTTAATTCAACTTAAAGTTAAATGTCGAGGACACTCACTGCCGACTATGTCGTTAACTCTTATATGTGGTTTACTCGATATATCGGTTAATCGAATACATCGCTGACTCGAATTGTATCATTTACTCGAATATATTGTTAACTGGACTACCTAGTTTACTCGAATATATTGTTAACTCGACTATCTAGTTTACTCGAACACATCGTTGAATCGAATGTGTCGTTTACTCAAATATGTCGTTAACTCGAAAACATTGTTTACCCGAATATATAGTTAACTCGATAAATAGTTTACTCGAATGTATCGCTAAGTCGAAGGCAGCCAATACGCAAATATATCGCTTTCTCGAATACATCTTCAACTCGAATATCTAGTTTACTCGAATATATCGCTTTCTCGAATACATTCTTTACTCAAATATAGTGTAAACTCGAATACATCCTTTACTCGAATATAGTGTAAACTCGAATACATCCTGTACTCGAATATAGTGTAAACTCGAATACATCCTTTACTCGAATATAGTGTAAACTCGAATACATTCTTTACTCGAATATAGTGTTAACTCGAATACATCGTTTACTCGAATATAGTGTAAACTCGAATACATCCTTTACTCGAATATAGTGTAAACTCGAGTACATTCTTTACTCGAATATAGTGTAAACTCGAATACATCCTTTACTCGAATATAGTGTAAACTCGAATACATTCTTTACTCGAATATAGTGTAAACTCGAATACATTCTTTAATCGAATATAGTGTAAACTCGAATACATCCTTTACTCGAATATAGTGTAAACTCGAATACATTCTTTAATCGAATATAGTGTAAACTCGAATACATTCTTTAATCGAATATAGTGTAAACTCGAATACATCGTTTACACAAACATGCCAGTTACTCGATATATCGTTTAATCAAACACTTTTCTGGAACGGATCTTTGGGAAATAGTTTAGCAGCAGTTCTGGTCACATAAACGAACACTCAGAAATGAAATGTGATAAACGAGCAATCAAAAAAATATTGTGTCAGTCTTATTGTGTTATTTGTAAGTATACATTTGCATGAGCCGGAGCTAATAATACTTGAATAAAACAAAATGAATTGAATTGTATTTACGACTACACTTCCAGTCCTGCCAGATGCATTGATGTCTTCATAAAAGAAAAGCGGACTTTGAAGACTCTAGTGAGGCTGAGCGTATACACAACCTCATTTGAGTCTTCAGTGTACGCGTCCTGGGTTCTATCCCCAGTCGCGGCACTTTGGTCATGGTGGAGTGCACATTATCTAGCCTAGTACTGGTTTTGTTTACCCCAGGGAGCATGAATAAGTGAACTGTCGCCGTGATATAACAGCAATCATGTTAAAAGAGACGTAAAACCTCAATAAAAAAGTACCATTGTACGCAGACACCCTTAGAACTCCGACGTGCTTCAATTAGACTCGGAGACTTGGTGTTGTTATTGCCTCTTATGACTGCTAGCGTTAAACGTGTTTTGTTTATTTGTTTTATTTGGGTTTCACGTGGGAAGCGAACAATGATCTTCTTGACACGGCTGACGAATGCCGTTTGTTGCGTTGACTTGTGTCCATTGTCGGAAAAGAATGTTGGCCGAGCTTGGGTTCGAACCTACGCCATCGTGATTGACAGCCAGCGTAGCGTGGTGCGGCTGATCTTCGTTCGACTTGTTTCAATGTGACGTGGCCCACGATAAACAGAAATACAAGTCGTAATTTCTGCACGGCGGCCCACAAATAGACAGGATCCGTAATTATACTTTAGATCACCATTTTCCCATTTTATCACAGAAAGACAATAAAATTACATCGTCCCTATTTGTTATATATGGTAATGACCCTAAGCTATTATGTATTCCACCAGTAAGACATAAAATTGGTCATTCTATCGTAGCGGAATCCCGTGTCAAACTGTCGTCTCTTTTGTCAAACTAGATTGGTGCCCACATTTGAAATATCTTGAAATAAAAAAAACGGTAATGACGCATCAATATTTATTAAGTATAAAAAACAGTAAAACAGTTTTCTAGATTCGTTAGCAAAGCACCTAACAATGATTTCCCTTATCCACGTACCAGATTTCCCAGCATAAGTACTGAAAGGTTATATATCGTATAAGCCCGTCCATGTGAAATGGATCCGCCTCGGTGGTGTAGTGGTAGAGCGTGTTCGATCCCCGGCCGGGTCATACCAAATACTTTACCAATTGTAGTAATTGTTGCCCTCCTTTGCGCTCGCTCAGGGTTGTGGAGTTATCATTATGACTGAATGACTGGTGTCAGGATAAACGGACCAGTAGTAGTGACAACTTACCCAGGGAACGCCGTTATAAAACTGAAAAATTATTGAAAGCGTCGTAAAACACTAAACAATCAACCATGGACAATGGTTGAAGTTGGTTAATATTGTATATCCAGATCTATACTGTTCACATGTTACTTACATTAGGTTGTTAAAGGTTCTGTTAACTAATGTAGCTTCTAATAAGATTGTTTGTTTGTTCACTTTTTCACAATCCGTTGGTAAACAAACCAGTACTAGGCATGGGATATGTACCCTAGCCAATGACACTCCACCATAACTGCTGCGCCGCGGCTGGGGATCGTACCCAGGATTCCTAGATTGAGCAGGATAGACTGACTACACCGTTCAGATACACCAACTTGTACATGTTCTCATGAACTGGCCTAATTATTATGATTTGTGTTCAGTGTGGATTCAGATCATCGAGTCCGTCTGCTGAGGTTGATCAGAATCTAGACAAGTTGCCAGAAGCTTCGAAAAAAGCTATGTAAATGATATTGAAAAAGTGTAAATCTTGATCCGACTGTGCAAATGAACTAACTGATCTGGAACTACAATTTTTCTAAAAGCTAACCTTTTTCATATCGACTGTTTTATATCGACTGTTTCATATCGACTGTTTCATATCGACGGGCTCAAATATGCCAGATCAATGAGCTAAGCGAGGTTTGGTCAACTGTGCTTCCGCGCCGGAAGTGCGATATTTATAGCTAACAGATTAACCATGTGATCTATGAGACAAGTGATTTATTTGGCAATTGTTTAATTTAAAAAAGTACTTCAACTTTGAAGGTTAAATGAGATAGTGTTCGCATATCAAATATAGAATATGCTTCCAATGGGATATACATACGGGGTCTTCTACGGAATGATCATATAGTGCACTACTTAACGGAATCATCAGATAGTGTACTTCTAAAAAAATCATCACATAGTGCACTTCTTAACTGAATGATCAGATAGTACACTACTAAAAGGAATCATCACATAGTGCACTACTAAAAGGAATGATCAGATAGTACACTACTTAGCGGAATCATCACATAGTGCACAACTAAAAGGAATCATCACATAGTAAGTGCACTACTTAACGGAATGATCAGCTAGTACACACTACTCGACGGAATCATCAAATAGTATACTAATTACCGGAATAATTAGCTAGTGCACTACATGACGGAATGATCAGATAGTGCACTACTTGACGGAATCATCATGTAGTGCACTACTTTACGGAATCATCAAATAGTGCACTTATTACCGGAATCATCAGCTAGTGCACTACTTGACGGAATCATCAGCTAGTGCACTACTTAATGAAATCATCAGATAGTGCACTACTTGACGGAATCATCAGATAGTGCACCACTTAAAGGAATAATCAGATAGTGCACTACCTAATGGAATTATCAGATAGTGCACTACTTGACGGAATCATCAGATAGTGTACTATTTAAAGGAATAATCAGATAGTGCACTACTTAACGGAATCATTAGATAGTGCACTACTTAACGGGTTTCGACAAACTTATCATAACACAAGAATGCTTATTCTATACTTTGATATTTTTCCTTCTTTATTACATTTGATAAAAGGATGCAATATCAATCCATAAAATAGCTAGCATCGATATTGCATTGAGATCCTTTTCATGTGCTACTAAGGACGGAACTATTTCACTACAGTAACGTAACAGAGCGCTCCCATCCAAACTTTGATAAGTTTAGAGACCAGCTAACAATGTTTGATACATCCTTTGTACATGACACGCTATGAAAAATCGATGGTCGTACAAATAAAAAAAAATCCGGTCTATTCATAGTGACCACGTGTGTAAACTGTAACATTTGTAAATACATACATAGTTTCTGACGTAATAATGCGACGTGTATTTCAATGGCATAGGTATTTGTAGACTGTACACATTTTGACATACGCTATATGCCTAGTTGTTTATGATAGTCGTTGACGACCTATATATAAGCTTATCTCATTTACACATGACGAACAAACTCAAGTGGGATTTAATAACTGGTAGGATGAATGTGCAAATGATTGTTTTAAAGGTAAGTCTTCTGAGTATGTTGTCATTCCCCGATGTGAAGTGTATCAACGCGGAATAGAAGATGTGTGTTCGCTTTACTGAACAAATGTGCATCCAAAGCGTAATAAAGAACACACATATCCAGGCGTAAATACCAGAATAAGATAATACACGAGTTTTTAATGAAATACACTGTTAGAAAAGGGGTTTACACATCATATTGTCGACGTTTTATTTCGAGGCGAAACCAATAGGGAACAACAAATTACATTTTCAACGACCCCAGCAACCATCGAAAAGGACCGTGAATAATTGCGCGATAAATCGTAAATGTTAATTCATCAAAACAATCCAAAGCAATTGTTTATTTTCTAAATTTATACTCGAAGTGTTGAAAACGCACAAATCGACACATTTTAAATAGCAAATATCAAAACTATACAATAACAAGTTTATTTCATGAGTATGGGAAACTATTGTGTTGGACGAGTTCCTTCGACTGAGAACTCCGCCGAAGGAATTGATGCAATTACATATAATATATACCGGTTACATATAGATAAAATGTAAAATAAGTTGAATTAAAGTTATGTAAAACCTTTCCCACAAACAATAAAACTGCAGCAAAAGACTTTGAAGATATATTTGCTAAACATATGGAAATCCTCTTAAGGAAAGTTTAATTACTGAAAAGAATAAAACATTGTTGCAAAAGAAGAAATTGCTAATTTTCAGCAATTTCTCTCTTTATCAGGTTGTTTCAAAAGGCGTCTGCTGCAGAGGCGTCAGAAAGCGAATGTATGTGGGACAGGGTCAAATGCTTAATGTCACTGAAACTGGAAAGTACATTTCGTGGACTAGAATGAACTATATTCTAATTAGAGCTACTACCTACATCTAGTTTCTAAATATGTTAAGTTTCACATGTTCTATGCTCTGTCAATTAGCAAATAAGATCATGAGCATATAGTTAAGGAAAATTCAACCCATAAAATGCGCATTTTAAGAATACTCCACAATTTCACGATCTTCTAGATATCACGTTGTGATCACGGCTCAAAACAAACATATTTGTATTGTATTCATTTTACCTCTTTTAGTTAAAACACACTGTTCTCATAGAACTTATCCACGAATATACAAAGGTTTATATGACCGCCTCTGTGGTGAAGTGGTAGAATTGCCGCCTCGGGTGCGGTAGGTCGCGGGTTCTATCCCCGGCCGGGTCATACCAAAGACTTTAAAAAACGTAGTAATGGCTGCCCTCATTGACGTTTGGGGTTGCGGGGTTAGCATTACGACTTTCTGGCATGTGTCAGAATAATTTAATTATAAGCCAACAAGACGTCAAACTTGTCGACCCAAAAATTGCACATCGCGTCTTTCATATATATTAAAAGCACATTTCAGACGCTTTAAGGACACCTGCATGTTTATAGATCGAACAGGGAAGATCCTGATCTATGCTTACTCTGTTATAAAGATCTTAGTTTACATTTTCTGAACAGATGCTGATATATCGGTTAGTGTTTAAGAAGCAGATTTGCACTGAGATTAACTGGGAGGCAGTTTCTAATCAATGTCTGTATTAAGTAATTCGCGTTTGGTCCCGTATTCCGTATTTCGAAACATAAAGGTATTTGTTTTGTTTGGCTTCGCTTCAGTTCATACGCGGACCGCAGCGATTTTAATAAGAAAAAAGTACGAAAACAAGATAGTAGAGTGTGTGTTTATGTTTTGTTCAGTATTGCTATTAAGTAAGACAACACAGATCCTAGGAGCGGTTGGACTAGTATGACATAAATGAAAACCATAAGAATAGGTTGAGTGAAAAAGGGGCATTTTAATTGTAAATGCCAGAAAGAAAAGGAGCATTTTATCTTAAATGCCTAATATACATTTCCAAATAAGATGAATATATTTATGTCATATCTGGGCGTCTGTAAATGTCATTTTGTTGCATAGTGAATAGCTCCACTGACTAGAACATACAATATGCATTGCAATGACGTTTGTTTATCAATCGACATTTTTGATTGAAAAACGTCTTTTCTGAATTATGGATGGAAATATATGTTCAATCCAGCTCGATATTTATTTACTCTTGCATGCCATAGCAAATATGCTTGATGTATGATATTTCGTTTATCTGTACATCCATTAACCCTTTTCCTCATATAGACGCTTTCTGACGCCTCTGCAGCAGACGGCGTTTTGAAAACATAGTGACAAAAGAAGAAATTGCACAAAACGTGCAATTTCTCCTTTTGCCACAATGTTTTCCACTTTTTGTCATAGGTTATCCATTCAATTATGGAGATTTTCTATGTTTTGACAAAATACGTTCTAAGTCGTCTGCTGCAGAATTGTCGTATGAGGCAAAGTGTTAAACATCTGCAGCAGACAACTTCAGACAAAAATGTGGCAAAAAGGAGAAATTGTTCATGAACACTTTTTGAGTTATTCTTTTCTGAAGCTGAATGCTTCAAAGTGTTCTATTCTGATAAGGAGATGTCTTTCCTCAGTTTTTGACTTCAAACAACATTTTCTCCTAAACACTTTTGCTAATTTAAACCAAACTGCTAGAGACTGGGGCAAGCTACCCCTGTTAGTTTTGTGTAATTAGTAATTACTCATTAGCTGCTGTAGAATTGTCGTATGACGGAAAGGGTTAAGGGACCATACTGTCTCATCTGAGCAATAGAACTGGTTTTGTTTATCTCTACTGAAGTTAATTGTATGGTAATGCTTCAGTCGTCTTTCGGTCGTTAGCCTGGTCTTGTGAAGACGAAAGAAAGTTTTTGTCCGACTATTTCATACTTGCACGGAATATTTATTTGCAATGGGAATTCGTAACCATACGTGACTTGAATGAATCTACAGTGATCATCTGATTATTTTAACCCTATACAGACGCCTGTGCAGTAGACAACTTTTTGAAAACATTTTGGCAAAAGGAGAAATTGCTCATAATGAGTAATTTCTCTTAATGAGTAATTTCTCTTTTTGCAACAATGTTTTCAATTGTATTAGATTCTTATACTTTTATTGACAGAGATATGTTATATTTGTACCCAAAATGTATTCAAAGTCGTCTGCTGTAAAATGATTGCATGTGGTTAAGGGTTAAAATCTGATCCAATGTTTTCAACAAACGAGAGGAGCATGATGTCTATTAATATTAATATGCAAGATATGTTTATTAACCCTTTCCCACATTCAACAAACTGCTCAGACAACTCTGTAAATGAAAGTATATTTATAGAATAAAGATGAAATTAGTCATTGAGAACTTTCTCATTTTGCCACAAAATCCTCAAAACTCGTCTGCTGCAGAAGTGACAAATTGTGAATACACGTTGGAAAAGGTTAGAACTTTAAATTTCAATTAATTAAATCGTTTTCCTGGAACTACAGTCTTATCGTACGCATGATTCATATCAAAATACAGCTAAATTGGCCTGCGCACCCAAGTTATATTATTTATCCCTTCGCCTCATACGACAATTCTGCAGCAGACGACTTTGAACACATTTTGTCAAAACATAGAAAATCTCAATAATTGAATGGATAACCTATGACTAAAAGTAGAAATCATTGTGTCAAAAGGAGAAATTGCACGTTTTGTGCAATTTATTCTTTTGTCACTTTGTTTTCGAAAAGCCGTCTGCTGCAGATGCGTCAGAAAGCGTCTATATGAGGGAAAGTGTTATATAAGTGAACTCTGCTCGTCAAAAGTGTCTTCCAACATATGCAAAATGTTGTCTCCAAGGTCTAATCTTACTCTACCGGTACCCTGTTCACAACTAAGCCATAGAAGGTTGCAAGACACTGCTGACGAGTACAGTTCACTTCTAACATACATATGCTAAGTTTAGCATTCCTGGAGCATTTCATGGTTACCAGATGAGCCGTCCCGCGAGAAAACCAACATTGTGGACTCTGCGTAAAGTATCGATCCGGATCAGCCTAAGTAAGCATGCCGCGAAGGCTCGCCCGGACAGACACTTTTCGCCTCCTGTGGATTTTCTGTTTTAGGAATCGCCTATACCTCTATCCTCCTGAGACGGACTGTGTCGGCCCGGATTGGCATGCGCGGACTGCGCAGGCTGATCTGGATCTATACATTACGCAGAGACCATAATGTTGGTTTTCTCACGGAACGGTTCAATTATTTGAAACTTCTACAGTCTGAATGTTTTGTTGTTTTTGTGTTACTTAATGTTTAAGGACATATAAAAGAACGTGTAACGTTGGATGTAATGAACAGTCAAGTTTACTTTATTATACTTTATTATACTTTATTATACTGTATTATACTTTATTTATATTAAGTACCGCGATATTCGGGTAGCTCATACTACTCGTGTGTAGTAAATGTGTTTACGCATCAGTACTGGATGACACACTTAACGTAACACAATTGATAGAAGTGCATGTACGTTTGCAATATGGTATATTATTGTAATATGTTCAACTTGATATATATACGGCAGCTCTAAACGGACACACACATTTTTATAAATTACATACGAATTTTTTTCTCACGACATAGTATCTCGTGCGCACAAAATAAGTATCTCGTGCGCACGAAATAAGTATCTCGTTCACACGACTTATATACTATGTCGTGCGAACGAGATAGTATCTCGTGCGCACGAGATACTTTTAGCGCACGAGATACTTTTAAGTCGTATGCACGAGATACTTATCTCTTACAAACGAGATACTTATCTCGTGCGCACGAGATACTATGTCGTTCGCACGACATAGTATCTAAGTCGTGCGAACGAGATACTTATTTACTATGTCGATAATAAAAATATCGTATGTAATTTATAAAAATGTGTGTGTCCCTTTAGAGCTGCCGTATATATACTCACACTAACGCGAATTATTTATTTCCATACTGTTATACTAACAACGTTTTGGCTTTACGCCTTCAACAGTAGAATACAATAAATAGAGGATATTACATGAGTGGTCATTCAATACGAAATTTTAGAAAACGAGTTAAATAAAATTTTGTATTGAATGACCACGAATGTTATATTCTATTTATATGATAAATTCCAATTCGACGATTATTAGTATCGACGAAAAATACGTAAAATGATTGTGTAAAATGATTGTGAAAAAATTAAAGAGCATACTTTGGCCATAAAAAATGATTTTAAAATCATAAAATGTTAGGAACTCGTATTGCTGTCGTCTATTATTACGAACAGAAAATAATAAATTAAAGACTTTCAGAAAATTTACTTGTCTAGTGCCACCTGGTGACTACCTTTTCCAAACTCTATCAACCAGTCAATATGGCTTGAACAAATTATGTAGAGGTCACATATCTACTTAACTCTTTCCCACATACAACAAATCTACAGCAGACGCCTTTGAAAACATATAGGAAAAAATATCGAAAATCTCTATAAAGGAATGCATGCCTAAAATTACATATAAATATAATTGAAAACACTGTGGCAAAACGGAGGAGTTACTCCTTTTGAGTAATTTCTCCTTTTGTCACAGTGTTTTCAAAAGTCGTCTGCTGCAGATAAAATTATACCAACGGGTGTCGTTACGGATGGTCCTGCACACTTTGATTCAGCTTATATGGGCTATTTGTCACGTGATAGCGATACGCTAGACATGCGCAGTTCATACGCTACTCATTCGCTAGCCATACGAAGACTACGCTGGTAATACGCTGGACATACGCTGGCGATACGCTACTCATACGCTACTCATACGCTACTCATAGGTTTAATACGGTAAATATATGAACAATTCTGTATTTTCAAGGGCTTTTTGTCCTTATGAAAATGAATTCATGAATTTTCATACGCAACTAATACGTTTCTCTCATACACAATAGTGTGACAGGGCCATACTGTAGGTTATACAAAGTTACAGGTTGAAAAGTACACCTTAGGTAACTCTTAACTACTAACAGACGCATTTTGACTCATTTGCAGCAGACGACTTTTGAAATAAAGGGACATAAGGAGAGTGTGTTCCTTTTGCAAAACTGTTTTCAACCCTATTCAAGAATAACACTTTCATTCATTGAGATAGATTTGCGACCTTTTTCAACTAGATGTGTTTTAGAAGGCTTCTGTTCCACGTTTTTTTTTTTGTAATTGGGAAAGGGTAAATGAAATGGATAGATTACAATGATCACCTGTTCTAGTTGCTCCTTCAGAGCAATATGGATATTAATTAACACCAGTATAGTGGGAAAGTCACACCATGCCAGCTGAGATCAGTGTATTATGACAACTTTTATTTGACATCTCCAGCGCCAATGGGAATATTGAGGTATTTGCAAGCAAAGCAGCTTCAGGCCTTATCCGGATTTTTGCAATGTAAACCTTTAAGTTATCAAAATATTCCAAAACACTTATTACATAAAAAAAAGGGGGGGGGGGGCGGGGGAGTTACCTGATTTAGAAGAAGGAAAAGTCTACTTTAGGAAATTCTGCGCTGAAAGAGTTAATGACTGTTGACACCTTCAATACATATACGTTAAGCTCGCGATAGCCTTCTCATTGTTCTTCTGTGGTAACACCTACTTCGTTACCTTCATGTATATAGAAGAGTAATGCGAAACCTCACACATAAAGTTTAACGTGAGTATTCCATTACTCTCAGTTATGTACACTAACAACTACCTTTCACATATGACGGACCGGCTCGGATGTGAAGTGTTAGAGCGTCCGCCTTGGGTGCGGGAGGTCCCTTGTTCGATCCCCTTCCTGTTCATACCACCAAATACTTTAAAAATGGTAGTAACGACTTCCCTCCTTGTTACTCTGGGTTTCAGGGTTAGCATTAAGACTGTCTGGCTGGTGTCAGGATAAGTGGAAAAGAATAACTGGTAACTTACCCAGGAAGCACCGTGATATAACAGAATAAATGTTGAAAACATCGTAAAGCACCAAACAATCAATCAACAAAAACAACTCCGTTTCATCCGAGAAGGTTCAATATGTGTGTGTGTCGGATTATTGATTTCAAAGATCATTGAAACAGATTAAATCCAATCTTCAAGTGAGCATTATTACTTAGATATCCGACAGAAATCGACCCGAGTCTAATAGGCATGTTTGAAGGCATGTCTTAGATTTTAATCAACATTAAAGTGCTTAGAAATATCGCACAGGGGCACAAAGACAAGTACTTAGCGATTGTATGTGAAGTCAATTTATATGTTAACATATGAAAATGTTAATTAAAATGAAAAAGAACAAGATGAAAACCATCATTTACTAGTGTTCTTGACCCATAAACATGTTTGATAACCACATTTTGAATATTTAAAGATAATACTTTTAGGTAACGCCGTTTGAATTTGTATATATAAGACAAACATTCCATGTATTGGTTCAAGTATTTTAAAAAAAAATCGCATGTAGACTATAAATAGCTGTGTGCTGTCATACTTCAATGCAGTAAGTAGCGAGTTTTCGATTTATCTTCTAGAATAAATAAAAGGCTAATTACTATGTAAGTACATGTAGTGTTACAAGTCAAATATTAGCATTTAATTCCTTCTTCAGTAAATGGACAAGTGTAAACCCTCAATTGTCAAACTTTCTTCAATTTGTACAATTAGGACGCCATATATCAATGAAGAAAGAAACCTTTCTGCTATAAAATAATCCAAAAGATGGGGGTTCGAGTATCATGCAAGAAATAAAGCACTCCGCCAAACTGTTACTCCACATACTCTTAATTCTTCATCAGACGAGGGAAAAATATAAATTATTATCAAATCAAACAGTTCCAGTGCATCCTATACATATTTCGAGGCCTTGGCGTGAAACGGTTGTAAATAAAAACCTATTTTTAAAACCCTGTTTTAGGGGCAATTTTGACCCCTTTGTAAACAATGCAAATGTAGGTGCCATTGCTCAGAACGAGCAATGGCACCTACATTTCCATTGTTTACCAAGTAAAATTATTTAACGCTTATAAAGACTTTATGGTGAGGTGACTAACCTTGGTAAAAAAATACCAATTTAAGTTACAACTGTTTCACGCTAAGCCCTCGATTTACAATGAATTTAAACTCATTGTCATATATTCGATGCAGCCTGGTGAAGGTGTATACTTATTTCTATGAAAGCATGTTAGTGTGGACCATTTTGCCTGTCTGCGGATGTTTTTAGTACACTTGGACGGACCTACACCCGGTATAAAGAATTAGTCACATTCCTCCGTGAGGTTTTACGCATTAACATAAGCAGAAAAATATTTTCTCTAAATCAATTCTTTTCAATATTTTCCCGAATAACATTCTATAGAATCCTATTGAATGAATGAATGAATGTATATTGTTTTATGGCGCATCGACAGCTAAGGTCATTTAGCGCGCAATTAAATTTAATTATTCATGATCCCTGGGTAAACAAACCAGTACTAGGCTAGAAAATGTGCCTTGCCCAAGGGCACTCCACCATGCCGTAGTGAGAATCCTATTGTGCTTAACTAGTATATGTGTCATATATGATATGAAATTAAAATTGAATTTGTATTTGTATATAAAATTGAATTTGTATTTGTATATAAAATTGAATTTGTATTTGTATATAAAATTGATTTTGTTTTTGTATTTATAACAACGATGTACTTATTTTGTACAAGTTGAAAATAAAGTATCTATCTATCTATCTATCTATCTATCTATCTATAAACACATTGCTATTGTTATTGTTATTCCTGACTTAGATTGATTGTGTGGCGTCTTACGCCTCTTTCAACAATTGTCCAGTTATATCACGGCGTTTCCTGTGTAGGTTACCAGTCCTGCCGGTCCATTTATCCTAACACCAGCCAGTCAGTCTAAATGTTAACCCGCAGGAGGGGCAGCCATTACTACCATTGTTATGGTATTTGGTATGACCCGGACGGGGATTGAACCCGATATATCCTGCACACGAGGCGGACGCTCTACCACTTCATTACCGAGGCGGTCGTCATGACTTAGAACACAATCTACGAACAATGTAGAACCAGACCAGTCTGCACTTTCGGACAATCGAACTTGTGTCTCTATTGTTCTCCATAACGTTTATCTATTCTTAGCATTTTATGGTGTAGTACTTCGGTTTCAACAGTTTATTCTAATTTCATCCAAGCAATTCATATAAACCAGTAATGCTGTAAAATGTATCCATTTAACAACGCTTCGGTCATAATGCTACCCTGGCAACCAGAGTGACAAGTAGAAAACCAGCTCACTTTGTGTTAAACCTTTCGCACATACAGACGCTTTCTGACGCTTCCGCAGAAGACGAACAGTGCAGAACACTGTGAAAAGAAAAGAGAAATTGCTCATGATAAACAATTGGGATTCGCTTCGCTTGAGATATCCCTTATTGTCAGGATTTTCCGTCTGTCTGTCTGTTTGTTTGTATATCGACGCTCCACAGCCCAAACCGACGGGCCGATTTCGATGAAACTCGGTCAACAGGTGCCATAGGTGCTTGGAGACTTCGCGTTTGAGTTTCGTTGATATGGACCCACCCGTTGCTATACAGTTAGCAATAAACCGCGTTTTAAGGTCTGAAATACGCAACATACGAGGAAAACGGTTTTTTCGACCTACGTTCACCAACAATATATCTCCTCCTACAGTTTTCAACGTGGAGACCTGAAACTTCGGTTGTGAATACTTCGAGATATTTAGAAAAGACGTACATAGAAATGTTCGATTTAGTCCTCAATTTTCCTCATGGTAGCCCTTCAAAGACGAGGAAAACTGTTTTTTCGACCTTCGTTCACCAAAAATATATCTCCTCCTACAGTTTTCAACGTGGAGACCTGAAACTTCGGTTGTGAATACTTCGAGATATTTAGAAAAGACGTACATAGAAATGTTCGATTTAGTCCTCAATTTTCCTCATGGTAGCCCTTCAAAGATAGGATATAGTTTTAGTGTCGTTTTTCACTTCAATCGCCCCTAGCGCTACAGCGGTACTATTCGATAGCGATTTTATTGCAGCATCTGATAGAGCTAGTCTGTCTGTTTGTTTGTAAAGCGACGCTCCACAGCCCAAACCGACGGGCCGATTCCGATGAAACTTGGTGAACAGGTGCCATACGGGCTCAGGGTGTGCGCGTTTGAGTTTCGTTGCTAAGGACCCACAACCAATGCGAATCCCACGTCGCCTACTGGCTTGTTTCTCATTTTGTCACAATGTTTTCAATTGTAATGAATAGTTAGTTAAATATTATATTTAAGAGATTTTCCATTTGTTCTTTCTAAATGTTTTTCAAAGTCAAAGTCGTCTGCTCAAGAATTGTTGTATGTGGGAAATGGGTTATTGAAGTAACTGGCCTTGGAACGAAACCCTATTTCCTGCTCCCCGTGATGACATCCTTACATTTAAACTTTTCAAAAGTTAAAGATAAAACTAAACGAATTTGATGCATTCAAGAGGACGAGCCTTAACCCTATCCCTCATATAGACGCTTTCTGACGCCTGTGCAGCAGACGGCTTTTTGAAAACATAGTGACAAAAGAAGAAATTGCACAAAACGTGCAATTTCTCCTTTTGCCACAATGTTTTCCACTTTTTGTCATAGGTTATCCATTCAATTATGGAGATTTCCTATGTTCAGACAAAATACGTTCAAAGTCGTCTGCTGCAGAATTGTCGTATGAGGGAAAAGGTTAACTGTACTACTGGTAGTATGTTTCAACTCTAAACACTTGTTTTCACAAACTTATTTTGTCACGTACATGTAGCCACGTACCGGAGGTTGTGAGATCAAACCCCAGCTCTTCTAACATTCTTTTTTGAAATTTTACAAAAATCAATGCGGAAAAGTAGCCAGTTGCATGGAAAGAGTATTGTGTGGAGAAAGCCATGAACTACATTGATAGGTGAACTGGCCACGTGATATGACTGAAAAATAGTTGAAACGGTGTTAATCCCCAATCAACCAATCAATCAATTTACCACGCAATAACTAGAGGAATGTTGCCATGTTTATCGATCATTAGATCGATTGACTGGATCATTTAACATTTGTATTGGTATTTTACTGTGCAAGAAAGGGGGGTTTCTCTGTGAAAGACGGGACAATTACGCCATTATTGGCTCAAGTCTTAACCTCTCCATCTGAATGTAAAAACTCTATAACGTCATTACAATACCTAACAGGTTTTAACAATGCGCTTGCCGAGCTCTAGATTAAAGGCGTTTTACGTGTTATAAAATCCCTATTCGACCATCTTACCCTATGTTGTGGGTTCTCAAAGTAATAGACTCAATTCGTTTTAGTAACCACAGCATAGAGTTTGGTTAGATAACACGATAGCTAGTTTAGGGGAAGGAGCTGTTAATACCGGCCCTGTGCTCGCAGTATAATATTCCCCCGGTATATCAACCGGTCTAGATAAAGAGGAATACATTGATATTTTCCACGATATCTCTTTTGTTATCAATCGAAACTTTGATGTGTGGTACTCAAAAGAATCACCAGTTGTCAATGATGTTTAGTCTTCTATTCAGATAGATTTAAAGGATTTTAAAATTTGCAGATAGATTTAAAGGATTTTAAAATTTGCAATATGCAATGTATCGCGAGACCTATGCCCTCTTAATTTGAAATTCGAGAACTGTTCACGAGAATATACCTCTGTATTCCTACATTCGGCGTCATTGTAACAGTTTTAAATGTTGCAACCCAAACGAGGGGGCACGGATATAAGACCCCTTATATGAATCACGTTCGATGTCTGCTTCCTTGAGACTTAACCAAAGGCAGAACCTGCTCATCACGGGATTCAAACCCGGGACCGACGCTCTAACTCTGCACCTCAGATGATAGCAAAGCTTATGACGTAAACAATAACATCATGTGAAAGGTACGACAATAAAGGCTGATTTCAACACTGAGTATTTTTGTACTGTTTTATTTTCGTTTAACATGACCTAATTCAGTTGTACAGTATGCCCTACGTTCTGTGTCAGAAACGTTTACTTTTTGTTGGACGACATTTGTGTGTATTAAAAAGTATAACAGAAAACCGACGCATACATTACGAAAACAAGTGAGATTGCAACACCATTGTACCATTAATTTAATATGACCTATTGCAGTGATTTGATTCGCCCTATGTCATGTGTCATAGAAGTGACGGCGTAAATTATTTTATAACAAATGTCGGACGACAAGCATTTATGTGTATTAATTAAACTATAACAGAAAACCGACGCATAAAAGTCATGACAAAAACAAGTGAGATTGCACCACCATTGTACCATTATTTCAATATGACCTATTGCAGTGATTCGATTCGTGACGGAATGAAACATTTTATTTAACAATGTCGGATGACAAGCATTGGTGTGATTTAAAGTATATGTCACATTACACACATTAAATTCCTTCTTTTTTTGCATATAAATCAATCAGTTTCAACCATCAATTGTCTCACTTTTTAAACGTTTTGCAGGTAGGACACGCTTAATCATTGATAAGAGTTACCTGTTAGCTTTTCAGGAATCCAAATAAAATGCAAGAAATAATTTACCCCGCGAGGATCGTTACTATCATTTTCACATACTATACTTTCACTAACTTTCACTAACACACACGGTCAAAATACCAAAATGATCCAATCAAACAGTTACATTGCATCATATAAAGTTTACACTTAAATTAAACTCATTGTCATATAATAAATGCATACTATATGTATATACACTCATATCTACGAAAACAGCTTTTAGGGACTATTTGGCTGATCAGCCCTGCCGTGGATTTATTTGGCATAATTTGACCTATAACATAATTATCGATGTTGGAATTAAGAACACAAGTGATGATTGCAACACAAAGGTACCTTTTTAGCTCGACTGTTCCAAGAGTTAGGAGGCTATTGCACTTACCATGGCGTCTGCGTCCGCGGTGGTTATAGTTTTTACAAATACATATATCCTCTATACCATCAATTATATTTACATCAAACTTGGCATACTAGTTTCGAATGACAATATAGCAAGTTACATAACTCTATCAACCATGTTTGTAGAGTTATTGTACTTATAACTTTGGAGAGTTTTTGTACTTAGATTTTATCACAAAAACATAACATAAACTACAATTTTACATTTTCTCAATATTTCTATATCAAACTTTCGAATTTTTTTTTTTATGATAACTGGGTTGTGATGCCACCAAAATCTCTGAGTCAAGGTCACATTTTATAAAGTTATGTTCGTTTTCGTACTTGGCGTCCGCGTTGGTTATTTTCTTTTTACAAATACTAATATCTTTAAACCATCACACATATTTACTTCAAACTTGGCATACTTGTTTGTAAAGTCAATAAAGACAACTGCAGCAAGTTACATAACTCTGTCAACTTTAGTTGTAGAGATATGCCCCTTTTTGTACACATAATGTATCACACAAACATAACCTAAGCTATTACTTTGCCATTTTATCAATATTTCTTCATCAAACTTTTATTTTGTTTTTGACAACAGGGTTGTGATGCAACTAAAATCTTTGAGTCAATGTCACATTTGACAAAGTTATGCCCCTTTTTGTACCTAGATTCTGTCGTGAAAACTTAAAAGTCAGCAATAATGTTGCTGAAACTTTCAAATTAATGATATTGCTTTTGACAACATGGTCATCATGTACCCTTTCTACTTTTCTCTCCCTAACCCCCTCCCCCCTACACCTCCACTATTCTGACCTTTTGTTTGCATGTTATGTACATTTACAAAGGTCTTAGAACAAGTTCCATATTTTTGACCTTACACAACACTAACACAATTACGCAATATACATGTTTCTTAGACATTTTACTGACAAGCTTTCGAATAGTCGAGCATGCTGCCATGAGACAGCTTTTGTTAATATGACCTATCGCAGAGATTCATTTTGCCCTTCGTCTTATGTCAGAGAATTGACGACGCAATTTGAGCCAATATTGTGGACTCTGCGTTAAGTATCAATCCGGATCAGCCTAAGCATGCCGCGCAGGCTAACCCGGACGGACACTTTTCGCATCCTGTGGATTTTCTGTTGAATGTTTCGCCCCGGATTAGCCTGTGCAGGCTGATCTAGCTCGATACATTACGCAGAGGCCATAATGTTGGTTTTCTCGTGGGGCGGCTCATTTGTTTTATTAGAAATTGTGGGACGACAAGCATTGGTATGTATTTAAGTATTACAAAATACCGATGTTGAAATTACGAACACACGAGGTGATTGCAACACCATAATTCATTTGTTTTATATGACCTATTGCAGTCATGTGTTTTGTTTTTATTTTAAATACTGACGTAGAAATAACGAACACAAGTGGTAGCTACATGTACGACATGTTTATTTTACGGCGCAATACGTAAGTCATTCGAAATATATGTTTAAATAGAAGAAAATATATGTAAATTGATTTCAAACATGAGTCTTTTTCAGAGTCTTTGTTTCCAGTTGTTTATTTCAGAAGTTGGTATGTTCATTTTCATTAATTCAATCTATATATGTTTTGATGTGAAATTTTATGTTACATCCAATCAAATCCATTGAGTACTTTAGAATATTAAACCCGTGACGTTTAAGACGGAGTGTCTATGTGTTCTTATTTATTACACATGGCTTAGAAAACAAATTGTCCGTATAATAGTATGAGAGCACAATATTGTAAGAAATGTGTTACAAAGGCAGATAAAAGTGCTTAAATTGGAATCAGCCTTATTGCAAAGTAAAAAGTGTTGTCTAAAATATATATATTTTTTCATACAAATTAAATCAAATTAAATCAAAGGAATATACCGGGGAACAAATAATATGGTATATATATTTGTATGTGCGAGTGGTGTTCGTAGGAAACCAACCGAAGGACATTTGCGAGATCAGTGTATACCCAGACCAACACGTTCATCAGCACAGGTTAATCATGCGTTGCACTGTTCGTCCTTCAGACATAGAAATTTCTGAACAACAGTATCCATCTTGATCCCTTGGTAAATATCCATGTACACGTGTTATAATGGCGTTAAGGTTGGTTTTCCCGGAGCCCCGGGGGCGAGCCTGTCCATCCTTCAAGACTAACCAGAGTATTCGCCGTCCGCACATACTGTATACAGTCAAACCTGTGCTAAAGAAAACGACGGAATAGCGATTCACTGTCTACAGCAACCATACATTTAGTTTCCCAATAGCTCATCTTCTGCATACATGTCACTGTAATTAAAGACCACCTGTGAACAAAGACCATATTGTTGTGTTTCCATGGGTGGTCTTTATACACAGGTTCCACTGTATATATATATCAAAATGAATTTTCAGGAAAGAAAAATTAATGGTTAATTCCACTAGCAAATATAAATCATATATATTTTAAATCAAATCAGTGGAAGACAGCGAGCGGTACAGTGGAAGACCGTCGGCATCCCGTATCAAAGGTCCCAAGCGGGTTCTACCTTTAGGATTTTTTCCAAACAAACGGCGCGAATACTGGTTATGTCTCCAGGAAGCAGACATCGAGCGAGGTTAATATAAGCTTAACCCTTTCTCTCATATAGACGCTTTCTGACGCCTCTGCAGCAGACGGCTTTTTGAAAACACAGTGACAAAAGAAGAAATTGCTCAAAACGAGCAATTTCTCCTTTTGCCACAATGTTTCCCACTTTTAGTCATAGGTTATCCATTCAGTTATAGAGATTTTCTATTGTTTGACAAAATATGTTCAAAGTCGTCTGCTGCAGAATTGTCGTATGGGGGAAAGGGTTAACGCCAGTTTCGCAATCGATGTAAGATGAATAAGTTTAAACTAAATCAAATCAAACGAGCGGCGAACGAGGCAGTGTCCATCATGGAAGATGTAGTCGAACATAAATATAAATCATGTCGAATTAGTGTCATTTAAAACCTAAATCCCTACGGATCCGGCTCACTCATATATATATATTGTGTCAATAGTCGGATAGAGCGATACTTGTGGGATATGCATTTAACGAAAGACCGTAATCGTCCTTACCTTAATGGCAAACTCAAAATAAAATACATAATATTATATAGATATATTATTTGTACATGAATGAGACTTTAATAAATAAATAAACAATTTATAAACATAAAACGTTCCAGATTTGGTATAAATCCAGACATGGACGACTATATATAACATTTGGGGGAAAAAGTAAATCATAACTTTAAACCTTGTCCCATATACAGAGACGGTTTCTAAATCATCTGTTGCAGACGACGTTTAAAAACACTGGCAAAACGGAGCAATTACTCACGTTGAGCAATTTCTCCTTTTGCCACAATGTTTTCAACTTTTGTCAACAATTTTTCTTTCATTTAACGGTGTGTTGCCATAATTTATATTGAGTGTTTTGAAATTCGCCTGCTACAAATTTGTTACATGTGAGAAAGTGTTAATTCGTGTAGGACATTTACTATACCCGGCTATAATAATGATGTTAATAAATTTACTTACATGAAAAGGCGATATATGTGTGTTAACGTCCGTTAAATATAAACGTTCTTTAAAATTACGCGAACCTATAACAAGCTTTCAGAGCTGTGAATACATTTTAACACAAGCAATCCTCACTGCTTTCTTTTGTTAAGTCACGTTTTGCGTAACATACCGTTCTTGTTGAATACCGATTTTCTCAATCTAATACACAATTTTAAATTGTTTTTCAATGTCTTTGAAATCTCCGATAACAACGATTATAATAGTTTCATTTGTTCCACCTTAAGAAAATGACCCGTCATATAGTTTAACGAAAACTGTTATAATCTTTGATCTCATTAACCCTTTACAGCATTCTCTACATCATTATCTTTGTGTTAAGTTTCGTGAGAATAAAATATAAGATACTCTCTAAATCATTACTAAATTGTTTGTAAAACATAAAATAATATTTCATCATTTAACAAGCTCTTCAACAAAAGACATATCCATGTTGCAAACCATCATATCACATAGACATCACATGTCTTGAAATGAGGAGACAAAAATAGGGAATAAATATCATCCAGAACACTGTTTGTATAGTATCCAGTTACCTCACAAAGTCGTCTCCGTAGACGTCTTCTATCGCCAACGTTGTGGGCCAAGGCGTCATATTTAAAACGAGCAATTTCTAATTATTTTTCGCACATTTATTGCTTCCAAATTTCCAGAAGTCGTAATAATATCCTCCAGATATTCTATTCTCCTAAAGGAGACGGGAATTTCATATTAAGTAAACGGACTACCAAGTTATCACTGTCCCATTCCTCATCCAGAAGGAAAACAATGCATCTTGTTAGCTAGGTTTAATAATCGTATGACCCATCCATTATAACAAAGATATTCCCAATAAGTCGAGCAGAGCCATTCATTACATGATGTAGTGCGTTGTCCTCTGTAACCGCGTACTATTGGTATTCCACCCCTCGATATTGGATCGCTCAATCGGACCTAATCGCATTGTGCCCGAGAGAAAGCTAAACGTTAGTATATCTGAATAGTGTAGGATAAGATCATCTTGTCTTACTGCTGTGTATTATCAGACTCTACGTAAGTTGACATAATTTAAAGACTAAATTCATGTACATGTAAAGATACCTGCATGTCTATTCAATCGTATATCTTTTATTAACCATGTGTGTTCATTTGTTCAGTTTTTGAAAGCTGCGTAAATTAAGATAAGCAAATGCTGTAGCGAAATTTTGTCTTAATGCATCTTCGCGCAGTCACATTAGAGTATTTACTATCTGCCTTTACTATTTAATACAATACAAGTATTTGTATTGCGTAACACAAACAATATGCTTAAGTGAAATTCGTAATACAGACCGAAATGCATATTTTACCAAAAGAAACTGTATAATGGATCTAGAAGTTTAACTCCAGTTTTTAACTCCAGTATTTAACTCCAGTATTTAACTAAATACTCCAGTATTTAACTCCAGTATTCCTTGTTGTGATCCTGTCAATAAGATCCTACCAACGCCTCGGTGGGGTAAAGGAAAAGTGTCCGCCACGGATGCGGGAGGCTGTGGGTTCGATATCCAGCCGGGTCATACCAAAGACTTTAAAACTGGTAGTAATGGCTGCCATTATTGGCGCTCAGGGTTGCGGGGTTAGCAGTATGCCTGACTGGGCTGGGAGATTTGCCTTGCCCAAGGGCACTGCATAATGACCACTGCGAATGCCGGGTTACGAACCCGGGACGCCGTGTTCCACTTGGCCACGACGGATTCCTTTAGCCACTAGGTGTAAGACGAATGTCTCCTGTCACATTCGTGTTTGTTAATTGTGTTTTCTCAAGATAACTGGTCGGTAATACTATCGGATTCCTGTCTAGGGTCCTGTCATAAACATCGCTAATAGCGTCCCACAATTGGTAATTATACGGATTGGACATATACTGTATATAGATTTATCAAATAAACGGTGTCCTACCAAAGACTTTAATTATGGTCGTAATTGGATTTCCCTCCTTGTCGCTAAGTTCTGTTGGGTTAGCATAATGACTGACTCGCTTGTGTTAAGATAAATGGACCAGTAGTACTGGTAACTTACCCACCAGGAAACGACGTGATATTACCGAACATGTATTGAAAGTGGTGTTAAACAGCATACATACATACAAAACATTCAAACCAACTAGAACGAAGGAAGGGGCATTCCATATATTTATGGAAAAGAATGATATGAGCCGTCCCGCGAGTAAACCAACATTATGGCCTCTGCGTAATGTATTGACCAAGATCAGCCTGCGCAGTCCGCGCAGACTGATCCGGGCCGACAAATTCCGTCTCAAGGGGATAGAAGTATAGAGAAATGATTCGTGAAACAGAAAACTCACAGGAGACGAATATTGTCTGTCCGGGTTAGCCTGTGAGGCAAGCTTATGCTGATCCGGGTCGATACTTTACGCACTGAATCCACAATGTTGGTTTTCTCGCAGGACAGCTCATCTACAATTGTCATGCTCCAACACACGTCGTGATATGTCTGATCAATTATTAAAAGCTGCGAAAAAGCACCATACAAGCTGATAACTCCCATCATGTGAGAATTGGAGTATATCGTTTTAACTCGGAACTATTTCATGGAACGAATTTGTCTTTTTTAAAACAGGAAAGCAGAAGTTTGCATTGCTCATACGAGCAACCAGGACCACTGCGCCGTTGCATTGATACAGTTTCAGTGTGTGTATACCACGTGACTTTTACGTCACAAATGCTACGGCGAACAGAAATATTTTACTTCGGTTTAGAAGTAAAAACATAGGTAACTTTTTTATTTCTTCATAATTTTTAATGAAACATGGCGCAGTCTACACCACTTACAACGGTTTTTCAACGGAGATTGATTAGTGCTTTAGTTTTTTCGTCCTATTGTACGATATCCATTTCCAATATAGTGAATCCGTTTGGCGCACCTGTAGCAGAAAACATTGTGACAAAAATAGAAATTGCCCGATCATAAATAATTCCTCCTTTTACTAAAATCTCTTTGTAACATTTGATTTTCATTGCCTCCGACCACAGTTGCATTGTACGTTTAACCCTTTCCTCCATACGACAATTCTTCAGCGAACGAAATTGAAAGCATCTGGCCAAAGATATAATAATAATAATATTTAAATGAAAGTATTTCTTTTGAATAAAGTTAAAAATAGTGTGTCATAAAGGGGAAATTGCTCATCAGGCTCGTCATATTTTTTTCAGAATGCGTCTGTAAGTCGGAAAGAGTTAACACAATGTGTTGTCAAAGCCTCTCAGAATACTCAGTTTTGAAAACATTACAAAGCGACCAAGTATTCCTTTTCCAACAATGCTTCCAACTCTGTATAAAAACGATGCCTGCAATTGGCCGAATGTTACTAAAAAAAAAATCAAAGATATTTCTAAAGAGGACCGCTCTAAAATAATCTTACGTTGGAGAAGGTTATGCAAAATGTAAAGAGTTCACTCGCCTAGACGTTTATTTCCTGCAGACATGATCAGTCCTTGTTAGCGACAGTTTTACGTCTTCCTAACTTTGTTGTCTAGTCTTAATTAAACTAACAAGGGTGACCCGTCCGGGAATAACCAAACTGTCAACCGATATTGGTATCAGTATGTATTACTCAATGAAATTAACCTGGTCTTTCCTTTGAGAAAATAAATTGTTTTTGTTTGGTGTTTTACGCCGCTTTCAACACTGTTTGAGGGCACCGGGGATAAGTTAACGCTACTGGTACATTTCGAGGGATTGGCGTGAAACGGTTGTAACTAAAATTTGTATTTTTTTTACCAAGGTTAATCACCTCGCCATAAAGTCTTTATAAGCGTTAAATCATTTTTCTTGGTAAACAATGGAAATTTAGGTGCCATTGCTCGTTCTAAGCAATGGCACCTAAATTTGCATTGTTTACAAAAGGGTCAAAATTGTCCCTAAACCAGGGATTTCAAAATTGGATTTTAGTAACAACCGTTTCATGCCAAGTCCTCGATTTATACTGCTACCAGCGAGTCAGTCGTTTTCCAGACCACACAATTCCGAGCGGCAAGGAGGGAAAGCCATTACTACCATCATTAAAGTATGTTGTATAACCCTGCCGTGGATCGAACCCGCGTCCTCTTGCACCCGAAGAGTACACTCTACCACTACACGAAACACCCATTTTTGATATTGAAAAAATAAATAGAATGCATGTACATTGACTTAATACACACGTTGCTGACATTTATTTCGCCGAGCCCCGGTAGCTCAGTCGGCAGCGACGCGGGTTGTCAATCCAGGTGTTGTGAGTTCGAATCCAGGCATGGCCAACTTTCTTTCCGACGATTGACAAAAGTCAATGCGACATGGGCCAAGTATATGTGGAAAAGCAGCCAGTTGCTTGGGAAGATTGTTGTGTGGAGTACTGGTGTGAGAAAACCAGGAAATGCATGAGTAGGTGAACTGGCCGCCGTGATATAACTGAGAAATTGTTAAAAACGGCGTTAAACCCCAAACAATCAATACACGCGTTGTGTACACCGGTCACGATCAATTCAATATTGCAGTGTACTAGCAGGGTGCCAGTTTATGGTTGATTTCAAACTTATCTCCTTTACATCGATTGAGAAAGAAGCTTTCATCTTAATTATATTAATCACTATCAATGCCTGATTGCTGTAGGCTTAACAAGTAAATGCTACGTATGATTTGAAAACGCTAAAGGCAGAACACAGGGTTTTTAGTTCTAGAGGTATACGCTCTACAGCTGTCCACCTGAAGTGAAAGTTAAACATATTATATGTATTCGTGGTTTGCATATTTCTGAATTCTTACATTAAGAAATAATCTATAAAAAAATCTGAAAACTCTTTTTTACCAAATATTAGTCCGAATAGTGCCTATTAACAACTACTTTTTGTTTATGTACCCGTATGTTCGTGTGTATTAATGTATATAATATATCAAATATATGATATGTAGCGGTATAGTGAAATGTCTTGTGAAATTCAAGTTTCCAAAATTCCATTGGCTGTATTCAAATTGAATTCAAAAATAACTGTAGACAACTATATATAACTACGCACTTAGTAAAGAGACACAACGTCGAAGTGTATGAACATAAGACTGAGCCGTCCCGCGATAAAAGCAACATTGTGAACCCTGCGTAAAGTATCGACCCGGATCAGCATAAGCATGCCGCGCAGGCTTACCCGGATAGATACTTATCGCCTCCTGTGGATTTTCTGTTTCAGGAATCATTACTCTATACCTGTATCCCCCTGAGACGGAATGTGTCGGCCCGGATCAGTCTGCGCGGATTGCGCAGGCTGATCTTGGTCGATACATTACGCAGAGGCCATAATGCTGGTTTTCTTGCGGGACGGTTCATATAAGCAATACGGAACTACAATGACACAAATTCTAATTAACGCGACGCGAATGTTTTGCCCTTATACGACGTCACAGACGTAGGGTGCAACACCGTGCGCAGTGTCAATAGTATTCCGATTATATCACAGCGACCAGTCTGTCAACCCCTGTTTTCCCGAACTTCTTGCATGAGTACTTCGAACAACGGACTCCCGCGACGATTTCCTACCATCCTACATACATTTATTTTTGGAAGACGAATGTTTAAATACAAACCTTTTATGCAGTATAGTAAGGCCTCCGGCCCATTATACATAATGTACATGTACATATTAATAAATTCATTGGAGTGACATAGTTAAGTTTTTTAAGATATTCAAATATGGAAATAATTAGTATACGTCACTTACTTTATGATTTAATTAGTAACCTGTTCATCTAAAAGTAGTTTTCTGGTTTTAAATACCTCAATAAGATTTTACATATGTCGATTCACTCATTATGTCACAAAACAACCTTGTATATGGGTATGAATAAAATAATAAATACCCGGGTCTGAATTCAATCCCACGTCCCTCGGTTTGCAGCATTCTTCACTACCCCTTTTACGAACACACTATAATGTGTTGTATTTGCGCGAAGGGGATCGGATATATTGATCTTAGAAGGTGAGACATGATCTGTGATCCTGGAAAACTAACCGAGAGGTATTTATCATACAGTCTATCTTGGCAATGATGCGTATATGAACTCAATATATTCTGATCTGGATCTGCATCATGCGTCACAAAGCAATTGGTATTTTCACAACAGCAGAATTCCGATAGCGAGAAGTAATCTTGGTGAGAAACATTAAAATAAAACGATTATCGTGAGCATTGTCTATCTTTCTCATGATGTTTCTAAAAGTCGTTTACTGTTTTGGCGTCAATGATCGTCTCTGTGTAAAGGAACATATTTTAAGTAAAAGAGTAAATTGATAATTACCTTCAAACTTTGAAATGTGTAAAGCCTCTTTTACGTCTTCTTTTGTGACATTTATCGTCATTAAATTACATAGGAACCGCGTAATACAAAAACGTGTGTGCTCCGGCGTCCGTGAACAGCCCAGCCAACTCTGAGGGTTTTACTTCTGACATTCAGACTGGAATGCGCATGAAAATCTGCTTATAAGTGCACCGAAAAACGTGCAGGTATATAATATTTAAAAATGTTTGCCACGTCTGGCGAATTGGCCTCTTATCAAATCTACGTTTTGGAATATTTTAAAGTTAAATTTGGGGTAAACGAGTGAGGTTACCTTTTGTCAAGATATGCATTACGGTCCTTTTAATATATAGGCGGACAGTGAAGACTCAGGTGAGACTGTGCGTAGATACAGGCCCGTCTGAGTCATCAATGTGCGCATATACAACAAGACTTCCCCCCCCCCCCCCCCCTCCCCCCACCCTCAAAAATATAATAACAAAATAACGCCAGTCACGTCTCATATTAAAATATTGCTTGTTATTTGTTTTTGCGAACGTTAGGAAGCCACATAAGTTATACAATTAAAAAGCTTCAACGACTCTTTTTTATTTTGTTTGTTTACTCGTCTATCAATTTTGGATCTCATTGCATCGTTTGTATATGTATCCATCAGCGCATGTAGTCATTGCTGGTGATCTCAATGCTAGAACGAAAGATCCGGGCCCGTATTCACCAAACTTTTTAATTTAGATTTAGTCCAAAATCGAATTTAGACGTGTTGGTGAATACGGGCCCTGGATGATTATATACGAAATGACGACATTTTTATGTGTTTGGTGGCGACGTGGGTTATACTGCAGATTCGTTTGATATGCCTGGGACAATTAATACTGTAAATATAAAACTGTATAATATCCATTTCAAGCAAAACCAGTAAATATGGTTTTGACTTCGACTTCTCCGTTCTGCTTTCTGAATTTTAAAAATGACACGCCGGAAGTTAATGACATGCGCAGTGGAACTTTTGTAAACACAACAGTCAATTGACGCTTATTTCACTAGTTTCCTATCCCCGTATTAGTCGTCCCAGGATATGCCAAGAACCAGGGACGTAGATAAGACCCCTGCAAGAACTAATAATGACTGCTACAGGTTTAACAATTTTGGAAAATCGTTAACATACTGTTATTGTTCAAGTTCAAGTTCAAGTTCTTTATTTGCATAACATTTTACATGTTGTTGCAACATATACATAATAAACAATTGTATAGCAATACATATAGTATAGTTTCAATAGTTGACATGTGATATATAATATTCGAGAAAAGTGTAATTAATATTAATGCGTACAAGTTGACTGAACTTAGATTGTTTATTTTGTGGATTTAAAATAGCACCTTTTTCGGATTTCTATCCGTCTATGGTACTGTTTTAGATTCGCGTTTAGTATTGGCCATGTATATGTATTTACTTAGTTTTCGTAATATACTTAGTTTATCATTTTTCATTAGTTGTTTAAATGTATTTAGTGATGGCCAAATTTGATAATATTTTGGAAGTAAATTGATTCTTAGTTGTCGATACAAAGGACATATAAGTATAAAATGATATTCATTTTCAATAACATTCAAGTAGCACATTTTACATATTCTATTTTCACTAGGGATGTTATTATATCGTCCTTCCTCAATTCATTAATAGTGGGATGAACATCTTAGTCTTGTCATTGTAATTCTGTAATTATTGTTATTAACACAATCGAGATATATTTAGGGTTCAAAGTAGCGTTTAAGATCTGTCACATTGTAATTTTGCAGAACTATCTAAATTTGAAAACCAATTTTGAATGTAACTATCTTTTATTTGCCAAATAACAATTTCAACGTCAGAATTGGTAATAACGGTTCTTTTAGTATTTACTGTCAGACCCCATTTATAACAATAACTATGCAGATCACATGATATGCGTATCATGAACGGTCGGCTCTTCGATGATAATGAGGGAAATTATACATGTCTTTCAAATGATGGTAGAAGCGTTGTAGCGTTATATTTGGATTTATACATAGAGATTTACTTATCACTTTGGACCTATTATCACTGAAATATTCACACTTAAAAAGGTATAAATGGAATTCGTCCGCTAATTTGTTAGAATTACAGTTGTTGCATACTCTATGATGCCGATGAATGCCTGGCCCTTTTCTATTAGCAAGTAGTTATTTCACATTCTAAATTGATAACTGATTGAAGCAGCTTACCATTAAGGATGTTGTAAAACTCTTCAAACTGATGTTCAAACTCGTATAGTCGAACATTTAAGCATTTTATAGTGCTTGCTAAATATGCTTGCTATGTTTGAATAAATTGGAACTTCAAAATTCTATCATTGATTTTGAACCAACATAATATTTTTTATTCCAAAGGTAGCCCAGATCGCAGCCATCAAATGTTATAGAACTATTTCTGTTATTGAAAAGTGCATTAACAATTTTATAAATTGAAGATGATATTTGGTTAACATTATTTATAAGGCCATACCAACCGCCTACAATTCTTTTCTTAATGGTTACCGGTAGAGGGTATCTACCTAGGTCACCATATAGCATTACATTAGGGGTACTCTTTTTACAAGTAATATATATTTCATGACATTTTTTTCGATACTAAATAAATCTCCAAAATCCAATAGTTTTAGCTGGCATTCAATAGGTAAGTTTAGATTTCGTATTTTCCTGAATAGACCAAACATTTCAATTGCATACTTTTTCGCAGCGTTAAATGTCCTGTTTTTTTAAAAACATAACACCTAAAAAGTTAAATTCACCAACAATTTCAATAGCGTGGTTATCAATATTTAAGTAATTATCTGTAATCGTTCTGTCTCAAAAGACAAGGATTTTTGTTTTATCATAGCTTATCTGGAGTTTCCACTTTTTACAATGACCATAAATATATTTAAAGAGTTTATCAGGTGTTCTTTAGATTTTGCAAAGATGACTGTATCATCAGCATAGAGTAGTATAATGAATTTGACGAACAAGTTCAAGTTTTCATTATATAGATCTAAACTAGGTGCTCCATTATTTAACAAGTAGTGTTCTAGGTCATTCAGGTATAGCGAAAAGAGAATAGGAGAGAGGTACTCCCCTTGTCGGAGGCCGCTGAAACATTTAAATAATTCATATTGTTGTCCAGTTAAGGAGACACAGCTTTTGATGTTGTCGTACATTTTTTTAATTATGTTTAAAAAGTTACCATCTATGTTGTATTTTAAAAGTTTGCTACACAAACCATTGCGCCAAATGCAATCAAAAGCTTTTTTGAAATCAACAAAACCACAGAAGAGTTAACATCTCTTGGTTTTAAAGTATTGAGATAGTTTATGCAAAACAAAGATAGTGTCAACTGTTGCGTGTTGTTAACGAAAACCTGCTCGGTCAGGCTTCAGAAGATTTTTTTCCTCAACAAAACTATTTAATCGCTTATTCACTATAGATGTGAGTACTTTTCCCATGCAGCTTAAAAGTGTTATAGGCCTGTAATTTTCAGGGGCGTTTATGTTCCCTTTATTTTCAAATTTGGGATAATACATCCATTTAACCAAGAATCTGGCATAGCAACCTGTTTAAACACTATGTAACGTGTACCGGCGTTAAGCCAACGCGGGTCACCCATCCAGGCACTAACCGCGATGAACGTTGCTTAACTTTACGAAAAAGTCGACCACTCTACCAACGTCGCTATAAAACCCGGCTTCTACGACAAGGCAGTAGAAGTGGGTATTTACACCTATCCCCGTTCCCGTTACATTTCTCCCTCTTTCTCTTGACTTCGACCCGAAGTCACACAACTGAACACAAGCAGTGCACTAGAGCGGAGTCTATGTAACATCACTGGGAACCACCGGGGTCCGGGGATGATGGTGATATCAACCCAAACATCCCACCGCTGCCACCATTTGTAACGTGTACCGGCGTTACGCTATCGCGGGTCACCCATCCAGGTACTAACCGCGATGAACGTTGCTTAACTTTAGGCAAAGGTCAACCACTCTACCAACGTCGCTATAAAAGCCGGCTTCTACGACAAGGCCGTAGAAGTGGGTATTTACACCTATACCCCGTTCCCGTTACAACAACATTAAATAGTTTGGAATAAACGGGTTATAGTGAATTTATGGAGTGTTTCAAATATTCATTTGCAACATTGTCTGCGCCGCATGCCTTTTCGCTCTTAAATTGTTTTATAGCATTTGTAATTTCTTCTTCTGTTATGTTATCATTTAAATTAGTTGACACATGTACATGTATATTAGAAAAGTTTTCGGCTTCAGGTTCTTCTACATCATCTATAAAGGAATTTAGCTCTTTAAAAAATGCATAAAAATCATTCAACTTCAGATCGTCATGATTTGTCTTGCTATCTAAACTATTTATGTAGTCCTAATATGCCTTGGGATTTTTAGTTCTTATATTATTTATCGTTTTTCTCCATGTCCGTTTATAGTTGTTTAGCTTTTTATTCAAGATATATTTATATTCTTTGCTTGCGTTTACCATTTCGGTGTTATTGTCTTGATTTTTAATCCTTTTATAGCGTTTTCTGCATATGTGGCATACTTTTCTAGCATTTTTACAGTCGTTGTCGAAAAAAAAATCATGTTCCTTTTTATTACTTGGGATAGATTTACGTTTATCATACCTTCCGCAGGTTTTTGCCGCAGATTCAAGCAAGATATTTGCCGTCTCATCTGTGATACTTTCTATGACATTGTTATCAACTTCGTCTGTACATGTATGTACTAATCGTTCTAAAACGTCATTAACGTTACTGATATCTAAAATATCGACAAATATGGAAGCATAATCATTATTCAACTTCTTTATCTTTTGTGAGTTTGCAGGTTTATTTTCAGATTTGATAGATGACTTTGTTTTTAAGCAGAATATCAAGGGGCAATGAACATCAGATAGAAGTGTTGATAATTCATAAACATTAAAATAATGGACTAAATGCAATGCTTCAGATGAGGATATTACGTAATCGACAACTGCAGATTCTTAACAGGTTAACTTAACTTCAAACTTGTCATTAAATGATCTGCCATTTAATATAACAATACTATTTGTCCTACACAAGTCAACCTTGCCTGATCGTTTAGCAGAAGTATCTTTAGACATTCGGTAGATTGCACATTCATCAGGTTTGCTTACTTCTGAAAAGGCATCACCACTATCAATAACATTACTATCAACACTAATTGTTTCGAATATGCGTTCATCTGTGTTAACTATATCTTGCATGTTGGAGGTACGTGCATTATAATCACCCATCATGATAATATATTTATTATTGTTATTATATGATTGAAGTTCCGCATCAAATGCATTTAAAATTCTGTCTTTGAAGAACTTGGAATTTTCTGGTTACCAAAGATCACATCTTTATCGGTTTCAAATAGTAATTTGGGAACTTTGAACCACTGGACAAAGTCACATTTAGATTCTAGGAATGTACAATATTTATAAATATTATTTTTAACAAAGGTTCCTATCCCTCTTGACACTTTTAGTACTTTCTGCTGTCTATTTTGAGGGATAAACATATAGTCATTCATGGTCACACTATCTAAAAAGTCTAAATGCGTTAATAATGCTGATAACATAATATTCATTACAGACAGTTATAAAAAAATACTTATCAAAACAGGGAGGCCGATTTTATTGTCTTTACATTGATTTCCGCAAAGCTTTTGATAAAATAAACCATTACAAGTTGTTTGAATGTCTTAGAAATATAGGTATACACGGACACTGTTATGTTTTATTAGCAATGTATTCAGATATCTCTTCTTGCGTAAAGACTAACGCTGGTATAACCGAGTTTTTCATGTGTAACATAGGGACTAGACAAGGAGACACAAGTAGCACAACAGTGTTCTCACTCTTTATCAACCAACTCTGTACAAGAATAAGATAGGATCATATCAACGATATTTTTGTTACAGAAAATATTTCCGATTTAATCTGCTTAATGTTTGCAGATAATATTGCCAACTGCTCAGATACTGTCGTTAATTTACAGAAACAACTTAATAGTATAAACCAATTCTGTATTGCCACAGGTACGGAAATGAATCTTGAAATGACAGAAATCATTGTTTTCAGAAATGGTGGCCCACTAAGAAATAAGTAAATATTTTGTTTAGGTAAAGAACAGATCAGAATATCATCACACTACAAATATTTAGGATTGATCTTTACCCCTATTCTGTCATGGTTTTCAGCTCAACAAAAGCTTGAAGCTCAAGCCAGGAGAGCTACATTTTCTATTTATAAATATCAGAGAGCTTTCGATTATTTTCCTAGTAAATATCTGTTTAAGTCTTTTGTCTCGATGGTAAAACCAATAGTGTGCAAGTATAGGGCCATACATATTCAGCAGTCGTAGAATCTGTTGATTTTGATTTTTGTAAAAGATATCTAAAATTAAATAGTAAAACAAATAACATGGTAGCATATTGGGAGAATGTGGTAGATATCCTATTTAGGTTGATTATTATTCTTACTGTATCAAATATTGGTGTCGTTTATTAGTAATGCCAAATAACAGATATCCTCGAAATTGTTATTTAATGCAAAAATCCTTGACTGATGTTGGACACGGAACCTGGAGTACTTATGTCAAAAACTTACTTTTTCACTACGGTTTTGGCTATATGTGGATTGCACGGGACGTTGGCATCGATACTAGTAGACACAGTAATATTGATCGTGAACTCAAAATATGTATTTATTGTTTCAAAAGTTAAAGAAAAACATTGTTGAATGTGAATTTCATGTGTTATTTCACTGCCAAAAGTTTGATCAATTAAGAACTGTATTTTTATTTGAGGGTATGTAGGCGACGCCAATATTGATGATTGTTATACGTTGCTTCCAAACGACAATCATGATGTAATAAAAATAAATCATATTGCATCTATATGTTAATGAAAACATGATAAGGACATCATGCTCAGCTCTATACTATTTGTTAAACAGAATGCTTTGTTCTATGGGCCGGTGGGCTAATTACTTTCAATACAATATTTGTCATTGTCATTGTGAAACAGGGGTGATCCAAAAGTCACCCCTGTTCGATTAATTCGTTGATTTATTGAATTTAATTGATTGGGATCGAACGCCAATTTCTTAACAATGTTTCTGTCGTATCACGGCGTCCAGTTCACTTATTCATGTGTTTGCTCTGGCTTTCTAACACCGGTACACCACGCAACATACATTCCAAGCAACTGGCTGCTTTTCCACATAGACTGTAAGCGCTCTGGGGGAAGACGAGTGACGCTTGTGACAGTGACTTTGTCACACGTCGATTAACAATGTTGACCGAGCTGGGGTTCGAACCTATAACCGCTGGAATACATGTTGATCAGACAAATATGCAACTTCATATGATATACTTCTAGAGTTGTAGTCCAATTATTGTCATCTCCCTATCCCTTCATGCCATCCCGTTACGAACATTTAGAAAGACACATAACAGCTCTACACAGTACAAAACGTGAACAGATTGGCTTAAAAATGGCATTGATGGCTTTCGCGTCTTGGCGCTCACTTTTGTAGGGGTAGCCTTACAACTAACTCGCTCTGTTAGGATAAATTGATCAGTAGTGTTGATAACGAATACACGAAACGCCTTGATGTCACTCGAAAAGGGTTGATTGCGTTGTAAAACACCATGCACACACACAAACCAAAGTTAGGCACCAACAAAACATGTCTTAGAATGTGGTCAGATTATACCAAATAGATTTCTTCTTTCTTTACTTCAATGGAAATCAACATATTTCAAACCTCAATTATAACAATTTAATCCATTTTCTCGGCTGGCTCACAAAATAGATCACTGAAGAGAGTTACCTGTCAGCATTAAAACAATCCAATACAGAGGGGGCGGTGAGAGGGGGGAAATGGGGGGGGGGGGGGTAGACGTAGCCGTGTATTATCTAAGAATGAATGTGTCACTAAAAGGTAGGGACCCGTTCTTAGTACTTTCATATTGTTAATTAGGAGTTAATTTTTTAAATTGCGGGTTTTATATTGTGGATTGGCATTTCATATCGTATAGTGGGTTAACTTTTTGTTGATTCGGATTTTCAAATTGTAGATTTGGGATTTCTTATTGTAGATTTGGGATTTCTTATTGTAGATTTGGGATTTCATATTGTAGATTGATGAGTTCATAAAGTAGATTTGGGGATTCATGTTCAAGATTGGAATATTATATCGTAGAATTGGGATTTCATATTCAAGTCAAGTCAATATATTTATTGATAATAAAGGCCTCCGGCCCAAAATATTTTGTTATACATTCATATTACATGTTGTGTCCCCTATTGTGTTATATGAATATTCAAAATTGATATAAAGGACATGATGTACAAAAATACAAATATTCTTTAGAGTCGTCTCGGAATCAGAACTCATAAGAAAATAAAAGTCGTTAAAAGATGTTCCCTTTTTATACCAACTTAAAAGAAATTTCTCACACACAAGAGAACATTTTAGACAATGGAAGAAAGCATGATTTTCACAGTCAATTACCTCTTTGTTGTTAATTGATTGATAATATACGCATATTCTCCTTTCTATTGGAATGGTGGTATGTCTACCAATTTCAATACCCAACCTAGGGTTAAAATATCTAAATTTAGAAAAAGCTCTTATATTTAAGGTAGATCTAATACTAAGTATTTTTGAACATGAAGCAATGATTTAAAATTCTGATAGTGGTGACATCGACTAGATAAATAAATATCACTATGCCAATCCTGCGAAAAGTTATCAATTAATCTCTGCTTAAATAAATTGACAAAATGTGGAACATTACCAATTTCTTGTGATATCCAAGCAAATCCAAATCCATATATAAATAGTAATTCTTTGACTTTTGACGCCCAATTCATTCTGGCACTGTCTTCATGACGTTTCAACATTGTATAGCATTGCTAAGGATATATTGAGTCGGACATATATAAAAGCTTAAGGTTTTGGATCTGTAATGGTCAATATCACAATGTTGGCTAAATTTTTCCGATTATGATGGAAATTATTTATTTTTTTGTTGTTCAATGCCTCGAACCTTGAGATGGCAAAACATGTACAACAACTAAACACAATAGAATTGCTTCAATTTTCATACATGTCTTAAAAATGATGTTTAAAGGGCACTTTTACTTCAAAAGAACATTGTTGATTAAAATAAACACCAATAAAAATAAAATACATTAAGAACAAAATACAAAAACTCTTAAATATCACCCTACCCCCTTCTGAAATCTGCTTTTTTAAAATAGGGTTTCGGCAATTTTGTAATTTAAAAGTCATCTAGCATTATTACTATAACAATTAACCATTAATGTTGGATATCATTATTTACTACTTTGTTATATTTAAGATATGCTTAAATATAAAAACATTTACCGTCTTGTTTTCTCATAACATGTTATTTTATAAGATATGTGACACAATAAGAGGTTGTCTTTTCAACATCTATCATCAGTAAACAGGAAATTTTCTTTTGTTAAATTTTGTATTTAGGCACATATTTGTGTTGAAAAATATTAATGCATACAACAATAAAGATTATGCTTAAATATATCTCAAATAGAATGCTTTATCAATAAAAAATGGTACCCCACCCACCCCAAAACAATGGCCCTTCATAAAAAAAATCCCAACTTGTTCTGTTGTAATCAACAAATTCTAGGAATAATCATGACCTATTCTTTGTCAATAATTAACTTTAACCTTTTGGGAACATTATGCCAAAGTATCTAAATGTTTTACCGTCTCATTTAAAAAAAAAGTAAAGTTTGAAATTCCCAACCACCTATTTCAGCCGTGACTGCAAGTAATAAAAGCTTCAAATAAACTAATATTTATGTATAGAAATGTATTTAATTACTTTTTAATGAAAGTACAATATAAACTTCTGTAAAAAGTGTTAGCTTATGAAAAAAAAGAAGAAAAAAAGAAGAAGAAAATAGATTTGAAGTCCTGTGCTTAACAACATAGGCTAAAGCATTAACATTGAAGAGTTTCAAGTGGAGGTTTTCATTACAGATCCACTACCTTAAACCAATATTTTATACAATTAGTCATATATGAAATACAAATAGGTAACCTTCCACATTCGCCTACTACAACAGAATTATTGGTAGTCCGATTCACACTTAGGATTCTTTTATAAAATTCAAGATGAACAGTTTCTATAGTACTATAATAACAATAGCCCCATACCATATTGTAGATGGGGGTTTCATATCGTAGATTTTGGGTTTCATATTTTATTTACGCCGTGATATTACAATAAAATGGTTCAAAGCGGTTTAAAACAACATCAAACACTGTTACATGTCGAAGACTACAACATCGCGTATATTATTTCTTGTTATTCCCCCAGATACATAGTATATGGTGGCTATACAGGAGTCACGCTTGACGGTTGGTCGGTCGGTTTGTCGGTCCGTTGGTCTGTGGACATTTCTTGTGAACACTATTTCTCAGCAACCCTTCGTCAAAATTCAATATAACTTCACAGGAATGATTGATACTAAGCCTAGTTGTGCATATTGTCGGCGTGTTGCATTGGATTTTAAATGAGTTATGGCCCCTTGAATTTCTCATACATGTGTATATTGTCAGGCACCAGCTGGGGGGGGGGGGGGGTATTCATCACCTTCAGTGATATTTCTAGTTTACTAATTATATAGAGGAATCCGCTGTGGCTGAGTGGTTAGCGTCGGAGATTTGGAACCGGGCGTCCAGGGCTCGATCCCCAGTCGCCGCGCTGTGATCATGGTGGAGTACTATTGTGCAAGGCACATTTCCTAGCCTAGTACTGTTTTTGTTTTACCCAGGGATCATGAATATGTGAACTGTCGCCGTGATATAGCTGAAATAATGTTGAAAATGGCGTAAACCTACCGCAAAACAAACAAACAAAACTATATAGTTTGTACATTGATTGCAAATATAATATTTTCATTGTACTATAAATTGTAATTAATTGGTGAACAGTGTAGATGCAGATCTAAAACGTACACAAGCTCTATTCACACAATCCAACGTGTACGTTAATATGGTTATAAATATTGCTGGTTAGACACCACTATTCGTATGAAATATGTCAAGGAAGAAAATAAAAAAAAAAAGTACGTAAATCTCGTGTTGAGATCTGTTGGAATTCTATCACATATTTAGAAAAGACGCGATTTCGTCCATTAGCACAACGGTTAAAAATGAGCGGGGTTACATTAATTGAACGCAATGAGAGAGACGTAATGACATTTCGCACGAGTTAGGCTTATTCTGGAGTGTTGAAGAACGGCTCATTCTCTCTTAGTCGAGTGTCTGTGCGCTGTAATGAGGCGTCTGGCGGAAGAGGCGTGGGGCTTAAACGTGACATATTCCTTTATGTAACCATTTGCCTGATAAGTTCTCTTTAACTCTTTCGCTACTAACAGCAATTAAAGGCTTTTGCAATCAATGAAGATTCGGGTGAAACAACTCGTAACGAGCTATCTCTCCTGAAATATGCATTGTTTGCCATTTAGACATTTAAAAAATTCTACCAAATTTCTTGTTTGACGAAAACATGGAGTTGGTCCAATGTTCAACATGGAAGAGTCGACTTTGTGAAATACTTCAGTGAAAGAGTTCACCTTTCCACACATACAACAGTTCAGCAGCAGACGACATGTTGGCGAAAGAATGAAAAAACATCTCTGCGGATGAAAGTATGATCATTCAATTAAGTTGTAAACATTATGTCAAGAAGGAGAAAACTATTTATTATTAACTCAATTTCTCCTTCTTCCAAAATGTTTTCAAAAATCGTCTGCTGCAGATGCACCACAACGCGTCTGCAAATGGGAAGCGATAAACATCCGTCCACTTAAACAAATGCTGAGGAAAATAACACGATTTTCCATGGACTTTTTAAAGTAATTGACGTAGAAATTTTTCTATCGTATTACTTATTAACGCCGTAAGTTTTGATATTCCAGAAGCTTGTTCTGATTAACGACACGACATATATACGGTTACGAAGTAATATGATGATTTAAATTAGTTTTGTTATCTCAATCAGTCAAACAATCAATAAACCCCATGTAGAATGTCGGCAATCCGCCGTGGCCGAGTAGTAAGTGACGGTGATTTGGAACTCGCCGTTCCGAGTTCGATCCCAAGTCGAGGCGGTCATAGTGGAGGGCCCTTTGGTTGGGCAAGACACATTTGCTATACTTGTTTGTTTTCTCTTGGAGCATTTATAAAGTGACCTGTCGCCGTGATATAAGAAGCAAAGCAGACATAAAACGATAGAAGGATGTGTGTTACTGTCGAACATGGACGCTTCCAGTGAAAGAAGTGTAGATAAGGGAAATAAACTGGTCTTTGCTCTACGCTATTGTTGTGTAGGAAGCATATAATTCATAAAACACTCATACAGGAGGGGGGGGGGGGGAGGGGGGGCTACAAATGGTAGTAATGGCTACCTACCTTGGTGCTTCGGGTTGCGGGGTTATAATCACGAGTGACTGGCTGGTGTCAGGATAAAGGGATCAGAGTAGTACTAGTAACTTACCAAGGAAACGCCGTGCTATAACTGGAAAAAATGTTGATAGCGGCGTAAAACATTAAACAATCAATCAATTTAATCAATCTCCAGTAAATGAGACTACGGTATATGAGCCGTCCCGCGAGAAAAACCAACATTATGGCCTCTGCGTAATATATCAACCCTGATCAGCCTGCGCAGTCCGCGCAGACTGATCCGGGTCGACATATTCCGTCTCATGGGCATAGAGGTATAGAGTAATGATTTCTGAAGCAAAAAATCCACAGGAGGCGAAACGTATCTTGTCTGGGTTAGCCTGCGCGGCATGTTTAGGCTGATCTGGGTCGATGCTTTACGCAGAGACCACATTGTTTGTTTTCTCGCGGGACGGCGCATATATCTAAATACTATTAACACACTATAATTACTAGCATATAAGAAATTACCATGACCACTTGCGAGCATGCATTATATATGTCATGTAGGCGGGGCCTGTGAAAGCAGTAGTACTCAAAGGGTGTGGCTTATCAAGCATTGGTAACATACTACCGACTCATTGGCGTCAGGTATCAAAAACGCAACATATCTCTCTCTTATAGTCGTTCCAAACACTATGTTGTGACGATTCTTTTGAGTACCCATAGCAGAGGGATAATAAAACAAATAACGATTTAAGAACGGGAAATAAAATAACTTGTCTCGAGCTCCGCATTGATCAGTCGGCTTAAAGCGAAACAAGATTTAATGATTTCTACGTGACTTGTGCTTGTTTTGAATTTTTCATTTATACTGTTTGACTGATTTTCAAAAAATTGTTAGACGGAAAATTGAGCCTGTCAGACATGGACGATTTAAGTGTCTGGGTGATCGGGAGGCTTGAAAGCGAGACAGTTATTTATGGGTACTACCTACGTGACTTAAGCATGTTTTTAAATGATCATTTATACTATTTGATTGATTTTTCAAACATAAAACCCATAAAAGACACGTTTTCCCGTGCTTTACTATGGAAAAGGTAAGAGACCGGTTTGGAACCGGAGTTATTCACCATGAACTTTTACGACTTGATAATCAAAACCGTTATACGCACCTGATCAAATAATGATCACTGAGCCCCGATAGCGACAAGGGCTGTCAATCTAGGGATTGTAAGTTCGAAACTCAGCTCGGCCAACATTCTTTTCGGCGTTTGACAAAAGTCACGGTGACAAACGTCTTTCGTCTTCCACCATCGGGCTATTTAGTCTATGTAGAAAAGCAGCCAGTTGCTTGGAAAGGCTGTTGTGTTGGCTGCATTTTTAACTAGTGCATGTTGAAACTGTATCAGAATGTTTGTCTTGATGATATGTACGCCAAGTTTGAATATTGGTCATGTCTGTTAAAAATACTAGTTCACTAGGCCAAATTGAAGGAAAATCTTGTCAACACTGTAGAGGCCACGTTTTTTAAAATTTGGTCAGAAAGTTTATCTTAATGATATCTAGTCCATGTTCGAATAAGGGTCATATCGGGTAAACAAAAATAGGTCGCTAGGCCAAATGAAGTAAAATCTTGATAACACACTGGATGCTGCATTTTGAATCCTTGTAAGAATAATTGTCTTGATGAGTTTTGCATATTTCAAACCCCTTCTTCCAGTCTAGTACATGGTTTAGAGAACTATTTCAACTTGATGGAATGTGATTTAACGTTGACATATTTCTCAATATGATAATGCAGAAACTTCAAAATATTCTGCCTAAACCTGCTGTAAAATTTCCCTCTGATTCTTCATATCTACCCCTAACTCTGATATCTTAAATGTGTATACTTGTGAGCTCTTGCACTCAGGTGAGCGATATAGTGCCAACAAGGTCCTTTTGTTTTTAAATTGGCAGTTTAATAAAATTTACTATTTTTGACATGATCTTTCAACTTCTTGACAATAAATACATAAATATAAGCTGCAATTGTTATTTCCTTTCACATTTCCCCCTACTTCTCCAACCTTCCAGCAGCCTTGAATACTGGTTATAGGGTGGACCCTTTAACACCAATGACTGTGTTTGTTTCTTAATTCGTTTTTGTGCGCCTATTTCAACAATATTTCAGTTGTATCACGATGACAGTTCACTTAATCATGATCCCGGGGTAAACCTATTAGAAAACGGGACTTGCCGCGAGATTAAAACGGTCTCCGGGACACTCGGTTCCAAATCCCCCATGCTAATTACTCGGCAAAGTTGGAAACTCATAAAGAACCGCCAAACCAGTGCTTCAGACCAGTTGGAAGAGCGATTCCCTGTCTGTAGTAACCACACTTTTAATTTCCCAGTTGCTCATTTTCTGCATAAATGACCATGCAATTGAAGACCAGCTGTGAACAAAGGCCAAAGTGTTGTGTTCCCATGTGTGATCTTAAAACACATTTTCACATGTATAAGTCTGTCTAAAGAACAATTTGATCGGCAATCTACGAAAACCAACTGTACATTGTCTTTAAGTCTTTGGTATGACCCCACCGGGGATCAAACCTGCGACCTCCCGCAATTTGAGATGGATGCTCTGCCACTACACCAGCAAGACGATCTATAGTAGTTTTTTAAGGTATAGAAAAGGATCACTTTGTATTTTCATACTATGAGATATAGATGTACGCTATATGGCACAGGTTAATTTAATGCTTTCACAAATTGCAGATCAAGATGCACATAATTTTCTGGTTCTTCGGTCGGGCGGCAATGACAAACGCTTGGTTTTTCGTTAGCGCAGTTAATTTCGAAAATTGAACAGAAATAAAAGAAAACTGATTTTCACAAGAAATATGCTCCTCTCCTTATATATTTTCTGTAGCGGAGTCGTCTAACAGCAATGATGTTCATAGCTGGCAAACCTTTAATCAAATTGAAAATAATGGTGCTCGAATTTATGGCGATATACGTTATATTACTTCATTTCCAAAACGCTTTAAACATTTGCTTTGTTTCTAGCAAAATAATGTAAACAGCTTTACAAGTATAAATAAAATTCTAAATGAATAAAGGATTAAGGAGCTGGTTGAAAGCTGCCTACCTTCATAAAACGTTGATGTTCTATAATATAATAAAAACGCAAACCTCAAAGGACAATAATGACCGTAGATTATTACATTTTGATGGTAAAAGTACTTTGGAGTGTTGTAGGACGATTGTAAGGGCATGAAACTATGTTTCCTATGCTGGCATTCCCTTGGGGAACGTGAAGAGATAATTAGTACTGCAAATGGAATCTCGCGATTTTCTAGAGAATCTCCTTAAATCAGCCCGCTTTAAATCAGCCCGCTTTAATACAGCATTCCACATCGACATACACTACTAATGATCCTATCATTTTATATATATATGAACGGCGGTGCTCCAGGAAAACAATACATTAGCGTAATTATTACACATGAACACAAGGATCTGCCAACATAGGTGAGTAAAATGATAACTTATACAATGTTGGAAATCCACAGAAGACTTGTATGCATGATTTGCAACCAGTGCAGAAGTCAGAAGAAGTGGCGCGACTCCACAGCATGAACTAGATCTAAACTTGTAGCAAATGCAAATGACCTGATATTACTGTGTTTCCTTGAGCGCCGTTTATTTAACCTATCATTATTTATAAACTGAAAATGCTTACAGCTAGGGAGCTTAATGCAGAACAAGGATTACATGGATTATGTATTTCATGAACATTTGTGCCGTCCCGCGATAAAACCAAAAATGTGGACTCTGCGTAAAGTATCGACCCGGATCAGCCTAAGCATGCTGCGCAGGCTTACCCGGATAGAATGTGTTCGCCCTCCTGTGGATTTTCTGTTTCAGGAATCATTACTCTATACCTTTATCCCCCTGAGACGGAATGTTTCGGCCCGGTTCACTCGGCGATAATGTTGGTTTTCTCGCGGGACGGCTCACTTCACAATAGCACTATGTATGGTCCGTATATTGAATAAGATAGAAAGTAGTTGAACACACCATAGTGTATACACACACTGATGGTCTACCATTATACTTAAATTAGACTTTAGTTACTTCCCTTAATTATGCGCACCTGCAATCTGAAATAGTTCCGATTTAGCGTATCAACATGTTAAAAAAAAAATCTAACCGTTACTTTGAGAAAATACATTTTCATGGTTTTCTTATACATGTTTTTTGTCCACATAAAGTATGGACCATAATTCCCGACAAAATCCAACTGCTTTCAAGTTGCTGTATTACAATGGTAGGAAACAATGATGACTGTATCATTTGGTATCATCAATCACGTGGATTCATGTGCAGTAGTGATTACAAATCCTTTGAATAATTTAGAGTAGTTTGAAAATGTCACGAAATGCGATAGTTTTACATCTAAAGACTACGAACTGCGGGTGTCAAACACTTTTTAACCTACATCACTACTTGAATGTACGATGGTCTTCATACAGTCTGACATATGAGCCGTCCCGCTAGAAAACCAACATTATGGTATCTGCGTAATGTATCGACCTAGATCATCCTGCGCAGTCCGCGCAGACTGATCCGGGCCGACATATTCCGTCTAAGGGGATAGAGGTTTAGAGTAATGATTACTGAGACAGAAAACCACAAGAGGCGAAAAGTGTCTATCCGGGTTAGCCTGCGCGGCATGATTATGCTGATCAGGGTCGATACTTTACGCAGAGTTGACAATGTTGGTTTTCTCGCGGGACGGCTAAATAATGTTCCACACCAGCACCCCTATGTCAATTAATGATAGTGTTAACACCATAGAAACTCTTTATCACGAAGCAAATCTAGAAAATCGTTCAGGCAAAAATATCCTCATCCACTTCCAACAAAACAGAAGCAGAAGGGTGATATACTCAGAATTCAAAGTTGCTAAAAGCTATATTAAGCGATATGTGATCTGCGGCACGGAATCTTGGCTCTATAGCATGGAACCTGGTAAAAGTTCAAAACCTGAAGACTATGTAGTGAATAGAAATTATCGCGAAACCAAAGGAGGGGCTGTATTTATTGCGGTTTATCTAGGTATAACATCTGTAAAATGCGTTGAATTTGTAAACAGATTGTGAAATTAAATTTGCAAAAGTCCTAGAAAACCATACACAATTGCTTATTCAACATGCCTAGTAGCGAAATTTAAATATATTGAAAACTTGAATAAATAATAGAACTGAATAAATGAAGGTTAACCCATGGAAATTATCCTGTCAGGGGACTCTAATTTCTCAGATATTGAGTAGGATACATTAAGCGAAATTTCCGTTCATGTACACGACATACATGTTCAGCATTGTTTGTTTGATAAACCTCGGACCATAATCTCACCCAAGCAATTAGTGAACCAATCGCACTTTATTAGACTTAACATTCACACAAACCCTTATACGAGCCGTTCCACGAGAAAACCAACATTATGGTATCTGCGTAATGTATCGACTCAGATTAGCCTGCGCAGTCCGCGCAGGCTAATCCGAGCCGACACATTCCGTCTCTAGGGGGATAGAGGTATAAAGTAATGTTTCTTGAAACAGAAAAATCCACAGGAAGCGAAAAGTGTCCGTCCCGGTAAGCCTGCGTGGCATGATTAGGCTGATCCGGCTCGATACTTTACGCAGAGTCCACAATCTTGGTTTTTTCTCATGAGGCTGCGGCGATAGACATCTGCGTAATGTATCGACCAGATCAGCCTGCGCTGTCCGCGCAGACTGATCCGGCCGACACATTCCGTCTTAGTGGGATATATGTATAGAGTAGTTATTCCTGAAACAGAAAATCCACAGGAGGCGAAATGTGTCTATCCGAGTAAGCCTGTGCGGCATGCTTAGGCTGATCCGGGTCGATACTTTACGCAGATTCCACAATCTTGGTTTTCTCGTGGGGCGGCTCATTGGCATTACATCAACATTTAGTATTCCAGGAATCTCGAAACATGACGTGATATTGATATATTCTGATATAAAACCCCTGTACGCTTAAAGGAAACATAACAATATGCATCCAAATACAAGCATGCAATTTGGGACGTTACAAAAGAGGATTGTTCGAAAATCTCTAAAGACACTCAAGACCACCGATTGAATGCAGGCAGAAGTTAAGTGGAAGAACTGTGGACTTTTTTTTTTTTTCAAGTATTGAACGGAATGCTTCATCAGAAATACAGAAATACGTGACCAACTTACCATCGTTCAGCCATTAATTGAAGAAATATATACAGAAGAAAGGTTGATTGTACAAACAAGATAATAAATCAGGATCATGGCATATATTTAAGCAATTCCTGAAAGGGTGTAAGGGCGATATCCGTTGGGCTGAATGAGATCCTATAAACAAATCCATATTTGATGGAATGGAGAAGACAAATTCTAAACCATTCCGGTATTACATCAAATCGAAAAAGCAGGACAGAATTGGTATTTTATCACTAAAGAAAAGGGGAACTCTATTCTATCAGATACTAACAATATAGATGAGTTTCTCATTAACTAGTGTTCACTAGAAACAACAATCAACATCTCCAAGTTACGAAAGACACAACTATGTGGGGCGGAGAAGGGCCAACGTACATGTAGTATTTAGCGCCGAATCCCGATTTAACATGTCATACATTTTTAAAGCTGTCGAACGGATACGTGATTACTTTGATCTAGAGCGAAACCGGTTTGGATGGGGAGATGTAATGGTGTGGGCCGGAACCTATCATCGTCAATGGCAACATGATCGCTAGGAGTTACATCGATGAAGTCCTCCTTCCTGTGGTTGTAGTAGCAATGTTCCGGCAGCGTCAGGGATTCATATAATTGACGAGGAATGTCGATGTTTTAACATGGCCAGCCAACTCTCCGGGCTGTTATCTCATTGAACACATATGCCAACGCTTACGCCAGGGTCATCTTCTTAATATTATATCCTCACTACAGAATGTACAATGCTCAAAGTTATGACATATTAAATGACATGATGTTAAAAACTGAGTCGGTAGCGACGCGGTCTGTCAATCCAGGGGTTGGGAGTTTGAATCTCTGCTCGGCCAACAAATCTGTCTAACAGTTGATAAAAGTAAATGCGACAAACGTCATTCGTCTACCACCAATGGGCTAAGTCTATGTAGAAAACCAGCCTGTTGCTCGGCAAGTTTGTTTTGTGTATTACTGGTGTGAGAAAGCCAGGAAACACATGAGTAGGTGACCTCGCCGCCGTGATATGACTATGATTGTTGAAAACGGCGTTAAACCCTAACCGATCAATCAATTAAAAACGGCGTAAAACAACATTGAAAAAGAATGAAAGAAAAGGAAAACATCGACGAGAAAAAACTAAACAAAGCTTGGTTTCTGTTGGTAGGAAATCGCCAAGGTGAAAACGTACAAGTTTACTGGTATGAACTTTAAAGAGCCAGACAAGCCTGTGCATCCGCAAAGTCTGGTCAAGATCTACACTGTTCACATATTTCTGACAACTTGGGTAGATTCCAATGGGACTGGGTACACAAGATGACCCGAACATACACTGTTCAGAAATGAACATTGTCAAATGGCACTCCACCATGACCGCCGCGCCGCGACTGGAGATCGAACCAGGGACGCCCGTTTTCAAATCCCCGACCAGGGGCGTAGCTTTGCAATAATCAATGTGTAGGCCGTCTCGTGAGAAAATCCACACTGTGGACTATGCGTAAAGTATCGACCCGGATCAGCCTAAGCATGCCACACAGGCCTACCCGGATAGACATTTTTCCCGTCCTGTGGATTTTCTGTTTCAGGATTAACTACTCTATACATCTATCCCCCTTAGACGGAATGTGTCGGCCGGATCAGTCTGCGCGGACAGCGCAGGCTGATCTGGTCGATACATTACACAGATGTCTATCGCCGCAGCTGCATTGTTGGGGTCTTTTGAGAACAAATGTGTAGGCACGTGCCTACAGTGCCTAAAGGGAGCTACGCCCCTGCCGACGCTTACCACTCGGCCTCGGTGGATTCCCAATATCCTTAATAATAAGAACCATGTAAACCAATGTTTGACGATTTTGAAATTCAAGGTAAGTACGATCAAAGGGGGAACTTGTATAGTCCCGTTATTGTCAAAACCTTTCTTTAATGTGTTCTGATATGCCCTGTACGACTGAATGATGAATTGTGAAGACCCTGATCCGATTGCGCAGACTGATCTGGAAGTTAGCTCGTCGCTAAGTCCCGAGGGTCGGTTTCCAGGTGACGTTCTAATAGCCTAATAGTATTCGACGTATATACTTCATTATTATAACGGTAGGAATTGCCACCAGTTATCGGCAGAGCTATTTCACGTATCTTCTGGGGATAATCACGTCAAATTAATTGAACATCATGCTCTATGCTCTGGAGGCTATGTTTTTTCTACAACAACAGAGAATATATTTGAATCAATGGTCCTGTTAAACGATAACGTTCTAGATCTTAAATCGTCTCCAAATCGTGGAGTTTCTTACAGTGCGATACCATTATGAGAGTCAACTCACTGATCTAAATCAGACTGGGCATACAGGACCATCAGTATAAGGTGACCATTCAGTTTGGTAAGGCTATACCATATTCGTGATTCAGTTTGTGAATTCTAGCTGTGCCCATAATCATGTATAGCTTGGTATTGTCCGCACAAATGTCAACTGTCTGATGACGAATACATAATACAAAAGAGGTAAACAGTAAACTTGCATTGTTATGTATTTATCATGGATCATTCGAAGGTAAGAAATATGTACATGTACTAGTGCACTGTTTCCATTTTGTTATGATAAGGATGTCTGACGCCTGATATCCAGAATGTCTTATCTTGGAGTACACTGTTCGCTATTTATGTATTCCCCTCCTACTTTCATAGAAATTTATAAATGGTGAAAAGCTCCAATGCGGTCCCTGTGGAAAAAAAGTTGAATATTACAAAGAATTGCTCTTAATATTTAGTTTAATTTAAACTTATTTATCCCAAAAGCAGAAGACGTTCATCACGGAATTACGAACCTGGGACTTTTGGTACGAGAGGCCGACGCTATACCACTGCAGCAACAGTCTAAATCAATGGTGATTGTTTCAGTTGTAGGAATTCAAAGGGAAAGGGGTTAAATCTGTTTCGCTATTTACAAACACTTAGAAGCACTTACATACTCTGTCCTTGTCGCTGCGGGGATAAAATTACGACTGAAATGCCGTGTTAAACATGGTATAACTTGTAATTTTCCAGAGGTAAACATATAGGTTACATACTGTCCTTGTCGCTCAAGAGCTGCTGTGATAAAAATATTTCTGAAACACCGTGTTTTTACGAATAAACGTAACTGTAAAACTGGTCATTTTCCAGAGATATACACATAGGTTACATACTGTCCTTGTCGCTCAAGAGCTGCTGTGATGAAAATACGACTGAAACACCGTGTTTTTGAGGATTAATGTAATGAATCGTTTTTCCTGTGTTGTGGATAATTCTGTAAATAATGAAAGCACACCCAGTTCAACAGTCATACTCCTTTTATTTGTAAACCATAAATTGTAATGATCATAAGACATAAACTTAAAGCACTATAAAAATCATTGGGAAAAAATAAACATAACTCGCTTGGCTTAGAGAGGTTAACCGGTGACATCAAATATTAAGGCAATGCAAATAGCTTTCACACTGTAATACCTATTCATCAGTCAACTTTAAACAGACCATTAGAACCAGAATATCATGCAGATTTCATTAACAATTATATTGAAAGAATCAAAATAGAATAGTATAAGAAGTTATCTCATGTAAGTCACTTAAGCAGAATGCTAATCTATTAACATCAGTGAGGCACCTTCTTCATATTCTAAGCAAATAGTACTGCAGGAATTCACTATGCGTGGTTACCCTATTTTATAAATAATCCTTAATACAAACTGATATTTAATTGAACATGTTGAGAATAGAATATCCTCTTGTGAATGTTACATTTACAATCATTGTCAAATTGAGTGAAGTCCTTTAAACAATTTTGTAGGTACTGGTTAACAAGGTACAATTCAAGTACACTTCAAATCTAATATTCAACACTTTTAACAGGAAAATGTGAAGAGAAATATAAAACACAACATACCTGTAAATAATGATAACACACCCAGTTCAACAGTCATACTCCTTTTATTTGTAAAGCATGAATTGTAATGATGACTGTTGACAGGGTAGTGTCCATTTTATAGTTTGCTAGGTGATTTCTTGTTGAGATAATGCTTTCTCAAAAGGCTTCAATTTGAATGAGAATGTCTTCAGGGCAGATTGAGTCTGGACAAACAATAGCGAGTCCAATCAGCCTCAAAGATGTTAATTCTAAACAATTTCACAGTTTTTATAATAATTAAAACGGCATGCGAGATATTAATCTGTTATCCACACATTTGACTTATATCAAACAGGAAACCAATAGATGCCTATGGGGCACATTTGGAGAGCAATAGTTTATCCCTTTTTTCATGCAAAAGTTTGAAGAAAAGAGTTAACAAATGAAATGTATATATGTTGATTTTTACATAAAACATTATAATTATTCAATTTTATATGACTAAAATTTGGGTTCATTATATAAACATAACGGTAAAACTGGTAATTTTGCAGGGATACACACTATGATATATAACGTGGAAACTATCAGAAGCGACGTTCAATTCTACCAACAATCACTAACATGTAGATATTGCATTTTGCCTTGTCTAAACCGTACCGCTTCTTAGTATTGTTGTGTTTTTTACGCCATTTTCAACATTATTTCAGTTATATCACGGCGACAGTTCATTTATTCATGATCCTTGGCTAAATAAACCAGTTCTATGTTAAGAAATGTGCCTTGCTCAAGGGCACTCCACCAGAGCCGTCGCGACTGGGGATCGAACCCATGACGCCCGGTTCCAAATCCCCGACGGCGGGTTTGGCTTTGTGATTTTAACAAATAAACGACGCGAGTACTTGTGTATTATCCAGGAAGTATACATCGAGCATGATTAGTGTAAGCTTAAAGCTTGTTGTTTCGCATTCGATGTGAAATGAATCAGTTTAATCTTTAGCTTTAACTACTGTTTCGAGTAGCCTGAGTGTTTATCCTGCCGACACTATTCGAAACAATAGTTTATTATAGTTCCTGAAGTGCGAGCAATATGGACCAATATCAGCATTTATATTTATGCACTTGCACTACTCTCCTGTCAATTTTCGGTATAACCACAAACAGTACATCTGCAGCAGACAACTACGAATGTGTTGAGGCAAATATGAAATATAATATAAAATAAAAGTATATTTGTTAAAAAAGAGTTGAAAACATTGTGACACAATAAGACATTACTTATAGTTAGCATTTTCTCATTTTTCGAAACGCTTCCTTTCTTACAGTAAGACTCGTTTTCGTTTTCGCCTTTCTTTTCTGAATTCCAATGACTTTTATTTTTTTCTTAAATGTCATTGCCAATTATGGGAAAATCTACAATATGGCCTTCAAATCTAATTGGCGTGAAATTAGGTAAGCCGCATTAAATAAAATATATAACATTTCAACACATAGGACTCTGATATGGCCGACAACCATATAGTGCTATAGACTCTAATGTACTGTAGAATTTAGTGAATGCTCCGGAGAGACTAAATCTATGCGCAGACTCATCTCTTTTTTTCACTAAACGCAGACCCTTGATCACTTGACGCGGATTTTAATTAGCTTCAAATTGTGAAGTCGAACAAAGGATTGGCAAAGGAAACCAGCATTATTGAACTAGTGAGAGTTGCTTTTAATTGGCTTGTTGATTCGATCGGACAAGGATTTTCATTCACGTAGAAAACATGTTTAAAGTAAGGAAAATCGTTATCGTTTCTTTAAATGAGGCTTCCGTAATTCGTAAAGGGTTTGATCGTTGTTGTTTTACTCCGCTTTCAACAGTTACATCACGGCGTTTCCGTGGTAAGTTATCAGTACTAGTTACTGGTCCATTTATCCTGACACCAGTCAGTCAGTCGAAATACTAACCCCGCAATCCTGAGCGCCAAGTCTTTGGTATGACCCGACCGGGGACCGAACCCACGACATCCCGCACCGGACGCGGACGTTCTACCACCTCAGATCCTTTTCAGGCGGTAATTTGTAATGAGAAATGCGTAAAAAAGCTCGGGTGACTGACCTAACGGACGCATTTCATTATTGCTATTGTGTACTTATTGACGGTGTTCTCTTGAAGACACGAAAAGACCAAACTACTCCATCTGAGTTGCGTAGTATTTATATCACGAATAGAACAATACACCTTGATTTCTTTACAAACTGAAAACTCGTTTTCCTTACGAAAGATGTTTCGATAATGATTCGTAATATTGGAGAAGACGGGTGATTACTATAGCTGTTGACAAAAACACGAAACAATTAAACACTTTCCCACATGCATAATCATTTTGTCGTATCTAAAAACTTTAAAAAAAAAAAAACAGTGGCAAAAGTAGAAATTTCACATAATGAAAAGTTTCTCCTTTTTACACTACGATTTAAACTCTATTCAATAATACTAATTTCATTTATAGATATGTTCAATATGTGTGTCTATATAATATTACACAGTCGGTTGTTACATATATGGCGTATGCTGGAAAGGGTAAACTAATGGAACCACATTCGTGTTTTAGATGTTTTGTAATTAAACACAATTACCATTAGCTGAGTCGGTCTGTGCGAAAAGGTCCATCTCGAGGGCTTGTCGTGAAATGGTTGTAACTAAAATTAGTATTTTTTTTACCAAGCTTAGTTACCTCGCCATAAAGCCTTTATAAGCTTTAAATCAATTTTCTTGGTAAACAATGAAAATTTAGGTGCCATTGCTCGTTTTGAGCAATGGCACCTAAATTTGCATTGTTTACAAAAGGGTCAAAATTGCCCCTAAACCAGGGTTTGCAAAATAGGTTTTTAGTTAAAACCGTTTCACACCAAGCCCTCGATCTGCTCAGACCAGACTTATCAAAATCTACACCGGTTGACACATCTTCTTACAAGCTGATGCAAGTAGTATTTTAACGATGAATATCCTTATCAGCCTAATCAGAATCGCAAGCTGATCTGCATCTACAATGTTCACAAAAAATGTCAATGTATATTGTTTCAAATAGACGATGCATCTAGTTTATGTCATCTTTGGTCATCAAATAAACTGTTTATAGATGTCATTATACACCAAATAAATGTCTTCTTTGTTTCCATGTAAATCAACCAGTTTCAACCATCAATTGTTACACGTTATGAGCGTTTCTCAGGTAGAACACCATATATCATTGAAAGGTGTTACATCTAAGCTTTAAAACAATCCAAAGAAAGTGCATTGTGTAAAAAAAAATTCTCCCCGCAAAAAAAACGGTTACCGTCATTTTGGACGAAACTGATTGTTCACATACTCTCACTTTCAAACAAGGTCAAAATATTAAAAACAAGAAATATTATTTGATATTTTATCTTACTTATTAGAATGACAGACAACAATAACGTTAAATATGTAATATTTGGTTTATAAATGTTTTAGTTCCTATATATACTTTGGTTTTGATATGAATGAGAGAGGGGGGAAAAAAGCTTGCGAACCACAGACCTTTCACTTGACAATCCAAGTCAACATCCATTACACTAGCGCAACATGACATTAATACCGTTCAAGGTCCAGATTACGCGAGGCTCCCAAAAGGTGTATTATGTAACAAAGTATAAGTTTCAATTGACGATAAATAACGGAAAACTTATCATTTTTCAAAAATAATTAATATTTTACTCTTAAATATGATATTTCATACGTTTTTCACTGAAATTTATTTCTTAAGGAAAACAATTAAAGGTTAGTATGCAGAACATTTCATTTTAAAACTTCACCTCATCGGTGCCTCTCGTAGGATCGCCAACTTAACTATGAACCAATCAAAACGTTTCATTTCCTTTATTTCTTCGAAATTAATCATTAAATACAACATTTGATTGGTCTACAATCTAGATCATTTGTTTAACATCTAGGTCAAAACCCAGGTTAGTCGGCTAGTCGCCGAATAATCGCCGAAAAATGTCAAATCAATCATTTCCAGTGCATTTCCATTTCCTATACACATTTTCAATGTAATTTAACTCAAGCTCATATATTCAATGCATTCTGGTGAAGGTATACACTCATATCCGTGCTAACAAAGCTTTTTTACGGACTATTTAGCGTAATTTTACATTAACTCTTTCAGCGCCAAAGGCAATATTGAGGTTTTTGAAAACAATACAGATTCAGGTGGGTCAGCTCATGACGAGCTGTCTCACCTGAAATCAGCATTGTTTGCCTTTTAGTTATCAAAATAGTCTAAACTTTTATTACATGAGAAATGGAGACGCCCGATTTTGAACATGAAAGAGTCTACGTTAAACAATTCGGCGCTGAAAGAGTTAGAGTCGTAATTTGGTCGTTACCATTCTCCGAAAGCGTCATTGATGCGTTAACAGCTAGTTGACGGTGTACGAATATCCTAGTCTGATGTAACCTGCACCTACCATTATAGTATAGGGTCAGGTATACGCCAATAATGGCGGCGGCTTTTGGAAATTTTGTAGGAAGCAAACGGCTATAGAGGCAACCTTTTCGTGGACCAACCTTTTAAACTCCGCAATTAGCTTGATTCATTACTTGAGCCGTCTCGAGAGAAAACCAACATTGTTGACTCTGCGTTAAGTATCGACCCGGATCAGCTTAATCATGCTGCGCGGGCTCAATGGATAGACACTTTTCGCCTCCTATGGAGTTTCTGTTTCATGAATCATTAACTATATACCTCTATCCCCCTGAGACGGAATGTGTCGGTCCGGATCAGCCTGCGCGGACTGCGCAGGCTGATCTGGATCGATATATTACGCAGAGGCCATAATGTCGGTTTTCTCGCGGGACGGCTCATTTGTGTATTGATTCCAACCATCAAGTTATAATTGTAGAGTTTACGAAAACCAGGTGTATAATTACTGTTTTACTATCTATGCGATCACGATATTTAAGCAGGGGGTGACAAAGCTAGTCGCCATTGTTGGTTTATGCCAGACGCACTAATTTACTTGTGTACGCCGGTTATAGGACTAGGAAGATCCGGACGCGTTAATGTTTTCACGGGGTCTATTTCTGGAAAAAAGACGATTGGGCACGGCTGTGAGGTTGGAAGTTTTGTGGGCATGTCTCACCAAATTGTCTTTACTCGGACCCCGCATTACGACTGACTGGCTGGTGACAGTTTGCTGTCCCTTTTATTCTTCTCTACGAACTAATTATTTTGGAAAATTACCTTGGCCGAATGTTCAACTTTTTGTCAATATGCTGTCTTCTAATCAGAACAAAATGATATTTAATTGCCAAGTATTTACGAGATGCATTTAATCTCCGTAATGAACAATTACAGAATGCTATTACAACATGATATACTGCCAGTTAATATTATACCAGGTTGTAATACATGATAAAAAATCGAATTATCTTTGTTATCATAATATGTGTACGTAAATACTGTTTGTATGTTTTGTACGGTTTATATATATATATTATTTTTTTCTTTGCCATATGTGTTCACTGTTAAAATTTATATTTGCCAAAGGCGTGTAAATGCTGAATATGCCGAATAAAATTGAAATTGAAATAGTATAAATGGACCACTAGTACTGGTAATTTGCCCAAGAAACGCCGTGATATAACTGCAAAACATTGTTGAAAGCGGCGTAAAGCGCTAAACAATGAATCAATCAATTATTGGACAGGAAACATCGCTGAATGAACCCTTTCCAACACAAAAACAAATCTACAGCAGACTATTTTTAGAGACAAAATACATTTACTCACAACTAAAGAAAAAAAAACTCTCTAGAAATGAAAAAAAAAAACAAGTATCAAATAGAGTTGAAAAACTTTGTGGCAAAGGGAGAATTTGCTCATGATGAGAAATTTCAACTTTTGCCACAATGTTTTCAGCAGTCAGAAAGTGTCTAGAATAGAGAAACGATTAACGGTTTACACTTGTTATATGTTTCTCTGCCTTCCTCTTTTAAACATTTCAAGTCAGAAGATATCGAGGGCTTGGTGTGAAACGGTTGTAAATAAAATTTATATTTTTTTACCAAGGTTAATCACCTCGCCATGAAGTTTTTATAAGCGTTAAATCAAAGGGGTCAAAATTGCCCCTAAACCAGGGATTACAAAATAGGTTTTTAGTGACAACCGTTTCACGCCAAGACCTCGATATAGTTGTTGCCTCTTATAAGAGTCAGGTCGTTTCAAAAAGGAGGGAATCATTTGTTTCGATGCTACTTTATACTGAGCACGTGAAAAAACCAAATGGTCTTTTTCGAAAATCGACCGGGTACCATCACATCCTTCCCCCCTGTCCCTATAAACGTTCTGCACCTGTCAAATGATCGAGATTCGCGTACACAACGGGTCTACGAGAGCTGCAATGCGTATGTTGAACCAGAGTAATTGGTCGTTACGACTACATAAAATAATGAGTATATAGTCTATAGATCTCATATAATATCGAAAGAACTGCATCGCGCTATCAGACATCCAGTTTCACGAAACGACTTAGGTTAGTGCTCAGCTGGTGTTGCGGGTTCGATCCCCAGTCAGGTCATACCAAAGACGTATACAATTGGTAGTAATTGCTGCCCTCCTTGGTGCCCAGGAGTGTGGGTTGACATTACGACTGACTGTCTGGTGTCAGGATAAATAGATAATAGAACTGGTAATGTACACAGGTAACGCCGTCATATAAGCTTTTGTTTGTTTGTTTGTTTGGAGTTTAACGCCGCTTTCAACAGCTTTGGTCATATCACGGCGGTCAGTGCACCTACCCATGTTTTCCTGGCTTTCCCACACCAGTACTTACACAACATTCTTTCGAAGCCACTGACTACTTTCTCACATAGATCAGAGGTGGTGAGAGGCAATGGAAAACATCGCCCGAAAGAATGTCGCCGCAACCGGGTATCGAACCCGTGACCTCCAGATCACGAGTCAGATACGCTACCAATTGAGCTACCCGGCCGGGTCGTCATATAGGTAAGTAAGTAAGTAAGTAAGTAAATTGTTTATTACTGTGACATGTGTTACAAAGCATTTATAGTATAAATTTATTCTTTAACAATTATTATTAACACCCGGCCCCATGGGCCTATAAGTCACCAAAACATATATATTTCATAATATCATACAAATATACAAGATATATATATACAAAAAAGTGTGATCGGACGTGCAATTAGTCATTTTATTCGGTCGTATAAACAAATGTAGAAATCATTTAATAATAAATAATCAAATTATCTAATAGAGTAGAGTAATAATTCTGTTTCATTTAATCAAAACCTTAGAAATAATTGTGGGGAAAAGTGGATATAGATTATCCATTCACCAAAATGATTTCAAAGTTTGTTTGTGTGTAGCATCGAAAGATATCTACTTGTGATAACATTCTCATTTAATTAAACAATATACTCCGTCTTATAGCATATACGCATTAACTATAACATATAACTGGTAAGCGGTGTTAAACATCAAGCAATCAAACAATCAATCAATGGGAGACATCGGTCAGTTATCTCCCTTTGATACTCTCTACATCTAGCTAGGTCCTATCATTTGGTTTCCTCTGTTTTTATCATTGGTTTCTTTGCACTGGATGGTGCACTTATGAATTGCATTTTCTTGGCAAACTGTTATTAGATTGATAAGTAATTCCACATTTGTTTTCTTTATATACTGCTTTGTACATTTTCTGTTTTTAATCAACACTTTAATTAACACATTTATGATTAATGTGTACAGAGTAATTGCAATATCTCATTGCGAAATAGCAATAAAGACAAAGGATTCCACCTAAAAGGACCTACCAACTATTTGGTTTTCCTTGGTCTTTATCTGACAAGGGAGATAATATAATTGTCACTAATGTCCCTAATTATTGATTGTTAACAACCTTTTGAGATTGGTAAACGATACACTCCTTTGATTAACATTTCAATTGTGTTAACCCTTTCCCACCTGCAGACGCATTTAGACACAACAGCAGCAGACGACTTCTGGAAACATTGTGGCCAAAGGTGAAATTGCTCATCATCAGCAATTTCTCCTTTGGCCACAATGTTTTCAACTTTATTTAACAATAAAGCTATCTTTTATGGAGTGTTTTCAGGTTCTTGTCTAGATGTTTTCAAAGTCGTCTGCTGCAGATTGGTTGTATGTGGGAAATGGTTAATTATAAAATATCGTCTGTAAATTATGGAACGTTCTAACTCTCACAGCTCCAACGGGAATGTGGAGATCTTTGACGAACACTGCATTTTTAGTTTAATCAGTTCGTTACGAACTTTCTCACATTAAATAAGCATTGTTTGCGTTTTAGTTGATATTAATATTACTATAATCTTCTTACATGAAATATGGAGTAGTCCGATTTTGGACATTGAAGAGTCCACTTTAGGGAATTCGGCGCTGGAAGGGTTCAAATGCACAAAGAGCCATCACCTCGCGATTCCTGAAACAGAAAATCCAAAGGAGGCGAACGAAGTATATCCGGATTGGCCTGCGCTGCATGCTTATGCTGATCCGGATCGATACTTTACGTAGAGTTCATAATGTTGGTTATATCTTGGAATGGCTCATTTAATATCTGTCTGTTTATCCATGATATTGTATATATGTATATGTTTAGCCAGGGTTTGGAAGCCGCCGCGGCGGTCATGACAAAGTGCCCTTGAGCAATGAACGTTTCCTAGTCTAGTACTGTTTAGTTTAACCAGGGGTCACGAATAAGTAAACGGTTATCGTGATATAACTGAAATAATGTTGAAAACAGCGTTAAACCTCAATACAACAATTTTGGACAGAGATTTCTTCACACCCTCTAGGACTAATTGGCGATCATAGTAGAGCCAGACAAAATTGCGCGTATGGGAAGGTTTATCCGGATCTACATTGTCACCTTCTCTAAGACTAATTGGCTATCAGAGTAGAGCCTCATAAAATTGCGCGAATGCAAAGGTTAATCCGGATCTACATGGTCACATTCCCTATGACTAATTGGCAATCATAGTAGCGCCAGATAAAATTGCGCGAATGCGAAGGTTAATCCGGATCTACATTGTTTGCGAATCCCACGTGGCTGGGAGAAGAACGGGTGGGGAGGGTTAGGTACTCACGGCCAAAATAATGATATGGCATTGTGACAGAACTCCGTCTCGTAAAGAGAACCCTAACTGGACCAAGAAACAGATTTTGGATTAATGCATATGATTGGATTCGAGATAAGCCTCGTGACGTTGCCATAGATACTATTGGGTATAAACCCCATCCTCTCCCAGGAAAAGAGATTATATTAAGTTGTCTTTCTTCGGAACGCAGTATTCGTCCTCATGGGGACTTTTAAAAATATACAACAATTATTAAGGCTCTCGGGAAAATGTTACAAATGATGTCATGTTCTCGACTGAGAGTATTGATCATATTATTTACCTTTTCCGTCTTCCCGCATACAACCAATCTGCAACAGACGACTGAAAAAAAATCTGTGAAAACATATGAAAAATCTCAATATAAGACCATATAATTAGTTGAAAAAAGGAAAAGATTGCTCATGCGTTTAGCGATGTTGACACTTCCACGATTTTGAGCGAAGGTTCGCAAAGCAATCTGTACTTTATAGCAGGTCTCCTTTCGAAAATGCAACGTTCGGCCGCAACCAAGTTGAACATCGCGCAAGAATTTGCAAATACTGCATTTGATTGGCTCTCATTCGCATCCCACCATTTTAGACTTGCCTTATAAAACAAGTCCACACAAACCGTCCGTGAATGAGTTCAAAACGTTATTAAATTGTGGACATGATAGTTGTAATTATGTAAATAAAACTACATTTTGATTTCATGGACAGAATCTGTAGAACAGTCACTTTAATCAACGATTTTTTGAAGCATTATTTACATACGAAGAAAACTGATGAACTGAAACGAACATTATGACCTGGTAGGTTTCGTACATTGTCATGAATGAACTTTCGGTAGTTAACCCTTTCCGCGCTAGAATATAACAACAATGCAGAGGACAAATTTTTTCAACTTTTGTTGAAGGGATAACAGTAACAATTCCTCCTTTTTTACATTATGTGCCTAGCCCTCAGTAAGAAGATTCTTTCAAATACCCTTTTCTGCGACTATCCTTATGGAATGTTCCCCTAGCAGACAAAACTTTGACCAGAAATGTAGGTAATATCTAACCTTTCTTCGAAACATACTCAAGAAATGATTAATTGACTAATTTACAATCTGTAGGATTTATGGAAACAAGGGGAAGTGCGATGCCAAAAGAACAGTAACTGTGTTTTATTATACCTCACGTGACTTTGTAATGTTAAATTCTCATATACTCATCATGGGAAATTTCTTATTGTCTCATGCTAAATGTAAGTTTTTGACCGGTTAACAGTATACTGTTGCATGGCACGCGCGTCTAAAATGTTGGTCATGCACGTACATGACGTCATTTGAAACAATAACGTCACCGTTTAGACGCGCCAGCCATGTAACAGTATACTGTTAACCGGTATATTATTATGTGTGTGTTATATTGTAGTATATCTACTCATGTTCACCTCTCCTACAAAGGTACAGAATAAATTGAATTAACTTGTAATTGTGTTCGGTATAATAAAATAAATATCGCATGGCTTCCAGTGTGACAGTACAGATTCATTCTTTCAGTTGTCAGTTCGCAGCATCAACCCATATTCATTAAATATGTTTCTCCCTTTTCATCCAACTTTCCACTGACAAACTGCTTCTCTACAATACAGATTCATTAGCATTGTTATCAAAATATTATAATGCTCTCATTACATAAAACAAACGGAGTCACCCGATTTTGAAGTCTTCTTCGGTAAATTCGGCGCTGAAATATTTATTCATTTCACCTGGTCAAAGGTCTAAAACAGCATATGAGGTCATGGTATGTGTATAATCTTTTATATTTGATGTTGTATTTGTATTTATCCCCAATCTGAGATTATTAGAACAATAACCTGACAGTATATTCTATTCTGTGCGGTTGTATTATTCCAGATGTAAGAAGATGTCTTATAAGTAGCGCCTCTGGTGGTATGACAGTCAATTATTTCTACAGAATTGTACAGCAGACATTGGCGTTAATTTGTCATATAGTGATACGTAATACGACACCCGAGGGATGTTCGTCAAAGCCATGTCTGTGAAATTAATTTAAATCGACCCTTTCCCACATATTGACGCATTTTGACGCATCTGCAGTAGACGACTCTTGAAAACATCGTGAAAAACAGACATGTTTTTGAACAGACATGGCCAATATTCAAACTTGGCCTACATATCATCAAGACAAACATTCTGGTACAGTTTTAACATGTTCAAGTTAAAAATGTAGCCTCCAGAGTGTTAACAAGATATTTCCCTTCAATTTGGCCAAGTGACCTAGTTTCTGACCCAATATGACCTTTATTCGAATTTGACTTAGATATCATAAAGACAAACATTATTATGAGAATGCCGTTGATACCTCCACAGCGCTTGCGGGCACCTGTACAGCACGATTGGGTCGCCCGGTTAAGGGAGAGGTTGGCGTTTGCACGCTACCGCTACAACTAAGTTCTTGGTTCTTTGGTGGCTGGAGAGAAGAGGCATGGTCTCAATCACTTCACTGCCACTCTCCCTCTCTTGTGGGTTCTGCACCCTCTTTCTCCTTCAGTCCTCCCGTCTTTTCTAGGGCATCTTGTAGTACTATTCCTCTGAAACTGTTGTGATAAACTGTGTGTTAACTTGTTAACTTCTGTGAAGAGCGCGACTGGATGATCTGATGAATGATGCGATGAGCCGGCTTTTTTAACCTGCGAGCCACAGTGGGTGGTCGGCCAGACGCAAGGAGTCTCAAAAAGTTCCGACCGGAAATGCCTAGAAATCCGCCTCATAGACCCTCTATCTGATTCCTTCAGCCATTTTGATTGTTTGAAAAACATGGCCGCCAGGGGGGCGGGGCTATTTTGCCTTATATGGCTATAATGAAAACTTAAAAAATCTTCTTCTCCAAAAGTGTCAGGCCGATTTTCAAATAATTTTGTAGAAATGTTTCTTGGATGACCCTCTTTTTTAGATTCCTTTAAGCCAAGTTGATTGGTCGAAAGACATGGCCGCCAGGGGCGGGGCTATTTTGCCTTATATGGCTATAGTAAAAACTTAAAAAATCTTCTTCTCCGAAAGTGTCAGGCCGATTTTCAAAAAAAATTGTAGAAATGTTCCTTGGATGACCCTCTATGAGATTCCTTCAAGCCATGTTGATTGGTCGAAAAACATGGGTGCCAGGGTGGGCGGGGCTATTTTGCCTTATATGGCTATAGTGAAAACTCAAAAAATCTTCTCCTCCGAAAGTGTCAGGCCTATTTTCAAATAATTTTGTAGAAATGTTCCTTGGATGACCCTCTATCTGATTTCTTCAAGCCATGTTGATTGGTCAAAAAACATGGCCGCCAGTGGGCAGGGCTATTTTGCATTATATGGCTATAGTGAAAACTCAAAAAATCTTCTCCTCCGAAAGTGTCAGGCCTATTTTCAAATAATTTTGTAGAAATGTTCCTAGATTCCTTCAAGCCAAGTTGATTGGTCGGAAACTATGGCTGCCAGGGGGCGGGACTTATATAGCTAAAGTGAGAAAAAAAATCAGATGAGCGATGCCAGGGCCATCATGGCCCTCTTGCTAATTCATAATATGCTTTTGAAAACAATATACATATTCAGCAGAAGAATTTTGAAAACATAAAGGTTGACATCCATATCTCTATGTGCAGACATTAGGCTCATTCCTGCAAGCATTTTCTTCGCCATTGATGATCTTTAGTCGGACTTCACGAGGCCAATAGTTGAAATTCTTTCTTCGAACTCGCAACTTGTCACCAAAAATGCGATCGCTATCCAACGAATTGTGTGGACATTCGGATCACATTCCTGTCGGCTACATGAACTTGTATAGTAGGTACTGGCCCCGAGGTAAATCTTCCTCTTCTCACGCGACTTCTTTGTTTACCATTCATTTTCCCTCGCACGGGACCTACGGGTCCCCCCGGTAAATCCGCCACTGCAATTGTCACATATATCGGTGTACTCACGCCTTAAGTTTTTCACAGATGTTCCAACAACATTATAATGATTTATTTTGGGTGATCTTAACCTTTTAAATGCAGTTTTGTTGAATCCATGATGAACTATTTTTCTGGCGCAGTCACCCTAAAATGCGTTATATGGTGTTAACAGAAATTGGCAGGCTGCCAACTCCGAAAGAATGGTTTCAATAACAAAATAAATGCTGCTATGAAATTATATGTAGGAGACGGACTTGGACCCGATGTGTGAAACATTTATTGCTAAGAAGTTGAAATCCAAAACCGTTAAATACATCGAGAACAATCCCATATTTTAAGTATTCCATAGAAACGCACGAACATGTGGGGCGGTCATGCTTAGAGGATCCAAACGTCCGTGTTCCGTTGTAGATTCAATACAGTGATGCAGATTGTACAACTCTACAAGAAACCCACTGTTTTTGTGTGTTTTTCATTGATCTTTTTAAGCCGTTTTAAACATTGTCATCTTATGCTTCCTGTGTAAATAAAGCAGTACTAGGCTAGGAAATGTGCCCTTCACATTGGCACTCCATCATGACTAAACTAACCGAAAACTAGTAAGCCCATGATTGTTTGCGTTTTCGTGAATTTAAAGGAATTCACCTTCTCATTGAATTGCTTTAATTTCATCAGAAAAACAGTGTGTATGGTCGAAGTATATTGTTTTATAATATGAACTTATTTTAGGCTAGAATGTTTCAAGCAGATTACTTTAACAATACCAAATCCCAAGAACAGTAAACTATTTGACCCAATTCCACCTGCATACGCATTATGGCCCAATTCAACCTGCAGACGCATTATGACCCAATTCCACTTGCATACGCAATATGACCCAATTCCACCCGCAGACGCTTTTTGACCCCATTCAACCTGCAGACGCATTATGACCCAATTCAACCTGGGACGCTTTTTGACACAATTCAACCTGCAGACGCATTATGACCCAATTCAACCTACAGACGCATTATGACCAACTTCAACCTGCAGACGCATTATGACACAACTCAACCTGCAGACGCATTTTGACACAATTCAACCTGCAGACGCTTTATGACCACATTCAACCTGCAGACGCATTATGACCCAATTCAACCTGCGACGCTTTTTGACACAATTCAACCTGCAGACGCATTATGACCCAATTCAACCTACAGACGCATTATGACCAAATTCAACCTGCAGACGCATTATGACACAACTCAACCTGCAGACGCATTTTGACACAATTCAACCTGCATACGCTTTATGACCACATTCAACCTGCAGACGACCCGGCCGGGTAGCTCAATTGGTAGCGTATCTGACTCGTGATCTGGAGATCACGGGTTCGATACCCGGTTGCGGCGACATTCTTTCGGGCGATGTTTTCCATTGCCTCTCACCTCTGATCTATGTGAGAAAGTAGTCAGTGGCTTCGAAAGAATGTTGTGTAAGTACTGGTGTGGGAAAGCCAGGAAAACATGGGTAGGTGCATTGACCGCCGTGGTATGACCAAAGCTGTTGAAAGCGGCGTTAAACTCCAAACAAACAAACAAACAAAACAACCTGCAGACGCATTATGACCCAATTCAACCTGCGACGCATTTTGACACAATTCAACCTGCAGACGCATTATGACACAATTCAACCTGCAGACGCATTATGACACAATTCAACCTGCAGACGTATTATGACACAATTCAACCTGCAGACGCATTATGACACAATTCAACCTGCAGACGCATTATGACACAATTCAACCTGCATACGCATTATGACACAATTCAACCTGCAGACGCATTATGACACAATTCAACCTGCAGACGCATTTTGACACAATTCAACCTGCAGATGCATTTTGACACAATTCAACCTGCAGACGTATTTGATGATCATCCAGCGCCCTCAGTCGAGTAAATTTAAGTTTCGATTTTTTTTTTTAAAGTTTTTGCATCTATTTCCAGTAACCTCGACTACCATTTTGTCACGTACAGAAAAAGTAATTCTAAATACCGTTAACAAGAACAACAACCATTTCTGGATGTTTGTTTCATCTCTTCCAGTGACATGAACTGTCATTTTGTTACGTACATAAAGGTTATTCTGAATACATTTCAATACAAACAAGGGCTATTGATCGAGTGGTCGTGAGTTAGAATCCCGACTCGGCCATTAATTATTTCCGAAAATTGAGAAAAGTCAACTGCGCTTAGTAGTAATCTATGTGTCGTGAGAAGGTAGCCAGCTGACTAGAGATAATGTTGCGTGGAGTAATGAGACGTAAGGTTAATTGGCCGCAGTGATATACCTGATGTGACTGAAATGCATTGACGTTCAGTCAATTAATGTAATGCATCGTCCATCGTAGCGATAATTACGGTTTCCGAGTTATATTTGTCGAATAAAATGTCACGATTGCATGTAATCGTGCAATGCATATTCTTGCAATAGGGTAATAATGATTAAAATTAGAAATGATTTAAAACGAGGCTGTCAATTTTGTCTGCAATTTCAAGCCGTTCATCATTCCAACGGATTTTCATTTTTCAATTTCAGACAGGATAAACACCTCGTGAAATCCGTTTGTTTTTTTGTTCTCATATAATCGCGTCAGGCTATCTGGGGTCTTATTGACTTTCCGATTTGAGATAATTTAAAAAAAACACTACTAATATAACTAGTGGAGCTACGCATCTGGAATATCGTCGATAACTACATTTAGCTCTCCATCACGTATGGGCGGACTGAACAGATTCTGGTGAAACTGTGCGCATGCGCAGGCTCCCCTGAGTCTTCATTGTACGCAGATGCATCAAGGTCCAATACAGCTAGACGTGGCTTATCTCTTACCCATATACGGACGCATTTTGACGCATCTACAGAACCCCCTCGATGGTGTAGTAGTGGTAGAGCGTCTGCCTCGGGTACGGGAGGTCGCGGATTCAATCCCCAGTCGGGTCATACACAATACTATAGAAATGTTAGTAATGGCAGCATTCCTTGGGGCTCATTACGACTGACTGGCGCTTGTGTCAGGATCAATGGATCAGATGTACTGGTAACTTACCCAGGGAACGCCGTGATATATGTGTTATTAGCCCTTTGATATAACTGGAAAAAAAGGTTGAAAGCGGTGTAAAACAAGTAATGCATCTACAACAGACGATGGCTTTTTAAGATATCATGGCAAAAGAAGAATGTGCTCATAATGACTAATCTTTCTCTTGCCACAATGTTTTTTATTCTATTCCACTTTCTTGTTAAAGGATCTTCTAAAATAATGCCAAGATGTTTTCAATGTTGCGTGCTTCAGATGCGTATAAATATAAGCAAGGGATAACTGTAAACCCTTTCCCATATATATAGACGTTGTACTACCCCTCTGCAGCAGACGACTTTTGAAAACATTGTGACGAGAGAAATTGCTCAAGATGAGCAATTTCTCCTTTTGCCACAATGTTTTCAACTTCATTCAATAATTATATTTTCATTAAATTAGATTGTTCATGTGTGTGCGGGTATGTTATCAATGTCGCGTGGGCAAGGGATAAATGTTAAAGGTGCTGAATTCCAGATGAACAATTTTGAAATGTTGAAACTTCTGCAAATATTGCTTATAGTGACAGCAAAAGTAAGTAATATATAGTTAAAAACCCTTTTGGTAGTAAATGTTGAAAAACAGTCAATCGAAAGTCATGAAAATGTTCAAAATTTGGCCTACTGGGTATGTATACCCAATAAAACTGAAGCATAGACGATCAATATATATATTTATTGAACTGGAAAGTGAAATTATTACTCTAATGTTATCCCAGACTTATGATTCTAATATTTCAAGACAACCTTTGAACATTTTTAAAACTTTGACTTTACTTTCTATAATCTGGAGAGTTCGGCACCTTTAAAGGATAACAACATGTGATCGGAGTAAAAGACGCCGATAGACTTTGGTGTGTATATGACGTTAATGGACTCCGTAGCATAAAGCTTGAGAAAACAGTGTCCTCTCCGTTTTCGCCATTCAGTCGAAGAAACTTGTTGTGACAACAGAAGAAATTGTTAATCATGAGCAATTTTATGCGGGGGATTCAGCTATCCTGAATACCTCCGTATATTGTCATGCTCAGCTTTCAGGAAGTGTAAATTTGTAAATTGTTTGTGCTGCCGTCTGTTTTTAAATGGACAATTTTTCTTGATTGTCCAGGGATCAGTTAAATACGTTTCACAACAAGCTAAACAGTATGCACATTATACAAAGTAAACGTACACAATGTAAAGTTTTAATCCATGAAGTTGTATACATAATTTAGAACTTTAAGTTAGACATAAGGATCTTAAATGTTTCTTTGAAATATATGGAAAACAAGTAGCTTAAAAGCGGGTAGCTCAAAAACCTTTTGAGAAATTCAATACGGATATACGCCTGTCGTGTATCGTCAACATTTTCCCGTGTTAACACTCTACAAGCTACAGTTTGCATCGGATCTTCATGAAAGTTTATCAAAACATTCATCTCCATCAAATCTTGGACGATTTTGAAACTGGGCCATTTGAGGTCAAAAACTAGGTCACTAGGTCAAATTAAAGGAAAATCTTGTTAACACTCTAGAGGCCTTATTTTCAACTTGAGCATGTTGAAACTTTATCAGAATGTTTGTCTTGATAATATGCAGGTCAAGTTCAAAAAGTAGGTCACTAGGTCAAATTGAAGGAACCTTGTTAACACTCTAGAGGCCGCAATGTTTGTATTAATGATATCCAGGTCAAGTTCGAATATGGGTCACATTGGGTCAGAAACTAGGTCACTAGGCCATATTTAGGGAATTTCTTGTTAACTCTGTAGAAGCATCTTTTTTGGCTACAGCAGCTTGAAATTTGGTCAGAATTCTATCTAAAATGATACCTAGGTCAAGTTTGAATATGGGTCAAGTCGGGTTAAAAACTAGGTCACTGGGCCAAATTAAAGGAAAATCTTGATAACACTCTGGATACTGCATATTTAGCTTGAGCATGTTGAAACTTGATCAGGATGGTTTTCTTGATGATATCTAGGTAAAGTTCAAAAATGGGTCATGTTGGGTCAAAACGTAGGTCACTAGGTCAAATTGAAGGAAAGTCTTGTTAACACTCTAGAGCCAACATCCCCCGCATTTGAGTACTTTCAGTACTATGATTTCTTTTGTCACCCTGTTTTTAACATTCGTCTGCTGCAGATGCCTCATAATGCGTCTGCAAGTGGGTATCCGACAAAAGGTCCATGCATTGTTCATAATGGACTTACACAAAGTATATTCACAGTAAAGTTCAAAAAGATCGAAATCCGACTCGACCATAACAGTTTAACCCTTTCTCACATACATCAATTCTGCAGAAGACGACTTTAAAAATATATAGGCAAAAACACGGAAAATCTCTATAAACGAAGGTTAAATTGTTGAGAAAAGTTGAAAACATTGTGGCAAATGGAGAGTTTTGAGCAATTTCACCTATTTTTTTAAGGTATTCAAAAATCGTTTGAATACCCGAAAATGCTCTCGATTGCCGACCCGTGAACGCGGAACCTAAAGTCGAAACTTGAACCGTGCTGTCCCAGTCAAGACCCTAGGCGCCCGAAATGGCTACGCAATCCCGTGTGATGATGAATAAATGATATGCTTCAAAATATTCTTGATTTGCTTATAACATTCCAATATGTATTACTATCAAATCAATATGATGAAAACATTCCGTCAGTATGCTAATGGCATATTAACTTTTTCGACATTTCTTTATATCCAATAAGATTTGCATAATACTTGATCGGTCGGTATTCCAGAGACTTAATATTATTGTAAATACTATGTTTATGATTTTACCTAATCTAATATGAACAATTATAATGTATTACTAACTAATTCCCATCGTAGGACTGCAATACAACATTTACTAAGTCTCCCATGCAATATATCCTAAAGGTTGAACAACTCTATATTATTGGCAGCCAAATAGGTTATGATAATGTTATTGATTAGCGACCAACTTACTAGATCCTATCTTTAGGCAATCATGCATTGGGAATCGAATTGAACGTCAACCAACAAATGGGCACCAATGAACAGACTCATGGTCGCATTCAAATCTGAACCATTCGAATTCTTCCTTATGGTAGAATATCTGAATGAGCACATATCAATGCGATCAGGAAAAGCACACTCCTAAAATGAGTCTGTCTGGAAATATAACATTGGACTCTGTTGACTTTCAATCCGAATAGTTAGATTTTGTTATGTGTTTATTACTTTTTTATCACTAGAATTGAGAAACTATAGCTCTTAAAATTAAACAGACAATCAATTGTAGAAAAACATTGTGCTAAAATATAGTCTGTAATATATATATTTAATCTATTTATCCTATAAAACACAATTGCAATTATAGTCTGCAATTTATATATATTTAGAAATAGTCAAGTAATAATATTTTTATATCTTCCATCCCCCGACCCAATAATAGAGACACAAAAATATATGAACAATCTGCTAAAAAATAGTCCGTCTACTAATTGAAATTAAATTAAATATTGAAATAAACGACAGCTGCTCGCAAAATTGTATTATTGCCGAGCGCGAGGGTAAACAACGTCATAAATCATCATCATCGTGTCCTAAATACATGCTACACAGTGTCCGTAAGTGATTGATTGTGAGGTTTATTGAGTTAAACGCCGTTTTCATTTTAGTTGTATTTTATGTTATATCACGGCGGCTTATTCACCTAACATGCTAACATCTGGCATTCTCAAACCTGTAGTCCGCACTACATTCTTCCTTGGTTATATGCTACTTTCCTACAGAGAATATAAAGTAGATTATACAAGAGAAAGTTGATGCGAGTCATCAATGTCGCCGGCAAAGACTGCATTAATTTATTTGTTAACACACACATACATTCTTGACTTTCATTAGTCCAAACATTTGTCAAAAAAGACACACACAAATACAGTTTAAAACATTTATCCTCATATGTTTAAAAAGGAGAATACACTTGATATACCATATCAGCTAAATTGTTTATTTAATTCATTGATGCATACAATATATGTATTGCGCAAGAGACATGCCAGTTGCGAGTAACATTGCAATTTAAATGGCGGCAAGTATGAAATTAATTGGGTGCGAAAGGACCGATTTTCTTTTATTCTTAAATTATTGTTTATCAGAGTTTGTTCTTTTCTTAATTTGTTTCAAGCCAACATTTAATATCACCTATATTTATCATTTTAGTTTGTAGTATTAGGTTTTTGGGCATCTTTCGAAATGTTCGTCTCATGTCAAGATCGAGTCGTTGTGACATCGAAGAAAGTGAATACAAAATCAGACAAAGCTCTAGTGCCTGATTTATTCCACTGCATTCGATGAAGAAAAAAGCATTCTATATGATCTGTTATGTGAATAATATATTTTGTGTTAAAGGAAATGATTTAAGTCTTTGTGGTGAATCAAAAGTTTTCCTAAGTAGATTAAAAGTAAACAAAGGCCTAACAAGCCAATCAGAGAGCAAGCTGCTACCACACTATTTTTGGGGGTACGTGACGAAACAGGAAGGTAGGAAATGTAAATCAAAAAATGAAATAACTTAATTAATATGATTAATATCTGATTGATTTTGATATACTATTAAAATAAATGCATTAAATAATATATATATATATCAGATATTAATCATATTTAATAAGTGGTTTCATTTTTTTATTTACATTCCTGTTACGACAGGAATGTATTTACATTTCCTACATTCCTGTTTCATCACGTACGCCTTTTTTCGATTAGCAGACAATAAATAGTCCATACATTTTACTATTTAAGACATTTGTGCAATAACGTTGTATTCGAACTACACAAATCAAGACATGTCTTTTAATTTGGAAAAGAAAGTTTAGTAATGTTGAACAACTACTAAATAGAGAAAATGACTTTATTTGACTAAAAAAGGAGATTTTGACGTGATTTTATCCCGATTTTGACTGATTATAGTAAAAATAACAAAATATGCAAATTCTTAAAACATTCGAATATTTATTTCAATTTAGATGTGTTATAACTAAGTGTTTTTAAACAAACGCAATTGTAATAACTATGTTCAAGTCATTATAATTAGTTTTTTTCTAATAACAACTCGTCCTCCCATTTCATTTCTGAAAAGCTTTTAAAAACATAAGTCGCCGGCTCCTGCCCGGCGACTTATAATACTGGAAAAGGAATGACGATAGTCATAATGACGTATGTAAACCACCAGAAATAATAAAATGGCCAAGCCGAGGTTCAAACAAACAATACCTAGATTCTTAGACCTCGTCAACGAAAACTAAAGATTAACAGCTTGACAAAGTTCGTTATAGATACATATAGTTTATGAACAACAATAGCATGAACAGCCTATGATTTATATTCACAAATAAACATACAGAAATGGTTAAGACAATAAAATAATTGAAAAATAGTATAATTACATATATATGCACACACACTTGTAGTATATACACATATACATATACGCGTATACATACAAACATGTATATATTTATTTAGATATGACATTATTTGTTCAAGATAGGGCACTGTAACAGGCCGCATACAATGGATGCTCTTTTTTTTAAATGGATAATTTTCTCATTATCAAAATTATTGAGGCCGAAAGACGCAAGGTTATATAAATATGTTTTTCTTTCTGTGTTTAAAAGTTATGTTAACTTGTACATACTTGGACGTTGTACATAATACCGCTGTATGATGGTTTTTTAAAGCTATGTATATGATATTACTAATTTATGACTTTAATTAAGCTGTCACCTGTATTCAACAGCCATATTTTGACTTACCCGTGTGTGGCTGCCTGAGACAAGTTTGCCAGTACTGTAAGCGTCAACACACATTATGTAACGATACTATACAGAACAGAACAGAATTTATTTAATGTATACATATGAATGTATATTGTTAAATACAAAACATATTTACATAATATTTAACATCATGTAATAAACAATAGATATAGATACTTTTGTGTATATGATGACAAGTTCAGACGAGAATGAACAGAATTTTCAAATTTTATAAATATAGCTTTACAATAACACTGTATCTACTTAATTTTGGTTTGAACAAATTAATATAATTGAAAAAATAGAAAAAAGAAAAGAAATTTAACACATCGAAGCATTATTCCCGACGTATTGCATATCAAATGCTTTTATACCAATTTACAACAAAGCTTCAACAGACGAATTTAGAAATGTGTACAAATGAAAGTGGAATTAATGCAATGCAAATAATTTGAAATCATTGTTGCAAAGGGAGATATTGTTCATAATGGGCAATTTCTCCTTTTGCCACAATGTTTTATGAAGTCGTCTGCGGCAGATGCATCAAATTGAGTCAGCATGTTGGAAAGGGATAAACTTAAGGGATTTCAGGCATTTTCTTGGTGACCGGAAAAACAAAGTGCCACGTGTCCTTTAAAAGAACCATCAAATGAAAATCCCGTGTGTTCGGACTCTCTCGTTAGCGGCACTAATGAGTCTATCAAGGCAGTGCAATATCCGGTTACATTCCTGTAACGTTCCGGTGTCGTTCCAAAGCCAGTTAGTCCGATCGTCAAAACCCGGATTTAACTTTTTGTTTTGGTTTTGCCATTGGTGAATGCCACTGACAGTGACACTGTTTTATTTATAGATTCAATGTTCAATATTCTTTATTCCGTAAAGTGAGCTTTACACAGTATCTAGTTCCATACATATGAATATTATGACAGTATATGAGCAAATGTGCTACCTATTTCGGGTAAACAGTTATTAACTTTTGTGATCGGTAAATCATTCTCCGTGATATGCGGTTATCCCCTTGTTTGCAGCAATATGATTGCTTTGATTATATGTTATTTACGAGTCCTACCGTCCTAAACAAATGACCTAAAAATTCATCTGGTTCAGCATATACACAACTTTAGAATATGACCAATATTTTAAATCCATGAAATAATGATGATAGCTACAACAAAAAATCGACTTGCACTTCATAAAGTACTTCCTATGGAATAATTCCATAATTAATTGGACTACATTTGTGACGAGTCAAACTATCTTTTCCTATCATTTCTGTCGCTACAAAAAAAACCTCTCTGGACACAATTGTTGGAGAAATGGTATAGCAAAGTTCATACACCTTACCTATGGACGGTAACAAATAGTCAGTACAACATGTGGATAATGTTAATTTAACAATTTATTATATGCCTGGATATTTTCTGGCGCAAATAAATGTAGATGCTCATGCCCAGTTCAAACACGACGGATTAAAATACGTATACGGAACCAAATGGGGTAACGGTACGTCACAGAAATATGATGTGACATCATTGAAATATGCTTTTACGCCAATTATAAACTACAGTTGTTGTTATTTCTTTATTTCTTTATTTAGAATTAAGATATTTGTGTTTTGTCTTCAGTAGCGATACAGGTTTCAGTATTCTCTACTCAGGGCGTGGACAATTTGACATCTCTCTCGACCTTCGACTCGCGAGAAATCAATTATCCACGTCCCTCGTAGTACAACACTAAAACCTGTATCACTATTGCAACATAATATTCCCTATATATGTTTCGTATACAAGAGAAACTTGATGCAAAGCATCAATGTCGCCGGAAAAGACTGCATTGATTTATTTTTTTAACACACATGTATTCTTGACTTTCATTAGTCTAAACATACACATAATGTTTTCATAAGGACTAATTCCAGGATTTTTGAAATTCCACATAGATCTACAAATTTCAGGATTTCTTTTGGTCAGGATTTTGGATGTTTTGTATTTGTCAATAAAAAAAACCACAACAAATTAATACATTTTGGGATTTAAATCTACATGCAATAAAAAGCTATTAAATATTTCCATGTTTGAAGCAACAATGAAAACCTTTAAACGCTTAAAACATTGAGAAAACGGTTAAATTGCTGAAGACATGAACTTCCTCCTTTTTAATAATAATTATAATAAATATTTCACAGATGTTAAAATGTTTAAAAAGTAGACCACACTTGAAACAACATATCAGCTAAATTGTTTATCTAAATCGTTGATGCATACAATATATGTAATGTTTGGCGCAAGAGAAATGCCAGTTGCGAGTCCCATTACTATTTAATAGGTGGCAAGTATGAAATTAATTGGGTGCGAAAGAGCAGATTTTCTTTATTTCTAAATCTATTGTTTATCAGAGTTCGTTCTTCTCTTAATTTGTTTCAAGCCAAATAATCATTTAATATCACATATATTTAAACATGTAAGTGTGTAATATTAGCTATCTATCTGTAATAAGGTGTTTGAGCATTCTTTCGAAATGTTGACCCTCGATCGTTTCAAAATCGAGTCGTAGTGTCAAACATCGAAGAAAGTGAATAAAACATCAGGCAAAGCGTTATTGCATTCGAGAGAAAAAAGCATTTCTATAGTATCTGTCTTTCTCCTATATTCCACCCATGCACTCGTTTCGTGACGTTTAAGAAATCAATTTGTCGTGCGACATTTTTTGTATGCATAAAAAAGTCACTTTTCTAAGTTTACATTTTACTTCCGGTTACTTCGCTTTGTTAACATTTTGACAATATGAAACTAGGTCACAAACTGAGGAAAAGGCGTTTCGACGTTCACGACCGATAAACAGGCTTATATTTGAGACATATTTTCACCAATTATTCTTATTTTTGTTTCTGTTACCAGTTTATGTTGATACTTATCTATTAAAAGGAGAATTCGACGTGATTTTAATATCGATAATCGGCTGCAAGCAGGTGCGCGTATGTAATCAAATTAGACTGTGCGACGTAAAGGTTTGTAGTTATCGCCTTTTGATTACATAGTTTATGAAAATAAAGTATCCCAGTCTAGCTAATAGGGACTATTTGTCTTCGTAAATAAAACACAAAAACGTAAATGCCAGTCAAAATAAAGAAACTGCACATACTTAAAACATCGGAATATTTATTTCATTTTAGATGTGTCATAACTTAGTGTTTTTAAACAAACGCAATTGTAATATGTTCAAGACATTTAAAAAAAAATTGTTTTTAATAATAACCCCCCCTCCCATGTGATTTCCGAAAACCTATTAAAAATAGAAGTCCAAGGCTTTTGCCCGGCGACTAATAAAACAAGTTTCACCTCGGTCGTTTCAATCGAACAAAAGAATAATCTATTTCAAGAATATAGATAACACTAGATTATTCGAGGATGTGTAACCCTTGGTTATCATTAGTGTAAGGGCATTGTACCGGGTACAGGCGCAACTTCTTGGACCACCGGTTACTCCCCAAAACTAGAAGAGTTCAAAATTAAAAATGCATTTACAAGAACTGCTTTATAAAATATATTTATACACTTTTTACACGATGCATACATAACAAGGCCAGTTTATCTGGACAATGGCATAACGTTTTATTCACAGTCATTAATTGATCACAGCGAATACCTTGTTATGCGAGACCAACAATAAGGCAGAGTTATACATTTTGAACATAATTTATAATACTGGGGTTTCCCCAAGCAAGTGGGCACAATGTGTTACAGTACTAGTGCATATGAAAGGGTTTTATATGAGGTGTAGATAGATAGATAAATTATGTATTTATTCAAGCGCACGGTTTTGCTCCCTACCTTTACAAATCATGGCAAAACAGTCGCCTCGCGTTAATAAGACTTTGATTCATTGTAATTCCATATTGCTTATATATACATAAATTTCGACATTCTGTTTCTTTACTTAGCGCGAAGTTATAGTTGTCTATCAAATTTGTTAGTTATTTCAGAAATACGTCTATACCGCTTCATATCTTATTTTATATTATTGTTATTTTGATACACATGTACAACATGGTCTTGTATGAATATGCTATATCTGTACTAATAATTGACAAGAGAATTTTCGATTATTTCCTATGAAACGATTCAGAAATGTGTACAATATGCATATTTTTAAGTTTCACTTTACTTGCGCATTTTTCTGATGTATCAGTAGATCTTTTGTCTGAAAATAGAGATCAGTTTTCAGTTTGGCAAATAAACGAAAGCAATCAAATATTTCAAATAGAAATTACTGAACACTGGAATAAGAACATATTTTTCGCAAAGATGTTTTTATGTTTTAAATAACGAAGCGTCGAAATTCATCATTTTTATTTATTTTTTAGACTCAGAAAAGAAGTCGTTTAAGTTATATTTGAACGATAACAAAACAAAATATTGTGTAACAACATAAATCATTGAATGAACCTATATAACCCGAATAATTAAGAATATGTATACACTATAGTAAAACAAAAAGTAGACAAACTATAGACAAAATATAACGCAAACAGTTTTTGTTTAACTCTTTCAGCGCCGAATTGTTTAAAGTAGACTCTTCCATGTTCGAATTCGGGCGACTCTATTTCATATTTTATAAGAGTTTCGTAATATTTGGATAACTACAAGGCAAACAATGCTGATTTCAGGTGAGACAGCTCGTTACGAGCTGACTCACATGAATCAGTATTGTTTGCAAAAGGCTCAATATTGCCTTTGGCGCTGAAAGAGTTAAGACATAGTAAACAGCGTTAAATACCATTTTCGAATAATCATTTTCACCCGAAATGTTGAAAAGATGGCGAAAAGTGGATGAACGAACCGAAAGGTCGTACATATCAGAACTGTTAACGAAAGATCATTTCACTGCAGTTAGAACGTTATTTTACCACGTAAAAAAAATATATAAAAATGAATGTTCGATATATTTTTTTAATCTGACGTACCCATTCGTCGCTTCTGACTCTTTGAAGTGTAGTGATACCATTACAAAGTCGTCTGTAACGAATAAATCGTTTTCCACCGAATAAGCGTATTTAATTTAACGTTTTCAAAACAATCATCGCATAGCCCGTTGTGTTAAATTCATTGTCTGTGTCAATCTTGAATTCCATTACTTCATTATTAATACCATCGTCAAACTTTTCATTTTCTCATGCCTGCATCTCATCGTCCTAACGTCTTTTTCCAAAATATGTAGTACAGATTAGGTATCGTTTACCCTTTATCTGACATCATTAATGACATCCGTAGGTATCCTGTTCAAATCCTTTTGTTTATTGTTTTACAAATCATTTCAACATTCTTTTGGGTCTGAAGTGTTCACAATTTTGATTACATTTTGTTTTCGAATATCATGATCTTCGGATGGCCTCCGATTTATTGTTCAAAGAACCACGTTCCAGAATTGCTGACAGCTCAATAGCTTTGGTTGGCTTGAACAGGTCGAATGCTCTTCCCAGAAACTAGAAATATGAAAACACTTTCAGAAAGGAACTTAAAACTTACTTGTTTAGAACGTTCTGTAACTGAAGATATGTGTGTATATACAACTTTTGGTAAAAGGTTTATTAACTGTGACATAATATTGTACAATAGTGTTTGCGCAATAAGAGTGTATTTGCATATATACTTATATTCCAAGACATGTATAGTACATATAACATAATCGTCTTCATATCGCGCCATAAACCTTACCCTTATCGTTCCATTGCCCGTTTGGTGTATGTCTATGTCATCCTTTAGATCCATTTAAAACGTTTTTGTATGAAACTTATTCATTGAATACATAATAGTATAAATCACAGAACTTGGCAGTAAAGTCATCGATCTCTTTTTTGAGATTTCATTAAGAAAGTTAATAAAGGCTCTATCCTCAGAAGGTAACAGTATAATTATTTAGCGTATATCTATATATGCGTATCTGTCATATGGTCCTCTAGTTCAATGTGCATAACTTGAAAACATAGTAACAAAAGAAGAAATTGCACAAAACGTGCAATTTCTCCTTTTGCCACAATGTTTTCCACGTTTTGTCACGCGTTTGTACGCATGCTCAACACTGTATGATGCGTTCAATAAACACAAAACGTTACCACGACGCCATTACACCCACTCCCAAGCCCCCTCGCCATCTTTGTTTTAGGTCGTCTGTGTCAATAGACACTATAACAGAAACCTATTTCGCGAGAATCAAGAAGGCCTACGTTTCGGTAATTTTCCGTAAAATCGGCTTTGTTTCGTCGCGAAATGGATTTTCACGCTTCAAGGTAAATGTTTAGCGTCTATTGAATTCAGCCCAGTCTCCCATATTCTCATTTCATGAGACACTTGCCATGCCTTAGACCGCAAATCTCAAGAGACTTTTATTGTCAGTCATTATGACATTTGTCCTGTGTAAATAGTGCTATGTACTTCTAAGTATATCCCAGCTTATACACAAATAACAAAAAACCCTTCTCGGTGGAGGAGGTCGTGGGCTAGATCCCCGGCCGGGTCATAACAAATACTTTAAAATGGTAGTAACGGCTGCCCTCGTTGACACCCAGGGTTGCGGGTAAGTATTAAGACTGACTGGCTGGTGACAGGATAAATGGATAAACGAATTGGTTTAAGTTTGTAACAAAATAACCTCAGATATAATAATTGTTGTAAATAGAACACGTGAAACAAGGATCATAATTATAAAGGCTTGGCCGTAGTTTTATATAACTCTATAGAGTATGCACACAGTCAGTATATAGAACATTATTTACTTACGTAAGCTAATTTCAAGTACAATTTTGGGTAAACTTTGTGTAATGTAAAAATCAATAACTTTTTGATTATCTGGTTAAATATTTGAGTTTAGTGTTGGAATTGAGTCAGTTTGCAAGTAATTTCATTTAAATCAGTTCAGTATTAAAGCTTTGCATGATTTAATTTGGGGTAAATATAAATCTATGCATATAGTTCTATTGGCCTTTTGCTAAAGTGAATTTATGTAACCAGTTTGACAAGTTCGTGTTGCATGGGTGTTTTGCGGGGGCAATGGGGGCTTTGGCTACTTAACTGAGGGAAGATGTGTAAGTTTGGTCAGTCAAATATCAACCTCGCCAGGAGTTAGTTGATGACCATTATATGCGGAATTGTCCGCTTTTTAGCTACGGCAGACGTCATGGTTTAGAGACGTGCTACTAGCCGACGCTATGTGTGACGTATAACGACAGAAGTCTACAACGTTACGACGTAACCAGGAGTCAACAGGTGGGAAACCGCCATAGGACGTGTTAATCTACATATCCGCAATTTGTGCGGCATGACAATCCTGACGTCAGGGAATAGTCGGCGCTAGGCAACCGAATTCCCGAATTCATGCGACATCCGAAATAAGTAATCCACTAGTCCTGGCTTCACTTTCACTTATAATCCATTTGTTAAGGACTCAAAACTGTTAAATAACCACTATATAACGGTTCACTCTGACAGACGTGTACAGTTAAACACAATCTACACGTTTGGCGGAGTCGAATGCCAGTAATCATGGAAATTTGTTTGTGATTGCATGAGCTTCTCGTGACCTGCTTTTGTACACTGTATATTTTGCGGCCTACAAAAGCGACACGAGTCTCATAAGATCATTTTCTCTGTTACTGTTTAGTAACACACCGCTAACATTTTGTACCTTATAATTATAGGAACATAAATGTTTCCATAACCATTTCCTTTTTATTTTGTTTCGAAAAGGGAAAATAATTAAATATGGAAACATGACGGAAACAAGCTTATTGAGCTTTCAAATAAACATGCTTAACAAACATATTTAAACTTAAAAACATGCTTCTATCCTCCATTCTGTAACTTCTTTATTTTGTCCTTCTTTTTTTTTTTTTTTTTTTTTTTTTCTCTCTCTCTATATACGTCATTCTTTTTCTCTCATTCTCAATTTCTCTCTCATATTGATTTAATTACTACGCCTTTTGTTGCCCTCTGATCACGTTGTATAATATATTGCAGAGCTGTCATTTATGTATTATGTACATACTCAGCATCGAAATAAAAATATTGTATATTGTATATTGCAACCAGGCCTAGTGTATAGAAATACAGGACGTTACGTGTGTCCTGAAATTCAGCCATCGCCAATGAGGGTCGTATGAGCAGTGGACGCGGAAGTAGAAGTATCAATTAATTATATCGTTTTCAATACGAACAGTTCATAAAGTAAAGGGGATAGGTTAGGGACGGTTTAATTCCGTGGTTGATTGTGTGTTGGTGCAATTTGTAATAGGACTTAATGGGTTTAAATTTATTCTTTTTTATTATTTCGGGGTTGTACATATGGGTTTACTGGAGTTAAATATGTTTTATATAAAAAATAAAGACTTGTAAATAGTACTTCTGGCTTAGTGAGTTGTCAGCCCTTGGTCATGTTGTGGCAAATGGTGTTAGAAGTGGGATCTGACAGCAAGCTAAGTTAGAATACTACAGACCGTTGTAAAGATTCCTCTGTAAAATTTTAAGTTAAGAACATTTTCAAGTTACTATTGTTTTGTTGTTGACTTATTTGTAATTTAAATATAAGTTCTATTTTCAGTCACGACGAGCTCCTGGTGATTGTGATATATGGTTACGGTTGTTCGACCTGGTTAGTTAGTCACAGGATATCCATGCGCGGGAGTGAGTCAAGCTGTAAGAACATTGTTACCCTGTGATGAGACACCGCTGCGCTGTTGTAAGCGTTTTCGTAGTAAAGCACGTAAGCTGAGGGTACAATAGGGTGTTACTAAATTAAGTAATGTTTTGTTTAAATTTTAAATGTTTAAAAACTGATTTAATTTTGAATTAGGTTTTAATTATTGTGATAAACTTGAAAATTAATTTGTCATTGGTTTTAAGTTCGTAGTTAATAAGGGATCGTGGGCTAAGTAAGCTGAGTATTGAGTGGTCTGCGTTAGTAATATATAGGTAGTACGTATAAAGTGTGCCATTAGTATTACTACGGTAAGGGCATCGTACCGTACTGTATATATATAGTTAGTAATATATTTGAGTGATAGTGATTATTGCGATGTGTTATTGTACCGTACAGTGTAGCTACAGATAGTATCCATAAATTGAGTATTGTTGTGGACTCGTATATTATAGGTTATAGTTATACACTGGGCTAGCAGTATTGTGAATTTAAAGTCAGGGTTGTAATGTTTGTTTATATTAGGTGATTAGCTATTGTGTTTGCAGTATATTGAGTTCATAGGTAAGAGTATTAAGACAGTACATAGGTTGCTAAAGTGTTAGTCATAGTGCAGTATTAATTATTGTTTCGTGTTATAAAATTAATCATGACTAGTATGAAGGAGTTAGCGGAGTTAGGAGAGAAGTATGGTTATGCAGGTGAGGCTCTTAAGCATTTTGTACAAGAGGAACAGGCCAATGAGAGGGAACAGAGACGACTGGAACGTGAAGCAGAGGTCGAGAAGAGAGGACTAGAACGTGAAGCAGAGTTCGAGAAGAGAGGACTGAAACGTGAAGCAGAGTGCAAGAAGAGAGAAGACATAGCAAGAAAATGATGCAAGACCACCAGAGATCATTGGAGTTGGCAGATGTCCAACACAAACAAGCACTGGAGTTGGCAGCGATCGAAAACAATAAGACGGTAATTAGGGAAAATAAAGTTAAACGACCAAAATTACCGTGGTTTTTAGAGGACAGGGACAACATGGGCAGTCATTTATCCCGATTTGAGAGATACGCAGAAGTACAAGGATGAAAGTTTGAACAATGGGCAATACACCTTAGTGCATTGTTAAAAGGTAAGGCATTAGATGTGTATTCTCGATTACCTACTGAAGACTCTTTGGACTATGAGAAGTTAAAGTCAGCCTTGTTCAAACGGTTTGAATTGACGGAAGAAACGATTTAAAGTAGCTAGACCAGACATTTATACAATATTTTAGAAGGTCAAAAAACTATTTGGAACGGTGGTTTGGTTTAGGGAAAGTAGTAAAGACGTATGATGGTGTAGTATATTATTTGCTAAGAGATCAATTGTTGGCTATAAGCAATCATGAGTTGCTTTTATTTTTTTAAAACGAAATAGGCACGGAGATGGCAGCACAGGCGGATTTGTTTGCAGAAGCGAGAGATGGTTGTCAACAGGTAGTGTTAAGGGAATGGGGACAAAAGGATAGAGGCATGAGTAACCCGTCATTTACTCCGTGGAAGTGTCAACATTGTGGAGGTAGTCATAAATAGGTTGACTGCAAAAGGAAAGGTAACCGACCGATAATGGCAGCCGTTGACGATAGTAATGGAAGAGTAGTTGCCAGTACAGAGACCGGAAGAGGAAACACCTTTTACCGACAACAAAACTATCAAGGTAATCAGTATATAAGAGGTCGAGGTCGCCGTGGTAGGAGAAGGACAGACAGTTTGAGTTGTATACATTTAGATAGTGATGTTTCGGAGCATTTAGGGGCATGCATGCAGAGCAATTTTCCAACTAAAGAAGGAACAGTGAATGGGAACAAGGTCAATATGATGAGAGATACCGGGGCAACATGTGTCGTGGTGAAGAAGACGTTAGTACGGGAGGACCAATTTATTGGTAAGGAGAGATGCTGTAAGTACATAGATGGTTCCGAACACTATTTTCCCGTAGCAAAGATCGAAGTAAACACACCATATTATAAAGGTATCACAGAAGCATTGTGTATTGACACCCCATTATATGATTTAGTTATAGGTAACATTCCAGGGGCAGGTTATCCAGAACACGGAGATGAAGTGAACGCAGTGCAGACTAGAGCTCAAAAACAAGAAGAGACTAAGCCATACCGGAAAGTAAATGTTCCAGGTAAAATCTTAGATATTTCTAGAACAGATTTCAAAGACTTACAGATGCAAGATGAATCTCTGGAGAAGACGAGACAGAAAACTACCGAAGGACATGTCAGGATGTGTAAAGGCGGTGAACAGGTGAACTTTTTATTTAAGAACAATTTGTTGTATCGGGAGTTTTTATATACCGATCAAAAGAAGGCATACCAGTTAGTAGTCCTCACCAAGTGTCGAGAAGTCGTGATGAAGTTAGCACACGAAGCATTGATGGGAGGACATCTAGGAATACGAAAGACGAGTGATAAGGTTTTAGCTGAGTTTTATTGGCCAGGAGTGTGTTCAGAAGTTAGTCGGTATTGCAGGTTCTGTGACATATGTCAAAGAACTATACCAAGAGGTAAGGTCATGAGAGTACCACTGGGAGACATGCCATTGATAGAAACGCCATTCAAGCGGTAGCCGTAGATTTAGTAGGACCAATCGAGCCGATGACAGATCGGAAGAACAGGTATCTTTTAGTTATGGTAGGCTATGCTACAAGATATCCCGAGGCCGTTGCTTTACCAAGCATTGAGACAGAACGAGTAGCCGAGGCATTAGTAGATATGTTTAGGAGACTGGGAATCCCAGAGGAGATGTTGACAGATATGGGTTCACAGTTTACCTCTGAGATGATGGCTGAGGTAAGTCGACTGTTATCATTACGTCAATTAACCAAGACCCCTTATCACCCATTTTGTAATGGTTTGGTGGAGAAGTTCAACGGGACGTTAAAGCGGATGCTGAAACGGATGTGTTGTGAGAGACCAAAATACTGGGATAAGTATGTCAATGCGGCATTATTTGCCTATAGAGAAGTACCGCAGGAGAGCTTGGATTTTTCACCTTTTGAGCTACTTTATGGTAGGGCTGTGAGAGGACCGTTGAGTATATTGAAGGAATTATTGGCTGGAGAAGTGACTGATGGTGAGATTAAATCCACATACCAATATGTAATAGATTTGCGGGAACGATTGGAAGAAACATGTAAGATGGCTCAAGAACAGTTAGGTAAGGCTAAACTACGTCAGAAGAAGTATTGCAATAAGCGGACCAGGGCAAGAAAAGTTAAAGAAGGTGACAAAGTATTAGTACTACTGCCAGAAAACCACAACAAACTGTTATTGAGATGGAAGGGTTCCTTTGAGGTCACACAGGTGATCAACCAGCTTGATTATATAATTGATATGAAAGGTAAGGAAAAGACATTTCATGCTAATATGTAAAAAGAATACCACGAGAGAGAGGTTGATGAGGTTTTAACTGACATACCAGGAATCACTTCATTTATAGAGCACGACATTAAGTTAAGTACATCTGAACCAGTTAGAAGTAAAGCGTATCCTATTCCCTATCAATCTGTAGAGATAGTAAATGAGGAAGTTAAAAACTAGGAGTAATAGAACTTTCAAATGTACCATTTTCTAGTCCTATCGTGTTGATCAGAAAGAAAGATGGCAGCATTAGATTTTTCATTTATTTCAGGCAGTTAAATAAAGCTACAGTGTTTGAGGTTTAACCGATGCCAAATATTGAACAGATATTCTCGAAATTGTCTAAGGCTAAGTATTTTTCAAAGATAGATCTTAGTAAAGGTTACTGGCAAGTACCTTTAACAGAGCAGGCAAAGGATATGACATCATTTGAAACGTCCACAGGACTGTGGCGTTTTAACAAAATGCCATTTGGTTTGGTATGTGCTCCAAGTACATTCTGTAGACTAATATGAAAGGTTCTAAAAGGTTTAGAGAGTGTAGATAGCTTCATTGACGATATTTTAGAGTTCACGATGACTTGAGAGCAGCATGTTATAGCTTTACAGGAAGTGTTCAGTAGATTAAGAGTAGCTAGTTTAACAGCGAGACCGAGCAGGTGTAGTATTGGATATTGTAAGTTAGAGTGTTTGGGACATGTGATAGGTGAGTCAAGTACGCTGAGACCATCACAGGACAAAATAGAGGCAGTCAAGAAAGCAGAAAGACCAAATACTAAAAAGCAGGTAATATCGTTTTTAGGTGTAGTAGGATTCTACAGGAAATTTATTCCGAACTTTTCAGCTATTGCGGTACCTTTGACCGACTTAACGAAGAAATTTCAACCAAATAAGGTATTATGGGGATATAGTCAGGAATTTGCGTTGCGGACCTTGAAGAAGAGTCTTGTAGGACCACCAATATTGAAGTTACCAGAGTTAGATAAGCCATTCATTCTCAGGACCGACGCGTCAGATGTAGGTGTCGGAGCAATATTACTTCAGGAATCCGAAGGTGTGAAGTGGCCAGTAATTTATGGAAGCAAGAAATTACTAGATAGGGAAAAGAACTACTCAGTAATTGAAAAGGAGTGTCTGGGGGTGATTTGGGGCTAAATTTCATAGGTATTTGTTCGGTAGAGAATTTGTATTGGAAACAGATCACCAGCCTCTTGTTTATTTAAACAAGTCAAAAATGACGAATTCTAGGTTGATGAGATGGGCATTAGCATTGCAACCATACATAATGCGTATTCAGGCTATACCAGGTAGAGCTAATGTTGGTGCAGATTATCTCAGTAGATTAGAAAATGAGTAACATTAGACTAGTTTAATGATAGAGTACGACAGGGACAGACTGTAAAATGGATCACCATTTGTCACAACATGACCAAGGGCTGACAACTCACTAAGCCAGAAGTACTATTTACAAGTCTTTATTTTTATATAAAACATATTAAACTCCAGTAATCCCATATGTACAACCCCGAATTAATAAAAAAGAATAAATTTAAACCCATTAAGTCCTATTACAAATTGCACCAACACACAATCAACCACGGAATCAAACCGTCCCTAACCTGTCCCCTTCACTTTATGCACTGTTCGTATTGAAAACGATATAATTAATTGATACTTCTACTTCCGCGTCCGGATTCGTAGGAACTAACTCCACTGCTCATACGACCCTCATTGGCGATGGCTGGATATCAGGTAACGTAACGTCCTGTATTTCTATATACTAGGCCTGGTTGCCTAGCGCCGACTATTCCCTGACGTCAGGATTGTCATGCCGCACATCTTGCGGATATGTAGATTAACACGTCCTATGGCGGTTTCCCACCTGTTGACTCCTGGTTACGTCGTAACGTTGTAGACTTCTGTCGTTATACGTCACACATAGCGTCGGCTAGTAGCACGTCTCTAAACCATGACGTCTACCGTAGCTAAAAAGCGGACAATTCCGCTTATAATGGTCATCAACTGACTCCTGGCGAGGTTGATATTTGACTGACCAAACTTACACATCTTCCCTCAGTTAAGTAGCCAAAGCACCCATTGCCCCGCAAAACACCCATGCAACACGAACTTGTCAAACTGGTTATATAAATTCACTTTAGCAAAAGGCCAATAGAACGATATGCATAGATTTATATTTACCCCCAAATTAAATCATGCACATCTTTAATACAGAACTGATTCAAATGAAATTACTTGCAAACTGACTCAATTCCAACACTAAACTCAAATATTTAACCAGATAATCAAAAAGTTATTGATTTTTACATTACACAAAGTTTACCCAAAATTGTACTTGAAATTAGCTTACGTAAATAATGTTCTATATACTGACTGTGTGCATACTCTATAGGGTTATATAAAACTACGGCCAAGCCTATATAACTATGATCCTTGTTTCACGTGTTCTATTTACAACAATTATTATATCTGAGGTTATTTTGTTACAAAGTTCCTACCAGTAAGTTCGAACCGTATAAAGTGTATACGGGTACATAGCTAAAACAGTATATTATATTTTGACTTTCAACCGTTTATGACATCAATGTGTGCTATCACCAACGTAACTGTTTACATATTCAGTTAGAGACGGACAGTTAGTATGTACACTTAAAATGTAGTCGAAATTAGTAAATATCAACGAAACAACGATATAACATGAAGTTTGAATTGTTGGTTTTGAGAAATGCTCAAATCTATACAGACAGAAAAGCAAATACTGCATAATCGTTCGATTTTACACGTATGTAATACTACGGCTATTATTAATATCAAAGTCGTACGTCTTTAAATGCGTTGTGAAAAAATGAATCTAACGCGTTCATTTAGGATAGTATTTAATATAAAAATCCTGCTTCAGTCATTCTATAACTTCAATTTTTGAAAACAGCCCAAAATATGAGAGTGACCAACTCTATAAATCAGCGTGTACTTAAACTAGGACTTTTATATGACCAACGATTTGTGGTCATCATGAGTCTGCAATGGCGGATGATGATGTTCTTGAGAACAGTTATGACTTTATACTTTCCCAAATACATCAAATCTGCAGACCACTTTAGAAACATCTAGGAAAAACTAAGGAACATTTTATGAGTGGGTGTACAATTATTGAATAAAATTGAAAACATTATGGAAAATTTTGAAATTGAGCATGATGAGCAATATCTCATTTTGTCACAATGTTTTCCAACATCGTCTACTGCATTGGCGTCAATAAGCGTCTGTTTGTGTATGGGATAGACATAAGGTCTACTGCGGAAATATATGAAAGGATTGCATTGACTAAAAACTTCAAATACATGTAGCCGGAACATCGCAGTCTAAAGGTCTACTCGTTATAACTATTCGTCGAGAGGAGGACTTTTGTATCAATGTTAAAATAAAGGATATGTATACGTTTGTCATACAGATATGTTGTTTGCGTGGCAATAGCAACCCTGAATATTCGATAATTTACAGATTTTAAAGTACAAAGCTTTTTCATTATTTAAAATTCGGGAACATATCTTGAAAATGTAATGTCTTTAAATGGAGCCGTAAATTCGTATTATTGAGGATAAAGATCGCTATTTCTAACGGAACCATATACCGCTATGCTATGTATCACACCTTGCTTGAAATACGTGTTAGAGCTCATTTAGCGGCCATTGTGTTTAATTCCTGTTGAAAATCCCAAATGGATTCGGCGATTTCCATATAAAGTCGTTAGAGATCGGCATTGGTTTTGGACTTGTCGGTCATAAACTTCTTCTTCTTCTTTCTGGTAATATGCAGAGCTCAGTCTATAGCCTCATTGTACATGACATTCGATTTGATGTGCACAACACAAGAGTAAAAACATAAAATAGATATTAACACCACTATCCATAGCTAGTGGCACTCCGCCAGTCCGTTCTTGGAGGCTTCCAGGTAACCATGTCTCAATCCCAATGATTATGTCAGGGATTGAGTCTCTTAATATAAGCCAGAAAGCAGTATTTTAGCATGTTGTCCTGGAATTTAATTATCATTTATCTTGCATGCTAAATTATGTTTTCAGTTACATTCATTTTAACTAGCTTTAAAATATTACATACTAAATTACAACAGCCCATAATTACCCCGCCCAAAATAGTATGACGTCACACGCGCGCATGAATACGTGCCGAATTACATTGTGTACACACGATATACGGAAGCTAAAGAGTTCCAGCTTTAATTCCATATTTCTCGACTTTTGTTACTTACTTTGTATATCTGGTGTGACAAAATACATTTACACGGCAATATTAATTCTAACATATAGTTAGTAGATGTGTAAGTATTGCGGATTGGCGGTCGCTTCAGTACACACGACAGGTCAACGTGTATATCAACCGACTTGTTTTGAAAATGCATAGTTGTGTTGTTTCTGAAAGTCGTTGTTTAAAGATAGTTAAGGCTATGGAAAAGAATACCGCCACTGTTGTTGGTAGACAATAAGACATGTCGAAGATACGTTAGGAAACTTTTAGTTTTAAAAATGGTTATAAACACTTGCTGTACGTAAACGATAAAGTTATATATAAAAAGAAGAAACATTTTCTGGATATCTAGATGTAACGCATACTGATATTCTGTCGGAACTGCTGTATGAAAGAGGAATCCATTGGTAGACTAGGCTATTCGTGAACTCTTTCACATGGTAGAAAACAGACTGACGATAGAATTCCAACATTTGACGTTTATCGTGGATGCATTTTAAAGTTAAACTACTTATGGAAACATATAGATATGCTCCTCATTATACTACAGAACTCGATTTAAATTGTTTTTAAAAAAGGATGCATTTGGACTGATCATACATGAATAAACAGGTATATGCATGCTACATTTTCGACGAAGAAAGACAGTTCATGAAGTAAGACTGAACATGCAATGCAGATTCCCTGTGATTTATATAACGATATGTTTTTCGATTTGTATTTGCATTGTTAACATATGTTGAAATGTTATTAAAATAATAATAACTTAATTTCTGCTTTGTATTTGTGTTTGTAAATTGCTTTGACGGATATACTATCAACATATTTATATTATACTTTCCCGGCGATTATGTCATTTCCAAAACATAAATAGACATGTAAACAAAATGTTTATTACACCAGTGTTATATATCCCATACTCTGCTAATACATAACACAGGTCAGTACAAAGAGGAGTAACATGGAAAATGCACAGCCTCATAACAATCACAGCACCTATACTAGCACATCTTAATACTATAAATTTAGTATCCTAGCTGCAGGTATGTAACTACCATTTTTAAGCAATCAGTGACAAGCCGTCGGAACTGGGGGCATTTTTGTACGCTATCCCTACTGTAACTTTGGGTGCAAAGTCAAATATCAAAAATGTAATTGATTTCACTTCATCACATGCACATATTCAATGCAGTAAGATAAAAAAGCTAGAGTGATAACAAGTTTTTCCTTCAATTAATCAAAACATGAAAATAAATAGTGGAGCTCATTCAGGCGTGAAAGGTCAACCTCAAATTTACAAAATGGGAAGAGGAGCACGACTAATTTTCTATGCACTCATTTGGAAAGACCTTACTAAACGTAGGTGTTGACTCAGTCTGGAGATAATGATTTTGATAATACAATCATAAATATGTGTGCTTAATTACATAGTTATTCACACATGCCATTTGCCTTTTTTCGAGCATTCAATAAAAATCGGTGAACTATTTTACACACTTTTGCTTTTGGCGGCTGTATGGTCAACATCCGTTGAAAACGTTTCGAACGCAATAGTACGGTTAAATTGCTTTGCCAATGAACTCGACTAAAAATGACTTATGTGTTCTGTCCACTTGATATTTATCTACGTAAATCGCGGTTACCACGCGACAGTTGACAAGTATAGGAATTGTAACCGGATATGCACTTCTAATGATATTGAAGCGAATCGATGACGCCATACCTAAATGTTACGTAAACCTTCGTAAATCGAGTACAGCACATTTTAATAATCTTAAATAGGAATCGGTGTGACATATCTCGTGTAAATGTCATAACAGTGCAAGAAATTGTAATCATGTTTACGCAACGGGTGTATATATTTATTGTTATTAAGAGACAGACGGTTAGCAACACATTTACTCGGCAGCGAAAGATAAAATTGTTGAATCCCCTCTTTCAAAACTAGTCCGTATACCATCTTTTTCGCCAAAAATCATTAACGGTCAAAGTAATGTTACATCTGTGACATGTTGATTGTTACTTCCATAGTAACATAGTAATTTAAGACTTTTGTTTATCCCTGGAGAGTGGATAATGTCGATATATTACACACTAGAAGACGGTGACAAACGCAGGGAATGACCGAGATGACCGAGATGTACCGATTGGAAACGGTGCCTGATGATACTTGTAAACGAAATAATTTATTATTATTTATTTATTTAATTAAGTCTAGTGCATGTACAATCCTTTATAGTTATATTTTTAAAACAAGAATGTAAATAAAAAGCAAAATTATAAGCATGTATCTTCATGGTAAGATAACGATTCGGATGTCAGTTTCGTAAAATATTATAAAAAGGGGAAACCTTTCGAAACCTGATGGATAAAATCTGCACTAACACGAGAATAAGAAATTATTTCAAATATCAATGTCTGGAAAGAAACATATTATCAGTCGATTTCGTAATATTATATGAACATATTATATTTTACAAGTCCATGTATTTAATTACATAAAGACAAACATAGTTCGTGATGTTATATTTGAATCACACACACCCCATATATATGTCCGAAGTCCTGCCCGGGCCTTACGTTGTAACGCCGAGACATTTGAAGTTAAAACTTATCACAGTGGTTTCGCGTTCGATCAGAACGTGTTACCAGACAATGTCACAGGTTCACATACTGAATGTCAAGGTCAGATAAATCTCGACTCTTAATTATTGACAGGCTTTAACTTTAGACATAACGAGGAATGTGTGTACAGTTTGGAGTTGAGTCAAGCTCGAATATTCCTTTTTTAGTTTAATACTATTTTATTGTAGAAGATATCAATACATGTTTATAATACATTGCACAGATTATACATGTGTACATTTAGCAGCTTACAAGTAGAATTGAAATGCATGCACATTAATTAATTAATTAATAGTTATATTGAGATCAAAGACAAAAGGGTTGGGCCACAAGTTTACTTCCCCTTAGAGCAGGTTGTGGTAAGGTAAGATGAGTCGAATATATAAACAATATATAGTCATACAAAAAAAAAAAAAAAAATAGAAAATATGAAAAAAAAAGCAACAATGAAATTAAAATTGCTCTCATGCAGTATTCTCAGCCGACGTCCCCCTCAAATATTCCTTTGAGAGCAAATGTAAATGAACAGTATATGGTATCGTATATAGGCAATCTCATTAATATCAGACCAAAACACTTCGCTTTACGTATATTTGATCTGACGACAGCGCATATCAGGTCATCACGAATTGACCATATACACTTAAATTCTCATGACTATGTGCAAGGTTTTTTGTCCAATGAAATTACACAATACAACCAACACTCGGTTTTATTCAAACGGCAAACTATGCAATCACCACGACTCTATTTCGTAAATTCTATGGATTATCTATCCTGTTTTATACCGAACGATTTGGTACGTGACAATTGATTGGTTGACGCAAAGGTGAATCTGAGCCGAACTGTATGGGGCTGTCATCAGATCTAAATACGAGCGAGCTAAGTTTAGGTCTAGTTTTAATGAGATTGGTACATGGGAGGTCAATCAATCGCGGTGACATGGCAATCGTATCGAAATAAAGGTAGAGGAGGTCGAGTACATTTTAATACTACCAATTAAGAGGAGTTAATGTAAATAGTCTTTGCTTAATACAGAGAATAATGCCTCTAAAAGTGTAAACAGTATCGAATTATAGAATAAGTGTAGATATTGATTTAAAATGATTTTCCTGTCGCCCATAAATATTGAAAAGCAGTCATGGCAACAAAAGTGTAGTAGTCTTCGGATAAATCGCTAGTTGAACCATAAAATTAGTATAAAATTTTGCTGAATATAAAAAGTATATCAAATGACATATATAGCAAGAAAGAGGCTGAACGCCCATAAACATATAGTAAGGCTATATAATGAATACATATTTGTTTACATGGAAACAACAATTGTTTAGCATCCGCAAAGTACATTGCCTTTAGTCATTTATACTTGAAATATGGCAATGGTAGAAAAATTGATAAATTAATACATTGTAAGTGAATATGAGTAACAAATGAACAAAAGAGAGAAGAAGGATACAAGAAATGGAACAATCATTTAAAGATTTAAAGAGGGTATGTCATGTGAAGACATTTTCATTTGTGTATATATATATAATAATTTATGCAATCAGAGTGTTAAATACTTGTTTTCTAATGGTCATTGCTTCATTTATATATTAATGTATTTGATAGTTTAAAAGAAAGTGTGGTATTTGTACAAGACAATATTTCAAAATGTCTATTCAGTGAGGACCATGCAATATTTCCATCCTGAGGTGTTAAATATGCGGAAGCACTGCGCGTCCCTACCATTGTATTTATGATCAGGTAATACTGATGGTAACCTTTGCATATGGTGGTAACCTTTTCATAATTTATGTAATGATTCCGAACAGCAAGTTACTGGTCCGCTGTAAGGTTAACGCAAATCAATTTTATTAAACTTATTGTCTATAAACGTTGTATGTTAGTTCTTCCAAAGGGAAGACAGTCAGTAAAACACTTTATATCATTAATACTCTTTAATTTTCAAATGTTCGACCACTTGGTCTTTATCAAGAATTTAATTTTGTTTAAATCTTGATGAAGACGAAGTGGTCGACTATTTTATGATTAAAGAGTATTAATGATATAAAGTAATTTACTATATATGCGATAGCGATATAGATGAGGGAAGTTGACCAATCTAATCGTCAGACGTACTAATTTACTATAGTACGCCGCGTACTAGACTACATTTATGAATCATGCCAGACGTACTAATTTACTATAGTACGCCGCGTACTAGACTACATTAATGGTTCATGCCAGACGTTCTAATTTACTATAATACGTCGGGTATCAGACTATCACTCCTTGACACCGATCATGATCATTGTTTTCAATGCAAATTGAACGGAACCATATGAAAGTTTGCAATACGATTCTATAACACTTATCATATAAAATTATACATGAAATACACATAAACGAATAGTACAACTAGTCGACCCTGACATAATAGAAAGGTTTCATTTCTAGTTGTATTTATGTCCCTCGATGGAAAATCAACTTTATTATTGTAAACATTTATGACGGCTCTTGTTGGACTGTTCGTGTGCTTTGTTTTATTGAGGTGGTTTTACGACGTGTTCAACATTTATTACGGTTATATAACGGCGACAGTTCACTTATTCATGTTCCCTGGGTAAACTGACGAATACTAGACTAAGAAATTTGCCTTGTCAAAGGGCATTCCGCCGCGGCACGACTGGTGATCGAAGCCGGGACCATCGGTTCCATATAGCCAATGCTAACCACATGGCCACGGCGGATTCGTTTGTGCTTATGTGCTCGTTTATCTGAATATTTACTGTTAGCAGATGCATCAAGACACAAGTTATTTGTAATAAAATCCCCTTTTGACCGATAGAGGCTTATATTACGAATAATCGTGCATATATGAACACCATGAACCGTAAACAAATATATAATCCGATTAACTATGGTAACATATTGCATTGCGGCACTCGGCTCTTTTCGGTTATTTACGGGAAATATATCTCGGAAATAGTAATGGTTTAACAAATTGCAACATATTTGATTTTAAATATTTTACAATTAACGGTTCTTGTTTTGCAGATACATACAATCATTGTGAATCCCACTTCGTTAACCGAAAAATAAGCTTTATCTATATTTAGGGTACGAGAGTAAGTACACATGCCGATTCTATATTGAATTTACGGGTTTTGCCGAAGTGATCCGACTGCAGAACTCCGTTGCATTTTACGCTCATTTCTAGCTGGATAATCGAACAGAACGGTACGACTTTTCTTGATCTCTTCAGTATCTACCACAACATAATCGCTACGTACTCGACAACCATTTGAACTGATCTTCACCTTTGTTTAAAGATATTTTTTTCACTATTTAAGTGTAAAATGTCATCAAAACAGTGGTTTGCTGTATATAATATGCATAGTTAAATATAAAGCGACATATTTTTAAATTTCATAGAAATGCGTACATTTCATAAAAATACAAATTCTACTATCATTATTTGCAGGATCATGTTAATAAAGTCAAGTTATAGTATTGAAAAATTGTGCATGAACGCTATCTTTAACTATGCCAGACGATTAATTAGGTCGCTACCAAATGTAATTAAAGGCCTTTGCAAACAATGCAGATTCAGGTGAGACAGCTCGTAATGAGCTGTCTCTCCTGAAATCTGCATTGTTTGCCACTTAGACATTTTGAAATTTTACCAAATTTCCTATTGAACGTAAAATGAAGTGGTCGAATTTTCAACACGGAAGAGTCGACTTTGTAAAATTCGACAGTGAAAGAGTTCAGGGTCATATTACGTCTCCGTTTGTGACGTCACAATTTAAAGGGTATAACTCCGTAAACGGTCACGATATTTCTTCGTGTGCGTGCGTTTGTACGAATATACGTTGCTCGATCAAAAGTTTGTATACATGTATATGTGTGCGTAACTTAATATGTACTGGTTGTACTTGTTAGTACTAAAGGATGTGTTCGGCTATACTACATGTAATTGTACTGAGTGATGCAAGCGGATTGCGAAGACATTAGCTCGACTGCTCGCTAAAAAGCGCCTGGGCCGTCTTCAATCAATCATATAAACATATTTTGTCAATACAATTATGGCAATTATATATGATTGGTAGCAGGAAGGTGAGCTATTTGAAATGACAATGACCGTAAACAGATATATCTGAAATTTAGCTCACCTGAGCACAACGTAACCTTTTTGTGATTGCATCAGGTCGATCATCATTACAAACGTACGGCCATTCGTCCTAAAGTTTTTCTTTAAACACCTCCATTCAACTGTTCTGATTTAATTTGACAGGAATGGTCCTCAGGTGGTCCGAAGTAGTTCAAATGGTTTAGGTCCATTGCATAACCTGGTCAAATAATCAAAATAATATTATTATATATTTGTATTATTTAAATATATGCTTGTCCAAACTTACGGGTCCAATATTAAAATAATTTGGCACAAATGTTTATTTGATGACCACCATCTACCAAAACAGCTAAAAAATAGTTCGTTACATTGTAAAACATCACCGCCAGGGGGCATGCCTCGTTTTCCTTTTATAAACATAGTAAATATTTCTTTTCACGAAATATTTTATGGATTAACTTAATATTCAAAAGCAATTTACCCTTGAAGACATTGTAAAGGTGGCTTATGGCAATTGATGAATCACTAACAGAGAAACTTAATCTTTTAATGATAACATTGAAAACATTGTAAGAAAATAATTGTATTGTTGGCCGGAAGCCTTGTATTGCTAATTAAAGAATCTTGAATCTTGAATATATACACTTAAACATCTTCTTGTCCCGATTTGAAACAACTACCACTTATTTCCATTTAGTGACTCACTAAACAGTATTTAACTAATTACGATCGATGTACAAAAACAGCCGCGGAGTTAGCGGGGTTCGTTTTCCTTAGTTGTATGTCCAATGTGACATAATAGCGCATATGTACGTAATATCTTTGGTTTGTAAAGGTTCTGCAGAGATCTAAACCTGAATAATTACGTCACAATACTCCTTTCGGAACAGATAAGGTACTTAAGCGTATACATATTCAGATCGAAAATTATTTGGAGAGCTGACAGGGCTGTTGCGAGAGAGCTCGGACGTTAAAGAGGGACGTGAAAGGGGTAATCGATCTGGCAAAGTTTCGTAGATGTAATTTGTTGTTGTTAGTCTACGTATTCAGTAGATTATATATATATACATATAACATGAAAAACCAACTCGAAGTACAAAATACACATGTAAGCTATTGCTACACCTAAATGTATGTACCTCATCCAAAAGCACTGGCATGATTTGAATATTTAACACAAATATTTCTTGCGTGACCCTCTACAAATAGTGTTTATATTATTGTAAACATGGCCGCCATGGGACGGTGATCGCTTTCTTCATAATAACTATTTAATCAGACGAACCATATACGAACTATTGTGTTGCAATTGATTGCAAGTTTACATAGGAGATAGCCAAGGCAACAGCTGTACGTATTTATGCTACCCTTTGTCGTTTTTAATGTGAGCGTATTTGTAACAATATGGTGTTTTCATCAGTTATATATCACAATTAACCAGATAAAAATAATACTCTTAAGTCAGAAACCATGAAATTTCAATCAGGCAAAAGGATGAATCTAAGTGACCAATACTAAATACAGCTTCTCTTTATTATTAAGTTTACTTAACTCTTTCACTGCCGAATGTCGTCAAAACGACTCTTCCATGTTCGAAATTGAACCATCCCATTTTTCATCCAACAGGATAGTTTGTAAAAGTAAATGTCTAAGTGGCTAACAAAGGCGATTTCTCGAGAGCGAGCTGTCTCACCTAAATCTGCATTGATTGCAAAAGCCTTTAATTGCTTTAGGCAGCGGAAGAGTTAAGCCGAATAACAACAACCATCATATTCACAATGTTGTGTCTGCCAACAGAAGACCAATCATCATTCCGACACTGATTTTAAGATTCATATTGTATTAGTATCGTCTCAAAAACAAATTGTGGATAACCTGTACACTGTTATAAAAATATATATATCTAAAAATATCTATCTATCCTTACATGATGCCAATTGGGGAAACTTAGCGCATATGCAGTTTCATTTTGATACGTCTCTATCAGACGTATTTTGGAAAACATTGTTGCATCTCTCCAGTCCTTGACCACAAACAACACATCTGCAGCAGACGACTTAGAAAACATCTTGGCAAAAGTATTGAAATCTCTGTAAATAAAAGTTGAAAGCTATGAGTTATGAGCAATTTCTCTTATGTTTACAAGTCGTCTGATGCAGAGACGTCATAAAGCGTTTGTATATGGAAAAGCGTAAATAGAGAGACGCATGAGAAAATAATGAAGCGTTTTAAATTTCTTGACATTTCATAACATTTCAGAGACAAAATGAGAGCCCTTTTTGCACTGCTGCTGATAGCCACGCTGGCGTTGATGGTACTTCAAGTGATGGCCGTTGATGAAGTAGACACCCAAGAAGTTATCAGCCGTGAAAAGCGTGACACTTTCCATGCTAGAGTGGCTCAATTTTTCTGTCAACTGACGTCTCTGATGTGTGGGGGGAACCAATAACTATCCTTACGACTTACGTAAGTAAATACTATCCCTTCTTGGAGCCTTTACAGTAGGTGACTTCTTAAATTAGAGAATGCTTAGTACGAATAATTTCTCTTTAAATCACAAATGTTTTCAACTCTGTATTAATAGTTTGCCTGTAACTATCTAGACTTTACGATACTTTCTCCATATCGAGGGCTTGGCGTGAAACGGGTGTAACTAAAATTGATATTTTGTTATCAAGGTTGATCACCTCGTCATAAAGTCTGTATAAGCGTTAACTCATTTTTCTTGGTAAACACTGGAAATTAAGGTGCCATTGCTCGTTCGGAGCAATGGCACCTACATTTGCATTGTTTACAAAGGGGTCAAAATTGCCCCTAAACCAGGGATTTAAAAATAGGTTTTTAGTTACAACCGTTTCACACCAAGCCCTCGATATGTTTCTAAAGTAGATGAGTAGGAAGCCTGTATATTTCAGCGCCACATTCAATAAAGTATACTGTTCTATGTTCGGGCTACTGTACTTTTCATGTAATAAGAGTTTTGGAATAGTTATGCTAATTTCAAGTGAGTCTGATCGTAACCTGACAGTGTTAGATACAGTGGAGTAGCAATGAATAACCAGTGCTGGCAAAGCTTACCCGTCGGCACTTAAAAGCAGTCCAAAAACGCCAAAGTACAATACAGATTTGTTTTACTTGTTTAACCTCGCCATGTAGAATTGTGCAACGTTTCAAATAGGATTGTGAACATTTGTATTTATTTCGTTATTTAAAACACTGAATTTTATATAGATTTTAATCTTTATTCTGTTCTAAAAGTTATACATGGTATATAATGAAAGAAAAAGTATGTCTCGTGAGATATCAATTGTCCACGCCCCTCGTAGTGCAATAATAAAACATGTATCGCTACTGCAACATAATATTCCGTATGGATTCACACCATCGGGTCGGACTGGCTATATTCCATTAGCATGAAAACACCGGTTCTCGAACCTCTTAACTTGTACCAGGGCTCATGGGAATACTTGCAAATTCATGTCAAAACCCAACAATACTGATAAATAAATTCAACAATTTATGTGTAAGTAAACAAAGCACCGGTTCACCATAAATTTGTAACCTATAATGCGTTTTTGGAAATATATAAACAGTCCTTGAACTAAAGGTTCGAAAATAGGTACAGTTCGAGAACAGGTACCTGTTCTATACCACATATAGACGCCTTTTAAAGAAACTGCATTTTGAAGACATTGTAGCTTAGGGAAAAAATACTGCTCGTAATTAGCATTTTATTTCTTTTGGCCAAACGATTTCAAATATATCAAACAATTATACTTTCATTTTTAAAAAAAAGAGAGATCTTTCTTATGTTTGCTTGTAGGATTTAAAAATCATGTACTGCAGATGCCTTATATTCGGGAAAGTGCGGTTAACGTGATCTGTTGAGAACAAGGATCAAAACCTTCTTTCAGACGAATATATATAAGGGTTTGACAGTGTAATTTAAAAGTTCAAACCTTTTCCATCCAAGTGTATGTTTTTTTATGTTTCAGGTACCGCGTTTCTTGTCAACTTATCCATGCAATACTGATTGAAAAAGGTTTGGTGCCAGATGGGTCTCGTCGTCAGTGGTTTTTTCTTCTATCATTTCTTTGAACTCATATGAATGTAAATCCAACTACTTTCGAGCAAATAAAACAATTCATAGCATAAATTTGTTTTGCTTAAATTATTTTAGTTCCGATTCGGGCTCACATCCATATAAAACAAACTCGCCTCCCTAACGACAGAGCTTCCGGGGCTCGGCGAGACATGTTGTTTCTTGATTTAGTTTTAACATATTTCTTAATCCCAAGTCGATTGCGACAGAGCTTCTAGGCCTCGGGGAGACTTTTTGTTTCTTGATTTAGTTTTAACATATTTGTTTAAACCCAAATATATTTCGAAAGAGCTTCAAGGTCTCGTCGAAACCTTTCGTTTCTTGATTTAGTTTTAACATATGTGTTATACCAAAGTAGCTTTAATGATAGAGCTTCCCATGCTTTTACGATGCCTCGGGGAGACTTTTTCTTTATTTATTTAGTTTTAACATATTTTTTAAATCCAAGTCGCTTACGACAGAGCTTCAATGCCCGGCGAGACGTTTCGTTTCTTGATTTAGTTAAAAGATTAAGGGCTGTATTTACGATACTCGCAATTCTTTGATTAGAGAACACAAGTATTAATGACATCACTGTTGAGTGTGAAAATGTATACGTCATCATTAAATGCGGTACACTGAGATGCCCGGACAACACGAAGCCTTCATGTTTATATGTTTTGGTTAAAATCAGTAATAAATGAATCCATCCGGTGCCAAAATAGAACAAAAATAAGTATTGATCATACGAATGATAAAAGGATTGAAAATAAAATAAATCACTAATCGCATCGTGAATGTTATACGACTTATATAAGCTTATATCTACCTGTATCTCGTATTACATTAGGCCTACATATTGATTTCTTTATTTGTCATATTACGTTAGAGACAATAATTGCTTAGTAGACTGGCAATTAGATCCCTTACGATGAAACAGGACTGTTTAACTGTTCAACTGCGACGGCAAATCCTACGGTCCTCGATATAAAGAGTTTGTTTCACCATTCAACCTTTGAAACCGGGAATGTGTTAACCCTTTCCCACATACAACACATATGTAGCAGACGACTTTGATATCATCTAGATTAATATATGGAAACATTTCTTTAAATGAATGTATAACCATTGACTAGAATTGAAAACATTGTTTCAAAGTTGGAAATTGCTCAATTTGAGTAATGTCATCTTTTGTCGCAATGGTTTCATAAAGTCGTCTGCTGTTGATGTATCAGAAGGCGTCTGTACGTGAGAAAGTGTTTGTTGAAGGCGTGAATGAGTGGAAGGGTAGCGTTCACGACCCCAGCAAGGATTCCGTCAATTAACAGTCTCGTTGTTCACTGGTAACGTTCACGACCCCAGCAAGGATTCCGTCAATTAACAGTCTCGTTGTTCACTGGTAACCTTCCCGACCCCAGCAAGGATTCCGTCAATTAACAGTCATTGTTTATTTATTTATTGGGGTTTTACGCCGCTTTCAACATTATTTAAGTTATATCACAGCGACAGTTCACTTATTCATTATCCCTGGGTAAACAAACCAGTACTAGGCTAGAAAATGTGCCTTGCCCACCTTGACCGTATTACCGCGACTGGGGATCGAACCTGGGACACCCGGTTTCGAAATCCCCGACGCTAATTACTCGAACACAGCGGACAGTCATTGGTGTTATCAAATAGAGCCATGCCACTCCAAAACCGACAAACATGTTTGTGTTGTTTGTCTGGTGTTTTCGTTCGCTTAAGGTAATAATACGACGTTTCCTGGGTAAGTTGCCAGTATTACTGGTACATTTATACTGACGCCCGCGAGTCAGTGGTAATGCTAACTAACCCAACAAACCAGGGCTTCAAGGAGGGGAAGCCATCCATTATATTGTTAAAGTATTTGGTATGACCCGTACCGGGAATCGAACCCGCGACGTCACTGTTAAGTGTGTAAATGTATACGTCATCATTAATGCTGGTCTCACACTGTGGCGAATATGCTAGCGAATGTGCTTACGAATGGAAATATTTGACAATCGCTCAAACTTCGCAACATTCTCCGTGTCTTCGTAAGCGTTGGTAACAAATTCGGAACGTTCACAAGTCATTCTCCACCTCCTTACGAAGATAGGTCAATTTAGGAAGCGCCTGTTCCTAAATTTCAGCGAATGTTGTGAAGACGGTCAATCGCCGTCGATTTTCGTAAGCATTGGTAAACCATTGGTAACGTTGGTAAAGCTTGCGTAAGCGTTGGCAACGTTCGTAAAGGCATTTGTAAGGCGTTTGTAACTTTCGCCGGGTACCCTTCCTTTCGAATGTCTTACCACTGTTGCCAATGTTACAAATGTTTTACCAATGCTTTGCCAACGTTACGAATGTCTTACCAATACTTTACCAATATTTTAGAGAATTTGTTGCGAACATTTGCCAATGTTTACGAACGCTTACCAATGGATTGCCAATGCTTACGAACGGTTACAAATGCTTGCGAACACGTGTTGTTTTCAAAGTGCCATTAAGAATGTATTGCAAATGTCTTGTCAATATTTAGACAAATATTGCGAATATAAATGGCATTCGCCCCCAGGGAGGTGTCTAGAGAGTATAAAAGGCCCAATTTTCAATTCAATTTCATAATTTCACTATGGCACTCCGAGTGAGAAAGGTGGCTGCTCTTGGACTTCTAGTTTCTGAATATACTGTAGCTGCACATGCTGCTTTTGTTGCTCTAGAGCGTGAGTAGGAAGAGGAAGAAAGACGACCAATACGTAGAAGAAGAGAAAGGAGAAGAATTCATATTGTGTGAGGTACTGGCTATCACAAGAACAGATGTTGCATCAGTCTCACTACTACAACCTGATGAAGACTCTCATGGAGAGGGACCCTGAGAGGTTCAAGAACTATACCAGATTGCAGCCATAAGTGTTTGATGAACTTTTAGAACGCACCAGGCCCCGCATCGTGAAGCAAGATACTAGATACCGTGACTCCTTAGAACCTGGCCTGAAGTTAGCTGTGACACTGAGACATTTGGCAACTGGAAATGCATATGTGGACTTGGCTTATAACTTCCGTGTAGCCAATAACATCATCAGCATCTTTGTGCCGGAGGTGTGCTAAGCTATCCTTGATGAATTCGTTGATGAACTGGTTCCATCACTTAACACCAAAGAGTAGTGGCAACTCATTTCTGATGAATTCAAGAACAGGTGGAATGTACCAAATGCCTGAGATGCTCTGAATGGAAAACACGTGGCCATAAAGAAGCCAGCCAAGTCAGGTTCTGAGTACTACAACTAAAAGTGTTTCTTTTCTGTTGTTATTTTGGCATTGGTGGATGCCAATTACCAATTCCTGTGGGCTGATGTTGGTGGTGTTGTTTCACAATCTGATGGTCAGATCTACAACGCTTCAGAAATGGCAGAGGTCTTGCAGAGTGGCGAAATCAACCTACCTGATGATGCACCTCTTCCTAATGATAACAGACCACATATCCTCTTCTTCTTAGCTGATGATGCTTTTGCCCTGAAGTCCAACATAATGAAGCCTTACTCTCGCAGGAACTTGTCTCGGGAAGAGAAGATAGCCAATTACAGAATATCCCGTAGACGACGGGTTGTTGAGAATGCATTTGGCATCAAGACCCTTCGCTGGCAATGTCTTCTTTCTACGATGCAACATAAACCAGAGGTGGTGCAGGTCATAGTCAAGACTTGCATGGTGCTCCACAACCTGTTGCGAAGCCGGTATCCTGTCCATCATCAAGTCTTGATAGACAGAGAAGATGATAATGGTCAACTCATTCCTGGTGAATGGAGACTCAATGCAAACATGCATGACATGGAGCAAGCCAGAGGTCCTTCAAGGGAGGCAACCAAGGCAAAGAAAGAGAGGGAATATCTGAAACTGTATTTCAACAGCCCTGCTGGTTCGGTTCATTGGCAAAACAGAATGGTGTAGAGTACGAGACTTCTCGATTTATTTCGATAAGACATTTTGTTAAGACTAATTAATTTCAAAAATTGTAACTTGTTTATTGTATTGTTAACTTCCATATTTGTAAATAAAATGTTTCCCAAAAAAAGAAATAAAAACATGAATAAAAAGGTTCACTTGAAAAAAATAAACAAAAAATTACAAAGAATTGTGACTTAAAAAAGAAAGAAATATATAGTAAAAGGTAGAGAAATGGCCAATAAAATGGGGACTGAAAAAGTGGCCTAACATATAATTGCAAATAATACCATTTGTACAAGGTAACCTGGCCACCTTGTACAAATGGTATTATTTGCAATTATATTTTAGGCCACTTTTCATGCCCCACTTTATTAGCCATTTCTTAATCTTTCAATAGTTCTTTTTATAAGTCCCATTTCTCAGAGGCGTTTTTCATTGGTGGTCCCATTTATGACAGGATTCCAATTTGAGCCAGACTTCCTATGTTTACATTTGCTGACGACTGTTCAGACCTTGGTGCATCATCCCCAGTGTCCCAAGGCTCATCTGCTGCAATATCTGCCAATACTACCGGTGTGGGTGGTGTGGGTGGTCTGACTGGTGGTGGTGGCTCCCGGGTTTCGGAATCTGTCTCAGGGGGCCTTGATCCCCGGCCACGGTCACGCATCCTCCTCTCACATGTTTGGGTCTTCCCAATGTAGGCATAATAGTGAAATAATGAAAGTCTTGACATTCTTTATGAAATGTGGTGTTGCTGTTTTTTTCCAAAGTCAAACGAACAATGAGTAAGAGGCAGATTCGCTCCGCTATTTATACCAATCGCGGCCGCGTCATCAAATATTCGTAACATTCGTAAGAAAATGGCAAGGCATTGGGAACGTTGGTAAGACATTCGTAACATTCGTAAGTGCATTCGTAACGTTTGTAAGCCCATTCGTAAGCATTCGCAAGCATTCGTAACATTCGCAAGGCATTCGCTGCATTTATTTGAAATTTTTCGTAAGCTCATTCGCAACATTCGCAACGTTCGTTAACTATTCGTAAGGCATTGGCAAGCGTTAGTAAGCATTCGTAATATATTCGTAAGATATTGGTAAGGAAAGATCGAGGGACGACCGAGGACGACCGACGGGTGACCGAGATGAAAATATTCACTATCCAATCGCAATTTTTGGGCGAATTCACCGCGAAATTCAAATATTCATATTCGCAAGAATATTCACCACAGTGTGAGAGCAGCACACTGAGATGCCGGGTCAACACGAAGCCTTCATGCTATATGTTTTGGGTTAAAAACCGGGTATAAATGAATCCATCTAGATCCAGAATAGAACAAAAATAAGTATTGTTTAAACGAATGATATGAGGACTGAAGCTACCTGCATCTCGGCCTTGTTCTCAAATTAAGTGTATACATTACATATTGATTTCTTTATTTGTCATATTACGCTACAGACAATAGTTGCATAGAAGACTCGCAATTAGATCCCTTACCAGGAAAGAGAACTGTTCAACTAAAATGTATCATCTGCGACGGAAAATTGTACGGTGTTTGTTTACCATTGAACCTTTGACACGGGAATTCGTTAAACCCTTTCCCACATGCAACATATCTGTAGCAGACGACTTTGATATCATCTATATTAATATATGGAAACATAACTTTAAATGAAAGTATAACCATTGAATAGAATTGAAAATGTTGTGGCAAAATGGGAAATTGTTCAATTTGAGCAATGTCTTCTTATGTCGCAATGTTTTCATAAAGTCGTCAGCTGTTGATGTATCAGAACGCGTTTGTACCTCAGAAAAGATTTGTTGAACGCGTACATGAGTACGAAGTTGTTGTTTACTGGTAACGTTCACGACCCCAGCAAGGATTCCGTCAATTAACAGTCTTTGTTTTGCGTTATCAAATAGAGCCATGTCACTCCAAAAACCGACAAACATGTTTGTGTTGTGTTTGTGTGGTATTTTAGTCTGCCTAAGGTAATAGCACGACGTTTCCTGGGTAAGTTACCAGTATTACTGGTACATTTATACTGACGCCTGCGAGTCAGTCGTAATGCTAACTAACCCAACAACCCTGGGCGTCAAGTAGGGGAAGCCATTACTACTACTTTTAGAGTATTTGGTATGACCCGACCGGGGATCGAACTTGCGACCTACCGCACTCGAGGTGGACGCTCTAAAACTTCTCCGGCATACATGTATAATGGGTTTAAGAAATGGCTTTGACGATAAGATTGTATTTCTGTACATTTTGATTGAAATCTTTGACATTATCTAGATAAATATATGGGAACATTTCTTTAAATGAAAATATAACCATTAATATAATTGAAAACATAGTGGCAAAATTGGTAATTGCTCAATTTGAGCAATGTCTTCTTATGTCGCCATGTTTTCATAAAGTCGTCTGCTGTTGAGGTGTCAGAACGCGTCTGTACGTGAGAAACGGTTTATTGAACGCGTGCATGAGTACGAAGTTGTTGTTGACTGGTAACGTTCACGACCCCAGCAAGGATTCCGTCAATTAACAGTCTTTTGTGTTAGCAAATAGAGCCATGTCACTCCAAAAACCGACAAACATGTTTATGTTGTGTGTGGGATGTTTCAGTCCGCATAAGGTAATAGCACGACGTTTCCTGGGTAAGTTACCAGTATTACTGGTACATTTCTCCTGACGCCAGCGAGTCAGTCGTAATGCTAACTAACCCAACAACCCTGGGCGTCAAGGAGGGGAAGCCATTACTACTACTTTTAGAGTATTTGGTATGACCCGACCAGGGATCGAACCTGCTACCTCCCGCACTCGAGGCGGACGCTCTACAACTACTCTGACATACATATACATGTGTTTTTGGTTCAATATTAATGGTTTTGATGACAAGCTTGTACGCTTGTACATCCTCTAGTCTAGTCATAATGAGCAATTTATCCTTTTTCGCTTAAGGTAATATTACGAAGTTTCCTGGATAAGATACCAGTATTATTAGTACATTTATCTTGACGCCAGTGAGTCAGTGGTAATGCATTCTAACCAAACAACCCTGGGCGAGTTTTAAAGTATTTGGTATGACCCGACCGGGGGATCGAACTGCGATCTCCCTTACTCGAGGCGGACTCTCTACAACTACTCCGACATACATATAAATGTGTATTTGGTTTTAAATCAATGGTTTTATTGATAAGCTTGTATGCCTGTACATTTTTATTGAAGTAAGAGTCAACCTCTAGCCTAGTCATAATGATCAATGTATCCTTCTCGGAGGCAAGGGCAGGTCAGGATCGATTTCCTTGTTACAAATTCTCGGAGGGAGATGGGATTTCCAATACTGTAGCTCTTTCGGTATTCATTATGAAACTGGCGTTTCACTTCGGTTAAATGAGAATAGTTTCCCCGGAAATACGGATCAAGCTTAGGAAAAGCTTGTTTAAGTAAGAGATGTAAAACAAATTAGTTAAAACCAAACGGAGAGGGTTTAGGAAGTTTAATGGAAATGACACCGCAAGCCATAAGTCATTTAATGTCAAACGAACGTTGACCTTATGAGATTTTTAAATTAATTTGTATTGCAATCAATTTAAATATATACATGTACTTGCATTGTTAAAGATCGATGAAAATCGTTCCTTCATGATTATGCCTGTTGACGCATATACCGCAGACGACTTTTTAAAACAGTGAGGCAATAGAAGAAATTAACAAGGAAACCTCTTTCACCTATTGTGTACACTTTATTCGTTAATGACATTTATAAGCGAAAATATGAATTTTAGTAATCTCACTGAATCTGATTTAAATATTCTATCCATATACATGTTGATGTTTTCGGACGATATTGCTGTTTTTACGACGGATAAGTGTAGTTTACAGTCCCTTTTAGATGGTTCGTACGTAAATTCTACAAAATGGGGCCTGGCTATAAATGTGATAAGACTAAAATTTGTATTTTTGAAAAAGGGAGAAAATCCTCAACTTATGATTGGTTCATCAATAATGAAACAAGCATACTGCGACGATGGTTCTCTCTTGTCTCTACTCTCACGACACCGCACGAATAATGAAACAAGCTATCGAGTTGTCGCGAGAACAGCGTCAAATTCACTTGAATATTTCTTCTCCTCGTGTAAAAGTACGGGAAACGGAAGTTATAATGGCTATGTGAAGTGCTCTCTGGTTGGTAGATATTTGGTCGTGTCCGGATTTTTAGCCAATCAGCGATCAGGTAAAAGGAAACCATTTCTTTTTGTGTCGATATATTTAGTTTTGAGGTGTCTGTGTTTTACGCGGAAATGGTACCCCTTACGGCAACTCAAATATTAAGAAAACGAAGAGACCGATCAAACATCGGGACGATCATTCGATGTAGCAACTGATGGGCTACACAACGCACACCAAGTGGTTTCTAAATTTGAAAAACTGTGGGAGGAGATAGTTTTCGCAGGAAAAGCGGTTTTCGCCCGTTTCCATAGCAACGGTGGTTTCTATGGCGACCATACTACAAAAGGAACAACTAGAGCCTAGACCATTCATTCCTACCAAGTTTGGTCGAAATCCGTTGAATAGTTTGGGCGCTACGCTTGCCACAAACAAACGGACAGAAAAGAAGACATACTTTAAGGGTCTCTAGAAGAGAGAACCAATAGTTGAAGTAGTGGACAGTTTCTCTTTTCTTGGCATCATATTTACAAAGAACGAACATTTCAATAGCGCTGCAAAAGTCCTTTCCGAACAATCCTTAAAAGCAATGAATGCTCTTTTTATTCTGTTTAAGCGTATTAAGTTCGTATCTTTTTGACAGAATGGTACCACCTTTTCTTCTTTATGCCTCTGCAATTGACAAGTTGATAATAAGTTTTGCAAATAAATCCTTAGCGTTTAACAACACATGCAGCAGTACTAGTTGAACCAGAGAGATTTATGTTATTAAGTATAGGCATCGAAGGTACGCTTAAGTTATGGTCAAAAATAAAAAATAAAATCAAATTTCAAAAGTACATGATGCAATAATACTTTGTGGTCGACCAAAGTAAAACAGTATTGAGACAGATTATATATGCGTCAACATATGGTTAAAACAGAAAATATCAACAGAAATAATAAAATTAATCAAGCCGAGAATTCGAGACAACTAACTCCAAAACTGGCATGTAGTAACTGATTCATCTCCACATTTTGATTATTACCACAAATTTAAGACTACTTTTGAACTTGAATCATATCTACTAAATATTCAAAATGGCACATTAAGAGCAAAAAAACAACCCTATTTCAAATTTATGGACATAAATTAGCGACCGAAACGGGTAGATCTTTACTAAGGAATAGAACGGAGCAATAGAACGTGCATTTTTTGTTCGATAAAGGTTTAAGAATCTGAATAGCATTTTCGTCTTGTTTGTTTGTTTGAATTATAGAATCATACGTACACACTTTCTATTAACTTAAAAAAAAATAGCAAAAAAAGTTATTTTATTTACATCACGCCTTAGAAAATGTAGAATACACAGGAATTTATTTCTGCTTTGATATAAGAATTGGACTCTCAAGTTATATCTCAATGTCAGGCAGAGCCCTTCATTTTATTTTTGATATGACATGTTTATTTGTTAATTGCATATACAAATAACGACTAAACTCCATTGTAAACCAGTAGGTGTACTTAACAGGAACTACAAAGATAGCAAGTGTGCATAACTAAGCGAAGTAGTTTATGTCAACTTTTAGTATATCGGTAAGCATTCATTTCCTATATTATTCAATATATGGACATAGCAAAGTGCAATTGTAAAATGTTCTTGTTAGACTTTCGAAATCGGTAGTTACATTTCCAAATGTAATTTGCAGTTATCCCCTTACTGTCAGCACTTTAGTGCTTTTATTATAAAAAGGTGCAAACATATTGGCAGAAAACACAGAGGAAGGGAATGGGTGGCCAGTGATAGGATAGAAATGTTCTTGAAAAACAAGACGTACGTGAATGAAAAGAAAAAGTATCTGTTTCGTTTGTTTGTTTTTATTGCGTTTTACACCGCTTTCAACAATTGTTCAGTTATATCACGGTATTTCCGAGGTAAGTAACAAGTACTACTGGTAAATGTTCCTGTCACCAGCGAGTCAGTCGTAATGCTAACCTCACAACCCTGAGCGCCATGCAGGGAATCCATTACTACCATTTTTTAAATTATTTGGTATTACCCGGCTGGGGATCAGACCCGCACCCGAGGCGGACGCTCTACCACTACACCATCTTCTTTTTTACCCCGATTGTGGGAAACGAGCTTTCAGCTTATATTAATCCTATTCGATGTCTGCTTCCTGGAGACTTACCCAGTACTCGCGCCGATGGTGTGGACAAATCGCAAGCTTACTAACCAGTTCTATAATATGAAATGTGTCTTTCAACTGACTCCATTAGGACCACCGCCGTAAGCACAAAAGTGGGTGGGGATAAAAAGGGGTTATGAATAAATTAAAGTCCAAGTCCACACGTGAGTTCATGAAGAAATGTCATAAAATATATTTCAGATGCGCATGGCGTTGTTTTGTTTTTTAAAGTTATCTGTTACGGCAACATGCGTCGCCATCATTAGTTCACTTCTATCAAGGTGTTGTGTTAACCCTTTCCCTCATATAGACGCTTAATGACGCCTCTGCAGCAGACGGCTTTTTGAAAACATAGTGACAAAAGAAAAAATTGCACAACACGTGCAATTTCTCCTTTTGCCACAATGTTTTCCACTTTTTGTCATAGGTTATCCATTCAATTATAGAGATTTTCTATGTTTTGACAAAATATGTTCAAAGTCGTCTGCTGCGGAATTGTCATATGGGGGAAAGGGTTAACCCGTACCCACATACTGACGGACTTTTAAATCATGTCGACAAAGATAAGGAACACTTTTATAACTAAACTGATGGTTTACTTATTGAAAAGAGTTGACGACCTTGTGACAAAAGGAGACATTTTTCATCATGAGCAATTTTCTCTTTTTGGAACAATGTTTTCATAACGCGTCTGCAGCATGATTGTCAGAAAGCGTCTGTATGTAGCAAATGGTTTCAATGGCTTGATTATGACCATCACCGAGAGTGGGGATATGGAGACAAAACACAGCATTTAATAATAAGTTCTAAATATGTTTTATTCTTGAATATTTCATATCGCCACACATGAGGATACAGTATTATATATACTCACTATTGACAGTAACACAACAGGAGAAGAAAATAAAAACATTAAATACAAATATCTGACGGATAGCATTTAGATAATAACTGTATAATAATAGAGCTCTTCCAGTCATGAATGTCGATTTTCTCATGGCGTTATCCTTTCCATATTTTCAATTAAATTCGAGAGATCGTATCAGTGTAAATAATTGATTGATAGAAAATAAAGCATACGCATGGTAAAGATTATGAACAAAGAGAGCAGAGGCTAAAACATAAGACATGTCAGTTACACACTCGTTCGTGATTAATAGCTTCTAGTCCCATGTTTTGTTAAAAGCATTATCCATCAAGTGTGTACAATTTAACACGAAATGTAAAGAAAAGAAGTGAGCGGGGGGGATGGCGAAACGTACAAGTTAAAATCGATTGATTGATTGTTTGGTGTTTAACGCCGTTTTCAACAATTGTTCAGTTATATATATAACGGCGTTCCATTGTTAACTCTTTCCTGACACCAGCCAGTAAGTCGTAATGATATCCCCGCAACCCTGAGCGCCAAGAAAGGTAGCCATTACAACCATTATTGAAGTCTTTGGTATGTCCCGGCCGGGGATCGAATACTCGCCCGGGTCAGACGCTCTACCTCTACACCACTGAGGTGGTGTACCAGCTATGAATCCATTTTGTAAACAAGTTATTGTTATTGAACATTTCATTTTGAACTTTTGTTTTGTCCAAGAAGTTGTGTTTGTTCTCCATACAATATCAAGTATCAAATGATAACCAAGAATTACGTATCGAATAATCTAAGGTTACCAAAAGTCGTCTGCTACAAAGGCGTCAGAAAGCGTCTGTATGTTGATAAAAGTTTAACGGAACAATTTGGTAACGCTAACGACGACACTCCGATGCCATCACCATGGTGACAGCAAAGGCTCTTATTTGACAAGGTCCCTGTGAGTTAGAGAAGAAATCTCATCAAATATCTTAGTCAGTCTGGAGTTACCTGTCCCTGCCATTTCATTATAGGGTCAGGCATACGTCAAAAGTAGTGGTGCCTTTTGGAAATAGAGTAGCAATTATAACTCTATATATAGACACAACCTGTGTGAGGACAAAACGGTTAACCTTTCAGACACCGAATATAGTTTTAGTCATTATTGCGCGGGTGCATCAGCACCAGTGCATATATTGGTTGTGAAAAAACTCTCAATGGTGCAATGGACTTGCGCATGCGTCGTGTTAATCGTCTTGATCGCGCATGCGCCGTATTGTACCCTCAGCTCTCGGATATGTCCGTAGCAGTTCGTCACTAGACTGGTTCTCGTTCGAGTTTGCAATAGAATATTAAGATTAGCGAACCAGTCTTTTTATATGAGAGTATATTTTTTTATAATTAAAATGTAAATTAAAACCATAGTCTTTTAATAACACCCACCGCTGCCGTCATTTGTAACGTCTACCGGCGTTAAGCCATCGCGGGTCAACCATCCAGGCACTAACCGCGATGAACGTTGCTTAACCGTTACACAAAGGTCAACCACTCTACCAACGTCGCTATAAACGCCGGCTTCAACAGCAATGCTGTAGAAGTGATATGTATACATATACCTATACATATATGCGAATATTTTCATAAATACAAATTTATTGTGCTAAATTTTGCGATTTTAAGAATATTTTAAGGGGGAGGACGCGCATGCGCAGACAAATGTTTACAATAATTTAGGGAGATCGAGGTCAACACGTTGGGAAAAGGTATTTTTTTTTTCGTTTTACGTATTTAACTAAAAAACTATTGTTATCATATATTTATATCATATATTTAAAAGCGGGTTTCGTGTTTGTCGAATCAAACAGTATTTCTTAGGGTATAAATGCTGATTCCTACGCCAATTGCTGCCACTTGCAGCAACTCTTGTTTATGTATTTATTACAAAGATCATAATGTAATGCTCCGCTGTGAGTTTACTCAAATCAGCCTTATATTTACTTATTTACTAAATATGAGCGATCTAGTCGCTACAGTTGGTCAATATCAGACGCATTAATTTACTATTATACGCCGGGTTCCAGGCTGCACTGTTGGTAAATACCAGAGGCATTAATTCACTATAGTACACCAGGTACCAGTCCACGTGGGTTCATGCCGAAAAGTAATCAAACATTTTTGAGCCGCGACTGGCGATTCAGGGGTCGTATTTACTCTCCATTAGGGGACCATATAACTATAAATTTGGATAATACTAATGTGGCCAATTTCTAGTTTTGTTTCAATCAAAGATGCTTCCTTGACATGTAGACGGACATTGAAGGTTCTGGTAAGACGGTGTGGACGCAAAGGTCTGTCAGTGTATTCACTATACGGTGATTCGTAAAGACTCAAAATCGCAAGACTCGGCTTAATTGTTCATTTTAAGATAGACAAAAAGAGATTGAATTGTTCATTTAAAATGAAAAACGTAGGTTTCTTATTTCCCGTGGTATTTATAATCATCGGTTGCTACTAAATCATTAAAAGAAATCTTTCTGTGATAAAAGAGGAAGCCTCGTAAAACAGCATTGATATGAATCAGCTTTTTAGACGCGTTTAGATAACAAAAATGTTGTGGGCGAAATAGGAAATAAATGTCATGGAACATTGCAAATGAGATTTTACGGTATTAAGATCCATAAAACATATTTTACTCTTGTTTTAGTCTATCATTTGTCGTGTGTCATAATGAACGACAGCATTTTCGAATTGAAGATATCCATCGTCTAATCAATCATTTTTAAAATCAATATGTATGGCCATAGTATGCTGTAATATGATCCTCTGAGCCGTCCCGCGAGAAAACTAACATTGTGGACTCTGCGTAAAGTATCGACTCGGATCAGCTAAAGCATGCCGCGCAAGCTAACCCGGACAGACACTTTTCGCCTCCTGTGGATTTTCTGTTTCATGAATCATTACTCTATACCTATATCCCCTGAGACGGAATGTGTCGGCCCGGATCAGTCTGCGCGGACTGCGCAGGCTGATTTGGGACGATACATTACGCAGAGGCCATAATGTGGATTTTCTGTTTCATTTGTTGCCGTCATAAACGCTCAGTTTACGTTCTCTCTTACATGTAGCTCCCATACATGGGATAGAATAAAACTGAAACACCATTGAAATGGCGTAAAACTTCAACCAATCACTGCAGTACTAATAACACTTTTGGTTATACGTCCACCTTGAATATATGAGACGTTCCACGAGAAAACCAACATTATGGACTCGGCGTTATGTATCGATACATATCAGCCTGCGCAGTCCGCGTAGGCTAATCAGGGCCGAATCATTCCGTCTCAGAGGGGATAGAGATATAGAGTAATGATTCCTGAAACAAAAAATCAACAGAAGGCGAAAGTTGTCTGTCAGGGTTAGCCTTCGCAGCACGCTTAGGCTGATCCGGGCCCATACTGTTGGTTTTCTCGTGGAACGGCTCATATCTAAACTGAACAACACAAATAGATAAATATAATTTTGACCAATTATCTTACTATTCTTGACTCTTTCGTACAGAGGATTGTTTCTTAATAAACTGCGACTGTTACTGTATATAGGCTTTTATTGGGGTTTTTACGCGGTGTTCAGCATTAGTTCAGTTGAATCACGTCCACAGTTCATGATTCCTGGGTAAACAAACCAGTACTACTTATTATATTGGCCATTCTATCGTACTGCACTGTTTCGGTGACTGACCTTAGTCGATGACCTTTTCATTTACCCCTACACAATTTAAATTGTTAATTGAGAAAATGGTTTTTTGGAGAAAAAAAATCTCTGATAGGCATAATTTCTGACACTTTCTGCAGCAGACAGCATTTGAAACATTGTGAATAATTGATAAATAGCTAAAATATTTAAATTCTGATTTTCCTGCAAAAGGTTAACTATGTGGCAGACTCACAAGTCATATATTTGTAAGAAGTTAAGTTTTCCTGAGTTTTTTTCAAAATACACTATAAAGTAATGTCATATGTAAATGTTAATGATCATATTTCTGAGTCAGTATGTCTGCAAACACACAGTGTTTTAGTTGTTATCTTGTAAAATCTCCATTTTAGTTTGCCGGGACTAAATTTTGCATTTGAGATTTACAATCAAGCAACCACTTGGAGATAAGCTGTCCTGTAAAGCCCTTTTGTTTTTAAATTTGTTTTACCAAATTCTTCAGATGTTTGCAGGAAATTGGCGGCAAATTGGTGATGGGGAACCATATGAATGATACAAAGATTTCTTCAGGTACCATAATCCGAAACATACTAGGAAATGCAATTTTAACTTTAATAAAATAAATTAGTTATACAAATAATCCAATTTAGGGTCTCCAGAGAGCATTTTGAGTAATGTTAGTTTGAAATCGTATTTCGCAATCAATGTAAAACAAATAAGTTTTAACTAAACATAAAGAGTCGAGCGCTTTCATATTATAACGAAATTATTATGTTCAATGCCACGAGTAATAATCACTTTATAGACCGACTTTCCACATTTGGAAAAAGCAATATTAAACTATAAATATGTAGAGAAAATGTTTATTTATGAATTTGCTGCAAAGTTAATACTAACACGTACATGTATATTGCGAAAATAAAAAGAGAAACTTGGTTGCCATTGATCATGTTTGAAGGTTGCCAGTAACAGACGTGTCTACAGTCGACTTTTTAAAGCGTTTCACAGAGTGGCGTTACACAAACATCCAGTTTCCGCTTCTCTCCAATTAGAATAAAATAATCTTTTGAATTCAAACGATCAGGTTTTTCTTTCTCTTTTTAACAACAATTAAATTGCTCCTTTAGAGAAAAAAAATCGAATTTCGAATTAACTTCTTTTACCTTGACACGAAACAATAGAGGCACTATTGCAAAAATGAAAATGTTCAGAATATTGAACCTTTTCTTTTTGCAACATGATATAACAAATTGACTGTAATGGGAAAATATTTTAAAATCTTTAAGGTAAATTAACCGTGCTAATACTTCTTCGTTTCCTCCTATATTCCAAGTATTCCGTGATGAATGGCCTAACGACACTGCTTTTGCGTGTATTCAGAAAAAAACATAAAGTGGTACATTTTGGGAGCATTTAACGTTGCATTCAGGGGTGCATTTGGTGATGTATGTATGGTGTATTCAATGGGTTTATTAGAGTGTGTAAGTAAATACTACCTCTGCTTGGTATAGACATCAATTGGGGCCTTTACAGTAGGTGACTTCTTAAAACATTAGAGAATGCTTAGTACGAACAATTCCTTCTGCATTATGCTTCTAAAGCAGAGCAGTAAGAAGCCTGTTTTTCAGCGCCACATCCCATAAAGTATACTCTTCCATGTTCAAAATCGGGCTTCTGCATTTTTCATGTAATAAAAGTTTTACAATATTTATGCTGATTTCAGGTGAGTCAGATCGTAGATACAGGGGAATCGCAATGAATAACCAGTGCTGGATAAGTTCGCGGTGCAGAATTGTTAAACGTTTCGAACAGGATTGTGAACATTTGTAATTATATCGTTATTCAAAACACTGAATTTTGTATAGTTTTTCTTTAATCTGTCTTTAAAGTTAAACATGGTATAAAATGAAAGAAAAAGTATGTCTCGTGAGATATCAATTATCCACGCCCCTCGTAGTGCAATACTAAAACATGTATCGCTACGTCAACATAATATTCCCTATGTATTCACACTATCGGGTCGGACTGCCTTTATTCCTTTACCACATGTAGACGCCTTTTAAAGAAACTGCATTTTGAAGACATATTAGCGAAGGGAAATACTGCTCGTAATTAGCATTTTATTTATTTTGGCCAAACAATTTCAAATATATCAAACATTTAAAAAAAGAGAGAGATCTTAAAAGTCATATTCTGCAGATTCCTTATATTCGGGTAAGGGCGGTTAACGTGCTCTGTTGAAAACAAGGATCAAAACCTTCTTTCAGAGGTATATATATATATATATATATATATATATATATAATATATATCAACAATTTAATCCTCGTCTAATATGCATCATCACTGTCCGTTAGTCGATCTAATCAATTTTATTTAAAGCTCACCAAATTATGCCATAATAGAACGTGGTCGAATTCGTTCCATCGCCGCGTCTGATCTAGATTGAGACGGGTTCTGAGCCAGAGCCAAACGCAAACTAATATACGTCACTTTGAGATCAGTGAATATGCAAATAGCAAGTGTCTTCGCAAACTCTTTCATGTGGCTGAGCCTATGTAGCTCAGTCGGTAGCAACGCGAGCTGTCAATCCAGGGGTTGTGAGTTGGAACCCCAGCTCGGTCAATATTCTTTCCAACGTTTGACTGACGTCACTTTGACAAGCTTTATTCCTCTTCCAACAATGGTTTATCAGTCTGTATGGAAAAGTCAGTCGCTTGGAAAGTCTGTTGTGTGGAGTACGAGTGCGGGAAAGCCATGAAACATATGATGAGGTGAAAGGACCGCCGTGACATAACTGAAAAATTGTTGAAAACTGCGTTAAATCCCAATGAGGGACATTAGTGATACTTATATTATCTCCCTTGTCAGATAAAGACCAAGTGAGACCAAATAGTTGGTAGGTCCTTTTAGTTGGAATCCTTTGTCTTTATCGCTATTTCGCAATGAGATATTGCAATTACTCTGTATACATTAATCATAAATGTGTTAATTAAAGTGATGATTCAAAAGTGAAAATTTACATAGCAGTGTTTAAATAAAACAAATGTGGAATAACTAATCAATCTAATAACAGTTGGCCAAGAAAATGCAATAATAAGTGCACCATCATGTGCAAAGAAACTAATGATAAAAACAGAGGAAACCAAATGATAGGACCTAGCTAGATGTAGAGAGTATTAAAGGGAGATAACTGACCGATGTCTCCAATTAATCAATCAATCTGAAAGCATATGAATACTGTTCATGGGAAATGACAACAGCAACTCAATCTGATCGTAATCCACACTAATCTGAATATCTTCGATGGTCTGATTTAGTTTTGCGCTGCTGATGTAAGAAATAGTCCCGTAATTGTCTTTATTAACAACATCAATCTGGTCATACGAACTACTTTTAAAAATGGTAGTACTGGCTACCCTTCTAGGCGATTAGTGATGCGGAGTTAGCATAACGACTGACTTACTGGTGTCAGGAAAAATGGACCAGTAGTACTGGTACATGCATCCTCGGTACCCAGGCTATACATACACTATATGATATCATATAGTTTATCAATAGCCTGGTTACCGAGGATATGGTACATGTTACTTACCCAGAAAAGGGTATGACATTGTAATTCAAAGGTTCAAACCTTGTCTATCCAAGTGTATGTTTTATGTTTCACGTACCGCGTTTCTTGCCAACTTATCCATGTAATACTGATTGAAAATGGTTTGGTGCCAGATGGGTCTCATCTTCAGTGTCTTCTTCTTCTATCATTTCTTTGAACTTATATGAATGTAAATCCAACTACTTTCGAAGCAAATAAAATGATTCATAGCATAAGATATGTTTTGCTTAAATTATGTTTTGATTGATTAAGGTGTAAGGTTGTTTGCAACAGCCTTTTCACTCATATAGCGGCGTTCAAGTGCATTGATCCGCGTGTTTTTTCACACGAACACTCTAGACAACATGATTTCCTAGAAACTTATTCAGTTTTCACAAACAACTGTAAGACCATCGGTTTGAGAGGGATGATGCTTGTCGCATTGATATTTTCAAAGATGGGAAAGGATGCTCGTCGAGTTGCGATTCGAGCTCACATCCCTTTAATGAAAACCCGCGTTCCTAACGACAGAGCTTCCAGGCCTCGGGGAGACTTTTTTTATTTCTTGATTTAGTTTTAACAAGTTTTGTTTAAACCCAATGCGATTTCGACAGAGCTTCAATGCCTCGGCGAGACATTTCGTTTCTTGATTTAGTTTTATCATATTTGTTATACCAAAGTCGCTTACGATAGAGCTTCCAGGCCGCGAGGAGACATTTTCTTCCTTTATTTAGCTTTAAAATATTTTTTTAAGCACAAGTCGCTTACGACAGAGCTTTAAGGCATCGGCGAGACGTTTCGTTTCTTGATTTAGTTAAAAGATAATGGTTGTATACGCGAAACTCGTAATTCTTTTATTAGAGAACACAAGTATTAAAGACGTCACTGTTAAGTGTGTAAATGTATACGTCATAATTTAATACGGTACACTGAGATGCCTGGACAACACGAAGCCTTCATGTGTATATGTTTTGGTAAAAACCAGGTATAAATGAATCCATCCAGAACCAGAATAGAAAAAACAAAAGTATTGATTAAACGAATGATATGAGGACTGAAGCTAAGATAAATCAATAGTCGCATCGGGATGTTATAAGACTTATATATATAGGATCTGACATGAGTATTCATTTCATATAAAGTTTTATTAAACGAGTTCAAGAAATGTGTTATTAAGCGAGCATTTGGCGAGCTTAATAACACATTTATTGGGCAAGTTTAATCAAACTTTATTAAATGAAAACAAATGTCAGGGACTTTTTATCACATGACGAAACACAAAAAGAAAATTGGGTTTTCGCGGTCAGAAAATAGTCCCAACATGTAATACTTAATAAACTGTTAACTAATCCCAAAAATAAAATTATGACCGATAATGGGCCCTTTACCTCGTCCATCTATAGTGACCGGATACACGTTCTCAGCCATTTTGTAAACATTCGCGGATGAATACAAAAAAAGTGATTCGGTCATGTTATATTACACAAATAACATATAAAGAAACAAGCCGATAGGCGACGTGGGATTCGCCTTTTTGATTTTCGCCTTCGCATATTTTGCAAACTTCCGGCTCTAGCTCGGAAACCCGAGGTCGGAGGTCAATCACGTAAATAATCAAAGCGCCAATGGCACTATAGTGGCGATCGTATGGAAAATCCTGCAAAGTAACAAGCAGTATATCGGTGTATGGCTTGCGATGACTCTGGTGCGGGTAAATTTGAGAATGTATCAACCCTGCATCTTTTGACAGTAGAATAATGTTAGTTTGCAAGAATGTTGTCTTGGTGATTTTTTTTATTTACATTCTGAAATGGTCATGATGTGTTCAAAATTAGGCCATTCCAAATTTATGAAAAATCTAGTTGGTACTCGATAGACTATCATTTTAGCTCATTATAATGGCTATTTGTAATCTAAATTGTTCGGGTAATCACATGTTCATCACCAGGTCGCTAGGCCATAATAAGATAAAATATTTTGTACACTTTAGAAATGACAAAATTGTCAAGAAAGGAGAGAAAACAGTATCCATTAGTTTGGGTGTTTGTTTCAATGATGTCCGATATTAAACAGGTCTGTCCCTCACATTGCATGATTGAGAGTTGTTAGAGGTTGTCAGAGACATATAGACACAGTGTATTTATATGTCTCTGAGGTTGTTAAACTGCTTCGAAAAATTTGAGTGCAATAACAAACACAAAACATGCACAAAAAGCACAATTTCACTATTTGCCAAACTGTTCAATTTATAAAAAAAATATAGGCATATATTATAATGCTCGTTCTCCAAACTAAATTAGGCTACACTTTCAGCATTGATTGCTAATTGACTCTAGAACGTGCAGACGTGTATACATAACGTGTGTACACACTGACATCGTGTGTCCTTTAAACCTTTGTAAACCAGTCTTATCATCTAGACGCTTTCATATATTTAAACAACTACATGTACACAATAAAGCGTTTATAATATTGAGATAACCAGTCTCGCGAGCTATTTATAGAACCTTTTGGAATTTCCAGATTTGAGTATCATCAGAGTTATTTGTAAGGCAGATAGAACGCGCAATGATATTTATTATCTGCCCAATCATGACGAAGATAATATTTACATATTTTAACTCTATGTAGATAATGTCTCGATAAAACTCAAATATTAGTAACAATCCGGTACCAAAGTAGCACTGACATAATTATTATTAATCACGTCTCTGCATCAATGATGGAACTATAACGGTCAATAAACAGTCTTTGACGTCATTAATTAGAGCCATGCCACTCCAAAAAAAGGTTTGTCGAACGTGTGCATGAGTACGAAGTTGTTGTGGACTGGTAACGTTCACGTCCGTCAATAAGCAGTCTTTTGTGATATCAAATAGAGCCATGTCACTCCAAAACCGACAAACATGTTTGTGTTGTGTGTGGTATTTTAGTCTGCTTAAGTTAATATTACGACGTTTCCTGGGTAAGTTACCAGTATTACTGGTACATTTATCCTGACGCCAGTGAGTCAGTCATAATGCTAACTAACCCAACAAACTAGAGCGTCAAGTAGGGGAAGCCATTTCTGCTATTTTTAAAGTATTTGATATGACCCGTCCGGGAATCGAACCCGCCACCTACCGCACTTGAGGTGGACGCTCTACTTCTCCTCCGGCATACATGTATGATTGGTTTAAAACAATGGCTTTGACGATAACATTGTATTGCTGTACATTTTGATTGAGGTCTTTGATATTATCTAGATAAATATATGGGAACATTTCTTTAAATGAAATTATAACCATTGACTAGAATTGAAAACATTGTGTTAAAATTGAAAATTGCTCCATTTGAGTAATGTCTTCTTATGTCGCCATGTTTTCATAAAGTCGTCTGCTGTTGAGGTGTCAGAACGCGTCTGTACCTCAGAAAAGGTTAGTTGAACATGTGCATCAGTACGAGGTTGTTGTTGACTGGTAACGTTCAAGACCCCAACACGAATTCCGTCAATAAACAGTCTTTGATATCATGAGATACAGCCATGCCACTCCAAAACCGACAAACATGTTTGTGTTGTGTGTGTTTGTGTGATAGTCCACAAAAGATAATATATCGGCGTTTCTGGGTAAGTTACCAGTATTACTGGTCCATTTACCCTGACACCAGCGAGTCAGTCGTAATGCTAACTAACCCAACAAACCTGAGGAAGCCATTCATTCTATTGTTAAAGTATTTGGTATGACCCGTACCGGTAATCGAACCCGCGACGTCACTGTTAAGTGTGTACATGTATACGTCATCATTTAATGCGGTACACTGATATGCCGGGACAACACGAAGCCTTCATGTTTATATGTTTTGGGTTAAAAACCGGGTATAAATGAATCTATCCAGAGCCAGAATAGAACAAAAATAAGTATTGATTAAACGAATGATATGAGGATTGAAGTTAAAATAAATCACTAATCGCATCGTGAATATTATACGACTTATATCAGCTTGTATCTACCTGCATCTAGGCCTTGTTCTCAAATAAAGTGTATACATTACATATTGATTTTTGTATATTTCCTATAACGTTAGAGACAATAAGTGCATAGTAGACTCGCAATTAGATCCCTTACGATAAAAGAGGACTGTTCAACCGATGTGTATCATTTGCGACGGAAAATCATGCGGTCCTGGATATAAAGAGTTTGTTTACCATTCAACCTTTGAAACCGGGAATTCTTAACCCTTTCCCACATGCAACACATATGTAGCAGACGACTTTGATATCATCTAGATTAATATATGAAAACATTTCTTTAAATGAAAGTATAATTAACCATTGACTAGAATTGAAAACATTGTTGCAAAATTGGAAATTGCTCTATTTGAGCAATGTTATCTTTTGTCGCAGTGTTTTTATACAGTCGTTTGCTGTCGATGTGTCAGAACGCGTCTATACGTGAGAAAGGGTTTGTTGAACGCGTGCATGTGTACGAGTTTGTTGTTGACTGGTAACGTTCCCGACACCAACAAGAATTCCGTCAATTAACAGTCTTTGATGTCATTAAATAGAGCCACGCCACTCCATAAAAACGGTTTGTAGAACGTGTGCATTAGTACGAAGTTGTTGTTGACTGGTAACGTTCACGTCCGTCAATTAACATTCTTTTGAAATATCAAATAGAGCCATATGTCACTCCAAAACCGCCAAACATGTTTGTAACGACACCAACAAGAATTCCGTCAATTAACAGTCTTTGATGTCATTAAATAGAGCCACGCCACTCCATAAAAACGGTTTGTAGAACGTGTGCATTAGTACGAAGTTGTTGTTGACTGGTAACGTTCACGTCCGTCAATTAACATTCTTTTGAAATATCAAATAGAGCCATATGTCACGCCAAAACCGCCAAACATGTTTGTAACGACACCAACAAGAATTCCGTCAATTAACAGTCTTTGATGTCATTAAATAGAGCCACGCCACTCCATAAAAACGGTTTGTAGAACGTGTGCATTAGGACGAAGTTGTTGTTGACTGGTAACGTTCACGTCCGTCAATTAACATTCTTTTGAAATATCAAATAGAGCCATATGTCACTCCAAAACCGACAAACATGTTTGTGTTGTTTGTGTGGTGTTTCAGTCCGCAAAAGATAATATTATGACGTTTCCTGGGTAAGTTGCCAGTATTACTGGTACATTTATCCTGACGCCCGCGAGTCAGTCGTAATGCTAACTAACCAAAGACCCTGGGCGTCAAGGAGGGGAAGCCATTACTACGATTTTTAAAGTCTTCGGTATGACCCGACCGGGGATCGAGTGCGGGAGGTCGCAGGTTCGGTCAAAAATAAAAACTAATCAAAATTCAATAGTACATGATGTTTTAAATTATAATTTGTGATCGACCAAAGTAGAACGGTATTTAGACGGATTAGGTATGAGCAACTTATGGTTAGAACAGAATATATCTACAGAACTAATAAAAATAAATTAAGCAGAGAATTCCTAAAATAAGTAATTGCAGTAATTGATTCATCTCCAAAACTTGATTATTACCGCAAATTTAAGACTACTTTTGAACTTGAATCATATCCACGTAAATGTTCAAAATGACAAACGAAGAAAAACATAAACACTCTTTCGAATTTCTGGACATAAATAAGCGATCGAAACGGGTCATTACTACCACTTTTAAAATCTTTGGTATTAGCCGGCCGGGGACCTATCACTACACCCGTGATGTGTTTATAGTATTTGTAGAACATGTACGGCCGGGGACCTATCACTACACCCGTGATGTGTTTATAGTATTTGTAGAACATGTACGGCCGGGGACCTATCACTACACACGTGATGTGTTTATAGTATTTGTAGAACATGTACGACCGGGGACCTATCACTACACCCGTGATGTGTTTATAGTATTTGTAGAACATGTACAGCCGGGGACCTATCACTACACCCGTGATGTGTTTATAGTATTTGTAGAACATGTACGGCCGCAGCAGACGAACCCGCGTTGCTAATGGCCCCCCGTAAATACGTACGATAATAGTGAAAAACGTTGGCTAAAGTGTCCGGCATCTTCCCATAACTGGAATCTTTGGGAGTCGAAAGGGAACCCAATCAGAATAAAACACATACACTAAAGGTTTGGGTTTCATTGGCTTAACCATTTCCCACATGCAACACATCTGCAGCAAACCACTTCGAAAGCATTTAGGCAAAACTAATTAATACCTCTTAAGAATGAAAGTGAGATTACTAAAAATAATTGAAAACGCTGTGGCAAAAGGATGAATTAGCAATTTCTTGTTTTACCACAATGTTTTAAAAAGTCGTATGCTGCAGAGGCGTCAGAAAAAGTATGTATGTGGGAGAGGGTTAATCACCTAAAAACGTGTAATATATCAGTACGGAAAACATTCCGGCAATTAAACCTCATAGGTCATAAGCCAAGGCTAGGATAGTGTAGTTTTATTGGATGAGGGTATGTCAGTTCAACACAAGTTGAGTTATATAACAGCGATACAACGGGAATATGGAGATAGGTGGGATGTGACTAAATTAATGTCGGAACAAAACATAGCATTTAATAATAAGTTCTAAATATGTTTTATTCTTGAATAGTTCATATCGCCACACATGAGGATACAGTATTATATATACTCACTATCGACATTAACACAACAGGAGAAGAAAATAAAAACATTACATACAAATATCTGACGGATAGCATTAGATAATTAATGTAATCACAAGTTCTCCTTTTTACACGTACCTTCGTAAAATGTTCTGACTAGACGTCTAAAATGTTGTTGCTCGCCCAGTCATAAATGTCGATTTTCTCATGGCGTTATCCTTTCTATATTTTCAAATAAATTCGACGACTCTTGAGAGATCGTATCAGGTAAATAATTGATTGATAGAAAATAAAGCATACGCATGGTAAAGATTATGAATAATGAGAGCAGGGGCTAAAACATAAGACATGTCAGTTACACAATCGTTCGTGATTAATAGCTCCTCGTCCCATGTTTTGTTAAAAGCATTATCTATTAAGTTTGTACAATTTAACACGAAATGTAAAGAAAAGAAGTGAGCGGGGGCATGGCGAAATGTAAAAGTTAAAATCGATAGATTGATTGTTTCGTGTTTAACGCCGCTTTCAACACTTGTTCAGTTATATAGCACGGCGTTCCCTGACACCAGCCAGGAAGTCGTAATGATATCCCCGCAACCCTGAACGCCAAGGAAGGCAGCCATTACAACCATTCTTGAAGTATTTGGAATGTCCCGACCGGGGATCGTAAACCTCCCGCAACCGAGGCGGACGCTTAGAGTTACGTATCGAATAATCTAGGGTTACCAGTATTCTTATAAAAATAAAATTATTTTTATTTTATTATTATTAGTTTATTATTGAATAAATATCAAAACAATGTGGAACAACTATAAATTGCTCCATTAGGGCAATTTCTCCCTTTCCCAACTTTGTTTTAAAAGTCGTCTGCTACAAAGGCGTCAGAAAGCGTCTGTATGTTGATAAAAGTTTAACAGAACAATTTGGTAACGCTAACGACGACACTCCGATGCCACCACCATGGTGACAGCAAAGGCTCTTATTGGACAAGGTCCCTATGAGTTAGAGAAGAAATCTCATCAAATATCTTAGTCAGTCTGGAGTTACCTGTCCCCTGCCATTTCATTACAGGGTCAGGCATACGTCAAAAGTAGTGGTGCCTTTTGGAAATAATGTAGCAATTAAAACTCTATATATAGACACAACCTGTGTGAGGACCAAACGGTTAACCTTTCAGACACCGAATATAGTTTGAGTCATTATTGCGCGGGTGCATCAGCGGTTGTGAAAATACTCTCAATGGTGCAATGGGCTTGCGAATGCGCCGTATTAATCGTCTTCATCGCGCATGCGCCGTATTTTACCGTCAGCTCTCGGATATTTCCGTAGCAGTTCGTCACTAGACTGGTTCTCGTTCGATTTTGCAAAAGAATATTAAGATTAGTGAACCAGTATATTTATATGCGAGTAATTTTTTTATAATTAAAATGTCAATTAAAACCATAGTATTTTAATAACACCCACCGCTGCGACCATGTGTAACGTGTACCGGCGTTAAGGCATCGCGGGTCACCCATCCAGGCACTAACCATGAACGTTGCTTAACTTTACACAAAGGTCAACCACTCTACCAACGTCGCTATAAACGCTGGCTTCAACAGCAATGCAGTGAATATTTTCATAAATGGAAAGTTATTGTGCTAAATTTTGCGATTTTAAGAATATATTAAGGGGAAAAGAAGAACGCGAATGCCCAGACAAATGTTTACAATAATTTTGGGAGATCGAGGTCAACATCTTCGGAAAAGGTATTTTTGTTTTCGTTTTACGTATTTAACTAGAAAATTATTGTTATCATATATTTATATCATATATTTAAACGCGGGTTTCGTGTTTTTCGAATCAAACAGTATTTCTTAAGCCATAAAATGCTGATTCCTCAGCCAATTGATGCATCTTGCATCAACTCTTGTTTATGTATTTATTACAAAGATCATAATGTAATGGTCCGCTGTGAGTTTACTCAAATCAGTCGTATATTTACTCATATACTATATTTTAGCGATACCAGACGCATTAATTTGCTATAATACGCCGGGTACCAGGCTGCACTGTTGGTAAATACCAGACGCATTAATTTACTATTATACGCCGGGTACCAGGCTGCACTGTTGGTAAATACCAGACGCATTAATTCACTATAGTACACCAGGTACCAGTTCACGTGGGTTCATGCCGAAAAGTAATCAAACATTTTTGAGCCGCGACTGGCGATTCAGGGGTCGTATTTACTCTCCATTAGGGGACCATATAAATATAAATTGGGATAATACTATTGTGGCCAATTTCTAGTTTTGTTTCAATCAAAGATGCTTCCTTGACATGTAGACGGACATTGAAGGTTCTGGTAAGACAGTGTGGACGCAAAGGTCTGTCAGTGTATTCACAATACGGTGATTATTACAGACTCGGAATCGCCAGACTCGGCTTAAATGCTCATTTTAAGATAGACAAAAAGAGATTGAATTGTTCATTTAAAATGAAAAACGTAGGTTTCTTATTTCCCGTGGTATTTATAATCATCGGTTGCTACTAAATCATTAAAAGAAATCTTTCTGGGATAAAAGAGGAAGCCTCGTAAAACAGCATTGATATGAATCAGCTTTTTAGACGCGTTTAGATAAAAGAAATGTTGTGGGCGAAATAGGAAATAAATGTCGGGGAACATTGCAAATGAGATTTTACGGTATTAAGATCCATAAAACATATTTTAAAACAATGTCTCGTGTTTTAGTCTATCATTTGTCGTGTGTCATAATAAACGACAACATTTTCGAATTGAAGATATCCATCGTCTAATCAATCATTTTTAAAATCAATATGTATGGCCATAGTATGCTGTAATATGATCCTCTGAGCCGTCCCGCGAGAAAACTAACATTTTGGACTCTGCGTAAAGTATCGACCCGGATCAGCTAAAGCATGCCGCGCAAGCTAACCCGGACAGACACTATTCGCCTCCTGTGGATTTTCTGTTTCATGAATCATTACTCTATACCTATATCCCCCTGAGACGGAATGTGTCGGCCCGGATCAGTCTGCGCGGACTGCGCAGGCTGATCTGGGACGATACATTACGCAGAGGCCATAATGTGGATTTTCTGTTTCATTTGTTGCCGTCATAAACACTCAGTTTACGTTCTTTCTTACATGTAGCTCCCATACATGGGATAGAATAAAACTGAAACACCATTGAAACGGCGTAAAACTTCAACCAATCACTGCAGTACTAATAACACTTTTGGTTATACGTCCACCTTGAATATATGAGACGTTCCACGAGAAAACCAACATTATGCACCCGGCGTTATGTATCGATACATATCAGCCTGCGCAGTCCGCGTAGGCTAATCAGGGCCGAATCATTCCGTCTTAGAGGGGATAGAGATATAGAGTAATGATTCCTGAAACAAAAAATCAACAGGAGGCGAAAGTTGTCTGTCAGGGTTAGCCTTCGCAGCACGCTTAGGCTGATCCGGGCCCATACTGTTGGTTTTCTCGTGGAACGGCTCATATCTAAACTGAACAACACAAATAGATAAATATAATTTTGACCAATTATCATACTTTTCTTGACTCTTTCGTACAGAGGATTGTTTCTTAATAAACTGCGACTGTTACTGTATATAGGCTTTTATTGGGGGTTTTACGCGGTGTTCAGCATTAGTTCAGATGAATCACGTCCACAGTTCATGATTCCTGGGTAAACAAACCAGTACTACACTAGGAAATGTGCCTTGACCGAAGGCACTCCACCATGACCACCGCGCGACATGGGAACGAACCCGGAACGATTATCCTGTTCGGCAAGAATGACTATCATTTAGGAATGAAAGTCTTTTTAATTATTCCCTTCGGAACAAAGACATGACTACCCTCACGTCATGTCGTCCGCTCTACAACTGTGCAACTGTACGATTAGGAGTCGGGAAACGCGCTAAGTATTATATTGTCCATTCTATCGTACTGCACTGTTTCGGTGACTGACCTTAATCGGTGACCTTTTCATTTACCCCTACACAATTTAAAAAAATAAGTTTAATGCTAGATCTTATTTGATTTTGAATAGCCATTGTTAGTTGAGAAAATGTTTTTTTGTTTAACTTTTTCTCTGAATGGGAATAATTTCTGACACTTTCTGCAGCAGACAGCATTGGAAACATTGTGAATAAATGATAAATAGCTAAACTATTTAAATTCTCCTTTTTCTGCAAAAGGTTAACTATATGGCCGACTCATAAGTCATATATTTGTAAGTTAAGTTTTCCTGAGATATTTTCAAAATATACTTAAAAATAGTGTCATATGTAAAATGTTAATGATCATATATTTCTGAGTCGGTGTGACGGCAACACATAGTGTTAGTTGTTATTTTGTAATATCTCCATTTTAGTTTGCCGGGACTAAATTTTGCATTTGAGATTTACAATCAAGCAATCACTTGGAGATAAGCTGTCCTGTAAAGACCTTTTTTTTGTTAATTTGTTTTACCAAATTCTTCATATTTTTGCAGGAAATTTGCGGCAAATTAGTGATGGGGAACCATATGAATGATACAAAGCTTTCTTCATGTACCATAATTCGAAACATACTAGAAATGCAATTTCAACTTAAATAAAATCAATTGGTTTTACAAATAATCCAATTTAGGGTCTCCAGAAAGCATTTTGATTAATGTTAGTTTGAAATCGTATTTCGCAATCAATGAAAAATAAAAAAGTTTAAACTAAACATAAAGAGTCGAACGCTTTCATAATGTGTTTATGACGGTTTGTCCTTTTTTACATAACCTTTGTGATAAATTTCGACACGATTAAAGCATGTGTGAAAAATGATTGTTACAAAATAGTGTTTTTGTTTAGCCTTCGTTATTACGAAATTATTATGTTCAATGCCACGAGTAATAATCACTTTTATAGACTGACTTTCCTCATTTGTAAAAAACAATATTAAACTATAAATATATAGAGAAAATGTTTATTTATCAGAGGCGTAGCTCCTTTTTTTCTAAAAATGCCCCCAAAATGCAGCTGCAGCGATACATATATTCGTAATGTATCGACCAGATCCGCCTGCGCTGTCCGCGCAGACTGATCCGGCCGACACATTCGGTCTAAGGGGGGAATAGTGATTCCTGAAACAGAAAATCAACAGGAGGCGAAAAGTGTAACAGTATATCCGGGTACGCCTGTGTGGCATGCTTAGACTTATCCGGGTCGATACTTTACGCAGAGCCCACAATGTTGATTTGCTCACGAGACGGCCTACTCATTGATTATTGCCAAGCTAGGCACCTGTTTATGAATTTGCTGCAAGGTTAAAACTAACACGTACATGTATACTGCGAAAATAAAAAGAGAAACTTGTTTGGCATTGGTCATGTTATTGTTTCAACAAGAATTTGAAGGTCACCAGTAGCAGACGTGTCTACAGTCGACCTTTTAAAGCGTTACACAGAGTGGCGTTACACAAAAATCCAGTTTCCGCTTCTCTCCAATTAGAATAAAATAATCTTTTTAATTTAACCGATCAGGTTTTTTTATTTCTCTTTTTAACAACAATTATATTGTTCCTTAAGAGAACAAATATCGAATTTCGAATAAAGGTCTTTAACCGATCAGGTTTTTTCATTTCTCTTTTTAACAACAATTAAATTGTTCCTTAAGAGAAAAAAAATCGAATTTCGAATTCAGGTCTTTTACCTTTACAAAAAACAATAGAAGCATTATTGCAAAAATGAAGAGGTTCAGATCATTGAACCTTCTCTTTTTACAACATGATGTAACAAACTGACTGTACTGGGAGAATGTTTTAAAATCTTTAAGAGAATGGAAGAATGTTTTAAAATCTTGAAGGGAAATTATCAGTGCTAATACTTCTCTGTTTCCGCCTATATTCCAAGTATTCATTGATTAATGGAGTAACGAACCTGTATATAAGGATAACAATCATTGTGTTTTCATGCCTGTATTCAGACAAATATTCAGGGTTACATTTTTAGTGCATTCAGATGTGTGTTCTTTAATAAATGCATGGTGTATTCAACGAGTTTATTAGAGTGTGTTCAGAACTGTATTCAAATCAACTGAACACACCGATCAACCGGGCGTGTTCTAGTTTTAAAACATGTTCAATTTGTTATTTGATTGGTGCATTAGGCCAACAACCTCTTACCAACCGTTCTGTTAGGTAAATCTGAATAAACCCAAATGTACCTAACACAGGCATCAGGTAGTAACTTGTATCATGGATAAGTAACTTAATGGTTTTAATTGGTTTTACGCCGTTTTTCATTATTTCACTTATTCAAGATCCCTGGGTAAACAAACCAGTTCTAGGATAGGAAACGTGCCTTGCCCATGGACACTCTTCTATGACCGTCGTTCCGCGACTTGGGATCGAACCCGGGACACACGGTTTCATATCCCCTTTGCTAACCACTCGACCAAAGCGGATTCCAGGATAAATAACTATACTGTATCCTAAAATATCACCCGTGCAACATGTGAGGGAAATAAATCTCAATAACTATTGAAAATATGACAATAACAAAACTGTTTTCTTGAAGTTTAGACATTATTCTATTGTAATATATAAAAGTATTTGAATACATTATACTTTTTTGTAGTCGTTTGTCTTAATTTTTGGTACAAAATTATTAAATTTACAAAATCACAATACTTATGTCTTTTACACTAGTTATTATTCAAATTACATAGAAAATGGATGTTTTGTTTATGTGCAGTATATGACTTCAAAGTTTTAGTTGCTACAAAATACGGAATTTTTGACACTTTTTTTTTTTCAACCAGAAAACAGCTGCACAGATGGTTTTCCTTGGTGTCTACCGATTGAACCTCATTTTGAAAAAATGCTATTTACCCTTAATATGGAGAACTGAAGGAGACTAAGGGAAAGGTTCATTTGTCTATTCCTAATTGACATTCTGTTTTCATTTATTTGTTTGCAAAAATTAATAGGTGTCTTTCAAGAACTATTGTTTGCCTTTTTGGGAGGGTAAAACGGTGTTTTGCCCCCAATCAATCAATCCCCCGAAATGTTTTCAAACGTCACCTGATGTAGAAACACAAATACTCCTCTGTGCCTGTGAAATGATTATAAAACTAACACTTAATGTGATATTGCCGTCATCAGTTAGAAAACTATTATTTCTAAAATGCTGTGGTTTTTTTTTTTGGCCTGCATTGATTCTTAATATCTATATATAAATATACAATCAATACACACATGTATTTTCCTATGTAAATGTACATATAACAATTCCTCTTATGCCAACACTGTTGTCGAAGGTTATCTGCTGCCAAACCCGTCAGAAGTTGTCCGCATGCGGGAAAGAATATCACGCGTCTATGAGTAACTGTACACTTTGACCATGCCGTCGTTCTGCACGATGATCAGCCTGTTGGTATTGCTGACCATGATGGCACAGGGTCTTTCCAATCCCGATTCTTTCACGAGCACATACCTCTGAAAAGCCCCATTACTTGTCAGTAATTGTATACGGTCAAACGAATTATCCGCAACGAATACATTTCCTATTTTATCTACACATACACCTTGTGGAGTTTTTAAATCTCCATGGGCAGAGTAAGAAAACAGTGGATTCCCACGCGAATCCATGCATTTAACGGAATGCTGGCCTATATCGGAAACAATAATTGTCCTATCGACTGAAGCAGTTACGTAGCGAGGTATAGAAAACATTGGTTCGCCATTTCTGTCCACGCTAATTGATTTTAAGACCTCTCCGTCTAGCTGAATGATATCAACACACTTTTCTCTTACAGAACTTACGACAAGGTAACTCTCTATATCGGAGTAGGATATGCCATCATATTGACGCTCGGTTTTCGTCTTTCTGATCAGCGTTAACGACTTCCTTGTTGCTATGAATATCACCAAACGTCCAATGACGGGTACGGCGACGTCATATCCGTCTCCACAGGTGGTTATATCTCTAGGCTCATCATCAAGTTGGATATGATCAACAAGCTCGCCGCCTTTACCAAATTTTTGGATTCTTTTGTTCTTACAGTCTGTGACTATGATATCGTCTTGTAACGTGCAGGTCACACCCCACGATGACATTCCATCGTCCGCTCCTGTATTGATAGTTAACTCACCAAGGGTACGTATATCGTCCAGGTATGTAAGTGACGTTTCGTCGGGCAGGAAATCGACAGACACCTGCAATTTCTCTGGATTAATATGACCGACCTCTCTGTCGTAATCGTCTACCTGTTTCTTAATCTGGTTGAAGGCCATGAGGGTCTCTACTTCACATCCATATTTTACCAGATTGGTCATTCTATGGCTTGCGGACTTCAATGACTTCAGCTGTAATTTCCTTGGCTCTGTTTTGCTTTTGAGTACCTGCCTTGCATCTGATGCTTTGGTTTCAAGTTTTTTCAGTAAGAATTGTTCTTGGTCTCTTATCTTTGTACAGAGAGAGTTACTAAGATACTTTATTTCATGGCGCGCATTCTCAATTGTTTCTTCGAGAACTTTCTCAGTTTTTGATAGTTCTTCTACACTATCTACGTTAACCTGTAATGTCTTAAGTCTTTCCATGACATCATCAATATCGGTTCGTGACGTCATAGCATCTGTGACGGTAACCACATTCTCACATCGTCTATGAGAAACGGCTAAACACTGGACACACAGTGGATCTTTACAATCAACACAGAACAGAGTGATAAAGTCTCCATGCCTTGAACACTGAACTTTATTTTTCTTCCTCATTAAAACTTCTAACGGCAATGTCCTCATTTCTTCAAGTTGCATCACAGCATGTGATGACGTCACCTTTACGTGTAAGTGTACGTTCGAACAGACTTCACAGAGAGCGTCATTACAATCCATGCACCAATTAATGGCGACCACGTTTACGTCACCCCGACAACACACGTCACAGTTCTTGTCATCCTTGATTGCGTTTTTAAGTTCTACTAGCTTCTCCATGAACTGATCATCCTGTATATTATCAGCGTAATGTCCGTCCGTTGTCAGAGCCGGCAATTCGATATCCATGTCACATGAAGGGCAAGAAAAATGGCGATGTTTAGACGGCACGATCACCTTTCCTATGTGCTCATTAATACATTCATAACAGAACGTATGGAGGCAAGAGAGCACTTTCGGTCGATTGAATGTCTCTTGACAGATTCCGCATATTGTAAAATTATCCGACATGCTCGATGTGGTTTTTAAAACATCGGGGGTAGTCATCTTTAATCCGAAGACAGGTTTGCTTTTTTTATCTGTGTATCTCTTTCAAGTTTTTTTCTTTGACCTGAAAATATGTTTAAAAGAGATCAATAAATATCAAGTCTACTGTTTATATACCCTTCTTGCTTAACCCCGGCAAAGACGACATTTGACAAATTCTGTAGCATACTACTTTTGAAAACATTGTGACAAAACGAGCAATTTCTCCTTCTCACGTAACGTTTTTAGTTCTTTTCTAAAACTTCACTTCTGATTTATTTTCTTCAGATGTTTTCTCAAAACAGTCGACAGTAAAACCTCTATATGTCAGGAAAACTGTTGAACCTTAAACTTTAGATTCTGAACCAATACTGAAGTTACCAAGATTTAGCGTTATATAAACTGGTCTAGATGTTTAAAAACAGGTTACAAATTCCTCAAGTCGAACTGGTAAAATTCCTTTAACTTAAATAGTTTTTAAAAGCGGTGCTGTTATAAAGACTGATCGCTAGAAACGTCCGTGCTCTGTCCAGTTATCGCACAAAGGGGGTAAAACCTGTAGTGTGAGAATTAAGTAGAAACCTAACGATGTCGGGATTTCAACATGTGTGTCAACAATACAAATATTGGGCACGGCACCCGAACACCGACCTTCCGCTGGGTTTGTAATTAATAAATGTGGGGTTTAACGCCGTTTTCAACATTATTTCAGTTATATATCTCGACAAATCGAACACTTGATCTCGGTGTAAAAAACAAAACAGAACTATGCTAGGCAATGTGTCTTGCCCAAGGGCACTCCACCATGGCCGTCGTGCCGCGACTGGGGATCGAACCCGGGACGCCCGGTTCCAAATCTCCATCGATAACCTCTCGGTCACAGCGGCTTCCTGTTCCCAACGGAAGTGTTTATTATATTACATTCCGGTACAGTCGTCATTAAATGGTTGTAACCTTTTCATACAAGACTTTCCTGGTGTTTCTTCGACGATAAAAGATTAATTCAAACCGCAATAACCTTTTTGTCCCGACAATTTCGTCTAGTAACCCTTTACCACTTGCAGACGCTTCCTGACGATTTAGCTTCAGACGACTTTTGTGACAAAAAGAAAAATTGCTAGTCAATTGTCCTTGCGTCACACTGTTGTTCAACACTGTTCAATAACTAAACTTTCATATATAGAGAGTTCCCATATTTTGACCTACATGTTTTCAATACTTCTTCTACAAGTGTGTTGTGTAAGTGGGAAAGGGTTAATAACAAGGCAGTAGTAGATAAACACCTGATACTGCAGAGGACTAAATAAGAGGGAATGAACAGGTCTTTTCCCCCAAAGTATTTATCTTATTACTCAACAAAATCCGATGTTGTGGGTACTCAAAACAATCGTCTCACTCAGACGATTTTTTTGAGTACCCTTTAACAATAGGGTTTGTCAAATAAGTATTTCAGTACATGAAACATGCCCCTTATCTGGCTAGAGGTCTGTGATAGGGAAGGATCTGTGGCCCAAAATATTGGAAATCTAAAGCACATTTGAAATGAGTCCGTTTATGGGAAAACGTACACGTTGGCTTTTGTGAATAGTGTAGATCCAGATCAGCTTGTGCATCCGCACTGCACTGTCTAACAAAGATCTACACCGTTCACATAGTTCTTACATCTACACCAAACTTGTTATAAGCTTCTTTCAAATTGTGTAGAATCTGATAAGACGGAGGAGATGTACAGGGTGATTTTATCAGATTTTTTAAGAACGATCTTCTCTAAAATATCAAATCAGGTTAAAAGTTTGTTAATTGTATGTTCTCTAGCATGAACCTGTTTGTTGTTAAGGAATTCAACCAAAATCATGAAACTGCCTCTTGATGTCATTGTTACCGAAGTTGATATTTCAAATCCATGAACCGATCTGTTGGTAAGATTGTTGTCATAGTAGAGCATTCGAATAAATGAACCGGTATGTTGGTAATATTGTTGTCATAGTAGAGCATTCAAGTTCATGAACCGGTCTGTTGGTAAGATTGTTGTCACAGTAGAGCCTTCAAGTTCATAAAGATGTCTAGTGGCAAGCTCGTTAACGAAGTCGAGCATTCAAGTGCACGAACCTGTATGTTGATAAGGTCGTTAACGAAGTCAAGAATTCAAGAACATGTACCTGTCTGGTAGTTAAGTCGTTACCGAAGTCAGGAATTCAAATACACAAACCTGTCTTAATGTAAGGTCGATACCGAAGTCAAAAATTCAAATACATGAACCTGTCTGATGATAAGATCGTTACCGAAGTCAAGAATCCAAGTACGTGAACCTGTCTGATGGTAAGATCGTTACGAGAGTCGAGAATTCAAGTACATGAACGTGTCTGATGGTACAATCGTAACCAAAGTCCAGGATTCAAGTACATGAACCTGTCTTTTGGTAAGACCGTGACCAAAGTCAAGAATTCAAGTACATGAACCTGTCTTTTGGTAAGACCGTGACCAAAGTCCAGGATTCAAGTACATGAACCTGTCTTTTGGTAAGACCGTGACCAAAGTCAAGAATTCAAGTACATGAACCTGTCTTTTGGTAAGACCGTGACCAAAGTCAAGAATTCAAGTACATGAACCTGTCTTTTGGTAAGACCGTGACCAAAGTCCAGCATTCAAGTACATGAACCTGTCTTTTGGTAAGACCGTGACCAAAGTCAAGAATTCAAGTACATGAACCTGTCTTGTTGGTCAGAGCATTACCTAGTCGAAAAGTACATGAATTTGTCTGTAGGTATGTTGGATTCAGAGTAGAGAACGCAAGTGCATGAACCTGTCTGTTGGTAAGATCATTACCTAGTCGAAAAGTACATGAATTATGAAACGCAAGTGCATGAACCTGTCAGTTAGTAAGATCATTACCAAATTAGAACTTTCCAATAAGTGCACAAACCTGTCTTTTGCTTTTCGTTTGATAAGCTGGGTACCGGGCCGAGAATTGCATGTTCCAGAAATGTATACAAATGAACCGTGCACTAAACAATCCAACCTCGGATATATTTTTGATAATTCTAAGAATGCTCTGATGCGAAAGATGATCTAGATCTACGTTTGTCACCAATTGTACTGCCGATTGATCTAATCGCGTCAACAGCTTGAGCTTGGTGTCCAACACTTGGGCCAGGCACGTCACAGAAAAACGGACCTTCAGCAGTATGATCAGAATCTTCAATGTTCACCATCTAGTGCAACAACCGTCCTACAGACCACGTGAGACTATTTTAAAACTATATTAATGTTCAATTTGACGTAACTTTCATTAATTTCAGATCCTTTGGTTTTTTAAAAACGTATTTATTTTACAGTGATTGCAAAACAAGCTTTCAGTATATAATAATCACGTTGCGATGTCTGAATCCTGAAGACCTAACCGGTACTCGCTACGTTTGTGTGGAAAAGGCCAAAGACGGAACCCGCTCATCACGGTATATGATTGATTGATTGTTTGTTAGGTGTTTCACGCCACTTTCAAAAATTGCTCAGTTATATAACGGCGTTTATTGGGTGAGTGACTAGTACTACTGGTCCTTTTATTCTGACACCAGCCAGTCAATCGTAACGCTAACGCCCCAACTCTGAGAGTCCAGGAGGGCAGCCATTATTACCATGTTTAAATTATTTAGTATGACCCTGCCGCGGATCGAACCAACGACCTCTCGCATCAAAGGCGGACGCTCTACCACTACAACACCGGGACGGTTAAATGGAACCCGGACCGTCGATCCTCCATGACCCCTATCTGTTCCACCCACGTTCATTGATTTAGTGTTACGTAGTTTACATAGTGTTGTTACGGAAGAAAGCTCACATTACGGTTTGGAATGCATTATGTCTTGTAGTTGACATAATCCAGTTAGTGTTCTGCTCATTGACCGGTTAATGCTATGTTCGCAATTCCGAGGTAAAATGACTGTTTTATCTTATTTAAGATTATCATAATATTAAACTTTTCCCTCATGCAGACACATGCAGACGACTTCTGAAAATGGTGTGGCAATTGAGGAAATGTCTCATGATGAACCAATTCTTTCGTTCGCCACTATGTTTTCAACTCTATTCAATGCTTATACTTTCACCTTTAGATATTTTCAACATTAATGAATGGTTAAGCCGAGAAATTTATTATTTTTTCACAGTGTTTTTTATACTCTGCAAATGTTATTACATGTATACAGAAACGGACCATTTCACTCGTATACTTTTCGAAATTAGACGGCTGTCGTAATATCGTATATCAGGTAAACATATTTAACCCTTTCCCTCATATGACAATTCTGCAACAGACGAGTTTGAACATACTTTGTCAAAAAAATGGAAAATCTCTGAAATTGAATGGATAACCTCTGACTAAAAGTGGAAAACATTGTGTCAAAAGGAGAAATTGCACGTTCTGTGCAATTTCTTCTTTTGTCACTATGTTTTCAAAAATCCGTCTGCTGCAGAGGCGTCAGAAAGCGTCTATATGAGGTTGAAAGGGTTAATACGATTGAATATGCATGTATGTGTTACGTAGTTGTGCATGTATGCAGTTACCAACCATCTGTTACACGGTTTTGTTCCGCTTGGCGATATCCATCGGCTTATATAATGAACGTAGACCACACATAGCATGTTTACAAGCGTCAACATGTTGAAATCAACTGTTACCCGCTTCCGTTGACCCGTTCCTACATACAGACGCTTCATGCAGCAGACGAGTTTTGAAAACATCGTGGCAAAAGGAGAAATTACAAAGATGTTTTTTTAAGTCGCCTGCTGCAGATTTGTTGTAAATAATTGTGTGAAAGGGTTAAAACAAGTATTGTTTAGAGCAGCTAGGTCATTGTGACATCAAGCCGACATTATTATTTTTTTTAAATAATGAAACCAATGTAGCAAAGGGAGAAAATGCTCAATATGAGCCAATTCTCCTTTTGTCACATTGTTTTCAAAAGTCGTCTGCTGGAGAGGCGACAACATACGCCTGTATGAGGGGAAGGGTTAAAGGCGCATACAGCAGAGTAAGGCTGAAAATTAAATTTGTTTCCTTAGTTTAATTAACAGTCTCCTGCTTTCAACTAATGAGTAAAAATAGTAACATAGAACAATTTGAAGTACATGTACATACTTGATACTGAGTCGAGAGGAGTTACAATTTCTCATTTTTCGTAATGTTTTCAAATGTCTTCTTCTTCAGATACTTCACATGTTAACTTTAGTTTAGGGTCGTCTGCTTTGATTGATTTTTGTGTGTGCTTTACGCCGCTTTCAACATATGTTCAGTTATATCACGGCGTTTCCTGTGTGAGTTACCTTTCCTGTGTAAGTTACCAGTACTACTGAACCATTAATCCTGACACCAGCCAGTCAGTTGTAATGCTATCCACGCCACCCTGATCACCAAGGCAAGCAGCCATTAATACCATTTTTAAAGTATTTGGTATGACCCGGCCGGGGATCGAACCTGCGACCTCCCTCACCCGAGGCGGACGTCTGCTTAAGTTTAAATTATCGCGGGAGTGGGGGGGGGGGGGGGGGGGGGGGAATTGCTATTCCCCTTTTTCCCATTGAGTTATCAAAAGTTGTCTACTACAGAGGATTCGCATATCGAGTGTATCGTCAAGATCGGGGGGAAAGGGATCTAGACGCCCTAGGTAAACACGGAATAGAAAACTCTTCGTGAAGAGTAAACAAGGCAATTGTACTTTTTCTTCAGGGGTTAAACTAAATTTAAAATTGACGTGAAAGGAGTTATTTGAATAAAATGATGGACGGCCTATTCATATATTGATATTTATGAATAAAAAATATTGACAAAAGTTGAACTAATATGCTAACTATTAGCGCTCTATCCCCGGTATGTTTTTAGGTCAAAGAATAGCAATTAAATTCCTTCTTTGTTTCGATGTAAATCAACAAGTTTCAATTCACAATTATCAAACTTGCTTCATTGTCTACAGGTAGGTCATGCTATATCATTACAAAGAGTAATAACCTCTCAGCCATAAACTATTCCAAAAATATGGGAAAATGGGTGTTTGGCCTTTTTGCAGACAATCGGGCTGGTCCAAAACTGGTTTTCCACATACTATGTTTACACTATCAGACAATGTAAAAACAAAAGATCAAATCAAACACTTCCAGTGCATCCTATACATGTTAACAATGTATACCAAAAATATGGGTAAATGGGGGTTTGGCCTTTTTGAAGACAATCGGGCTGGGCCTTAGCGGGTTTTCCACATACTATGTTAACACTATAAGACAAGGTAAAAGCAAAATATCAAACACTTCCAGTGCATCCTATACATATTAACATTGTATATCAAAAGTCTCGCGGCCAAATGGTAAATTCTGCAATGGTAATTTGTTATGTACTAAACGACATGCCATTTATGTTGTATTTATATTAATATGTATGTGTTATGTGACCATGAGCTTGTATGTTTAATGTCAAATGAAATATCTGTTCTGTTCTGTGTTGAATTCAACGCTCAGTATTTATTCCCAATAGAGCAGTTTTTTCTAAAGTATGTATGCTTAACACTTCAAGGTTTAAACATCTTGAATGACACCTTCAAGTTATGGTCTACATCATCTCAAAACACCTCGAATAAATCGAATTAATTTATCACAGAGTGTCCTCAGTCGAGCGATATTTAAAACAATAAAGCATGTCTGCTTCATTACGTTCCATCTATCATCTGCAAATCACACCATTTCTCTGGTAAGTCGGTACAAAGCTGCTTTAAAAACACCAATTCATTATTCCACGCTTCTCTTGGAAAAGAATATGCTTATTGTAGCTGATAGGTACAGCGTGAATCGATCGTTCAGTTACTGTTTGGTAAGAATGAAGCAACACATCTTCAATACAAGTTTATAGTTTGAAATAACTGAGCATGTTTGAACCCTTCCCAACTTACAACAAATCTGCAGCAGACGACTTTGAAAATATCTAAGCAAAAACAAGGAACAGCTCTATAAAATAAGGTATAAGTACTGACAAAATCTGAAAACCTTGTGTCAAAAGGAGAACTTGCTCGTTTTGAGCAATTTGTCCATTTGTCACATTTTTTTTTTTTCAAAAGTCGTCTGCTGCAGATACGTAAAAATGCGTCAACAGTTGGGTAGGGTTACACTCTTTCCCATTTGCATACCCGTTTGAAGCAGCTGCACCAGCCGACTTCTGTAGTCAAAGGTTCGATTCATGGTCAAGTCATACCAATGCCTTTCAAAATGATGCGCGTTCATTTAGTTAACTTTATGACTGATGCGCCTGCGTCGGGATCATCTTACCACCTTACGTTCAATAGACACTGACAGCGAAAAACGTGTGTCGCGAACACCCAGTATTCTGCAGTGTCCTTCCAAGAAAACCGAGAACGTTTCGGTAGAGAGAAGTGGATTTTCATGCATAATGTACAAGTTAGTGTATATTGAACGCAAGTCAGGATCAATGATTGTGTTACATCAATGCGCATTAAAAGGAAATCACATTTACAAACACAGTTCTATATACTACTAATAACATATTCATTGTAAGGTATGAGGAAGGATATGGCCACGACCTACCCAAACCAATGCACGTGGCAAATAAAGTTATATATTGAAAAAAAAAAAAAAAGGATCAATGATTGTGCAATATAAATGGGAAGATTTCTAGCAATTCCGATGTGATAAAAGCCGGGTTTTTATGAATTTGACAAGATTTAAATTAGCATACCGACCTTTATTGATAGTGTTAGAATTAGCATATTGAACGGTAGGTTGATGAAACGATAAAAGTCTCCTAGCAGAAATATGCATTGCCCAATTCCCTGATATAGACTTTAACCCTTTCCCCCCTTTTAAAACATAGTGACAAAAGAAGAAATTGCACAAAACGTGCAATTTCTCCTTTTGCCACAATGTTTTCCACTTTTAGTCATAGGTTATCTATTCAATTATAGAGATTTTCTATCTTTTGACAAAATATGTTCAAAGTCGTCTGCTGCAGAATTGTCGTATGAGGGAAAGGGTTAATAGATATTTTCAATTGTTTTGCAAAAATGAGTTTTGCTGTATGTGGGAAAGGGTTAAACACCATTGTATTTTGACTTGCACTTCTGTTACTTAAAAACTAAATAAGAGCACATGTTTTAACAAAGTTGATAACAGTGTGGCAAAAGGGGAAAGGGTGAAACACCATTGCATCCAGTGACTTTTGGAAATATTGTAGGGAAAGGCAAATATGTGGTCAAAGGAGAAATCAAATATAGTAATATACCTCCAGGAATCGAATACTACAAGACAACTTCGAACAGTTTTAAAACTTTGACTATATATATATATATCTGGTGCTGGGGCATTTGCGTATTTTGACTTGCACTTCTGTTACTTAAAAACTAAATAAGAGAACATTTGTTAACAAAGTTGATAACATTGTGGCAAAAGGAGAAATTGCTCTGTATGAGCAATTTCTTCCTTTGCCTCAATGTTTTCAAGAGTCGTCTGCTATAAACGCGTCTCAAAAGTGGGAAAGGGTTAAACTATAATTGAGAGAACAATTATTGAATAGAGTTGAAAACATTGAGGCAAAATGTGAAAACTGATCTCCTATTGCCACAGTGTTTTCGAGAGTCATCTGCCATAAACGCGTGTATATGCGTCTATATGCGTCTATATGCGTCTATATGCGTCTATATGCGTCTATATGCGTCTATATGCGTCTATAAACAACAAAAATCGTTTTCTTTACCCTCGCCAGGCAGAATTAATAAATATAAAGGGGAAAGGGTTAAACTATAAATTGCCAACAATGTAGACCAAAGATCTCGCCCAATAGTTAATTATGCACGATGGGACCTATTGTTCGCTATTTATACATCCAATTTGATTTTAACCCTTTCCAACAAACACAATTCTGCAGCGGACGACTTTGATAAAAAAAAAACGCGTACATTTGGAAGATATCCATGAATAAAACTATAAATGTGCACAAGTTTGGACGAAGATCACACAGTCTAATCTCGGTTCACAATGTTCGCTTCTCACATATATTAACCAGAAGTCTTGTTTGTTTGTATATACTCTTGTGTTTTACGCTGCGTTTAACATTGATGAGCCGTCCCGCGCGAAAACCAACATTATGGCCTCTGCGTAATGTATCGACCCAGATCAGTCTGCGCAGTCCGCGCAGACTGATCCGGGCCAACACATTCCGTCTCAGGGAGAAAGAAGTATAGAGTAATGACTCCTGAAACAGAAAATCCACATGAGTTGTAAAGTGTGTGTCCGGGTTAGCCTGCTTAGGCTGATCCGGGTCGATACATTACGCATACAATGTTGGTTTTCTCGCGGGACGGCTCATTAATCTTAAACGCAGCCTACGAAACTGATACATTAGTTTAAGCGACATAAATCACATTTTACATCAAACATACAATTATTGTCCTGGGAATAATTTTATTTCACAGAACAATGAGACGATGTCGCCATCGTTCATGTCCAACACTCTCTTCCTCTTCTACATGGTTTCCTTTTGTCTCACTAGAGTCGTTATACGACGTGATGGAGCCCCGTAACATCTCCAGTTGGGCATCATATAACGGTATATGCGCCTTCAAGGCATGCATTCGAAATCAAAATGAGCCAAGACATGAGACAATGGACACGTTGTTATTTATGAACAGTGTAGGTATAGATCATCGTGTCCAACTGCTCAGTCTTATCAATATCGAATTTAACACAAGTTGTCAGATGTGTACCTATAAGTAGCATGTGTACGGTGTGGATCTTGATTGGATGCTGAGCTGATACACAGGCTGATCTGGATATATACTGATCGCAAAAGCCAACTTGTCCCCATGCATCATACACTGGCTCAATTAAGGTATATGCGCCGTTCCACGAGAAAACCAACATTATGGTATCTTCGTAATGTATCGACCCATATCAGCCTGCGCAGTCCGCGCAGGCTAATCCGGACAGACACTTTTCGCCTCCTGTGGATTTTCTGTTATAGGAATTATTACTCTATACCTCTATCCCCCTGAGAGGGAATGTGTCGGCCCGGATCAGTCTGCGCGGATTTAAGTAATGAGTCCTTAGACAAATAATCTACATGAGTTGAACATTATCTGTCCGGATTAGCCTGCGCGGCATTCTTAGGCTGATCCGAGTCGATACTTTACACAATGTTAGTTTTCTCGTAATTCGACTCATGTTACATGTATACGGACAGTGAAGACTGTGCGACTGTACGCAGAGGCATGAAGACATTAACCCCTTCCCACATTAATCCTATCTGCAGTTGACGAATTGGAGAATATATCGTCAAAACTATGGCAATTGTCTATAAAGGAAACACCAAATATTGCGTCCAGTTAACAAAGATTGTGACGAAAGGAGAAATTGCTCATTGTGAGCAATGTCTCCTTTTGCCATAATGTTTTCAAAGTTCGTATGTTGCGGAGACATCAGAAAGTGTCTGTATGTTGAAAAGGGTTAACTCGTAAAATGTTGATCATATGCAGAGTCAAAGAATCAAAGCGAAATAGAATTGAATTGTGACGCTAAAATATTCTCTTATTCTTATATAAAAAAATTGTAATAAATTACTATTCCTTTCTATTAGCAGGGACAATAATAGCGACGAGGGAGCGGTTGGTAACTAAATGTATTTCTATGGAAAAAAATCGCGTTATTGACATTTTAAAACAATGACGACTTCCGCAATCATTTCTCGCTTTCCTTGCGGAAACAAATTGAAACAGAGATATTAGAACTCGAACTATTATGAAAAATCGGTAATGAAAAGCAAATCATATATGAGCCGTTCCACGAGAAAAACAACCGTATGAACTCTGCGAAATGTATCGACCCAGATCAGCCTGCGCAGGCTAATCCGGGCCAACACATTCCGTCTCAGGGGGATAGAGGAATACAGTAATGATTCCCGAAACAGAAAATCCACAGGAGGCGAAAAGTGTCTGTCCGGGTTAGCCAGCGCGGCATGCTTAGTCTGATCCGGGTCGTGGAACGACTCATGACTGGATGGCTAACTGTGAAGCTTCTTACAAGTCCGAGCGATAGCTGAGGCTGATCTGTATCTTAACCTGATGCACAGTCCAGAAGGAGTGTTTTATAGTGTGTTCGCACAACAAATGAGCCGTTCCGCGAGAAAACCAACATTGTGGACTCTGCGGAAAGCATCGACCCGGATCAGCCTAAGCATGCCGCGCAGGCTTACCCGGTCAGACACGTTTCTTCTCCTGTGGATTTTCTGTTCCATGAGTCATTACTCTATACCTCTATTCCCCTGAGACGAAATGTGTCGGTCCGGATCAGTCTGCGCAGGCCGATCTGGTCGATACATTACGCAGAGGCCGTAATGTTGTTTTTCTCCCGGGACGGCTCAAATGTGAACATGCATTGCCCTTGGACAGACGCATACATAAGATGGACAGCTACACTCTGTATTAATTAGCGAAGAGTGTAGATGAAGATCGGTATAACACTGTTCGCATGCGCAGGCTGATCTTGATATAAACCGATGGCGAATTCCGTGATTTTTTTGATTTTTTTTGTTCATGAATCCCACTCGTCGTCTCAGCGTTAACAGTATATGCTACTCTCCTCGAATGCAATGAATTGAGTATCTTTTAGTAAGCAAAGTGTTTATTGTTGTGACATGTGTTTACAATTTATAATATACATTCATCATTTAACAATAATAATGTGTTATAGTACACCCGGGCCCATGCGCCTATAAGTCACCTGAGAATATATGTTACATTTTATCACATGACCATGCTTGTATCCGAACTAATATACCCATTACGTATTTCTTTATAAAACACGAGTGTAATATAACATGACCAAATCAATATTTGTGTATTCATCCGCGAATGTTTACAAAATGGCTGACAACGTGTATCCGGTAAACACAAACGTCACGAAAGATGGACGAGGCAAAGGGACCATTATCGGTCATAAAACTATCTTGTTGTGTGATTAGTTAACAGTCTATTAAGTATTACATGTTGGGACTAATTTCTGACAGCGAAAAAACGATTTTCTTTTTGTGTTTCGTCATGTGATAAAAGAATCTGAAATTCGTTGTCATTTCATAAATTGACAACTCATGTCAGATCCTAATCATCCTATATATATGTATCATACAAACATGCATGAATTATATACCAAATATCGTGATCGGACGTTCAATTATCTGAAAAATGTTTTCAAAATTGATAAACTGAAGTATGTGTAACCTTTCCATCGTAAATCAATCGTTATCTAACAAATCTGAAAACCTCATATTGACACATATCGCATTTAGAACAGAGTAGAAATCATTGTGCGAAAGGAGTCTATTGGTTGTTTCAGTCAATACCTCCGTTCACCAAAATGCTTTTTGGCCTGGGTCTTAGCCCCTGGTCATAGTGGTTATACCATTTTCTTCGGAGTTGGCAGCCTGCCAATTGCTGTTAGCACCAAAAAACGCATGAGAAACTGCGCGAGAAAAATGGATTCAACAAACTGCATTTAAAAGGTTAGGATCTCCCCCATAAATATCATTTTAATATTGTTGGAACATCAGTGAAAAACTTAAGGCGTGAGTACTCCAATATGAGTTTAAGAAATGCTTTAGACATTATTAACATTCGGAGTTGGCAGCATTCCAATTGCTGTTAGCACCAAAAAACGCATGAGAAACTGCGCGAGAAAAATGGATTCAACAAACTGCATTTAAAAGGTTAGGATCTCCCCCATAAATATCATTTTAATATTGTTGGAACATCAGTGAAAAACTTAAGGCGTGAGTACTCCAATATGAGTTTAAGAAATGCTTTAGATATTATTAACATTCGCGAAGAGGAACGGAAAAAAGAAAGAAGTCACGCGGAAATACAGTGGCGGATTGACCGGGGTCCCACAGGGGCCGTGCCCGGCTCCCCCACCCCACGAAAGAAGTCACGTGAAATATACAGTGGCGGATTAACCGGAGGCCGTAGGGCCCGGCCCGTGCGTCGAAAAATCCAACCTTCCAGCAGCCCCCAGGCCTTCAGCACTGCAGTGTTTTTGTTTGTATTAGGCTCGGTAATGAGATATTGACAGTTCATTTGCGGATTCTTGTTAAACTTCTGTGATATATTGTTTTACAATCCGGACATAAATAGTGCTAATGGTGTGTGATATGCCTCGTGTTACTGCGCATTGATTATAAGCTGCGTCAGATGAAAGTTGGTTCTGGTGCCTATATGAATATTAACACTTTCTCACATATAGACGCTTTCTGACGCCTCTGCAGCAGACGGCTTTTTGAAAACATAAGTGACAAAAGAAGAAATTGCACGAAACGTTTCTCCTTTTGCCACAATGTTTTCCGCTTTTTGTCATAGGTTATCCATTCAACTATGGAGATTTTCTATGTTTTGACAAAATAAGTTCAAAGTCGTCTGCTGCAGAATTGTCGTATGAGGGATAGGGTTAACACTTTCTCACATATAGCAAATCTCCAGCAGACGACTTCGAAAACATCTGGTAAAAACTATGGTAGACCTCTAAAATGAACTTTTAATAATGTTATAGAGTTGCGAATATTGTGGCAAAAGGAAAAATTGCTTATTATGAGCTTATTCCCCATTTTACCACCGCAATGTTTTCAAACGTCGTGTGCTGGATAGGCGTCAGAAAGCGTCTGTATGTTTGGAAAGGGGGTCGGATGAACCTGTATGAAGACACTGTCTCATAAAGGCTTTCACTCTCCGCCTAATATAACCCTTTCCGACTTGCCGACGCCACTTGACGCATCTGCATCAGACGACTTTTGAAAGCATTGAAACGAAAGGAGAAATGACTCAAAGCGAGCAATTTCCCCTTTTGCCGCAATGTTTTCAACTGTTTTAACCCTTTCCCTAATACGACAATTCTGCAGCAGGCGACTTTGAACATATTTTGTCAAAAAATAGAAAATCATTCTCTCTTTAATTGAATGGATAACCTATGACTAAAAGTGGAAAACATTGTGGCAAAAGGAGAAATTGCTCGTTTTGAGCAATTTCTTCTTTTGTCACTATGTTTTCAAAAAGGCGTCTGCTGCAGAGGCGTCAGAAAGTGTCTATATGAGGGAAAGGGTTAACAAGAATGTAATTAATTAATTACATTTGATTGTAGAGAGTGTCCGTATTTTGAGTACACATTTTATTAAAAGTCGTCTGCTGCAGATTTGTGGTATGCAGGAAAGGATTACAGTGGCGATAGATGATACATTTAAGGATGTAATCCACGTGAAGACACTTCTCCGTTACGAAGATTAACTAGAATGGAGTGCTCCCCGGAGCACGTGTGTCACCTGCCGGGGCATTGTCAGAACATTTTAATTTTGACAGAAAAGGGGCAATAACTCTGATATAAAAATGTTTGGGTTATCCCCCTGTTCTGAACCAATCACACACATTGATATAAACATTGTCAGAAGTTTCAATGTAATCCTTTGAGTAGAAAAAAAAAGTTATTTGAAAACGTGACGAAAAAGTGTGACGGACAGACAGACAGACAGACAGACAGACAGACGCAGGACAATCAAAAAAGTAATCCCTAAGTGCCTACCATGCTACGCAGGTGACACAAAAACATCTCGTTTTCTTTTACGTCGCCTATAATGGAACTACTTGGACTAAAGGTTTTTTAAGATTTCGGTCACGGCCAAGACGAATAAATCCTCGTAAAATTATGTAAAAACGGCAATAAACAACGCGGACTTAATTGCAAATAGTGTAGCTGGTCGGCTGTCAAGGAAACACTTTATGCAATGCACGAAGAATGACGTCATTGATCAGTAAAAAATGGTTCTGATTTTAGTAAATTCTCTCAGTTCAGCAGACAGTTATTTGAGCGCTTTTTCATTTTTTTTTCTGCTTTCAACGCTCTGAAGCCAAAAAAAAAGAACTCCTTGTCCTTTACAATTTAAAATAATCGATCACGATACAAACAGTGAAGAATTAAATTAATAAGTTCACCGTATGAATGAAAATATACCGTGAACTGATACGTTGTTTGAAGGTAGAAATCCTAAATCGGTTCGGTGATTTCCGTGTTAAGTCGCTAGAGGTCGGTTTTGTTCGCGGAAATTTCCACACACAGGAAATGAACGACAAGTCCACAAACAAAGCCGATCTTTGGTGACTTCGGTCAAAACTCGAGTAGCCTATAATCTGTTAACAAATACCGACCTCGTACGGAAATCGCCGAGTCAATTAGGGGTTTTCGATCACGATTGAATTGTGTATATCCTTTCAATGGTATATTGTGTCCTACCTGTACACATTGAAGAAAGTGTGGTGACAATTGAGGATTAAACCTGATTGATATACATGGAAACAAAGAAGGAATTTAATTGGTTTACTCTGACCTACAAGCATATATATCGCTGAACTTCTAGCTGAGTGGTGTTCCAGGAAATCCGACCTCAACGATATTAATACACGTATGCAAAGAATCAAAGTTGATTCTGCTATACAGCCTGGCGAACAGTGCAAGGCAAGATTAGACTACACTGGCGCACTAACTGATCTGCATCTACACTGGACACAAATGCCTACCGACTAATGTTCGCAGAGCCCCGTTCAATGGCTTGGTTAAATTGTTCACATAGATGAGACGTTATGAAATAGTAAGACAAAGACGAAGACATAGTTAATTACGTTTGCATATTCTCGTACATGCATCTTGTAATACGGTACAGATATCGAACTAATTGCATGAACATTTAAAACAAACAATCAAAGCAGTAATGTTCGCAGAGAGCCGTTCAATGGCTTGGTTAAATTGTTCACATAGATGAAACGTTATGAAATAGTAAGACAAAAACAAAGACATAGTTAATTACGTTTGCATATTCTCGTACATGCATCTTCAGTCAATCCAATCATTGTCCTCGCCCTGTCAGAGGTGGGGTAAGTATGTACCGTTGTGTTGATGGCAGTACTGATTAACCAATTTTATACAATTTATGGCGAAAATGAATTGTCCACACTAAGCATACGAGTAGTAACGGTACTTTCAAGGCGCCTACCAACGCATACGCACGTACGTACGCCATTGCGTACATTTTGTCAGAAAAGGTAAACAAATACATTAAAAACTGAATGATGGGAGTGGTATAAATTGATGTCGTCCAAAAAATGGCAATAAATCTGCATGTTGATTTAGCTAGTTTGTGTTTGAAATTACTATTTTAAGTTATCCAAAGAGAAATGATAATTGATAATACGTCAAAGATAATTGATAATACGACCAACAGAAGAGATAATACGTCAAAGACTATTGATAATACGACCAAGAGAATACGACCAAGGAAAATGATAATACGACGAGATAATTGATAATACGACAAAGAGAATTGATAATACGACCAACAGAAGAGATAAAACGACCAAAGGAATAGATAATACGACCAAGACAATACGACCAAGGAAAATGATAATACGACAAAGATAATAGATAATACGACAAAGATAATTGATAATACGACCAACATAAGTGATAAAACGACCAAGAGAATAGATAATACGACCAAGACAATACGACCAAGGAAAATGATAATACGACGAGAGAATTGATAACACGACCATTTACGAAAGTACCTTGTCTGTCTAGTGTTTGACGAAAGTCGTGGTGTATTTCGAGCCCGTGGTCAATCAATCTTTACAATGACAATTAGTTGTATCATTCAGTTATATCTCGACATTTCCTGGCTAAGTTACCATTTCTACTGGTCCATTTATCCTGACACAATCGTAGCGCTAACGCCATGACCATGAGCGCCATTACTACCATTTAATAGAGTAGTTTATATGACCCAAACGTGGATCGAACCCACGACACTCTACCATTACATAATTTAGGCGGTCTCCTATATAAATGAAGAATTGGCATTAACACCTTGTACTCGCTAAATAGTTAACGCTGCACGACGAGGGTAAACAAAATCAAGTAATTTCATTAAAACATCACCAAAGCATCTCTGTAGTCATATCAAAACACTTATCACCCAGGAAATGTTTTATGAGTGACATTCAGTTATACTGTCTAGACATAATAACCCGCTTATGGCGATCTTACTGCACCTGCGTTCAATGAAGACTCGGAAGAGTTTGTCTATATGCACAGTCTCACCAGAGTATTCACTGTTCGCTCGCATGTATGATAGAACCCTGCTGGAACCGCTGATATAAAATTTAGAAATATAGCCCGGCGGGTGTAACTTCCACGTCCCTTTATACGGAGAAGTAACACGACCCCAAATCGTCAGACCCGGCTAAAATATTCTGTCATTATTAACATGATTAACGATGCTATAATCCCTTGTGGAGCAGCTATAACCGGTGTTGCGGTTTTTATTATCTACCGGTGTAGCGTTTTATTACCTAATTTGTAAATATTTGTCCTCGTCTTCAACATTCTTAAACTTAACCCCTTGACAATTTCCGCCTTATTCGTCTGTAAGACATTTTCTTTTCCCATTAGTGGATTGTTTATATACTGATTTTAGAAGAACAAAGTGACATTTGATTTTGTGTTCATGTCCGTGTCAATAAGGGGGAACACTACATGCTTGTTTGACGCTGTTGGAATTGGAATGGAATTGTCAAGACTGGATAGACATTTCCACTGTTTTACTTGGTTTCTATTGTGTAGTACGGCACAACTCTGAGGATGTATAGACGCCCTAGATTCCCCTCTATCTGTCGTAAATAAGCTATTTCTAATAAGGACGTGGATGTCACATGTGAAGATATCCAACAAGGAATTACAATTTAAGTGTTTGTATTTCCCCTCATGATAGCCGCTGTTTGCTTACATTTGGTGTCTTATCTCGATTCCAACATGTGTTCAGTTATATCACGGCGTTTTCTGAGTAAGTTACCAGTCATCCTGACAACAGCGAGTCAGTCCTAATGCTAACCCTACAATCTTGAGCGCCATGGCGGTAAAGTAACCCGGCCGGGGATCAAACCCGTTACCTCCTCACTCGATGCGGACGATATACCACTACACCAACGAGGCGGTCAGATAACCGGTGTATATATAACACTTGCTCTAGGATAAAAAGCTAAGCGTATTTTTGACAAGCGAAGATAAAAATCTGGCTGCAAGTCCAATTAATCTGTAAAACATTCTTTGACTAATTGACGAATTGTACAGCTAAGAGCCACATTATACTGCACGCATGCGCAGATGAATCGGGATCTATCGGGATAGCAAATGCCCAGCGATTGGTTGAACTTGAGCAGTTTTTATATAATTAGGAAATATATTTAACTTTTGAGTGATATATCGGATTTTATATCACGAACTGTAGTTAAGGTGTGTAGTAATTAATCACGAAGGCCAAAGGGCCTTAGTTATTAATTACAAACCACCTCAACGACACTGTTCAAAAATGGCAACTTGTTTATCTTTTCCAATTGAAGGGCTAAAATAACGGAATTTCTCGTGCAGCTGATAAGCGCTTCACCGGCAGTTTACAGGAGTATCGTCAGGGAATAAATCTAATTCCGGTGTTTTTTTCCGTTGACAAATAATGACGATATTTTTCTCCGTCTATCATTTTGAAGTATGTCTGTTTACAGTTTCTTTACACACAAAGCCCGGAAGATTTATCCTGGTTAAATCAAGCGTCTATGATACTAAATCATCTGAGAAGAAGGCATAATTCAAGGTCAAATGTGTTCATCCGCGGACAGGGTGATCTACCAAACAGTCCCTAAAAACATTTTTACATTGAATGTCTGATAATGAGTTAAAATGCATTGTAAATATGTATATGTTGCACTGGAACTGTTTGATTTTATCATTTTGGGTATTTTTATCTTGTCTGATAGTGAAAATAGAGAATTTGGAAATCCGGATTGTGTGAAAAATGACGGGAATTATTTTCGCGGAGAGATCACAGACAGCCACCCCACCCTCTTTTTCCTTTTTTAAAATTATTTAGAAGCTGAGAGAGGTACCTCTTTTAGATGATATGGTGTGTCCTACCTGTACATATTGAACACATTTACACCGCTTTCAACGTTGTTTGTTTGGGAGTTGTTGTTTTTTTGTTCAGTTATTCCGCGGCGTTTCCTGAATAAGTGACCAGTACTTGTATTGGTTCATTATCCTGAACTCTATAGAAAATCTTTAAAAATGAAAAGAAAATATCATAAAAATGAAAACATTGTGGCAAATGGAGAAAATGCTCATTTGTCATAATGATTTCAAACGTCGTTTGCTGCAGTGGAGTCAGAAAATGGTCTGATTTTGGGACAGGGTTGGAGATATTATAAAATTGGTTATCGTAGAGCAACGCTACTTTTCTTTCTACATTTCGGAAAACACAATTTGAATTTTTCTATGTTACATTATGGCTTGGCGGGTAAACACTGCCCTCCTTGGCACTCAGGTTGCGGAGTTAGCATTATGTAAACTGACTGGCTGGTGTCAGGATAAATGGTCCTGTATAATTGGTAACTTACCCAGGAAACGCCGTGATATAACTGTAAAATTGTTGAATGCGGCGTACAATCAATCTGGTCGAGCCGACCTTCAATGAGACGAATTTTGAATATACCAAGACCTCGTTCTCCTTTTCCAAAAGCAATATCAGTAAAGTGTTGTTAATATGTCAACTAAACAGTTTTAAAAGCATATCAATGTTTCGGTTTAAATATCATATCAACTAAACATTTTAGATAGCATATCAAATAAACAGTGAAGAGACATATCAACATCCTTAACAAAAAATAACATATCAGCGATACAGTTGCAAGCTCAAGTGACCTATTTGTGCATATTGAAAACTTTCATTTTTTAAGCGATGTATAACATTATTCTATCAAACGGGACCAGTTTATGTGCAAACTAGCGATATATCATCATTGAAAAGTGGGCGCGGCCTGTAGGTCAAGTTACACCAAATAAACAAGACACTTGCGTGTAACAGTATAACCAGCGGCCTCGAGTTTTGGTAGGTTTTTCCGTGCTACTATAGGAGTGGTTCTATGACAGTAAATGTTTGAACGATAACCCTATATAAGAATAAATCCAACTTACATGGCATGTGTATATCTCTAGTGATTTATATCTACGTACGCGGGAAAGCAGGTCGAGACGGAATTGTTTCAGTTAGGCAATACGATATAAGACCACCCTTAATATCCTCAATATATAAGTGTTTACCCGTATTCAACAACAAAAATGTCACCTCCATTTAACTTAAGAGGTGTTATACTGGGGCATGAAAGACAAATTTCCTTTTTTTTTTTCCTCGGCTTTTTCTGAATTATATGTATGTATCACACATATAATTCAGAAAAAGCCGAGGAAAAAAGAAAATTTATTTCTACGAACATTTACATTTTACACGTATCTGACATTTCACATCTTTCAAAATGACAAAAAAATAGGCAGTTATAATAATTTATACGCGAGCCCAGGTCTGTGGAAATCAACCACGCTTGGGACAATTGTGAGCAGCTCAGGTGCGGATCAACATGCACATGTGCGCAGGAAATCAGAATGTACACTAATCGACATTGAGTCCCAGAAGGTTTTCTAGAAATGGGAGAAATACATTTACCATTTTGATCTGATTATGTGTTTACACGATATTCTTTTCGATTTGTATTTGCGGCATTGTTAAAATATGTTGAAATGTAATTAAAACAATAATTACTTCATTTCTGCTTTTAGTTTGTGTTTGTTCATTGCTTTTACGGCTATATACTAAGAACAAATTAATATAATTTAGAAAAGTAGTTCCTGCAATTACTTCATTTCTTAAAAATAAGTAGACATGTAAACGAAAAGTGTATTATACCAGTGTTATATATCCCATAATCCGCGCATTGCAAGATAAAGATTATTATGTGAGTTTGTAATAAAACCACTTGAAGTGCGGTTCTCCGTGATATACTTTGAGCAAAGGTGAATATAGTGTGTGTCTCCTTTATATATGAGCCGTTCCACGAGAAAACATTATGGACTCTACGTGCGTAATGTATCGACCCAGATCACCCTGCACAGTCCGCGCAGGCTAATCCGGGCCGACACATTCCGTCTCAGGGGTATAGAGTAATAATTCATGAAACAAAAATCCACAGGAGGCGAAAAGTGTGTGTCCGGGTTAGCCTGCGCTCATGCTTAGGCTGATCCCGGTCGATATGTTACGCAGAGTCCACAATGTTGGTCTTCTCGTAGAACGGCACATATCTCATTACTGAACTGTTTGTCTTCATTCGAAACAAAAAAAATACAATTCTGAACGAACTACAGCCCTTACGCTTTCTTTAATACAGAGCAGATTTGACAGATCTGCAGCAGATCTTTTGAAAACATTGTTGGGGGGAAAAAGGGGATAACACTCATTATTGAAACATTTCTGCGTTTTCCCTGCAATGCCTTCTACTGTGTATCAAATTAAATTTAAATTAAAAAAGAAATCAGATGCTTTCCAAGCAAACGACTTTAAAAATAGTTTACCTGCTAGAATGTTGTAAAATAGGGTCGTCTGTTTTCAAAAACATCTGAATATGAGCCGTCCCGCGAGATAACCAACATGGTGGACTCTGCGTAAAGTATCGACCCGGATCAGCCTAAGCATGCCGCGCAGGCTAACCCGGATAGACACTGTTCGCCTCCTGTGGGTTTTCTGTTTCAGGAATCATTACTCTATATCTCTATCCCCCTGAGACGGAATGTGTCGGCCCGGGTCAGTCTGCGCGGACTGCGTGGGCTGATCTGGGTCGATACATTACGCAGAGGCCATAATGTTGGTTTTCTCGCGAGACGGCTCATATAAACGTGCAACATCTAGGAAACCAGAAGTAAAGTTGTGATATGGAGGGGAAAATCAATGTGGAAAAAGAACAAAAGTAATTTTGTTTAAAACGAGTGCTTCTTTTCCGAAACTGATTTTGAAACACCGTCTTTTGCAAAGTTTTACGTCGGTATCAAGAAAAGGGTTCATCAAACGGCTGTCGAAAAAAAAAATACTATTTTGACTTGACATTTCAATTTCAAAACAAATTAAATTCCAAACTTTGGTAAATATTCGTAAAAATCACTTTCCAAGTAATAAGAAAAAAACTAAAGGAACGTGTATTCTTTCTAATCCGTTAATGCTAATTTGTGGGTATTCGATTGACCTATTTGTTGAAGAAGTCAGAAAAGATCTCGTAAATGTATTTCAACTACATAAAGTTTGTATTAAGCACACCGCAATATACATGCCTGTGTATGTCCCTCAGTGCCGCTGAGTGATGCTGGGAACAGTTTATTGATTGTTTAGTATGTTAGGCCGCATTCAACACTATTTCAGTTATGTCACGTCGTTTCTTTGATAAGTTACAAGAAACGGTGGTCCATTTATCCTAAAAGAAGCCAGTCAGTCGTTATGCTAACCCCGCAACCCTGAGCGCCTATCAGGGCAGACATTACTACAATGTTCAAAATTAATTGGTATGACCCGACCGGGGATAGAACCCACGACCTACCACACCCTAGGCTGACGTTCCACCATTACACCACCGAGGCGGTCGCTGGGGATGGCATTACGACTGATGCGCTTGTGTCGTGATAAACTTACCAGCATTCATGTCAATCAATTTATCTAGGAAATTCCGTGATATAACTTAACCCTTTCCCTCATACAACAATTCTGAAGCAGACGACTTTGAACGTATTTTGTCAAGACATAGAAAATCTCCATAATTGAATGGATATGACAAAAAGTGGAAAACATTGTGGCAAAAGGAGAAATTGCAAAAAGCCGTCTGCTGCAGAGGCGTCAGAAAGCGTCTATATGAGGGAAAGGGTTAAATACGGTTCACAGCGGTACAAATTTAAGTTATCATCATTGAAATCGTAACATGAAAAATATATTTTGTTCACGCATTCCTTTTAATGAATTTGCACTGTGTATGAAATATGTTAAACAACTCAAATAATCGTTTTTAAAACTATGTGGTGGCGTTATTTGAAGGTTGCCGGGTTTCTTGAATAAAAGCCATAAGATATGTCTCTTTTATCAGTTTTATTTTTATTTGAAACGAATACTGATTGATTGATTGGTGTTTAACGCTTCTCGGCAATGTATCACACTTTACTTGTTTGTCATTTCCGTTTGCATCCCGAGTTCTTCAATACACATGAATCAAAGTGTATAACATTGGCTAAAATGCAGATATCTCAGAATGTGTTAATATTCTCTAAATGCCAAGGCTGTTGAGCTTGTATTATTCACCTTTTTTGTCCTATTTTACGATTTTAAAAGTGCACGATTTGGTCCTTTTTTTTTAAATTAAAATACATTTATTTATAATCTTATTGTACGTTTCTAGTGATTACGAGTTCATAAAAATATGTTTTGTATCCGACTATATTTTTCCCCATAACAATGTTTTTCAGAATAACTTTTTTGGGGAAAAATAAATATGCAATTTTTTATGATATTTTTTTGGTATGTGCTAAGTGATTGTAAACGGAGTCCGTATGATCAAAAAACATGTTTAAAACAATTTTAACACTATCAGCTTGACCTTCTCTGGTCTAAACATATCGTGATTCAAGCCGCTTGCAACAATCCTTACATATATCACAACGTTTCCTTCGTAAAATACTACCGATCCATGTATCCTGGCAACAGCGAGTCACTTGAATGCACAACGCCCATATTCCCGAAGAAGAACATTCTATTGACTACCATTGGCAAAGGTTTTGATATGACCTGGTCGGGATCGAACCCGCAACCTCCCGCACCCGATGCGGACCCACTACCACTACACGATCGAGGCGGTCCAATATGTTTTCGCAAGATATTGCCTCAATTCTTACTGATATATTGTAAAGCTCTGCTCTGTACATCTGTTACATAATTGAGCTGAATTACATGAAAACTGACAGTGTGGACTCTGCGTAAAATATCGACCCTGATCAGCCTAAGCATGCCACGCAGGCTAACCCGGACAGACACTTTTCGCCTCCTGTGGATTTTCTGTTTCAGGAATCATTAATCTATACCTCTATTCCCCTGAGACGGAATGTGTCGGTGCGGATTAGCCTGCGCGGATTGCGAGTCCATAATGTTGGTTTTCTCGTGGAACGGCTCGTATTATTGTGGCGTTGGTGTCATGTCTACTTCAAGATAATAGCTAATGGAAAGCCTCTGAAACAGGGAAAGCGGATACAGACGACATGTTCTGGAATTGTTTATCTCATTTTGGTAATTCTTGAAGTCGTCTGCTTTAAAAAATATCTGACGAAAACATGTTTACATCTCTGGGCAATCTGAAATACCTGTTTGGTATAGAAGTTAATCCCCCTTTTCCAACACACAACAAATCTGCAGCAGACGGCTTTGAAAATATTTAGTAAAAAATATGAAAACTCTCTTTACATGAAGGAACAATTATTGATTGAAGTTAAAACATTTTGGCAAAAGGATAAATTGCTCATCATGAGCAATTTCTCATTTTGAAACAATCTTTCAAGAGTCGTCTGCTGCAGAGGCGTCATAATGCGTCTGAATGTGGGAACGGGTTAAAACCTTGTTGGGAAAAAGGGAAATTGATACAAACGAGCAGTTTCTCGGTTTCCCAAAACTGTTCTAATATGTGGTCTGCTTCAGAGATATTAAATAACGTGTGCATCTGAAAAACATTTGAACAAAGTCTGTCTATTCTCATTTTTTTTCTTTTTCTCTCCAGTCTGCTTCGGTGGTATGGTGGTAGAGCATCCGCACCGGGTGCGGGAGATGGCGGGTTCGATAGTTTTATAATAAGTTAACCCTTTCCCTCATACGACAATTCTGCAGCAGACGACTTTGAACATATTTTGTCAAAAGATAGAAAATCTCTATAATTGAATGGATAACCTATGACTAAAAGTGGAAAACATTGTGGCAAAAGGAGAAATTGCTCGTTTTGAGCAATTTCTTCTTTTGTCACTATGTTTTCAAAAAGCTGTCTGCTGCAGAGGCGTCAGAAAGCGTCTTTATGAGGGAAAGTGTTAATATCCAAATCGTATTAATATTACTCGGGTATCTGTAACCTGGATACAGAACTATTGCGCGCGCCGAACGTAAAGGAAATCGACTATTTGGACCTGCTATGTAGTTTGAAGTTTGAATTGTCTTTGATTATCATTAACATTGTCGCTACAGATCAATCTTGATTGGTTAATCACTGAATAGATATGAGGGTCAATCGATCTCGATAAATACAATGATTGATTGATTGATTGATTGATGTATTGATTGATTGGGGTTTAACGCCGTTTTTAACAATTTCTCAGTCATATCGCGGCGGCCAGTTCACCTACTCATGTGTTTCCTGGTTTTCGCACACCAGTACTCCACACAACAATCTTCCCAAGCAACTGGCTGCTTTTCCACATAGACTTAGCCCATTCGTGGAAGACAAATGACGCATGTCGCAATGACGTTTGTCAAACATCGGAAAGAAGGTTGGCCGAGCCGGGATTCGAACTCACAATCCCTGGATTGACAGCCCGCGTCGTTACCGACTGAGCTACCGGGACTCGACTATAAATACAATGAAGTATGGACATCAAGGTATGAGCCGTTCTGTGAGATAACCAGCATAATAGCCTCTGCGTAATGTATCGACACATATTAGCCTGCGCAGTCCGCGCAGGCTAATCCGGGCCGACGCATTCCGTCTCAGGGGGATAGAGGTATAGAGTAAGGATTCCTGAAACAGAAAATCCACAGGAGGCGTAAAGTGTCTGTCCGGGTGAGCCTGCGCAGCATGTTTAGGCTGGTCCGGGTCGATGATACTTTACGCAGAGTCCACAATGTGGTTTTCTCGCGGGACAGCTCATATATTGAAAGAAACAAAACAAACCCCTACAAGAAATAAAAAAAATAACATTTACGATTCTCAAGCAGGACGCAATATCAAAAAAAAGAGTGATCATTGTCACGTGACATAAGCCGTGATTGACACACCAATATCCTGTTCAGTGATAAGCATACACATTTAGACCTGACCTTAGTGAATATATGTTTTTTTCGTAATAAGTTCATATCAGAACGCTTATATAAGGCACAGGAAGCCTCGCTCGTTGATAGAAAACACCGTAATAACTTACATTATACACTAATAATATAATCAGGGAACGTGAGGCTACCGAAACAAACATTTGGGAGAGTTATAATCATAATATGAAGAACGATGATTTATGAAGACAAGGAGAAGGAGTATTCTTCTATGCTTCTGTTGTTGTTGATGATGATGATGATGATGATGATTATCATGATGTTGTTGTAGATCATGGTGATGATGGCGATGATGATGTTGTTGTTGATGATGATGATGACGACAATGATGATCATGAGTATGATGATGATGATGATGATGATGATGATTATTAGTATGATTATATTGATGATGATTATGCTGATAAGGAGAAGGATGATGATTATGATGTTGATGATTACGATGATTATTATGATGATGATGGTGATGATGATTATGATAATGATGATGATTGGTATGGAAATGTCCAGATGCAGTAGCCGCTCATCACGATTTGTTAAAATGATTGTGGTTTAACGCCGCTTTCTACGATTTTCCAGTCATAGCATGGCGGCCAGTTCGCATACTCGTGTGTTTCCTGGCTTTCCAACACCAGTACTCCACACTACAGAGTTTCCAAGCAACTGGCTGCTTTGTCACATAGACTGTTAACACATTTTTGGAAGACAGTCACAGTGACCTTTGTCTCAAACGTCGTAAAGAATGTTTGCCGAGCTGGGGTTCGAACTGGAGTGACGGCCTGCATCTCTACCGACTGAGCTACCCGGTGGCTTGTGCTCATCATGGAATTCGAACCCGACGTACTCCACTGTATTACCGCATTACTAAAGGGCAATACATCTGTTAGAAGGTGTGAATATGTGAAAAATCATGCGAATGTTGGGTTTTAACAAAGCTATGTTCGATCTATTTTAGCTAGCCAATGGTATACTAAGCGCATTTACCGATAAACGTAAAAGACAAATCACCCGTGACTTGCGAAGATGTGTCCAATCTAGATTGACAGACTGCAATGACTCTTTTAAATTCAATGATCACATAAAGGGTGAGAGGATGATATTGAAGGGTTTATATGAATACGCCCAATCGTGGGAGATTTGATAAAATAGAAAACACAGACATATATACCGTTAATAAAATGTGCACACGTATAACGACATTCGGAGGTTTGAAAGTTAACCCTTCACTGACTGTACGCGACTTTTTTTTTAAATTTAAGTAAGGACCTTCGCTGGTTTCTTTGAAGTGTTTGGTTTGTATGGTTTCGTATGTTGCTTGCAACGACTTTTCAGCATTATATTTTCATTACATGGATAAGTTTACAATTCTGCTAGTCCATTTCGAGGGCTTGGCGTGAAACGGTTGTAACTAAAAACCTATTTTGAAAACCCTGGTTTAGGGGCAATTTTGACCCCTTTGTAAACAATGCAAATTTAGGTGCCATTGCTCAAAACGAGCAATGGCACCTAAATTCCCATTGTTTACCAAGAAAAATGATTTAACGCTAATAAAGACTTTATGGTGAGGTGCTTAACCTTAGTAAAAAAAATACCAATTTAAGTTACACCCGTTTCACGCCAATCCCTCGATTTATCCTGACATCAGCGCGTCAGTCGTTATGCTAACCCCATTATTCTGGGCGCCAAGTAGTAAAAGCCATTACTACCACTTTCAAGTATTTTAGTATGACCCGGACAGTTGGATCGAACCCAGGACTTCCGCACCGAGAATGACTCTCTACTACTACACCACCGAGGGGGGTTCATTCGCTGGTTGAACCCAGGGATCGTGAATAATTAAATTTAATTGCGCGCTAAATGACCGTAGCTGTCGATGCGCCATAAAACAATATACATTCATTCATTCGCTGGTTGAAAAGTATCCAAGAGTAGTGTTCCTGTATGTGTATGTCATGGTCCCAATGATTCATTGCATTCAGGGAACGTTTACGTTAGGTAACAGTAGCCAATTCAGCTAGCTGTAATTTGATTGGTGTATTTACTAGCGTTAGCTGTCGTAACAATACTCTGAACGTACGACTGGAATAATCCGCTACGTACATGTACATTATGAGCAATTTCTCACTTTTACCACAATGTGTTCAGAAGCCGTCTGCTGGAATGGCGTCTGAATGCGTCCGTAGGTGGGAAAGGGTTACTGCATCTACGTCCAGTGAAGACTCAAGCGAGCCTAAACGGACGACCAGTCTCACCGAAGTCTTCACTATTCACCTATAAATGATCCTCGCGAGAAAACCAACAGTGTGGACTCTGCGTTAAGTATCGTTCCGGATCAGCCTAAGCATCCCGCGAAGACTTACCCGGATAGACACTTTTCGCCTCCTGTTTCAGGAATCATTACTCTATAACTCTAATCCACCTGAGACGGAATGTATCGCCCCGGATCAGTCTGCGCGGACTGCGCCGGCTGATCTGGGTCCATACATTACGCAGATGCCATAATGTTGGTTTTCTCGCGGTACGGTTCAAATTATAGAGAAACCCAAGGCATCGTCTGATAAATTACCCTAGAAACATAGCCCCGCTACTAGCATGCCATTATAACGTCAAATGGTTTCAAGCCGGTGTTATAAAACCCCAAATCGCCAAATGCGAATCCGGTGTAAATTGTTAACACTTTCACTCATACATGCATATCGCTTTATGTCGCCTCTGCAGCAGACGACTTTTGAAAAAAGGTGTGGCTAAAGGAGAATTTTCTTATATTCTTTGGCCACAATGTCTTCAACTTTATTCAATAATTGTTTTCCCATTTATAGCAATGTTCCCGGATGTTGCAAACATTTTTCTAAAGTCGTCTGCTGCAGCTTTGTTGTATGCGGGACAGGGTTAATTCTTTCCCACATAAAACAAATCTGCAGCAGACGACTTTGAAAGAATACTCACAAAATTGTGGAGGATCTATATAAGAGAGTATAGTTAATAAATATTACTGAAAACATTGTAGCAAATGATGAAATTGCTCATTATGAGCATTTTCTTTCTCCATTTGCCAAAATGTTTTCAAATGTTGTCTGCTTTAGAGGCGTCAGAAAGCATCTATATATATGGAGAAGGGTGCAGCAACATAAGGGTAACATAGCCTTTCAATAAATGAGATAAACTGGATTAAAGGGATGTTTGTCGACGCTTTCAAGTTTAATATCAGTAGCGCGACCTCATTTTAAACAGAAACAAGAGTTTTTGTCGCTCAACAAGAATCAAACAAAGACGTGAATTCTGTCAGATAAGATATTACGGTTTAACCCTGCAAGTATTTTTACCCTTTCCCCACATACAACCAATCTGCTGCAGACGACTTCGAAAACATCTTTGCAAAATGTGGACAATTTCTATTAATGAAATCCCTTTAATTATAGAAGGGAGTTGAAAACATTATGGCAAAAGGTGAACTTGCCCCTTATGTGCAATTTCTCCCCTGCCAGTGTCGTCAAAAGTCGTCTGCTGCAACGGCGTCAGAATATGTGGGAAACGTTTAATCCTTTCCCTCATATGACAATTCTTCAGCAGACGACTTCGAACATATTTTGTCAAAATAAAGAAAATCTCTATAATTGAAAGGATAACCTATGACTAAAAGTGGAAAACATTGTGACAAATGAAGAAATTGCTCGTTTTGAGCAATTTCTTTATTTGTCACTATGTTTTCAAAAAGCCGTCTGCTGCAGAGGCGTCAGAAAGGGTCTACAGGTATGGGTGAAAGGTGTAACCATTACCCTGGTACAGAGGACCTCTTAGTCCTATTTGACAACCGGTTTTTAGCCCCGTGTCCCACATGGGAAATAATTAGCAGCAGACGAATTTGAACACATCTTGGAAACTCTCTGGCAATGATAATTAAATAACTGAATACAGTTGAAAACAATATGGTTAACGAAACAAAATGCTCATTGTGAGCAATTCCTCCTACTGCCGGCCGCAATGATTTCAAAAGTCGTCTGCTGCAAACGCGACAAACTGCGTATACAAGCGGGAATGGGTTACACCATGAAAAGGGAGAAATTGCTTTAACTGACCAAATATTCCTGGTAGCCAAAGATCTTTTCACCCTTATATTAAAATTACACTTCCAATATTCAAGTGTGTTTTTTGTTCTCCCGAGTGATTTTAAATCAGACGATTTAATACAAATAAGAATTGGCACACCATTTGTCATACGAAGTTCATTCACCTATTCCGTTCCCCCAAAGTGAATAGCTGTGGAGTTTTAACAGAGGTCCAGATAAGGAGGGGCATTCAGCTCTTTCCCCCACAATTTCTCTCGTGTTATTAAAGCAAACCCTATGGTGTGGGAACTCAAAAGAATCGTCTCACTGAGACGATTCTTTTGAGTACCCACAACATAGGGTTTAATGGTCAAATAAGGATTTCAGAACATGCAAAAACGCCCCTTATCTGGAGCCCTGCGGAGTATGTTTATCTAACGTTTAACATAACAAAGTTATGCTGTTTTACGACACTTTCAACAATGTTTCAGTTATATCACGTTGTTTCCCTGGTAAGTTATGAGTACTAATGATCCACACCAGCCAGTCGGTCGTAAAGCTTACCCCACAATCCTGATCGCCAGGAATACACCAATGAGAGTTAAATATATCAAACAGAGCTGATAACAGTGTGGCAAAAGGAGATATTTCTTATTATGAGCATTTTGCCCTTTTGTCGAAATGTTTTCAAAAGTGGTATTTTGCTTGGGAAGATTGTTGTGTGGAGTACTGGTGTGCGAAAACCAGGAAACATATGAGTTGGTGAACTGGCCGCCGTGATATGACTGAGAAATTGTTAAAAACGGCGTTAAACCCCAATCAATCAATCAATCAATCAATCAAAAGTGGTCTACTGCACATGTGTCAATATGCGTCCGTATGTGGGATAATCAAATAGAGTATATATGGCGTCGTTACTGAAAGCCGTCTATATGAGGGGAAATGTTAATAATTTATAACATCTTTTAAAATCATTGAAAACATTTTCTTACAGGGACAAAGTTAACCCTTTCCCTCAAATAGACGCTTTGAAGTTCTGACGCCTCTGCAGCAGATGGCTTTTTGAAAACAAAGTGACAAAAGAAGAAATAGCTCAAAACGAGCAATTTCTCCTTTTGCCACAATGTTTTCCTCTTTTTATCAATATGAGGGAAAACGTTTATAAGTTAATTGGAGTTTAAACGCCGATGTCAACGGTATTTCAGTTATACGCTTGTCATATTATTGTCTCTCCATATCCGAAAAGAATGAAAGGTTCGAACTCATGACCCATTGAGTGATATCCATCGTCAATATCGACTGATAGAGCTATCGCGGCTAGACAAAACCCAAGACAAAGACAAATATTCACATGTATATATATATATTGACATAAGCTTATTAGTCGCCGGGCAGAAGCCCGCGACTTCTATTTTTAATAGCTTTTCGGAAATCACATGGGAGGGCGGCTTATTATTAGAAAGAAACAAATCTAGATGATTTGAACATATTACAATTGTGGTTGTTTACGAACACTAATAAATGACACATCTAAAATGAAATAAATATTCCGATTTTTTAATGTTTGCATTTTTTTTTATTTCACTCGCATTTAAGTTTTTTGTCTTATTTACGAAGACAAAAGTGGTCCCTTCAAGACGTGAACCAACACCCCCTAATGCAGACTCTTATGTGTCATCATTGAGGTCAATTTCGGATTCTCCTTTTAATAGCAATTTTAACTTACTAAATGTTGTTTTCATGTTCAAAGAGATGTCTTGATTTGTGTAGAATTCATTTAATAATGTTAATCCATGAATATCTAAAGTAGGAACTGTTTCTAAGCTAAATATAGACCCTATTCTGTTGTGTAGGTTCGTGACCTTTAACATCGATTTTCGCGCATGCGCATTTCGATATGAAAAAGCGAGTGATATTATTTTATTTTAGACAAGTACAAGACGAATCGGAGAAGCCGCAATATTTCGTTGTACATGTAGAAATAAGAAAAAAAGAACATTTTTAAATCCACAAACAATAGAACAATTTAAACTGTAGACGGTAATGCTGATATATTTCTCCTTTTGAAGACTTTTGTTTTCTTCAAATTACCTCCCTTTAAAGCAATACCAGGATATTTACCTTGTGATTCGAATAAGATTGACAAACATTGAAATTATATGAATGAATACTATTATTTAAATAAGTAACAACAGCAAAATTAAATTTAAGCCAAGATAAATGTGTACACATTTCGTTAATTTTTTATAGATACCCTAATGTATAGGTATGGATATAAAATTTATAAGCAAATGTTTTCATATCAACGTTCCTAATGTTTGAATAGACTAATGAAAGTCAAGAATACATAAATAAATCAATGCAGTCTTTTCCGGCGACACTGATGCCTTGCATCAACTTTCTCTTGTATCGCTTCTTATACAGCTTCTAGTAATATAACATCTTTCAACGCATAGGTTTGCAAAGTCGACACTTCCATGTTGAAAATTGAACCACTCCATTTCTCGCCCAAGAGGACATTTTTTAAAAATGTTATGTCTAAAAGGAAATCAATGTCAATTTCAGGAGAGACAGTTCGTTCCGAGCTTTCTCACCTGAATCTGCATGTTTGTGTGTGGGAAAGCTTTTAATTGACTTTGGCGGCGAAAGAGTTCACAATAATTTACATGACAAAAGAATTAGGGACGGATTACGAGGTGGTTTAACCCTTTCTTTCATACGACAATTCTGCAGCAGACGACTTTGAACATATTTTGTCAAAAAAAAGAAAATCTCTATAATTAAATGGATAACCTATGACTAAAAGAGGAAAACATTGTGGCAAAAGGAGAAATTGCTCGTTTTCAATTTCTTCTTTTGTCACTATGTTTTCAAAAAGCCGTCTGCTGCAGAGGCGTCAGAAAGCGTCTATATGAGGAGTTTCAATGACTCATCAGATCAAGACGATATTAACAAAATTGTTTTGGGGTTTAACGCCGTTTTCATCATTATTTCAGTTATATCACGGCGACAGTTTACTTATCCATGATCCCTGGGTAAAAGAAACCAGTACTAGGCTAGGAAATGTGCCTTGCACAACCCACCATGACCGAAGAGCTTTAAAACGCTGATCAAAATAGAACATATCGTGATTGCGATCCGGAATGTATTCCTTTCAAACTTCGGCACAATCTTGATTTACTTTGACAAGAGATTCCATTTCTACGAAAACCTCCTGATAGTTCTGGTTTAGAAAACTTTAAACTATCGTATATATAGGACTTGTTATCTGGTGTCAGAAGAAATCCATTTAGTGATAACTTACATCAGAAATACAGCGCAAGCTGTAGTTTAGTTTTATTTAGTTTAACCCTTTCCCACCTGCAGACACATTTTGAAGCAATAGCAGCAGGCGACTTTTAAAAACATTGTGGTCAAAGGTGAAATTGCTCATGATGAGCAATATCACCTTTGACTACAATGTTTTTCAATTTTAATTAACAATTAAGCCATCTTTTATGGAGATTTTTCAGGTTTTTGTCACTATGTTTTCAAAGTCGTCTGCTGCAGATTTGTTGTAGGTGGGAAAGGGGGATTAAACATCAATTGCGAAAAAAAGCTTACAGCTTGTATAAACCAAGCTCTATGTCAGCACAACAGTCTGAAGAGCTTTTTACGGGTCAGTCCATTCCCTGATAGAAATGCATTTTGACATCACCAAGATAACGCTGTAAACCATTCAGTCCACCACAAGAATCGGGTGTGGTTACAAAATGTAAGCCCTTTTCAACATACTGCAGCAGATGACTTGGAATAAATCTTTGCAAAATTACGGAAAATCTCAAAAAGGGAAAATGATACTATTAAAAAGAATTGAAAAATAAAAAAAAGTTACAATTTGTCCCGTTGCCACAATGTTTTCAAACGTCGTCTGCTGCAGATGTGTCAAAATGCATATTGGTGTGGGAAAGGACAATCCGGTAAAAGGTGAGGTTGTTTGCCTTTCCGTGTATATGCCCACTGTTTCCAGAAGGGTGAGATTGTTTGCCTCTCTGTGCATAGGTCTACTGTTTCCAGAAGGGTGCAGAAAACAATTAATCACTGAAGAATTTAACATCCGGACCAACGGAGAAATAATCGTTTTAATTAGTCGCCGGGCAGAAGCCCGCGACTTCTATTTTTAATAGCTTTTCGGAAATCACATGGGAGGGCGGCTTATTATTAGAAAGAAACAAATCTAGATGATTTGAACATATTACAATTGTGGTTGTTTACGAACACTAATAAATGACACATCTAAAATGAAATAAATATTCCGATTTTTTAATGTTTGCAGTATTTTTTATTTCACTCGCATTTAAGTTTTTTTCTTATTTACGAAGACAAAAGTGGTCCCTTCAAGACGTGAACCAACACCCCCTAATGCAGACTCTTATGTGTCATCATTGAGGTCAATTTCGGATTCTCCTTTTAATAGCAATTTTAACTTACTAAATGTTGTTTTCATGTTCAAAGAGATGTCTTGATTTGTGTAGAATTCATTTAATAATGTTATCCATGAATATCTAAAGTAGGAACTGTTTCTAAGCTAAATATAGACCCTATTCTGTTGTGTAGTTTCGTGACCTTTAACATCGATTTTCGCGCATGCGCATTTCGATATGAAAAAGCGAGTGATATTATTTTATTTTAGACAACTACAAGACGAATGTTTGACGCAAAGCGTCAAAGAGAAGCCGCAATATTTCGTTGTACATGTAGAAATAAGAAAAAAAGAACATTTTTAAATCCACAAACAATAGAACAATTTAAACTGTAGACGGTAATGCTGATATATTTCTCCTTTTGAAGACTTTTGTTTTCTTCAAATTACCTCCCTTTAGAGCAATACCAGGATATTTACCTTGTGATTCGAATAAGATTGACAAACATTGAAATTATATGAATGAATACTATTATTTAAATAAGTAACAACAGCAAAATTAAATTTAAGCCAGATAAATGTGTACACATTTCGTTAATTTTTTATAGATACCCTAATGTATAGGTATGTATATAAAATTTATAAGCAAATGTTTTCATTACTACGTTACCAATGTTTGAATAGACTAAGGAAAGTCAAGAATTCATAAATAAATCAATGCAGTCTTTTCCGGCGACATTGATGCCTTGCATCAACTTTCTCTTGTCGATTCCTTAAAACGCTTTTTCTATTTTGATACATTGGGAATATGTTTCAAAATCTACGCTGTCTTAGTATCGCGGTGTCTTTGTGTGTGTGTGTCGTGTGTCTTCTCTATATTCTCTCTCTCT